>OZ010707.1:441094-1105106 GCA_963932265.1 Thymelicus lineola | reverse complement strand
TTTCTTAATGAAGGTAATGGGATATCTAGAGACGAATATGCCGATGGTTATTGTTTGCTCGCATTTGATTTAACTCCTGACTTATCAGCGAATTCATCGAGTCACTGGAATCTTATAAAACATGGTAGTGTAAGACTAGAAGTACGTTTTGAGTCAGCTCTCACGCAAACTATTAACTGTATTGTTTATGCGGAATTTGATAATGTGATAGAAATAGATAAGCATCGTAATATATCAGTAGACTATAGTAGCTAAGATGTATTTTTTGATATTCAATAAATAAAACTATCCAAAATATTTTTTGTTTTCTTTCCTTACATCTTATCCAACCTTCATGTATTTAAAAATATAGTACCCATAATCAGTTCCACATTGTTAACAAGTCTGGGGTACTGAAAAGATGTGTTAACAGCTTAAAACATGGATACCATACAAATAAAACAATACTTAAGTAAAATTGATGAAAGCATTGCATGTAATGTCTATGCAGCTAACCGCTTACCAATATACGTTCATACGCCTATGTACGTCATAAGTAATTTAGATACAGACAGCAAACCCGGATCACACTGGATAGCCATGCATATAGATGGGAATGGCTTTGGTCAGTACTTCGACTCATATGGTCGACCACCACAAGGATATCATAGGACTTACTTAGAAAACAATTCTAGGATGTGGAATTATAACACTAATCGAATCCAACATGATTTTACTACTGTTTGTGGAGAATATTGCATCATGTACATATATTATAAGTATTATGGTAAATCAATGTATGATTTCCTGAACCTTTTTGATGACAACACTATTTGTAATGATGTAATTTTAAGTAATTTATTTGATTCAATTTTTAATATCGAATAATAAATACGATGAACAATAAATCCCGTGGTTTTATAATGAAAACAGTGCCCCTCGTTAGTCTTAATCACTGCGTCATAGTTAAGTCGAGTACGAAGCGGATACGAGGAAGCGATAAGCCCATTGTAATTATTGAATGGTCAAGTTAACGACCTAATGAGGGCATTAGATAACGAAGTAGGGATAATGCAACGCTGAAGCTATCTTTGTTTCTACGCTAGTTAGCAAAAAACGGATCAGTGCATTCGATCGGGCATGGTCGAAAACATACAATTTGACACCAAACTCGACTTTTTTTCCCCGTAGGCAGCGACGGTCGTCAACTTAGCAACTTGCCCAATTTTGCCGGTTCTAACTCCTGAGTTAGAACCGGCGAATACCTACTACTTGTAGTTGATCCTCTTACAGCACCTGTGCTGTGCATCTCATAATAGTACGTGCAAACTAGCATTCTGCCTGCGACTTTGTCTGCGTTTTCCGGGATATTAAGTACCCTATGTCCTATTCCAGATCCTGGTCTATCTGTGTGCTAAATTTCATGAAAATCCGTTCAGTAGTTTTTGCGTTAAAGAGACACAAACATCCACACATACTCAGAAACTTTCACATTTATAATTGGACGTGTAACCGCCCTCGCTTTGCTTCGGTTTTCGTATTTTTTTACACCTTGGGTTACATTATTGGAGTTTCATTAAGGATCCCTAATTTTTTTGAAAATATAATATAGCCTATGTCACCCGGCGATAGTGTAGCTTCCCAACAGTGAAAGAATTTTTCAAATCGGTTCGGTAGTTTCGAAGCATATTCAATGCAAACAATCAAATTTTTCCTCTTTATAATATTAGTATAGAAGTATAGATTACAATACAATTTATATAGGATTTTAATACACAACAAAGTAGCAAAGGAATGTAATAAATACATCATGAAAAGCTCAAACTACGTCAGGCTACAACATTATCATAATACGACATTCAGGTGACACAGAGTTAATGTCCTAGAAATGGCATTCGACCAAACATTTGTGTTGCATGTGAACGGATTACACAGCACAAGTTCACATGTTCGTAGTTACAGGTAAAGCACTTTATCCACTAGAGGCATAATTCATAATTTGTAATATTATATTTATAATATTATGTACGTAAGATGGAAATTCTTATGCGATCTGCATTATGTGTAGGTAACCTATAGTGATAAAAGTCTTGGCCGTACTTTACTTAAGAGCCATTTCGCAAAACTCGGTTGATAAACTATAGGTATTTGAAGCGGCTCCTAGACGTGATATTGCCTCGCCCGGCTCGCGTCGCGCTTGACCTCAGTTCTGTGAACTTCTGTGCGAGTAATCTCCTTGATACTTTCAATCGTAAAAATTTTAAAATTATGAACATATAATTTTAATTATACACTTTGTGACCACATACATGTATCTGGTTTGTGACAATATAAGTTTATATAACAATTAAAAGTACAATGTAGTAGTACCATTATCGGTAACTTATTTACATAATACATTTTAGGTACCTACTTAGGTACATCACAATAAAGATGTCCATCACAAGATAGTACATCACAATAAAGATGTCCAATAGATGTCCAATATTGCAATAAAAAGTCAATAGATGCATATTGCAAAAATCAATATTTTGGCAAATCAACGTGAAAAATTAAAAATCACGTTTTTTCAAGGTGATCTATAAAATGCAATATGCGTCCATTTTGCCTGCGATATTCGCAGCGCGTCGAAATACATAGGTATACCTAAATTCAAATCAATCGGAGGGTATAGAACCGGGAAATCCTGGAACCGAAAATCCCGGGATTTACAAAGGAATACGGTACTTTTCAGAAGAACCGGGAAATAAAGTAAAAGAACCGGGAAACAAAATAAAAGACCAGGAAATAAAATAAAAGAACCGGGAAACAAAATAAAAGAACCGGGATTTTCTGAACTTTTGGGAAATAAAAATATGTCGCGTCGTGATACAAAAGATAACGTAAAAATAAAGGTAATTTATACAATCCATACACAAAAATGATTACAGCTTTAAAAAGAAGATATTCAGAACGTCGGCTACATGAAGCAGCTATACTAATATAATATTATTTACACAACTCAGATTGATATTTTTCTAATATAAATGAAGATGATTTAACTCTTTTTTCTCGTCCAAGCAGTGCTGAATTGTGCAATACAATTGTGTTGCTTTCATACAATTAATACGAAACTTATGTTTGCATGTAAGGTATAATAGTATGATGGTTACTCAATCACGGCAAACGACTATGCGGATTTGGGTAGAAAACAGTTTTTCCCTATTTAATGCTCCTGAGAGATAAAATAGGAGACGCGATACTAACTATTTTCACGCGGGGAAAGCCGTGGTAAAATAATCCCGAAAGAACTGAAAATCCCGGGAATCCCGGTTCCAGCATAGGCGAGTACCGAAAATCCCGGTAATTTAAAACAGGACCGGTTTTCGATACCCTAATCATTACCGTGATACAAAAGATAACGTAAAAATAAAGGTAAATACAATCCATACACAAAAATGATTACAGCTTTAAAAAGAAGATATTCAGAACACTATTCACAGTGGTCTTTGAATGTTAAAAACGAATTCTTTATTGTTTTCTGTTGGTTTACAAAACAAAATATTGACAATAGTCTAGTATAATAAATTATGAGAAACGAAATTCGCACTTTTCTCCCAAACCACTTGCTCTACAAGAAAAATGTATGGCACATAAAATGTCAATATTTTTATGGGCTACAACTTTTATTCAATCCTTTCGGAAATCGTCTAGGACGCACCGTTTAGGAGATATAAGGAGTTTTCGGAAAATTTGGGAGGGGGGGGGTTAAGGTTGGGCCCAATAAGATTGGGTAATGTTGCAAGTATGAGTTCCACAGGGTGGATGGAAATTCAGTCGGAAATCGTCTAGGACGTACCGTTTGGGAGATATATGGTATTTTAGGAAAATTTGGGGGGGGGGGGGGGGGGTTAAAGTGGGTTCAGTAAGATTTAGCAATAAGGTTTGGGGGTTTACTAAAGGGGGTCGAAATTTCCGTCTAAACTTGTCTAGGACGCACCGTCTCCGAGATATCCGGGATTTCCGGTTTTCCAAAAATCTATATCCCGATGAAATCTATATACCTGATGAGTGCGGTATTTGCCCGGATGCCTCCCAGATTATCCCGACGCAAAATTCCACTTTTGGGTGAAGAACTGAGGGGGGGGGGGTATAGGGGGAGGCGAGGGGTTGTGAAGGGAAAAAATGAGAGGGTGAAGAGAGAAGGTAAAGGGTGTTGTGTATTTGAGATACGTGAGTTTTGGGGAGTTGACGGAACTTGGGTGCACGAGAGTTTCCAAACAACGAATGTATTATCTTTGACTAATAATAAGTGACTATAGCTGACTAATGTCTGAGTTTCTATCATTCCAACATTTTGGCTTAGCAATAGGGTCCCGTTGACACCGTTTGGGTACGGAACCATATAAAGTACAGATTGATCTAAAAGTTGTATAAATAAAGGGTATGTTTAGACAAGTTATAATTTTTTTTTTCTATGTAAATATGTAATTTACACATATAACAAAAAACCTAAATACTGTAAACAGTAACTAATGTCTAAAAACGGACAATGTTTTATTTCAAATTACAGCAGTGACTTCCAACCCAATAGGGGTTGAATTTCCAAAAATCCGATAGCCTAAAGCCTTCTTCGATAAATGAACTATCCAATACAAAAATAATTTTTCAATTCAAACCAGTAGTTCCTAAGATTAGCGCGTTCAATCAAACAAACAAACAAACTTTTCAGCTTTATAATATTACAATAGTAATAGTATAGATTAGCATAGATATAGTTATATTTTGTACATATGTATGTTCGTGATTTTCTCCGTTACTACTTACACTACATAAATTGGAAAGAAATAGTTACTTAATTTCTATTGTTTTCTTCAAACCAAAGATGTTTAAAGCAGAATATTACGCAAACGGACCCCTGAATTGAAAAATGGTCTTTTGAAACCTATAATATTTTTGAAAGACCTTTTCAACGATACCCCACATTAAGGGGTAGACGAAGAAAAAATCATACGGAACGGACAGACGGACGGACGGCCGGACGGGCTAGCCGGCCGGTTGAAATAACGAACGGACTAGACATGATTCCGATTTGACTACAAAACCCTGAAAATTATAGAAAACTAAAAATAATACAATTGACTGTAACTAAAAATTCTCACATGATCAAGACTGTTCAATGGCAATATAATTACGTTACTTTTACGAAATCTATTCCTTAGATGGCTAAAGCAAAAATTGACATAGGTCCGACCTCCAAGAGGGCTCGAGCCTAACTGATTTGATTCGCACCAGTTTGTTTATTTATATGGTAAAGTAAATTCGTTGTAATTAATTATTTTTTGCAGTAAGATAAAAAAAAAATTACGTGTCATATTCGACAAAGACCATATTTTATTACTACATAAATTTTTGATGGGAAATACGCTTTATTGAATACAAAAATCGATGGTAAAGTCATGGCATAAACCATGAAAATTGGTAATGTTATTGAATTAATTTGGAAACGAATATGATAGTAATCGTATATCTCTTGTAATAAATGCAAAATATAATATATGAGTGTTCTCTAGACATTTTTTTTTACTCAATTTAACAAGATTTAATAAAGAAAATCAGTGTTTGAAATTGACTCTGTCGTCCTTTTGCTGAAAAATAGTTATGCTAGATTGACAGTTACGCAAAAACTAATTAATATTTTCGAATATTAGATTATCAATATCAATTATAATAGATTGATCTATTTTATGTGTTCATTTGCCAGCATTAATATCTTTCTTATGATACTAATTTTTGACGTCAAATTCTTCATTCCGCGCGACTAACCGCGAAATGGCTCTTAAGAGCCGTTATAATTGGATTTTTAAGGTTCCGATGTAAAATCGGAGCCCTTGTAGTTTCATGTCCGTTCGTCCGTCCGTCTGTTTATCTGTCCTAAGCAAAACGTCGAGGCCCTTAGTGCTAGAATGCTGTATTTTGGCATGGATATATATTATATTTATTAAGACTCCAAAATCGTAGAATAAAATATAGAAAACATTTTTTTAGGGTACTTCCCCTACAGGTAACGTGAGAATGATTTTTTTATTCGTCGCGTACCCTATAGTGTGGGGTATCGTTGAAAAGATTTTTCAAAAATATTATGAGTCTCTTAAGACCATTTTTGGATTTAGGGGTCCATTTGCGAAATATTTGGCTTTAAAGTGCTAATTTTGGTTAGAGTCAAGTGTCCTCCCATGCCGGCTAAACGGTTGGAGTTGGACAAGTGAAAAAATTCTCAAAAATAGCTTATGCGATAACAAGAAAGACTATCACGGATATGTTAGTATAAGTAGTTAATGAGTAATAGTCGATAAACTTACTACATAAAGCCTACATTGCGCGTGATATTAATGAGAGAGACAGATAGCCCTGTCAAGTTAACGCCTATCTCATTTCAAGAAGCTACCACTACAACAAAGCGCTGGATGATAAATAAAAAACAATAATTCCGCATTATCTATTCATCTATCGTGGACGAAGCTCAAGAATATTCATACCAATAAGTAATGTATGCAAAATAGTAAAAGTAAGATAAGTAGACTCAATCACGCGATCCCGACATTTTGTTAGCATTTATATTAGCCTGAACAACATTAGCTGGGCGAAAGGGTTCTATAATATCTTGTACGTCCAACCTAAATCGCACCTTGTGCCCTGTACACAGAGTTCAACTCCCCGAAACACGCAACAGATTACAGATCTTGTAGATTATGCCTAAGTAATGGGTAATAATAACAAATGATGGTCAAGGGTGAAATGGTAAAATCGCGGAAGGAATTAGGTTTTTGTGTAATAGTAGGCTTTTGCTTACAATCGACCTGTTTATTTGTGATCAATAAGGAAATAGCATTCATACGAAATTCTTGTAGGGATCAAAGACTAGTAGACGGGTAAACATCAATAGATCCGGGGTGAAACAGTTAAAACTTAAAAGCAGCCGCAGCTGCATACAGTTTATTTCATAAAACATAGGTATACACAGAATAGAATTAAGTACAAAAAAAAATCCTCCAAAAGACAAAACTAAAAACCGAAAGCCCTACCTACTAACTATAGAACTAAACTATAGAAGGGATTTATGAACTATAGCACACTGGTGGACTTTGATCTGGAATAACATATAGAATACAAATCGACGCTTGAAAGGAAAAATTGACTAAGCGTCATTAAGCTAACTTTACAGGAGAGCAGTTTAAGTTGAATTTTTAGAAAAGTTGTTGTATAAGCCACAATATTGATGATAAAATAAGGATTCCAAAACAGTAAGAATAACGTCGGTAGGAGGATTACAAAAAAAAATATATGATTTTTTTCTAAAAATTCCAACTTTAAACTGCTTTCTTGTAAAGTTAGCTTAATGTCGATTAGTCAATTTTCCCTGAAAACGCGGGCAAGGCCGCGGGCAGTATACTAGTGACGTCAAATCAAACTCTCAAATTCATTTTGTGGGATGTTTTTTTAACTCAAGCTCAAACGTCTGGTATTTTCTACCCTATAAACATCTTTCAAACCGCGGTCCTTGAATCTTTAATTATAAATGCCTTGGCTGACAAAACACCATTCATGGCACTCCTCATGTCACATTATTGTTAGCGAAAGGGTTGACATTCAGAACGTTGATCACGTAACCTTATCACAACGACAGAAGGTACAATTTGGCTAAACAATTATAAAAAGACCACAATAACCGGACTGTGTCGTTAGTGGTCACCATGACCCCTATCGCATGCCTGTGCAATTGACTGTGAAGAGTCCATTACCTTGTTATACCTAGAGGCTAGGTCATAGTCTAACGAAATGTTACAGTTGGCCAACGAAAACATGTCTAAAGCTGGCCATACACGATCAAGTGTACTTGTCAAGTTTGTATGCTCGATGAGGCATCCAGTTTGCATGAGATAGCTATATGGCCATAGCTATACTGTAGCCATACACCGTCAAGTTTACTGGATGCCGCGTCAAGTCCGCTGCAAACTTGATAAGTATACTTGATCGTGTATAGCCAGCATAAGTTTGGGAGTAGGAGTCAGTAGGAGGTACATATAAATCTATACCTAAGTACATACACTCGAAAAAATATTAAGAAAGGATTATTTTAATTAATATTGCTATATTTATTTTATAAGTATTGCTATTAAAAGCTTTACTAAATGTTACATTAGAGAGTCGTATCTGGGATAGCCCGAACGAACGTCGTCGGTCAGTCACTGTATGATGATGAATGTTGATGACGATATGATGTAATCAACCCTAATGAATCGACGTTCCAAATTTCATTATAATTTATTCATATAAGAGTATCACTGACACACTAATGGACGAGATTTTTTTTATTCTACTGTCCTTTGTAATGGAGAAGAAATGGTGAAAAGAATGGTGAAAACATTGCCCGTGATATAACTATATAGCTACTCACTCTATCTAATAATATTTTATTTTATGTAATAAACCTACTGAAATTATTTAAATGACCTCAATGTCCAGAATGTGTTCGCATTAACCCAACATCAAAAACGATGGACTACTATAATTAGTCTCCTACACTGTGCCTAGGATATGTAAATTGAACAGAGAAGGGTTATTAGGGGAATTATAAAACCTAAGGGTCCGTCTCTGAGACAATTAAAGGCAAATACTTAGGAGTAATTCCTGCAAACTGTGTATTAACTTGGGCAATAACTATTTAACATTAAGTAATTACAGAAAATTAAATAGAATATCCTTAATTTTATGGTAAATGTTGTATGAGTAAACATTTCAGTATAATATAACACAAATACTACTTGAGGTATATTTATGAAAACAATTTCTAATATAATCTTTAAACAAAATACCTACTTACTACTAGCTTTTGCGAGTGTTTTCCCATTTACTTATAAGAACAGAAAATAAAGCTCCACCATTTAAAACAATCCTTTAAAATTGTTTTGTAGTCCCTAACACAAAGAGAATAATTCAAATCAAAATAAAGTCAAAATACTTTTACAATCAATGGTACTTCGAAGCCTTAAAAGGGTATCTAGTTCCAGTTTACTAAGAACCTTTTAACTGCAATTTGGTATTATCGAATTACCAATCAAAACTGTTAAGGCAATATCAGATCACTGTAATCAAAACACTGAGACAATCAAATGTAACTTGATATGAAGTAACCGGGCTTGAGGCTGTAAGAAATATCTATTATTTTTATTTCAGACTCCCTTTTACGTACCCTGTATGGCTATAAGCCTTGCCGTTAGGGTCTCTCAATTTTTTAGGGTTCCGTAGTCAAATCTTAGTTTCGTCATGTCTGTCCGTCCGTCCGTCATTTGTAGGTTAACAAGTAATAGTAGGTAGTTCCACTTAGAACTACGCAAAACTACATACATGCTGACACGCACTTTGCCGGCTTTTTAGTGTAGAATCTACATTATCTACATTGTAGATGATGTTACTAACTGACAGAGAAGCACCCCAATCCCCTGATGGTAAGCGGTCACGACCGTCCATAGATATGATGACAAAAGCATCAACGATGCGTTGGCTTCCAAAAAAAAGGAAAGAAGAAAGAACTGATTTTCCTCTTCAATGTATTACAAGTTGTAACTATGATATTTAGTGGGGGTGAATACTCCAAGATAGTACATTCAGTGGCCAACATACAGGGATTATAGGGAACAGATATCCCTCCACATCAACAAATATACAATGAATAAGTGAAAGTATTTAACATGACATCGAATGAATAAAGCAATACTAATTTAGATCGGCCAATACATCTTTATACGACGCGCTAGAGGGTCACTTATCAATTAATAAATAAATAATTCATGATCCCACGTTTTGGAGTATTGGCTCAATGAATTTATTACTATGTTATTGGCTAGCGACTCGATATGGCCAATTGCTTTTTATTTGTGTTCGTTGACATTATGACACTATTCTTCTGTGTGCGTATTTGCATAAAGTATTAAATTTCTTCGAGTATGGGAGATTATTTATTTGCTTTTACGTTGGTTTATGCTAATATTTTTCATACGATACTTTAATGTTGTTTTTTAATTGGATGGCTTATAATATAAACAAGCAGGGACAAAAATACGCGATAAATACCTTAGCCACATTTAGGTACGGAAGTAAACTCCTACGACTTTTCATAATATTGAGATATACAAAGAGGAAATGAGATTTTCTCGTATTGTGTTTATAATATTAATTTTGTAAATAAGTTTTTTATAAGCTAATAATTACATAATGTTGACCGTCTCAAACTTTTTAGGTATCAGTAACAACTTAGGTACCTATAACTGAGCCGTGTCTATTATTATTTATCTCAATGCGTTGAACTCAAAATTAATTATTAACAATGACTTTTTTGTGGGCCTAATAGGTAAAGTATTAGTATTGTAAAAAATACTCACACGAAAATATAATTACACAAAATTCTAACGCTTTTAGTGTTACTATCTATCCCTAACACCAGTAGGTACTAGTTAATTTGCAGACAAACGCTGTACTATGAAGATATTCGCGAGTGAAACTCACTCGCTATCCGCAGAAAGGGCTAAGTAAATCTCGTATGTAAATTATAAATTGGACACCCGGTCCAAGTCACAAGAGATTTTAGAGTATTTTATTGTCAATGCCACACAAGCATTTTTTATTTATGAAAATGTAAAAATTCGATCGAAAAGATTACTTTGTTCGAGTGGGAAATCCTTCAAAGATACCCTAGCTCGAACTTAGAGTTTGATATTAAAATGATGAGTGACCAAATGGCAAACGGCCATCGTCGCCCATTGACATCAGCTGCACCAAAGACATCGTCGATGAGTTACCGACCACGAAAAAAAAGAAGAAGAAGTGAGTCTATTTTTTCTTCGAGGCCGGCAACGCATTGGTGACGCCCCCGTTGTTACTAATGTCCATGGACGGCGGTGATCACTTATCATCAGGTGACCCGTCGGCTCGTTTGCCTGCTCAAGGCATAAAAAAAGACAAAAATCTTACGACATAACTACAGCGAAGCTTACTTGGCATAGAACTTGCAAGCAAGTTCTTAGTTCTATTCTCGGCCTTGGTACACCATTAGACATGCGTGTAACAGATTATAAGGATAAGTGTATTTTTTCAAATCGCAGGTCCTAACATATCTCAATTGTGTCATCATCATCATCATCATCATCCTGCCCATTTCCCAATTTTATTTGTCATATAGAGACCAAAAACTTCGCGAAAGTAAGCTATAATTTTAATACGATCGGATCTTTAGGTTCAATTAAAAGTTTTAACAACTCGTTCTCTCTTAACTTGCACCATATACAAAGCAACTCGGATAGATCGGCTGCCTGACGATTATGCATATTAGTTGCCAAGTATTACCAACTTTATCCCAAGCTCGAGGTTTTAGGAACCACCGTGAATTAACAATACAAAACAAAAAGAGAAATTTCAGATTTAGGTTACTTTTGAATTTCTTTGAACGAAAAATAGGGTACAGTTTTATATACTAAAAAGTTAAAATTTTGTAACTTTGAATTTATGGAAATTTATGGGCTCGTAATACTAGGTACTTAGGGTAAGATGGGATCTTCGGTTTATTACTTCATCATATCTGATGTTTAACATCAAATAATTATTGCACACTTAGGCACCAGGATTTCACTATGATCGAGATCTCCCTACTATAACTGTTATCGAAAGAAACGGCAAGAAACTCCCAAGGAGATTTATTTCTACTTATCATCTCCGAGCAGACTTGTTTTTAAAATAATATGTTTTTTTAATAACCTTTCAGACTTTACTTTCGAAATGATTTACTAACGAATGTTTAAACTATCACACAAATATAAAAAATCTACGTATTCTGAAATTAGTTGTTAGTATAATTACATAAATTATACAACACATATCAACTTGTTACACAAGTTAGGCCAGACGCGTTAATCTAAAACCTGGGATTGCCTAAATCCACAGCGATAAGTTATTGCGAGGCCAGGTCAGTTAGGTTTTACGTTTAGGTACAGATAAAGAAAAGACGTGACACAATCAGCACGATACGAGAAAAGGACGCAAACTTCTACAAAGGGTTAACTAGATTTGTTTCTAGTTACAGTTACATTTGGGTTTCGGATATTTTGTAGTTGGTACGGTATTTAGTACGCGTGGTTTGCCCGCGGCGTTGCCCGCCTTTTCCGGTCCGGGATAGTAGGTAAGTACCTTATGAATAAATAAACGAAACAGAATGAAAGCTTCCTAACAGACAAAAATTCTTACCTACTCTTAAAAGGCTGAGACTCGGTTACTGAAAATAAAAATAAAACGGGCAAGTGCGTATCGAGCGAGTCAGCAATGAGTACGGACAGACAGACGGATGGACAGTTGTGTGGACATTTATTAAGTGTTCCGTTTTTAAATTTTGAACTGGCTTAAATCGAACGGGCGCCGGCGCACGCTCCCCCCGTCTTGTCGGTGACAGGTCACGCACACATAGCTGTGCGTGTAGTAGTGTTCTCGCGCATAGCGTTAGTATTTCCGTTTATTTATTCATGTGGTAAGTATCCCATATGTTATTCCACATCATGGTCCACCTGAACGCTAAATGTCATGTGAATCTGTACAGTGTGAAAGAATAACATGAACACATCTTCACAAAAAACTTTGGCGTATGTAAGAATAACATGAACACATCTTCACAAAAAACTTTGGCGTATGTACTTATATTAAGTAGGATTAGTCCGTTTTCTTAGATGAATCCAATGATGTTTAAATAAATATAGATACGTTATGCCCTTACAAATCAACCGAAAAATCTGTTCCGATGTCCGCAAGGCACGCTTTATTGCTTCATCGCACGTCTTTATCGCTCTCGCGTCAAAACTACATCGCTATCTCTTTCTTCACCTGAATATGAGTTCCCAATTGGGAACTTTTTGAGTCACACAACGCGCGCGCTTATGACATATCTGCCTCTTTTTAATATATTATATCATTGCATGAATGTTATTTGTTCAACAATCTTGGTCATTCAAGGAAAGGGAAGTGTGGAAGAGGAAAACATATTGCGCCGACCCCATATAAAATTGGGAAATGGGCAGGATGATGATGATGATGATGAATCTTGGTCATTCACGTGTTGTATAACATAGCAATAGACTGCGGTGATAACTCATCGCCAAATTGCACGTAATTTTTGTATAAAAACAATATAAAATTCAACATAAAATAAGTTATAACTTTAGAATTTATCGAAGGTGCACTGCACAACGGACATGTACTTTCAGTATAATCACATCGAGTAAGCTTTCCATTCGTCTTCATTCTAACAGTAGGAATATTCATTTAAAATATTCTTTATTCATCTAACCTACTTGATCTTTCATGTTATTACATTTACTACGCTACTCACAAACTCCTAATTTCTGGAAAAATTAGCTTCAATAAAGCCGGCAATAATTCCTTAAAACTACATTTCATTACACTATACTGCATTGTACCTACCCTCGGTTTAGTGTGGTATGCATAAACTCATCCGCGTCAGCATTAAAAGTTCTATTCACACCGACAGTACCTGGAATTAAAAAACAAAAATTGGAGCAACGTTTACGCCACGCCAAAATGGTTGGAACCGCTCAATAATTCATCCCAGCAAATGTTTGGGGCGAATGTGTAAATATTTCATCAGACTGCCTTTCGAAGGACTTGCTCGCTCACAAATTGTGAGCAGTTATATGGCAATCCTCCTTGCGTCGATGTTCACAGTGCTGAGGGTCATGACCTCCTCAGTGGATCACTTTATCCTTCCGCCACTATCTTGCACCAACGGATCCTATGCCCTGCAGCGTGGATGGCCTCGTGCATCCTGCTGTCAAGAGTGGCGTGGATTTGATCCAACCAGCGTATCGGAATTCGGACTGTGACCTCGTGTTCTGTTCCCCTGGACTTTGCCGGTGATGACTAACTTCTCAAGATTGTCACCGTTCTCCCGGGCGATGTGGCCTAAAATACTCCAGTACTCATTGATGGCAGATGGATGGAAAGCCTCTTGGTCTCCTAGGTTTTCTGCTTTTGGGCTTTTCTATGACAATAGACTACGAAAATTTAACAGCTTTGCAGATAAGGACGCTACCAACTAGGCTACAGGGTCGTCCTTGAGGATTCCTCCTTGAGGGTTCGCCATGATGCTGGTACCCAGGTCGAAAACCTTGAGGTGTGTTAGCTTTCAGGAGAAGACGGTACTAGCTCGATGTGATGTGTGGTGTGGTTGAAAAATATACCTATAGAAATTACCCTAAGAACATTGCTAATTAGTTTATGACTAGATGCGACTCTAGGATGAAGCTTAGCAGCGTGCTGATACATCTCACAAAAAGTTTAGGTTTTGAATTAAATTTTGAACGAGTTTCTTTTTATTTATTTTTATTATTTTACCTTCTAAAAGTATTATTCGAATTATTCGTATTATCCGAATATATCCGGATAATGATTAGGAACTATTCGAAATATCCGGATACTGAAATTGAGCGGATAATTGCATGCCCTACTCACAATTAAAACTTTCAATACTATACTATACATTACTTACTTTTTGGAAGGACACCACAGAGTATATTATTCTTAATCTAAATATTCCCAAAAAAGGACTTCAAAGGACTACTAGCCTTCGAAAAAACATACGTAGATCTATAATATTTGACGGGTTCTCTGAATTCCTTACGGATGCCATCATCAGAAAAATATGGAAAAAATATGGGACTAATCTGGAAGCATGCCCTTGTGATTAAAAAAATAATCTTTCAAACC
Organism: Thymelicus lineola; assembly: GCA_963932265.1. Classification (NCBI taxonomy): domain Eukaryota; kingdom Metazoa; phylum Arthropoda; class Insecta; order Lepidoptera; family Hesperiidae; genus Thymelicus; species Thymelicus lineola. The sequence continues at coordinate 1,090,325 of OZ010707.1, read as the reverse complement.
ATTTAATAAATGACAGAGTCCTAAGATAACATACATTAACAAAAAATACAATGGAATGGTGTCAATGAGTAGAAGGATTATCATTTTGATAATATCTTAAAAAGCACCCCACGCTTTTATTAAATTACACGATTCTTAATTCAAATTCATTTTCTATTTTTTTAGTTGGATTTTCTAAAAAAGCGTGTTTTTTAGTTTTTTTTTTTAAAGAAAAGTTACAAACAAATAAACAAACAGGTGAAGCTAATATAAAGCGTGTAAAAATACAATCGATGAATCATTTTTATTTAAGTCAGTTAAAAAGAACAAATGATACAAATAAACCAATCAACATGTTATGAGACTCGAACAACAAACAGTATAAAATAAACCAATAACGTGTGATTCCCTCAGGGTTTATTTGTCTGTGAAAGAACATTGTTCACTTTGTATGGAAACTTGGACATCTATCATATATTAATAGTATCATAGATTTATATGTTGTGTAGGTATCATAGCTATATGTAAAATTAGAAATCAAAATGATTACAATAAATGCTTAGTATATAGACTTAAAATACTTAAAAAACCTTGAGAGGTGTCAAGGGACACCCGGATGGAACGAAGTTCCTTTCGATTTAAGTATTGTTTTTTGAAGTGATTCAGAAAGTTTTACAGAGATGGCGCTGTACAACTTTCTGAATCACGCTACTAGCGCTACAGCGCCATCTCTGTACAAATTCAGAAAGTTGTACAGCGCCATCTCTGTAAAAACTTTCTGAATCACTTCAAAAAGTATCGTGGCAAAATTTCGTAAGATTTTTTTCCGTCTAGCCTCCTTGCATAACGCGCGATAAGGAACTTCGTTCCAATATTTGTTAAAAGATTTTCCAACAACTTAATGTAACCTATTTCCATCTATACTAATATTACAAAGCTGAAGAGTTTGTTTGTTTGGTTGAAAGCGATAATCTCAGGAATTGAAAAATTGAAAACTTTTTTTGTGTTTGATAGTCCGTTTATCGAGGAACGTCATCTCGGAATCAAAACTTAACAGTGGTGTTAAGGTTTTTCTTTACCTTTCTTCGTGGGAGTAAATTTTACTCCTGGTTACCCTTAACGTAGGTTGAAATAAGGTTATCTTTCTAGGGTTAAATATGAAAATCGATTCTTAGGGAGTTAAACTCCAATAAAAAAGCGATACAATACTTCTTACAACATTATCTACGCAAAAAATCTTAAAAATGTTTCCTACTGCGGTTACAATGAAAAATCGCTCCTTATTAAATTCAAGAATACAGTCAGCATCGTTGCAGCTTCAGACCTATTCAATTTAAGTGAATTCTAACCAGTCCTTGAGATGCCGTAAAATTCCATTTTAAATTTCCACGTTTGCAATTACGTGATAAAGAAGTGCAAAGAAGCTTATTAAAAATCAGACGCGTGACAAGCGCCCGTAATGCCCAGAGCACTATCATTAAATTCATGAGGTCTTTAATCCAAAAAGAAATCCACCAGAATCCCAAATCGAGGGTCTTTTGAGCGACTTCAAAGTTAAATAACCCCTACGTAAGGTTGACGGGGTCGGCGGTCCAAAAACTGCATTTTGCACCTAAACGCGTCACAATAAAACACATTTTGAGCCGGCCACTCCAGCAATCCAAGAAACAAATGTTCACCCGTGCAATTTAGACGGTATATCCGGCAACACGGGTTACATTTTAAGTTAACAAATATTTAAATTTATTCATCGCGAGCACCGTATTAAAATGAACTTTAAAACGTTATAGTTTAAGTCGAACGTGACTGTGATCATTCGGAATCTGTCAGGGGTGCTCAACCACGCCGCGATTTTTCAACGCGGCCCGCTGAATGACGTCTGTATATTTTACTAGTTAAGTGACAGATGGGTGAGGGCTGCAAACTATTTATTGTGCCATTACAGTTCGGTTGCCAAATGCGGAGTGAGAGTTTGGGGCTGACAGTTGAAAATTGCGCTCTTACTCAAACGACCGCTTATTGTATCGCGGATTATATTATGCTACGGTAATGCTTAGTGTGCTCGTTTGGGAGTTCGTTAATAAGCATCAATTACCGTCATGCGGAAGCATGAGGAGTATTGAGGAGTGTGTAAGTATCTAGCGAACACTTATGATGTGTATAGTTGAAAAATTACGCATGTCTCTATAGTAAATAGTGCCTCACGCTCTGCAGTCGAACTTCGACTTTACATTGACAAATACAAAATACATTGAAACATATACATTGATATGTTACAAGTATACGAAAATTCTAAATACCTAGAATTCTGTTTGGCGGTCAGAAAAGACGTTAATAAACCCAAATGATACTATTTACAGAAAGGACGACAGATTCTTTCATCATACGCAGCTTGGTTGAATGTAATCACGTCTCGTGTTGATCGCGTGCTTTTGGCGTGCGAATTATTATAAGAATGTATGGAAGATGAAGCTTGGCGTGGCTTCCCGTGTATACAAAGTTACTCTATGGTGGCATCACGCTTTCATCACGCCCTCCAACATCACGCTACGCCATGCTATCTATCTGACAAGGATTTTAGAAATTCGAAGTGGAACCTATCGTAGATTTTACTTAAACTCAAGGTAAACCACCAAAAAGATATTTTGACGAATGTTTAATATAATAACAATACAATTTTACCAAACCCGTATTTGTGTGGAAAGCTATCTGTTGGGCGGCGTTATAGCGGTTTTATTTGTCGCGTATTGACGGACAATAAAACGGGCCGAAAAGCAATTTGTTTTTATTGTCTCAGGCCTGGTATAAATTTCAATCTATTTATGATGAACGTAAACATAAAAAGTTTGCGACGCCTGTACCGGGAAGGGGTGTTAAACTCAATGCGTATCGTTTCCCGGATTTGAGGTGGTGATAATAACCTACCTTTATTATTTGAATCGAATCTGTATCGAGGATTTTTTTGAGAATTTTTAAATATAGGTACTCTACTGAATAACTAGACATACAGTGACGTGTATGAAAACACATAAATACAACATGAAACACAAATAACTAATATCGCTATGCACTCATAGCCCCGCACTAGGATTCCCTGTATCGTTGGTACCATAGCCAACACAAAAAGACAAGAGCACATACACCCAGACCGACAACAGGAATTTAAAGTCATTCAAATTTCAGCCTCACTGGGAATAGAAGCCAGGGCCCTAACCAGCTTGGAGTAAAAACAATGTATAACTACTCAAGGATACTAACATAGACGAATATACAAATGAAAACGACAATACTGCCGCATCCAGTTCGTAAACATTATACCTACCTGTTGTATATTAATAAAATTTTGACATAAGTCCTCAAAGAATTATTACAAGACTTAATATTAAATTTTGTTAATACTCTTAACAATTTACATTGTAATTGAAGCGTTGCAAAGATGAAAAATGTCCTGACATTCTCTTTTAATTAGACGTCACATGAAATATGACGTCATGAAGCGAGCGAGGCGATGTTATTAAATGTAAAATTTATAGACACCGGTGAAGAGTACTTATCAAACGTGACTGTCGATTCAGATAACGATGTGATACTTCAACTCCCCCGAATTGTGGATGATACTCGAGTTTTACACTTATGAATGATATATACATCGTTTTTACTGTTTTACCGACGCGGTAAAAATCTTTAACAGGTAGGTACGTATTTATTTATTTATTTATTTTTGCAACACCTAAATCTAGGGTATACAAGGGCAAAAACTTAATGCCTAATGGCATTCTCTACCAGTCAGCCCTGGGTGCTGGTGAAAATGTTAGATAGGCGCAAACTGTCGGTATTAACAGTCAAAAAAAAAAAACAAAAAAATCTAATTCTTATATTACATATCTTACGTCCAATACTGTATACAGACATTATATAAAATACATAAATACATACCATTACATTCATATATATATAAATAATATAAATAAATAATATATATGAATATATATAATATATATAATATCCTACGAATATACGTTTACATAAATATGTAATGCCAACACATATAAAACGTACGTTGATGCTTAATCCGAGGCAGATAACTTAAGATAATGTACGAGATTACGTATCGAGATTTTTAACCCTTCATAGGACTTGCCATCTGTTTTACTGACCGACAACGTATCCCAAGTGAACCAATAAGTGCGAAGCAATTAGAAGGGATTAAAACAATCTCGTATTTCAATCCCTTGAAATAGGAGACATAATTGTTTGATTATAAAAGTTACATTTCTGCGAACGAAGTCGAAAGCATCTTCTTAAAAAAATTGGCAGTAGCGGTGTTAGGTTAGGGCGCGGTTGAGCGACCGCCCAGGGCGCCAGGTTTTAAGGGGCGCCGTAGGTAGTCATAACGGAACCCTTATAGTTTCGTCATGTCTGTCCGCAGCATAGCGTCGAGACCCTTAGTGCTGAAAAGCTGTAACTTGATATGAATTTACATTATTATTTTTGTCTGGATTTCAATGGCAGATAGGGGCACCGTAGTAATCTCACCCAGTGCGCTGGTAGTGCTGAAAATAGGTTGAGAACCAATTATTCACTATTCTTCTTTATCAAATTATGGACACAAAAACATAAAGTTTCTCTAATTTTTAAATACGAATATAGTCGAATTGCGACCACTACGCGTTTAGAAGTAGAACCTACCTAAATGCGTCCCATCTGATGGTAAGTGGCAGTGACTCTGCACTAACTTAGTAAAAGCTTATTAAGTCTTGAAGCCGCCCACATCAAAGGCTAGAACTGAAGATTTATTAAAGGTATTATCGTATTATGGTAATTTTGATTCAGTGTTCATTTTCGGATGATGTAGATATATTTGATAACTCATAGCTCTTTTTTGGGATTCTTATTTTTAGCCACAACGGAAAATTTTAAACTATAGCTAAATCCTACTAATATTATAAATGTAAGTTTGTGAGGATGTATGTTAAGTACTGTTTCACGTAAAAATTACTGAACGGATTTTTATTAAATTTAGCACAGAGATAGACCATGATTTGGAATAGGATTATGGGCAACTTATATGGGTTACTTCTCACATATGCCTCGTCCGGTATGGAACCCACAAGGTAATCAACCGCGCCAGTCTAACCAATCGTTACAACACAAATCGTAAATGTTCTCAGTACAAATACTCTTTGAGAAAACACCTTAGTTTCTTCAAAGCAACAGTAGGATATTGCTTCTTCAATCAATTGCCTTAGCACATCGTACAAAGGATTATAGTCCCTATTAACAAAGTTGTAAGTGTCAGTTCCACGAGGTTGGGCTGAGGCACTGAGGACTCGTTTCGATACTGATATTGACAGTCATTAGTTTGACTGTGACTGCTATTAGGTACTTGTTGCACTGTAAAAGAGAAGCGAGTCAGCGATAAAATTATGTATTATCTTTATAATTTCTTGCACTAATTTATGTTTTTTAAAGCACACTGAAGGTACACACGGGCTTAGCAGATTGCTAATAAGTTGTTAATACAACCTTTGCAAGTAGCTAAAAAAAATTGGTATGTTTTTTATAACAAAGGAAATTAAGATTCACATTGAACTCAGATTATTGAATACATTGATCGCAGTGCTAAAACATGAATTGGTAAGCCGTAAGATGATCCGATAACAATGAGCTCAAATGCTGGTAGAATGCAATGCAATGAACATAATAAAAGCTTTTAAAGTTATATCATCGCGGTTTCTGAACATTTTAATGCAACGGGTACCAACTCACGATTCGTATTTTATTTATAATGCCGATTGCACTGATGTGTTGCCGGCCAAGAGAGAAGAAAAAGAAAGAAAGAACTGGCTCTCAAGCCAAGCCTGAATACGACAAGTCATTTGACAGCTGAATCAAGCTCGAGGGTGGTAGCTATCCAGGCAAACCTCACAGAGAAATAATAATAGTAGTAATGGCATTAATTAACAATTTAAATAAATGACTGACTATCTGATGATAACATACTAACAATTACATCACTAATTTGGTTAGCAACTAACCAAAAAAGGAACTGAAGTACAACTCTCGCTTTTTGTTATTCCAACCTACACACATCCTGAATAGTTTTAATAATGTTAATATACCTAGTGATTAAGTATTATCTACCGGAAGTGGCTATAACTAAAATGTTAAACCATAATATGATAAATATTGCGAAATGTAATGTAATGTTCCTGTCTTGATAACAGCTTGTTTAAAAATAGTAATGGAATAAAGTGTAATGGAGATAATAATTTTTAGGTACAACATCTACCCTGCCAGCTGGTGTGCATTCCATCCCGTTCCAGTTCCAAATTCCATTCAATGCTCCATCATCGTTTAGGGGGGAGAATGGTAACATTATGTAATGCATCACTGCTTACCTCCAATACCCAGAGCCAGAGAAAAGGGAACAGAGGAAAGGGAAGCTGGCGAAGTAGTTCCATGTGGTAGCACCAATCAGTCCTGATACTCTGGCTAAAGTTATGGTAATCTTCAATTTTCACCATTCACCATTTGAAGAGAGCATTCATGTAGATTATCATTTTATTTTTCTGAGTTAGTGTATTTTTAAATGAGTAGATATTTGTTCCCTAAAGGTAGCTAGCTTTCTTTGCAGTTTGGGCGTCATTTGGACATTATGTTGTTTTTATAGTTAATAGGTCTGTTCATTCTTGACTAGAAGACACACCCTTTTATAATCGAACAGGAACACCGACAAGAGCAATTTATTGCAGTTCTTCGCGTTACGCATAATGAAAGACGGAGCAAAGCGAGTCGTACTGCATACTGTGTATTGTGTATTTTATATTATGTATTGTGTAAGCGCGGGCCGGTGCTGAGCGACACCCGCCGTGAGTACCGCTGGGAGCTGCCGCTGCCGCCCGTCGCGCTGCCCAACCTGCAGCACTGCGGGGTCATCGATGTCGACTACTTCTTCAAGGTCAGTTATCATGTGTTGTCGCCAGTGCACGATATTTCGACCCAGTTACATGGATCGTGATTACAGTGTGACTGTTGTGGCGGGGAGAAACTCTTAACAGGTGACAATAAAAGCTTGATTTGAGATGTATTGAATAGATGCGTTAACTAAACATACTTATTATCTATATACATTATGTAACCTAGTTTTATACTTATTTAATGGATGATTTATTGGAAATATAGTCAGTATTTACTCAGCAGTCTTGGCTTTCATTTCTCTCTCAGGGCACCACTTTACATGGCGACCCTGCCAAAAGTAGATTCACGCGCGCGAGTATTCTGACACCGGTCGCCGCCGACCGATTTTACGTATATGGGCCGTGAATTATAAACATCGTGTTCTCGGACAATGCAATCATCAAATAATAAAATGAGTCCTAACAAAATTTCTGACATCGACGGTATTGTGCTGAAAGTGTGCTTCGAAAATGGGGAAACAGCAGTCTAAGGAAGAAAACATCGTGATAGCGCAAAACGCGGCAGGGGGCACGAATAATGCGCCGATTGAGGAGTTTCGATACCACATGGAAACATCGAGCATTCTGTTATGCATAATTGTACTTTGCCTGCTTTTGGGGGTCCTGTATGGAGTATTCCGGATGTACCGAAAATGTCATCTGCGTTGGATACGGCAGGAGTGTGAGCTGAATGCGAGTGGCAGCAGGGTGCGTCGGCTTTCCTTTCGACGGCGCCAGATTTACCCCGATTTGAAGATTGACGATACTAAAGTGTAAATTAAAATTGTCTATAAGCGTATAAAAAAAGTGTCGTGTGAAGTGAAGTGCGGTCACATAAATATGCGTATTTCTTTTTCGCGTACATCGGTATTTCGGCAAAGTTTATGGACATTATTTAGTGGACTGTAGCTCTATTTACCTATACATATATTATAATCAATGCTATTATTATAAAAAAAAAAAAATCTATATAAAAAAATATGTAATCAAATAGGTACTGAAATTCATATAAAAATATAATAAATAGTTAATAATAAGTATATAATAATAATTAAAAATAATAACTTAGTGTACCTAAATAGGTGTACCGTGTATTAAAAATGTTACAGTTCGTGTTATGTCGCTGAGGATCTGGCGTTCCAAGCTTATACAGGTATGTTAATATTTTATTATGCATACATAACTATTTTTTAAACTATATGGCAATGTTTTTAAAGAAATTATATGATGATTTATTAGTTGTAAGACAATATTTGATTAAAATAGGCCCTGCTAGGCGACAAGGTAAAATATTGCAGACAAAGCTGAATGAAGCTAAATTTGTTATTGCGCAATATAATAACTATATAGACAGTATTGATAAGGAAAGCTTAGGCGAGGACGAGCTTCTTCTTTTTGGAAAATATTGTGAGGATATTACGAATTTGTTTGAGGAAATTACTGAGTTGTGTCAAGTTTTCAGAGAGTTCTAGCAGTTTTTCAACAATGGATAAATTTGACCTGAAGGTAGCTTTGAGCTTATTGCCAGTTATGAATGACGAACTTTCCAATTTACGACAGCTTATCGATGGCATAGAGTACTACAGTTCGGTTCTCAATGCTGAGTCACAGACATATTTAATTTATTTTGTTGTGAAAAGTAGACTGTCGCAGTCTGCTAAGCTAAAACTAGCAACAAAATACGATACTGTGCCTAATCTTTTAAATGATATGAAAATGTTACTATTACCAAAGAAATCTACGAGTGCTTTGCAAAAACAATTTTTAAATTGCAAGCAAAATAACATGTCCATTGATGTATTCGGAAAAACCTTATCCGAATTATTTGTTGATCTTACAATTTCTCAGTCTGAAGGAAATGTTGAGAAATTTAATATTTTAAAATCCATAAACGAGAAACAGGCAATTCGGCAATTTAGCGACGGATTGAGAAATCGTAGGATTGGCACGATTATTACGGCTCAGAGATTTGAAAATTTAAAAGATGCGATTCAAGCCGCAATCGATGAGGACGTTTCAGGTTCAAATGCAACAGCTGAAGTGTTAACACTGAGACATAATAATAATCGTTTCTTTAAAAACAATTCCAGGCCGCCTCCTCTTCAGAATACTCCTAGAGGTGCGTACAACACTGGTCGTTGGCGAGGCAACCCTAACAACAAGTGGCGTCAGCCGCATACCAGCACCAGACAATGGTCCCAGCAGCCTCAGCCTCAGCCACGGGGTGCGCATCGGGGCAGAGCGCAGTTTCGAGGTAGAATTTTTAATAATTATTCCAGAGGTCGGAGACCGTTCAGAGGACAGATTCGGACAGCAGTAACTGATGAGGCACAGCCTCAGTCGAGTTCACCCACTCAGACTTCGCAGCCTGAAAATGACTTTTTTCGTGCCTTTGACATATAGTATTTTAGCCAGCGATAGTAGTTATTACATAGAGTTATTTTATAAAAACAGACACCCATTTAATTGGCTCATAGATACCGGGGCTTCAATTTCGGCTATAAAACATAAGCATGTTATAGAGTTTGATATCCCACTTAACAAAGAAAATATAACAATAAATGGAATAGGTGGAAAGGTACAGGCTATCGGATATGTATGTTTACAGTTGACAATACACGGGCAATCTCTTAGTCATAAGTTTTATGTATTTGACACGCTACCTTGTAAATCGCACGGTATTTTAGGACAGGACTTTTTAGGAAAGTATGGAGCGATGATTGATATGAAACATAATAGTCTATCATTATGGCTCAGTGAATCTAAACAAATAACTTTGCAGCTAATAGACTCGTGCAGTAATCTATTATCGTTACCTGCCAGATCAGAATCTATTCACTATATCAATACTAGTTTAAAAGAAGAGTGTGTGGTATGTACGAAAGAAATATGCGAGGGCGTGTTTGTTGCGAGTACGTTAGTAAATCCAATTAATGGTAAAATACCAGTTCGAATTTTGAATACGACCTCAAGAGATATAACTTTGTCCGAAATAAAACTTGATATACAAAATTTGAAGGAATACAATATTTGTAACTTTGATAAAATCGAGAAAAATGCATCGCGAGTTAAATCATTATTTTCAAAGTTAAATTTAAATAATTTAAATAAAGAGGAAAGGATTAATATTCGAAATTTATGTGCGAAATATCCCGATATCTTTTATTTGGAAGGGGACAAATTATCAACCACCGATATTTATCAACACACAATTAAAGTAAAACCAGATATTCAGCCAATTTTTTCAAAAGCCTATCGATTGCCTCATGCTTTAAAAAATGAAATTAATAACCAAATTCATCAAATGTTGAAAGAAAATATTATTGAACCTTGTCAAAGTGAATGGTCCAGTCCAATCTTGCTGGTGCCAAAGAAAAGTGACCAGAACGGAAACAAAAAATGGCGTTTGGTCATAGATTACAGAAAACTTAATAACAGTATACATGATGATAAATTTCCTCTTCCAAATATAACGGAAATTTTAGATTCCTTATCCGGTTGCATGTACTTTTCTCATTTGGATTTACATCAAGGTTACTACAATGTAAGCTTAGATCCAGACAGTCGCAAGTATACTGCTTTTTGTTCGGGACAGTTTCAGATGACTAGGATGCCTATGGGCTTAAAGACCAGTCCTAGTTCATTTTCTCGTATGATGACTATGGCTATGACAGGGTTAACATACGAAAAATGTTTAGTGTACCAAGACGATTTAGTCTGTTTCAGTAGGGATTTACCTAGTCATATAAAAAATTTACAATGCATTTTCGAAAGATTACGTAAAATCAATCTAAAGTTAAATCCTCAAAAGTGCATTTTCTTACAGAAAGAACTGCTTTATTTGGGCCATATTGTATCAGCAGATGGCGTTATACCTGATTCTGATAAAATAGAAATTGTTAAAAACTACCCAGTTCCTACTAAAGTCGACGAAGTCAAAAGATTTGTTGCCTTTGTGAATTATTACAGGAAATTTATTCCTAATTTTGCTACAAAAGCACATGCATTAAATAATTTGTGTCGGAAAAATGTGGCCTTTAAATGGGATGAGGAATGCCAAAAATCGTTTGAATTATTAAAACAAAATTTAATATCTCATCCTGTACTACAGTACCCTGACTTTTCGGAGTCTAATCAATTCATTCTACAAACAGATGCATCAGGATATGGCGTGGGTGCAGTCTTGTGTAATAGCGATGGTAGGCCTGTAGCCTTTGCTAGTCGTAGTCTCAATAAAGCAGAAAAAAGGTACCCGACGATTGAAAAGGAATTGCTTGCGATTGTATGGGCCGTAAAGCACTTTCGTCCATATTTATATGGAAGGACATTCAAAATTCAAACTGATCATAAGCCACTTATCTACTTATTTGGCATGCGAGATCCATCAAGCCGGTTAATTAAATTTAGACTAACATTAGAAGAATACGATTTTATACTTGAATATTTGAAAGGGAAGAATAATTCTGCTGCTGATGCTCTTTCACGTTTGCGTTTAACTTCGGAGGAATTGAAAGAGATGAATCAAACGGTGATGAATGTAATGACGCGTGGCCAGATGGCTAGGCAACAACGGGATGCTAGTATTTCTGAAAACGATTGGCCTGATCAACCAAAAGTTGTAGAAATACATAGCAAACCGAAATATTTCACGGAATTACGTTTCATAAGCGCTTATGAATTAAATCGATATCGTAAAATGAAAGAAATAACGCACGAGAAGGGGTGCTTGAGTTATGTTCCCTCAATGAATACTATTTTTATTAACTTAGCTTCTCGATCGCAACTATCGCCAGGCGAATTTGTGAGAGAGCTAAAAATATTTTGTGGGAAAATTTATATAAAGGAAGTATACTTCATTAAAACTGAGGAAAATAATATATTCGTGAGAAAATTAATAAATGAAATAAATAACATAAGTAACTGGTCCGGACCACGTTTATGTATTTTAAGAGGAACAAAAAGAATAACTAATAAAGACGATCAGCGTGTAATTTTGAACGATTTTCATATATTACCCACAAGTGGCCATGCTGGTATAAGACGAATGGTTAATAACATAAAGAAATATTATTTTTGGCCAAAATTAGAAGCTGATGTTGCAGAATTTATAAAAAGGTGTGACAAGTGTCAAAAACAAAAATATTCCTCACATTATACTAAAGAGCCTATGACAATTAGTTCAACTGCAAATTCGGCATTTGAGAAAATATACTTAGACATAGTAGGGCCGTTAGATAGAGATTACGATAATTATGTATACATTTTAACTATACAATGTGAGTTAAGTAAGTATATTGAGGCTTATCCATTAATGTCTAAAAGGTCAAGCGAAGTAGCTAGAAATTTTGTAAATAATTGGATTCTTAGATATGGTATTCCGAAGGAGATAGCAACAGACAGGGGAACGGAGTTTTTATCGGACACAATGAAAGAGGTTTGTAAACTTTTGCATATTAACCAACTTCAATCTACAGCATATCATCATCAAAGTATCGGTGCCTTGGAGAACTCGCACAAACATTTAGGTAACTATTTGCGAATACAGACAGGGAATCATCCAGAAGCATGGAGCACGTGGCTTCCATTTTGGTGTTTTGCCTATAATACTGCAGTACATACAGAGACTAAGTTTACTCCCTATGAGTTGGTGTTCGGTAAGAAATGTATTTTACCATCTAATTTACAATCAGGAAAAGTTGAGCCTTTGTACAATTTTGATAATTATCCTTTAGAACTCAAATTTAGAATACAAACGTCACAAAAAGAGGCTAGGGATAATTTGATAGCTAGTAAATTAAAAAGAAAAGAAAAATATGATCGTAATATTAACCCTGTGACTTATAAACCAAATGATTTAATTTTAATAAAAAATGAAACTGGCAATAAGTTCCAAAACATATATTCAGGTCCATACAAAGTAGTAAGGGAATGTTCACCCAATGTAGAAATAATTAAAGATAATAAAAACTATGTTATTCATAAGAACAGAACAAAAATGTATTTTAAACCAATTACCTATTAATTGCTAAGTTTATGTACTAAATATCTACTACAAAAGAAAACTTTGTAAAACGTAACATAACATATATAATTATGATAAGTCATTATACTGTATTAACATATCTTAATATAAGCTAAAATAAAATAAATTATTAGCATTTATTTTATTTTCTTTATTGCGGTGGAGATGAGATGTATTGAATAGATGCGTTAACTAAACATACTTATTATCTATATACATTATGTAACCTAGTTTTATACTTATTTAATGGATGATTTATTGGAAATATAGTCAGTATTTACTCAGCAGTCTTGGCTTTCATTTCTCTCTCAGGGCACACTTTAAAGTGTGTAGTAAACTTAGACAATTTTTGGCTAATATAACTATCCTAAAAAATAGAATCCCTTATAAAGTTAAAATAATACTTTACAATTCACTGGCCGAATCATACATTCAATATGGCTTAAGTAGTTATGGGCGTACATACGACACATATCTTAAAGATATATTCAAGCTCCAATTAAAAATATTAAAACCATTAATAATAGACATCAAATTTTAAATAATGATCAAGAACTTTTCAAACGAAGTAAAACACTACCAGTATTCACTCAAGTGAAATATCTGATACTAAAAGAAAACTTTTTTAACAGTATATATTGGGATGTAATAAAACATCCTGTATGCACACGGGCCGTAAACTTATAGCATTAACGCATAAACCTCAGTGATTTTTATAATGCTATCTAATGCTACTATTTTATGTAACCTTCTTAAATGATAAATAAATTAAAAAAAAAATAAAGGAGGAGGTTCTCAATTGTACTGTATGTTTTTTTATGTGTGCTATCCTCATAACTTTTTACAGGGTGTACCGATTTTGAATTATTTTTATAGTCGAAAGCTTCATGTGGACCACATTTAAATTTGGGCGAGATCTAACGATTCGTTTTTAATTTATCCTTAATTTTGAAGTCAGTTAATTTCTGTCAAAAATTATTGTAAAATAAATTAATAATTGTAAGTAGTATATAAATGAACCAATTTCGACTATTCGCGTATCGCCTCTCGATTGCAATGTGACAATTCCGGATTGTGACTTCGACAAAACACCGCTTCTTAACGACCGAGATGTATTAATTATTTCTACACCATTTAATAAGAAAGAAGAAAGAAAATCGTTTACGAATGGAGCCAACTATTCGTTTTTATTCACTTAGTTAAAGTTATTTGATAAAAGAACCTAAAAGGTAATTTATTGTAATAGGCGGGGTGGTAAGTGACCTCTGGCGACATAGGTGACACGATCACGGACGCGTTGCCGGACAAATAACTGATATTCCACTACTGTTCTTGCTCTGGGTTTGTGTGTTCTTGTATTTGTGTGTTGTCCATAGCACCGGACACAGGGAATCCTAGATTGGGTAGTATTTATTTATTTATATATCTAATTATTATAAGCTGCGAATTTAACTTTACTTCAATCGAAATAAAACACAAATTAGTTACTCATGTGATAGTCATGATTACCGTTGTTAGTAATCCTAAATAGAATGAATCAATGAATTCGAAATTCTAAGCATAGCAAGAAAGGAATGAGAAGAAAAAGTAAACCTCTTTCAGAATAGTTACTTCGAAGTTAAACGTAAAATTCAATTTAACCGAATGAAATTCTAGGTGTAGAAAAATTGCGCTTAGTTAAACAAGCAATCTCAATACCGTTTACCTGAGGCACTCCTCAACGCAACCCTAAGTATATTTTAATGCCCTTCTGAACTGAAATCGAATTAAAATCAAGTCATCCAAGCGTAACGATAGACGCAAATCTTAGCTCGCGCCCTTCCCTCTACGCCCAATCAGGCGTAGAACCCGACGCGCATACAAAACATCTACAATTCACACTTACTTCCCACTTGATTCTTATTACAAGGCAGTAGAATACAATTTCCATTAACCCCACATCGAGTTTGTTGATGCCATAGAGTAGGAAATAAAATAGACGCTACATCCATATAAAATATCGAAGATAATTTAGAATGAAATTTGCATAGAGTTGAATGAAGACGTAGGCAAGGCTTGTTCTCGGTTCATTGGATTTGATGTTATGGGAAAATTAAGATATTCGTAATATAATACAGAAAAAGTATAAGGTATAAATATAATGAACTTGCCCCCACTTAATATTATTGTTACAACCTGTAAGTAGAAATGTTTATCTAGAATTATTTAATATAAAATATAGGATATATTTTACCATTACTTACACGTTATAACAATAACATAACGCGCCCCCGCATTTCTTTTTAAAGTAGGTGATCCATTTCTTAAAGCTACAATTAATATCAAGTTACTAATGTAAAATGTAACTATTCATCTTATTTAGTAGTAAAAAAAAAATAGAAATTTATATGTTGACGTTATCAAAAAACAAAAAATGTAAGAGTATTTTTTTAAATACTGAAGATCGATAGACTGAAATTTTGTCAATTCACGCTGCACTCAGAAAATCCTTTGATGCGTTGATCATACAAAAAGCGCATTTGATCGCCACGCATGACTTTTATATTCGTTGACCCTTCTGTTCCCAAATCTTTGGCTCCCTTAGGATTTCGCATTAGGGTGTTCGCTTTGCGGAGGGGGTCGTTGCGTGCTTATGTTTTTAATGTCCGTGCTGCTATAGAATAACTATTCTCTGTATTGTTACAAGTATGACAATGCTTTATCTGGAACTGTGAGGGGACAGTAATATTGCTATGTTACAGATATCATAATACTCAGAGATAAGCTTGACGTCCTAACAAAGGCTACAAAAAGGGAATTACATATTTAGGAGGTAATGTTTCTAAAAGATGGTTTAAAAGTAAAAGAGACGAAGACTGAAGAGAACACAATGTCGTCAGATCATATTGACGTATTAGATGCAAGAAAAATACGAGAGTGAAGGTCAAAATTAAGGGGAGTGTTTGACGGAAACGCGCTAGATGGACCAATATGGACCAAATTGGCTTCGTCGTAACCGAGAGGATTTGAGAATTAACAGTTGATGAGGGAGGCAAAATGAAGGGGTATACGAACTACGAACCATTCCGTTCGACAGGAGATAGATTCTAAAAACACTAATGAGAGTCAAGCGTGAAATTTGGAATTATATTTGTATTGATTCGTAGGTATATTTTTCATCAATCTTGTTCTGATGACATAACTTTTAGCCTCACAATTTTAAATCAGGTATTTCATAAACCAAGCTACTCGCCATTCTGAAGTTTAAACTGCTTTAAAAGAATTTAATCTTGGGAGCATCAATATACTTTAAGAACTTTTAAATTTTTACTTCCACTTTTAAGGACACTGAATCGCCTATTCATCGTGCAATTTAAACTTCGAATAGGTATGTGATGATAAATAAGATCTAAGTTTAATATGATTGTGCTATCATGATTGTGCTGAATTGTTCACGAAAAATATATTCTTATAATATGAGCTTTAAACTCATTTTTAACGAAGGAAAATCTTTGTAATAAGTTAAAATAATAGACATACGTCATCATGAGTTACGTATGAAGATAGATTTTATGAAGTGCGCAAATATATTGATCAAAGTATGATGAAAAGTTAGCCAAAAGTTTTACATACCTCTGATGACCAATTTTAACTAAACTTGAATAAAAAATTATACATAGTCTTAGGTTGACAGATAACTGTTCAAAATTGAAACAAGAATGAACAAAAATGAAAGAGCCTTCACGAATTCATTAATGGACTTTAGGCTCCAAAAATAACACGTTTACTTAAGACAGAAATAGAAAACTTAGAAAACAAAAATACCCATCTATTTCTGTTTTAAGCAACGGCCTTAAAAGCCTCCTGGGTTAACGTTCACAGCTCGTAACAATTCTTTCCCACCATGTTTCACGTTAACAACGCGCGTAACTCCGATCCTACTTCCGGACTGTATTCTATAAATCTTTCACTGAGTCTTGGAAACAAATACAGAAAATATGGCAATAAGAAAGTATGGAAATAACAATTACTCAGATTCTACTTCTATACTATAATAAAACTCAAAGTATCTGTCTGTTTGTCAGTCCGGGCATCACATAAAAACCCTTAAACGGATTTCGATAAAAATTGGTAAAGTTGTTACTCATACCCTGGACCATATTTTAGACAACTTTTCATCCCGGAAAATTAAAAGATTTCTCGGGAAAACAGGATAAAAGTTTGAATAAGTAAAAACATAATTTCCGTATGCAAAGCTGCGGGCAACAGCTAGTAATATTATAAATGAGAAAGTTTGTTTGAATGTTTGAACATACATACAAGATATGCGCGAAAAATATACCTAACTTCCTGGCAGTCGGGCAATAAAAAGGCATGATGCATATTAAAATCAGCCATTGTATTCGTACTTGAATGATTGTATAATTATGTAATGTATTATATTGTAAAATTAGTTGAAATTAAAAAAAATATATTTTTAAAACGAGCTTTAAAAAGATACTCAATCTGTTGCAGCATAGCATAACATTTGATATCCACTATAAAATCTATTTTCAATTCCGACAACGAGTTTTCCACGAAGAATAGCATAACATAATAAAGTATAAGCCTGCTATTATATCATAACATTTTAGTGGGGCTCTAGTAACGTATCATTACACTATTAATATTTAAAACACGGGTAGTTAGAGGTCGCTCCGGGCCGGTAGTTACACGTATTTAATTTATTTAGGCTGTGAATAGGGTTTCATTAACATACGCTGTTTGGAATACACGAATTCATTTGATTCTATTTCATCACATGATACCATTGAGGAAACTTGATTAATTTGGAAATGAACGTGAATTTTCATATTATTATAATTATCATGTACCTAATTATTTTAGAGCCGCGGCTTACCGTGAATCACAGAGGTATTGGTTTACAAGTACGTATGTAAAGATAATATATGTATGTATATTAATATATGTTATATCTACACGACAATCTATAGACGCTGGACAAGTTAACATAGATTTCTATACAGTTAATTTACTTTGTAGTATTGTATAGACACAATGTATTTTTGTAGCGTTAAATATGCGTAGCGGCTTCATGCCTCTAACAAAGAAATAATGTACATACGAATACGTCACTCATTGACAAGAGCGAAACACGGTGAAGAAAAACGTGAAAAAACCTGCACACCTGAGTTTTCCATAAAGTTCTCAAAGGTGTGTGAAGTCTACCAATCCGCACTTGGTCAGCGTGGACTATAGCCTGTACCCCTTACTTTGGGAGACCAGAGCCTAGCAATGGGACAGTCATAGGCTGTGATGATGAAGCTTTAGATTCTCAAGCCAAGTCAAGATTACTATCTTAACTCCATCATACCTTACTTGTTTTAAAATCCGCATCATATATCTAACAGTCATAAGTCTCACAGGATATGAAATACATTTTAATACCACTAAAATGTGAGTCCTAAGACGCTAGTATGCTAATATAAGGATCAATCTCCTGCTTCGCGGAGCTAGATCTAAGCTGTCAGGGAGTCTGACGGTTACAAATAGAATCGCCGGCTACCGAACAGACTGAATTTCTTGAGATTGCATTGCTTATCCAACCCGATTTAAGAACCATTCAAACAAGTCACTCAGACACATCTGAATCACCGTTTTATTGGAAGTTTCTATTGACATTTCTTTTCACCATA
Source organism: Thymelicus lineola (assembly GCA_963932265.1). Taxonomy (NCBI): domain Eukaryota; kingdom Metazoa; phylum Arthropoda; class Insecta; order Lepidoptera; family Hesperiidae; genus Thymelicus; species Thymelicus lineola. The sequence goes on along the minus strand of OZ010707.1, from coordinate 1,071,690 downwards.
ACGCATCTTTTGGAAAATATAGAAGTAAAAAATGAGCATGTGTTTATAAGTTAAACATAGGTATATGAATTAATTATTTTGGATTTTAAGTCCCAATAACTCAGGGCATTGAATATTGATCATTTTACTTGGAAGATCGGAATTGTAATCCTGTAAGCAATTTTTTTTTATTGTGTCTGCAATACAAATTGGATACTATCATTTACACTTATAATAATGCTCATATTTTAATTTATTATTAAGTCAAATAAAAAATGTTTTAAAATTTTTTCAATAGGAATACAAAAGTAAATTAGGTAAGTACGTTTTGTTTTGAAATTCGTCATTGAGATTTTCAAAAGCTATTAGGGAAGTTGTTTCAAAAGCAATAATTAATCCTTATTTAACCTATTGTTGAAACAAATCTACAGCACCTTATCGCGTATTTGAATAACTGTTCCCTTCACACCTCTAGAGAAGTCGTTGACCCCGCACCCCTCTGAATAGGGTTGCCACTTGCCATTGTTTAGGTGTTCGAATTGCCACGATATTTTTGGTTACAAAAGATTAGGGTTGTTTTGTTGCAAATTACTGGTTTCTATGATCACTCAGTGACATAATTCGTTTTATCTTTAATTGTTATTCTCCAAATGATTCATTAGACAAGTTGTTTAAATCAAACAAGCCGGTTCGAGTTTTTTCCCGGCAAACGCAAGGCACCCATAGCAGTTGAGACTCTTTTGATTCCTGACCAAAGCATAATTATGGCATTACGAAACACTTTATCTCAAAACTCAAAATATACATTTTTAATTAAGATAATTTAATTCTACCTGATGTTAAATAGAGATGACATCTAAGAAAAGCTTTTTGGTACTATAACCTAAAATCCAGCTTCCATAGAATCCTCGTAAGCATTTAATTAGCGACCTTCACTATCTCAAACAAAACAATCCGACCACATTGCAACAAACAGATTCCAACACAAATCACAAATACATAATATCACCACTAATTGGCATTTCGCGTTCAATACGAGGTCGGTGCCGGCACGCGACGCGTTTTGCCCGAATATCAGAAATACGTTGGATTCAAGTTTCGTGCATCCGACGCCGTTTCTACGCGCTACACATTTCAATTGACATTTGTTCTGCTGAAATATGTGTTACTGAGGTGTTAGAATGGTTTTGTCAGTTTGAGCATTATAATCTGAAACAATACGATAATATACACGTATCTACATACTAGTGCAATGACTTACGCACTTCACCCGCATTTTCAAGGGAAATGAGTACCATATATCCTATTCCAGATGGTATACCTATGTGTTAAATTTCTTGAAAATCCTTGCTTGTTAATGCGACAGAATATATAAATGAACGAAAGAAACAGAAAAAACGATACAGCGAATTCAGCTATCTACACAACGGATCGGCTACATATCTGTAGCTAGATCGAAAACTAGAATATTCCATCAGTGTACCACACAGTAAGCACAGTTTCAATACGAATCCCATCACACGGAAGTAATCCTGGAAGCTAATACTTCTATTAGAACAATACAATGGCAAGAGGGTATACGAATTACACTGATTACCCCACCGCAAATAAGTGTTCCCAACAATGTAAGTGAAACAGGCAATCGTATAGGACTTATTGCCGCAACTGTGCGTGTAGGCCGCGTTACTAGTGGGTGGACTTGAAAATTGCAGTAATAATGGTCTGTTTGCATACATCACACGGTCATCACATTGTATAGCTTACGATGAGTTACATGGATAATATATGGTCGTAAGAGGCGGTTTACGTCTCCGTGTAGGTAATGTATTATCAATATTTGAAGAAGAATGCGAAAGTTTGTTCTCTTTAACTGCTGAACGAATTTTCATAAAATTTACCACACATGGACCATAATCTATTCCATAGAACACAGGATACTTAGTATCCCGAAAAACGCGGGCAAAGCCACGGGTAGAGCATTTGTATTGTCATACTTTCATACATATATTTTGAACAACCATTTCCAAATTCATTCCCTACGAATGCAAACATCAAAACACGCGTCGGATCGCGGCCGTGGGGTCAGCAATAGAATCTGCTGTCAGTAATTGTGCCTGGCCTGGGGCCGGCTACCGTATGTCTGCATTACTGTCAGGCATTAGGTACGATAGTTCAGGTGTTGCCGACAATACCGACAATGCCGACTCAATTTGTATGCGTGTTGAGGGAGTAATGATACAAATGGTCTATACTTGTATATTACTAAAGGTCACAGTCAAAGGATTCATAGCTAGTTGGTCTCCCAAACGCTGGGAGCTAAGTTGCAATACTAAACACAAACATTGTGCGTCAACTTGTGCACTTATGAGTTATCATCCATAATGTCCACAAAAGTGTGTTAAGTTTGCCAGTTCACATTTGGTTGTGAACTTTGTCCTATATTCCTCATAGTGAGAGGAGACCCTCTACATTGAGATCTAAAGTAAAAGACGTGTAGACAATACACACATGCACTTCAAGTCTCCCCACAGCTCGCAAACAGCAATAACCAAGAAAGTTGACAAGCAAAAGTTTGTTCAAAACAAACACAGCATCCGATACTCGAGCTAAGAATTAACACTATGTAGTTGATTAATACAACTTCTGGATTGTAACACCCGCCGAGTATTCTGCGGTGCTCCGAGCTTTGCGTAAGTTTACAGCCCCTGGCGGTAACATAACCCACTTGGCTGACTGGCAGCGAGAAGCGATGAGAGAGTCTCCAGTGATATAGAAGAATCTTGTCGAATATGAAATTAAAGAAAATTCTGCTCGGAAGCGAGGAGCGATATAAGAATTGCCAGCGAGATAGAAGTATAATTTCATCGAAAATAAAATGAATCCGTAACCAACAAAGTATCCTACGTAAACAATATTATAAGATACAGTACGAATTATAAGTATACTAGCTGTTGCCCGCAGCTTCGCACGCGGATATAATTTGCAATAAAATATTGCGACTATAAATTGAGATGTAAGCTATCCTATCTTTCAAGTTGGATCAAACTGCACACGATGTGCAAAGATTAAAATCGGTTAAGTAGTTTATGAGCCCATCGCGGACAAACAACGTGACACGTAATTTATGAAGATATTAAGAATATAAGTTGAAGTTTTTCTTATGTAAATAACCGTCAAACACCAAATTACCATGACACTAAAACGAAGTGTCCAATAATCAGATATAAAATTATTATTCACAAGATAATCCCTAATTGAATTTACAGCCTGTACTGACAGTTCTGTTCAAGTGTCAGTTCAAGAGGTTCATACAGTAACCTTATGTAACCTTCGTTTCCCGAATCGACTTATTTTGCTACCATAAATCCAACTAACTGGGGCTATAATTTACATACATTACGAATCAGGACCATTCAAGATGTCTCTCTGCATTACGATTATAATTTTGTTATACTTGTTTTAGAATAGGGTGGCTGCGTACTTAGCATTGAAATTTATGAGCATGCCATAGAGTAGTAACACATAGAATAGGACGTCTATTTTGTGGTGTAAGTTGGTTTTTATATCTTGTTATTTTCTGTTGGATCGGAGTTGTATTGTCGTAAGTGTTGTAACTAAATGTAGATAATTCAGACCTAAAAGAAATGTAAGCAGTAACCAAGTGCTTGTTACATTTACTACACTACTAACTAAAAGAAAAAGAAGAAAGTAGGGGCAGTTTATGAGATATCTTTTATAGATTCCGCTAAGAAAGTTATTAATCCGTTAAATAACTTCTAACGTAAATATTTTTATTCCGTTTTGCCAATAGACGGATAAATTGAGTCTAGCAAGGTTAGCCAAATACTCCAAATAGTCGGCTTCCGTCTATCATGCGAATCAATACTGCCAGCCCTATTGGCGGCGGCTTTGACGTAACAACTAGTAGGGTTGTCAGATTAACAATTACATAAATGTTGTAATGGAACTTTGGAATTTTGCTTTTAGTACAACCTTAATGTTATGAATAAGTATGTATAATTAGGTTCTAAAAAAATTGCACTCATAATAAGAAATTTTTTCACCAATGTGCTCATTAATCATACTCTGAAGTTTGATGATGGTAAATGTATACAAATGCGATAAACTTATGCCCCAGATTTCAAAAACATATAAATTACTGGATTCTGTAGCAAACAGGTTAACAGGTTTCCTGACCTGACAAACACACATTAGATTTTTAGCTTGGTGGATAGCTACCACTTCACAAAATCAATCGTTATTATTTTGCTCATCCATTCGTCGAGACATCATACACTGGTAACAACACAAAGAAAGTTGAATCACTTATGGATGGTTATTCAAAACATTGGAATGACCTTCTGGTCGTTACAAGCGAATGCAATCCCCCATAGCAGCGCAGTGCAGTCAGCTTTGCAACGTAAGATGGTACCCAGATTACGTATATTAGATTTCTGAGCGCTCCGGATATTCGACATCCGGTTACATATGCCGAATAAGGGCAAGAGCAGACTTGCTTTTATTGTTGCAGCGATTTAAAATTAATACTACTTGTATTGCAAAATAATGCGAAAGTTTGGGTATTAGCGTTTTCGTGATAAACTTGGTGATAAATTAGGGTAGATTTGAGCCCGGTTGTATGTTCCCTAGGAAGATTGACTATGTTGCAGGTAGCATATTAATACACCTACGACTAAAGGAATCGAGATAATTTTATTTATCCCATACATTTCTAATAGAATCAAACCCGGGACCCCTAGGTAAGCAAGCAGGGAGTCACAATTTAAATGCTAACGCGTCATTAAGATTTTAATAAATCACATTTCACTTTAGTTTTCGCGATGATCAAGATTTAAAATCAAAATTAAAGTTATTTCAATTAGTCCACGGAATGGTAATTTAGTGATGACATTACTTCAAATTTGTGTTGTTTTAAATTCTATTGTTCATTTAAGTTCCTTGCGTTTGTCAGTATAATGAAGAGTTTTCGACTTATCTATTGGTTTCATGATATCCTTGCCAAAAGTATCTAGTGTGTTTAAGTCGTAAACGCTACCGACAACCCTGATAGACAGCAAATTTAGCGCCAAATTGCTAGCTGACCCTACATGCTCATTTATTCAAATATGTTTATTTGAACGAAGCCAGCTGATTGGACGGATGTGGACGGCTCATATAAATCTAGGTAATTGCGCATTTAAGATCTAGCTCTCGAATCCGAAATAGGGATTTAGAATATACACAGTTTTATTTGTATGATAACGTTGAATCCCAAGCCAATTTGAATATTATGTGCTGGGTAATAGTACAAAAATAGTTTAGTTTTAGTAGCAGTAGGAATAATTGTGTTCGCTTCGGTTCACCAACTTGGACTTGGACGACCTTGGTTAAGGTTCCTGTGTTCAATTCCGATATAAATAAAATAGAAATAAATATTGCAAGTGCAGCAGTCTTGTAACTGTTAAACTTTTTTCACAAAGACTAGAGGACAGTAAAGAAAAACCGTAAAATTCGTGATAATTTATACAAATACATAGAAAATAAGAAATGGACAAACCACTAAGCTGTAAAAATTATCATAATTATCATATCATTATATACATAGCTTAAAACAATTGGTTCTTGTAACAGAAAACTGTTAATAGTGCTAACAAAAGCAACACTTTTCAACATCTCAAAACAAACGTCCCTGTGATTATTCCATAGACAAGATCGACGTTTTACAACTGTGTGGGTCGAAAATAACTCATCTTCAAGACATGCCGGCCCTAGCTATTAAACTTGTATTTTTATTTTTAGTTTAATCGAAATCGCTCCTTCTGTCTGTCCTGTTTAAATTAGCCCTGACGTTGTTTGCCGAAGCACATAATTTACCATCTCTCATTGAAATCAAACGTTCAAACGATTTTGAACTCTTTGCTAAGGTACTGAAAGTCGAATGTAAATTTCGATTTGAGTCTATTACTCTTCTCGGTAAGGACAAAAAGATTGACATATGGCATCTTTTCGTTGTTTTTTCAGTGAGTCAATCTTAAGGACTTGTTGTATTAAAACAGGACAGAGTCGCGCGATGAAATATAGATCGCCAATGTCAAGTTTGTGTAACTGGACGATATTGAACGACAAAAACTAAACAATCTATATTCACCGTTACGTCTAGTTATTTAAGGAATTCTTCGCAATAAACATATTATATTTTTGTAGTACCTAAACAGAAAACATACACAAGGTAACTCAACTAAATTGATAACACAATTCAGAGCCATTTAATTCTTAAGCAGGCTCGACAAATATAATTTTGCGAGATCGAACAAGTAAAGATCAAATACAGAATCCAGTAAGTAGAAATAGGTGCTTATATTTCCTGTAATGATTTATTTGAAGGTAATCCTATTAATATTATAAATGTGAAAGTTTGTGAAGATGTCTGGATGTTTGTTCCTCAATCACGCCACAACTACTAAACCGATTTGGCTGAAACTTGAAATTGATATACCCTGTATAGGCTATATCCAAATCACTTAGATATATAGGCTACTTTTTATCCCGGAATAGTTTTGGGTTCCCGTGGGATTTGCAATAAATATCCACGCGCGAAACCACAAGCATCATTTAATATGGTTCTATGAATCTAAATTAATTACAAAATTTCGTTTCGAGACCACTCTACCACGGGCAAAGCCGCGAGCAAAAGCTAGTAGATTATAACTTACAATCAAGGTTACGGCAGACAACAGCCGTAGAATATATCGTCAACAATCGCCTATCGTTCAACGTTGGTAGTGAAACATTCAAACACGACACTCCGTCAACATTTTGCCTACGACAAGATAATGATGGTATCAAACAGAACATATTCAGACAGATTGATACGTTTTGCGTTTGAAATATTATTTCGGAGTACAAAGACATTGGGAGTAGTGGAAATCAACTGTTATTTGATTATAATGATGCTACAACTGAGAAACGTGGTGTACTCGTATATGGTATTCAAGTAGCTTAATTACATAGAGATACATAAAATGCTATTGATACAAATAGGACTTAAGAACAGGTATTACGTTCGTTACTGTTATTAAAGAAAAGTTTTTTTGGAACATATATAAATAAATAGAACAAAAGAAAACAGTTACAAATATCCTATAGGTGTATAATTTTTCTCCTGTGTCTGTCAACTGATTATTTATAAACCCCGAACTTTGGGAGGTTATAATTTCGACGTGTATATCAGTGTGGGTCTGTATGGGTGTCAGTATGTCTGTCTGGGGCATGGAAGCTCCTAACCGAATGAACAAATTTCGTTGTGGTTTTTTTTAATCGAAAGCCTTCTCGGAGATATTTTCCTTTAAGCTATGTTTGATGAAGGTGAAACTGTCCGTTTTTTATTTTATTTTATAGTTATTTTCATCTTCCATTCTCCATCACTCCGCACTGGGGCAGCGTGGTGGATACTCAATTTCTTAGGCCTCCTCAAGAGGAGAAAACGGTGCTCAGTAAGAGGCCAATAATAGGTTAAAAACATAGATAAAAAACGTATTTTCTCAGATATACAATTAACGAATGTTTAAGATGATATTCAAAACATGAAAATTATCATGTAGTTTCTTTTTTTTTAATTTCGTTCAGTTTCTAAGTATCGAATCACGTTACGATAGCGACTCAATCTTGTGGAATATTTTCTATTCTATATCCGTATTAGAAAATAACAAGGTTTCGAAAAACAGGAAACAGAATTTTTCTGTTATTGTGTGTTTATTTCGCTCGAGTTGGGTTTATGTGAAGCGGGATAGATTTCGTATTAGAAAAGGGTTGATCCGTTTTGTGGATTGACGTTACTCGATTTACCTATTTTGTCAGTTTTGCCGTTCCGTAAGGACGCTGTCACCTATTTAATAACGTTTTAAAAATAAATCTATAAATATATAAATTGAACTACCGAATGTTTTGGCAACATAATTTAAAACTGATGGATTGAGTTGAAATTTTTTCTTGTCTAAATTAGGATTTTTCTAGAAGTTTTTGAATCTACTTGTCTATTAGGATTGACAATATGTATGTGGCGTTTTTGTCAAGACTTCAAAAATGTAGGCGCTTCTCAATATTGGTTAAAAGTATCTTACCTCCTAAAGTCCGAAGTCCGTCAATGTCGTTTCTTTATTAATTTGAAAAGATATACATACGAGTATACTTCCAGATTCACGTCTCATCATTCGAATTTCTGACTAATTGGGAATCGAACCTTTCTAATAGTCCGGCATGGAAATAGTCGTCATAATCATTCATCATTAGCCCAGTAATGATTCCCTTAATAATTTATTCAGGTAGTAAGCGAATATAGTATATTTTAACAATGGTAACGACACAATGGCACCCTAAATCTACATAATAATGATCGGTTTATCCAAAATACAGTGTTTGATATCATAAAACGGAACAGTATTATCGACAAACACTAAGCTATGAATAATAACAATATTTTACCAGTACCTACTGTATTTGGTAACCATTTAAAAAAAGGGGTTCTCAAATCGAAGGTTTTTCGAAGACTGTTTCTTTAAAGTCCGTTATTTTAAGTCCATGCAGGCTTCACAAAACTCTTATTTCCAATAATATTTTAATGTTTCATGCACATTACATCTCTCTTTTACGATCGATTATACTTCACGGCCATATAGCCAAGTCACAGTCGATAACAAAATCATGATAGGTGCACCAGTTAATTCTTAACACCTCCTAATTTGAAGTGAGACGCAGATAAAATCGATTTTATGAACGCCAGACTATCTCAGACTGTTTCGAATGTAGCGGTAGAGTGATTGTTGAGTGTTAGATAGACAGATAGATAGATAGCTCCGATTTACAAGTTTTCAGGTTCTAATTTGGAATAGTTTGTTACCTAGCTGTTAACATATTCAAGTCTTTTATCGACAATGTGTTGGTCAGCTTGGTCATGTTTTTTTTTATACAGAAATCTATTCAACACCCATCTGGAGTTAGTTAGTTATTTTATAAGCTAAACGAAACATAATGGGTAATATTACTACGAATATGAATGTTGGATTATTACTGTGACAGCATTTATAGTTGTTTTGGTAACCAGTAGATGGGGTTAGTAGTAGCACAAAAATTCAAATTCAATTATGATGAAAATGATCAATAATAAGATCATTTTCATCATAAAATTAATACGAGTGAACGAGTGAAACATAAGATAAGAATGCACGGAAAATATTAGTATACAATGACAAAACATTTTTTAGTGTCTAACGTTCCATTCTGACAAGGAATATTTATAAAAATTATAATAAAGTGCAGTTTACTAAAGGGCATGGTGCCGAAGAGTCGATCGTTCTATGGGGGTCACGATTGAGAATTATGGCTGTCAGCGATAAATAAGATAATTGATACAAATGTTATGGCGTAATGGTTTTGGGGGAAACCAAGGATATCCATGGTACCCTTGAGTTGAAAACCAAAATACTACAACGTCTGTATTATATGTGCTTCTTTTAAGACAAGGATTATAAATAACTAGTTCATAGTAACTAAATACACGCTTTTATAGGAAAAAAAGTGAATGTACCATTGAGGAGTTTCGTCGTCTGGCTGGAACAAAACCCGAGTTTAGTATTATGTCAAGCTTACTCGTATTATTAAAAAAATGCTTTGTCATTAGAATAAACGTAATATGTAAAATTTTAACTCCTATAAGAGGAAGTAGATCTAATTAAGCTTGAAATAAAACCCACACATACAGGATGATCTAAATAAAACTATTTATACTCTCAAACCCACAAATAACCCAACGAACGAAATATATCAAAAGTTCCAAAAAAGAGCCAAAAAACCATTTAAATCTTTACGTTCCACCTCATTATATTTCAAGATGAACCCTGAAATCTTAATCCCTTTGCACGCTAATTAAATAAATTGAACGCCCACAGCCCACAGCATCCCGTCAGATATGCCGGCGTGCAACAAGTGAGACTAATCGCGATGATGACTTTGTTATAGACGCCTCTACTAATTATTAACTCTATATTATGTAATCTATGTACGGCGGGTGATAGGGAAATGTTAGCCTGTGGGAAAATCATGTAAGTGGTTATTTTGTCGCTGCACATAATGACATAATTCTATAAGTCATTTTTAACCAATCTCAACTAAAGGAGTCGTTTCTCAATTCTACTGATTTTTTTTCTCTTTTACGTCATAATTTTTTACTGGGTGTACTGATTTTGTTGATTTTTGTTTATATTCGAAAGCAGGTGCTTGTTATACGGTCCCATTTTTTGAGCGAGATTTGACGAGTAGTTTTTGAAATCTATTATTTTTTAGAAGAATTATTGCTTCTACCATCGTTTCCGAAATATCTTTAGGTAGAAGGTAGGTTCTTGAAGAGAAGAAACTTCACAACACATCTAAAAATACAATACAAATGTAAGATAGAACCTGTGTGTGATCAACCGAATTAAAAAAATTTGCTCAACCTAAGAAACCACGTCAAGTTATCCAAATTTTGGCTACACCTGCGTAATGTCATTCTTAACGCGCTATACATATAACGCGTTAGTCGCAGTTATGGCAGAGACATTACAAAAAGATTGCCTCAGTCCTAATTTGAACCCCCATAGCTACTAATTGACAGGGTCTAATTAATCTGAGTAACCAAACAGGTAATCGAACCTGGACCTCATCGCATCACAAGCATCGCTAACTAGCACTTTCAGTCCATCAAATTTCATTTACAAATCGACTAAAAATAATAAATACACAGGCTTCATTACACCGACAATAAGAGAGGGGCGGCCATCTTTGTTAACGTACAATATTAAATTTATGTAATAATAATTTTAATTTCGCACCTGTCACTGCTTTGACACCAACCGTTTTCCATTTCCGAAAATATAAAGCCCCGCTGATAGATGCTGCCTGACTCTGATTTAGTTCCGTTGTGGAATCGTTTGATGTCGATTCAATGGTACGAACCGACTTTATGGGTTTTTGTAATTGAAACTTGTATAGGGTTGGGTAGATTGGGCTATGTTTGGTGGTGTAGTAAAAACTTAAAGATCCACTCAGAATTTAATAAACGCTCATACATTCCAACCTCCTTGCGTCCAAATAAAGTAACCAGATAACAAAGACCCAGAACTCGACAATTTTTTGCTGTGATATAAAAATCTAACCTTGCAAGGAATCGAACCCCAGACCTTTTAGAGATCCATTCAAAATCACACTGTATAAGACTGAGCTAAATATTACCTTAAATGTTATATAGGCTACCTTGATTGCGGGAACATACCTGTAATAAAAGATTTCCAATATTAGTACCTACTATTATTAAAAGCATTAAATAATAAGTACATTTAAAAGTAACCGACAACTCTTTTCTTCTTTTAGATTATATAAGCATAAAAAATACTTAAAATAATACATAACTAGTATATAAGTATACTATTAATGTATTATTTTAAGTACTGTACTAAGTACTATATAGTATAAGTATACTAAATAGTGTAAAAAATACTCATACATAAATGTCCTGAAGTAAACTCAAAATCTTGCACGCAGCAGTGATTTACGAAGCGTTTTCTGCTTATCCATATATTTATCTCCAGGACCATAAACATAGTTTTAACCAAATTGCCATTACGTACCGTCTTCGTAAACGCTGGAGGAAAAATGTACCATCACATTTTCACCAGTCGCACAATTTTCTCACAATTATAGTTGGGAGCACTATATTTTATGAAGTAACTGGCTTCCACGAAGTACGGCGTGTAGAACTCGTTGATAAATAACTTGTTGTATTGCCAGAGAGGAGCGACAAGCGAAAGAATCGTTTTGAGAGTGACATGCGTTAACTATCAAAGACAGTGGTAGCAAAATGTTGTAACAATTTTAATGTACTGTAATGTAAACGGCAATTTTTTTTTGAGCACTTCCGTGCTTGTGAGGGAACGATAACAGTCGTTAAGACATGTCGACGGTTCTCAGGCAACATGAAAACTTCCGACAGGCCATTATTCTGCTATGTTCTAGGCCTCCTCAAGAGGAGACACCCGATCTCAACAGTGGGCCATGAATGGGTTGAAGCCAAGTAAGCATCCTAAAAGATTGAAATAGATGGCCAGTAGCTTTTCCGCCTACAGTGGGAATCTATGTCATCATATTATTTAAACACAAGAACAGTTATACTATTTAGTGGTAATAACTTACACCTTTTTGAGCCACGCCTTCGCTTGAATATGTATTATGAACTTAATTTAAATTTTATGCAATCTTGCCGCACCGAAATAATTGTTGCCGTATAAATAAGACATTAAAACAAGTTGGACTTCATATTATGTAATTAAGCATTAAAAGTATGAAAGTAATGTTCCTGATAAGTGCACTTAAATATCTAATTATAAAAAAAACATGTTACTAAATTTTAGATTATCCGGCACGAAGGACCATAAAAAGTGTATGATGTAACAATTAAATGGCTATTTATCTTCGCTAGCCGTGTATTAAGCTCTTTATGATAAATAATGTTTTAATTTCCTTGAGTTTTTGTGATAGGTCTTTTAGAGATGGTTTTTCTGACTTATGAAGGTTAATTTTATTAGGGTTACCTTGTGTTTAGATAAGAATAGAGTGGGGCAGGCTACGACATTATACAGGCACTCTATCTTGTTCTCGTGAGAAACAATACTAATACAGTGTATAAGTAAGAATACGAATATATTCCAAAGATGAAAAAATTGTTGATGATTTTTAAAAACAGAAAATTCAAGCGGTATGATTCTATTGTTGTAATTTGTGTAGTAAAGTAAGTAGTTTTAATATTATTATAGTAATGCACTTTATGCATCATCTTAGAATTACGAGTAAACAGGTATAAATATAGAATTGCATTTTTAAGTTACATAGAAAGACTGGAAAGTAGTTAGTAAAACCAGTTTTTTTTTTGTATTTGTATTATATGTTAACTATACACTCATAAACATATCAGTAAAGTTAAATAACAAACAAAAACCAACCCTAAACTGTCAATTTCAAGACATCCAAACACAAGCATCACTAGACCCAACGATAACCTAATCCCAAGCTATTACTTTAATACCATCTCGATACCGGTTAGTGTTTAGTATTTACCGGTAATAACAGTGTCGCTGGTAGCTAAGTGCGGACCGCCGTCACCTGGGACCGACTAGCTCATTACTGCGGTACACTTACGTTGGACCATTCATTATAAACAGGGACTTGTATGTACTCGTAGTCAAGTATTATGAGTATAAACTCATCGAATATTACTGAGGTTTTCTCGAAAAGGAGTGTATCATCTGTGTTTTTAGATGTGAGTCAATGTAAAATTTAAGATAGTGAAAGTGTAGATTTTAAATAAATAGTCTCTTACGTGTGACGCAATGGTTACCATACTGGTCCGTCGTGCTAAGGGCTGGATTCGATTCCCAGCGAGGCCAAAATTTGAATGATGACTTTGAATTTCTGTTCACGGTCTGCATAAGTCACATTCTGCCCCACCTTACTCCACTACAGATTAAAGTGCTGCCGTATCCAATTTTAGAAGGTTTATTAAAAAATTACATATCTTCATGTTTATTCGACAAACTATACCTATTTGTATTCTGCGTCATATTTCTGTTCTGCAATCTTTACGTCGCATGTTATTAAAGCCTTACGTCTATACGAACAAATTCTACAATCTTCGACAGGTATAGCAACATTTAACATAAAGTTACACCACGCGGTGTCATTAGTCTGGTAAAGATGGCCGTACGAGGGTAGATTTGGGTGTAATTAAATATTCTTATTTCATCGCCTAAGTGAGGCACGGCTGATTCAGATGGCTGAGGTTATCACATTTACATAATGTTGTACGAGCCTGATGTATCTTCGTTGATAAAATAAACCTTACTGATGTATCATAAATATTCATTCGTCATCATTATCTATACTTATTAAATGTTAACAAATTAAAATACGTGTTCTTGTTACTTACCATAAAATTAATGAGGACCACATCTCCACTTATCAACAAACATAAGAATTTAACAAGAGAACTAAAACTTGAAAGCCTATCAGTAGAGAGCACTACGAACAGATTGGCTTGTACACAAGACAATTACGAAAAAACCTTACGAAGGTTAATAACTATGAAATTCTTATAGAAATAAGTAATATTGATTAATTCTTAAGTAGTAAAGAAATAAGCTTCTCTAACAAAAAGCTTCGAATAATAGAGTCTACAATACAGCTCCATTAAGAATATTAAGCATTATTAAGTAATTCATCTTCAATCTGCTATCGATATTCCGGGATGTGTCGAAACGAGAGCGGGAGACGAGAAAAGATAAAATCATAGTAAAATTGAAAGCGATAATGATAGTATAAATATATGTAGGTGTACAAGGTAACGAAAATTATACTCACACTGAAATCAATAAATTATCCAAATAGTAAAACAATTGATCTTCAATTAACAATTCACAAGGTAAAATAATTATTAACAGAACTGTTGACTAAACATAAATCAAAATAAGAAAAAAATATTTTTACTGACCAGATAAAGAAATACATTACAAAACTGTTGATTAATTAATGTTAAACAGTCACCCAATAACAAGACAGACCAACTCTCACATTAGAGGGTTACCGGCACGTTTAAATCGAAGGAAGTACTTTTTCTCTTTTGGTTCTTCGCCACAAAATCATAATGACGTTTAAAGATTATTTTGCTCTACATAGGGCTCCCCTAATAAATGCCACTCGAGCTACCGAGTCCCCTGAATCCATTTTATTTCCGCTTTTTTGTAGCCCAAAATCATCATCAACAGCTTTTTCTTGCGGAATAAGAATGGCGAAGTCGTTTATCGTTTTTGGAATGTCGTAAGACTGTACAAATACTTAATGATCGTCAATTAGTCACATACCATTCTTTGATATGTCTGCTTAATGAAACGTAATTACATAGTATGTACCGTTCCATTGAAGATCCATGCAATCAAATCTTTTTCATAATTATACCGAATCATCTAAGAAGATCCTATTAAGGAGAAGCTTTTTAAGTTGCTTTTAGTCACTATTCGATTTCAAAAAAGATATGAAACAGACAAAAGTATTTTTATCAAATACTTCAATGGTGCTGTGGTTATAATAATGTCAAAATCAAATCATGGAGCAGCTACAGTTTTACAAAAAAATATATTGCAAAGAAATTTTACTAAGGAACAATGCGATTAATCATGAAGATTTTAAAAAAGAAAAGATGAAGAATCGGTCCTTCCTAAGCCATAAATGTTATAACGCGGCCTTAAGAAATGGTCTTCGATACCTCAAGTCGTTACAAAAATGCATAGTAATGTTACATTGTAATGAGAATTAACATCCATACAATTTGGATGTATTATTCTTAGCTTATATTCTCTCACGCTTGGACAATGAGGTATCAATGTTGTCAATAGGCAAATTACTTTGTACTGTCTGATCATCATTAATATTTTAAACAGGTTACAAGTCCTAAATGACAGTCTCAGTTATTATCCAAATAATACTACAAAATCTACGTTCGTGTATAACAGAATTTCAGTAATAACTTGTATTAATATTTATTTAATTAAGGACACACGGGTTAGGATAGCTTTTCGTAACATTTATCTTTAATCTAAAATTTATTATATTATACAGGTATTTTAGCAAAACATGTTACAAAATTTAATTACGCGATAAGACTACTTACTGTAAATAACTTTAATAACTGTCACTTCTTAATATTATCCGAGATTAGATTCTACATAATTTCTTTGAGCAGGTGATTGGATTACACGCGCAAATTGGCATCGTAATTGCCATCTAATGAAGTGAATTGAATCATTTACCTGTCAGCATCAATCTATCGTTAATCACCATACTGTCACCGGTGTTGGTTCGACCGAATCGTCTTCCGTTCGAACAAAGAGTATCGCATACTAATTAAGCGCTTGCTCCGCGGATGTGAGCCGCATAAATCTTAGCCAATGACCTTTGGGTGCGTAAATTCGAAGCTACGCTGTTTCGGATGCCTGCCTGTAAATGGATGCCGTAATTTACAAGACTCTAGTCATTTTAAAGGGGTTTCACAGGGGCGTATATTGAGACCTACGTTCTTTTACGTTCATGATTATTAGATAAAAGTTTACGTTACATGTCCAATGAGCTCTATAACCGTACATTTATGAAGAAAAATAGATTTTAGAAGTTGTTGTTAAAAATCTTATTATTTAAATTGGACAATATAACATTAAAATCAAATAAAAAATAATAACTATTGCTATGAATACTATGATAAGTATTTTACCATTTTTTAATTTTAACAAAGGAATCGAATACTGTACACAACAGACAGTGGCGGTAAGTTCCGGCTATCCATCATCGAAGCGGTTCCTGAGCGTAATCGGTAATGAAGGGGAGAGGGATGCGGGTTGCTCGAGGCTTGTTTGCATCAGGGATGCTACCCCGGTTCATAACCGACAGAGAAATATAATATTTGATATAAATGGGTATTAAAAATATTGTAGCGTTACATGAATTTGAATGTTTATATCACAGTCTAGCTTTGATGAAGGAAAACATTGAGAGGAAACGTGCATATTAAGAATACTTAATTAATAATTAATCTTGATGTTCTCAAAGAGGTGTGGTTTGTGCTAAAATAACAGTGTGATGAAAATTTCGATATTTATTCTGACAAGAGAGTAAGCCTGGTGGGATTGTTACAGATCGTAAAAAGAGGAAGAAAGGAAGAAGACTATAAAGACCTTTAAACAACTAAAATTAATAGATTTAGGGAATGATTTTATATCATAAAACTATCACAATTTGTTGCACCTGTAGCTTACAAAATAATACATCGTATAAATATAATTAGCTGCTACTGAATCTCCAGATAAAATAATCTTATTTGAGGCTTTCGTTATCAAACATAAACTTATTTATCAAGTCTGGAGTAAGCTGGATAAATTACAGGATTATACTTCAACAGACTGAAGCAATGCTTAGACCACACAAGAAGACACTTTTAAATAGAATTTCATATAATCTACTTTATACATTTATTTAAGAGACATCGTTTTACGATATGAATGGAGTGTTGATGGAAGGTAGTTAATGTTATGTAGCTATATAATTTTTTATAAAAAGTGAACTAGAGGAACTCAAGCGTTAGAAAACCTTAATTTGAACACCTCAACCTCAGGAGATTCCAGCTTTGAGTCCTGGCTCGCCTTATGACTGTATTGAAGTTAAAACACAATAGTGAAGATGATTGATTCAATAATTAGCATCATATTCTGCATCCAAATTCTCTTTTTATCCAATTAAAAGTATATTAGAAAGTACTTCTAACTTCTCTATACCGATATTTTCGTAAAATCAGCTAATCTTCTAAGTGGCATGTTAGGTTCGCAGGCAAATTAGTTAAGTAATTAGGCGCTTCGGGTTTTGGCACAGATTACATCCGTGACTCGGAGGAAATTTGTGAAATGTCTAACTTCAACTAACTTTTGGAGGCTCTTTAAAAAAAGTGACAGGCGATCCATCTAGTACTTGTAGGAATTGTAAAAAATTCAATACTCAGCCGAGAACACTTTTGTAGGAATAGTACGTTAGGGACTAGTAATATACTAATGTAAAGGCTTAAATAAACCGAACTTAAGATCTCTGCAATTTCAATTCAATCTGCAATTTCAGATTAGGTATAAGATGCTGAAATATGTCAAATCTTATGAAAAAGTGACATTTCTAAGATCTGAAATCGTGTTCATGAGCCGAGATCGGTTTATTAATACGAGACTAGGTTTAGTCCGATACCTCGGAGTTACAACGTTATGTTCTTATTGAATATTAATGTCCATTTTGGTGAAAAACTGTGCGGAAACCTGTGCACTGAGGAGTTCTTCGTAATGTTTCGAAGGTGCGTGTAATTTGCTAATCCACACTTGGTCAGCATGAAGAACTTTGTCTAAAACCCCTTATATATGCTTTGTTCTGAGAAGCGCTATGAAAGGAGTGCTTCAGTAAGGGCGTAAAAAGAACTAAGTGTCTTTCAAGCTTTGGCAACACTTTTGCGTATGTACCACGGTGACCACTTAGGTGGATCAGTTTTTACAGCAATCTTAGTGAAAGTTTGTGAAGATGTTTGGATGTTAGTTCCTCAATCACGCCACAACTACTTAACCGATTTGGCTGAATTTGGAATGGAGATAGCCTATACCTTTGATTAACACATAGGCTACTTTTCATCTCCGAATACTTAAGGATTCCCGCGGTTAAAAATCTATATCCACGCGCGCGAAGCCACGGGTATATAAATTTAAATTATTATTATTATTAAAGATTTCGTAACGCACTACCACGGGCGAAGGAGCGGGAAAAAGCTAGTTTGTAAATAAAAAAATCATCGTAAAACAAACCTGATAAATACCTATAAGTACACCCTGTAGAAGGTCGACATGGTTCCGCGTGAAGCTCAGTCTACCAGATTAATCCTTCCTATTAAAAGCTCAACGCTTTCAAAGCTTCACAATCGTGGTTTAATTGAAATATAATTAATACTGCTGGTATAAAATTGATATAATAACCGTAAACCCGACATTATGAGAATAAATCAATACTGAACATAATTAAACGAGCATGTCAATTAATGTTCTGTCGTAAATGATCGACCGAGTTACTGCTCGCCAGTCGCAATATCTATCTATAATTGTCAGTAAGAAAGAAAGTATCGCAATGTGACATCAATTGAATGTTAGTTCTTATTACTTTACGTGATAACTTATTTAATTTAAAAATAAACCAAAATCGGTTCATTTGTTTGGACGCTACAATGTCACAGTTAAAGACTCAGACAAACATACAGTCACGCGTCCGGGTTAAAGAAAAAAGGAAGAAATATACACGGAAAATGGTTTACAATAATCATAGAAATAAAAGGTATATCAATATTTCAAACACAAAGGCACAAGAACAACGGTGAAGTTTTATTAAGGAATTTAAACACCTATCCAAGTTAATGGTGAAACTTTGCACT
The DNA here is from genome assembly GCA_963932265.1 of Thymelicus lineola. Classification (NCBI taxonomy): domain Eukaryota; kingdom Metazoa; phylum Arthropoda; class Insecta; order Lepidoptera; family Hesperiidae; genus Thymelicus; species Thymelicus lineola. The sequence goes on along the minus strand of OZ010707.1, from coordinate 1,052,636 downwards.
TTGAGGTTCTTCGCGTCTTACTTTCTGGGTTTTTGGAGATTCTTTATCAATGTTTCAGTGTTGTTGTGGTCTAAACATAGGAGTACCTGCTTGAAGATAACTTGTTAGGCAAGGGATATTATAGTGTAGACGAGTATTTAAATGACAAAGACGCATGGAAATGAGTAGCTCTGCAACCAGTTCCACTCAGAATAGTAAACTTTTGTATGATAATATCTTTTTTGTAATATTTTTTAAAAGATGTGCTGTTTCTTTAGGGAGTTTTCTTTAAGGAGTTTCTTTAGGCTTTTCTTCTCCTCCATGACAAAGCACCTTCCGAAAAGCCAAAAAATGACGTGCATAAGTGTATCATAGATACCTATATGAATAAAATATTTTGACTTTGACTTTGACTGACTGATAATCTATTTCATTTAAAAGTTTAGTATACCTTAATGAAAAAAAACTAATGACAATTATTTTAGAATCAGTTACTTATTGTGAATTTTAAATTGTTTCCAGAACAGAAGCAAGGTATTGTTATGATGTACGTGTATAGTACGTGTGAAGGGTAAGTGTATCTTAAATGAGAACTTGTCGAAGTGTAAAAAAATTCAAGGTTGTTTTTTTTATCTTTATTTGTTAAAAGGGGTTTTGTCACAATGTGACCATGTCACCCCCGTACAGACTAACACTTATCACATATATAAACACAACAATAATCAATATAAGGACTTGTATAGTTTTAACAGCATTTTGGCTCCTTCGGATAACGGTGTAGCCAAAATACTGTTACAATTTCCGACTTCACAGGTCCTTTTTTGTTGCATCAAATGCTGTCTTAATCTTTCATTCCGAGCACATTCCATCAACACATGATCTACATCTTCAACCACATTGCACACGGCGCAATTAGGGGATTCAGAACAATCCATCAGATTTTTAAACTTATTTGAAAATTCAAGGATAAAAACACTTATTAGAAAAAAAAATCTATTAGATACTATACAGAGATTAGCAGCGTTCAAGATAAAAAACTTTGTTCAGAGGTTTAAATAGTTGTTCTTGAAGTCATTTAAAGTTTTCCACACTACAGACTTGATCATTATCCTAAATAGTTCTTTTGAACTTGTCGTTATTGTTTAATCTACGAGCGTACCTGATAATTTCTATTCAAATAAGGCGATAAAAAATCTCAGACAATTCTCTACACTATTTATCTAAACATAATGAATCCGAACAAAAAATATTTTTATGAAGATTTTAAGTTCAAAGGTTTTAAGGTTGTGTGTGTCGAGTTTTGGAACTGCTACAACGAAATCCTGTGTGCAGTTTAACATTGTCAATTAAAACACCTGCTTTATGATACCTTAGGAGTTTTCCATGTGCTCACAGACGTGCCTAGTCAAATCTACTTGATAAATAATAGTTTTAAGAACCCTACTGCCTCCGAGGGGATATCATAATGCATCTTGCATTATTAACATTACATTAATCAAAACATTAGACTTGACTGATAAAAATTGGGTAGATTCGTTTATATTTTAAATTTTTATCATGGAGAAGAGAAGGAAAATATTCGGTAACTCCTCAAAATGCTCATTTTAAACCTCGAAAGACGAGTACCACCATCTTCTATGTATTACGGTATAACAAGTTGGTTGTTTTTTGGGTTTCCCGAATTGTACCTGAGAAGTCAAAGTTTCGAGGAACAAATGATTCCCTAGGAATGTCACCTGCGCTTTAAAAGTGCATTTCTTTCCAAGCGCCGGCTATACGTATTCCTTAGAGGATATTGTTCGAGCGTAACTTAAAATTTGTTACTGTGGTGTTGGAAAATCCAGATCAAAATTCAAAATCGGTGAAAAGAAATTACAGTTTACGATTGAGGTAAAGGGTTTTTAATGATTGTAACGTTGGTCTGCGTGTAGTTTTAAACCTGGCCTTCTGCAGGATTTGAATTTGCACCTTTTTAAACTTATGAGCATACTAGATGCAGGCTGCAACTTCACGGAGTGGTTTCACGAATCGCGATCATAAATATATAAACGTCCTAATCATCCCAGGGTAACGTACAGCCGGGATGAAATCTATCCTGTTTTCTTGTCCTCGATAAGGACTATCTGTGCCTATTTTCATCTTAATCGTGTAAGCGTGTCATGCAAAAACAAGGACCCAAATCTCATATCCCACTAATGTGACAAATGTGAAAGTTTGAGAGACTGCATGTTTATCACTCCTTCACGCTACTGAACGGAGGTAGATCCTGAAAAACGTGGGCAAAGCGTCTGAGCACTACTTTATAATAATTAGCAGGATTAGAGCCTTTTTTTTTCTTTAATCTGAGGATTAGAGATTATTCACTCGCTTCGTTGATACAAAAATTTCGTAAAGATATGCGATTCTAAAATTAAAGTATAACGTAGTAAAGTACCAGAACGACATCGCGAACAAAATTTGTGTCGCGCCGGGAGGTTCTATTTTCAAAATCGAGCCCCCGTTCTCTTTTTCTACTGAATCCACTGATAATTGTAGCCAATTGGCAACATTTCACTGCGCAAACAGCGGGTTCGCGGTGTCGTTTCTATTCACTAGTAATAATAGTTCAATGGTTTCTAAACATTTTCTATAATCTTCTCAGAATGAAGCCAACCCATTGGTATTTAGCCAGCGTAGAGGACATTAATTTTCAATGTAAGACGAGCCCCTTATCCATCAATGGTAAGAACATTGTTGCACATACATTGTGTTTTGTTATTATTTAAACCCAACCAATAGTTTTTAACACAAATGTTTACTATACTCGCTAAAAATAAATATATTCGCTTATTTAAAAAAAAAAATGCTTGAGTTATAAGTTATCTTCAACCTTATAGCCTTAGTTTTAAATATGTTTTCTTGTTTTTGATGACTAGTTCGGAATATAATGTACTCGTAAAATACAATATAGTTTCGCACGTCTATTAGTTTCATTATGGTGTTTAAATAAAATGGCCGAGAAGATATTCAATAACTGATGTTTTACCTCGAGCCCTGTACAGAAATGAGAAGCATTAGCATAAAATTTTACGTTGCTATTATTACGGAATGGCCTGACTCATATAGTTTTTTATTGGCGTGGAATTAACAAGGTATTATGAGTTAAGCAGCGTTGGGCGCAATCGATATTTACGAATTTTATTTACGTCTAACATAATATTATCTACAACGATGTTTTTTATTTATTTATAGCTCTGAAGTTACTTAATGACAGAATACATACTTAGAACAGTGGTAAATGTTTACTGTAACGAGATTTTTGGCAAATTTTTAAGCTTTCTTTCTTTTTCTTCTCTCCTTCTTGTCCGGCAACGTATCTGTGATTCCTTTGGTGTAATTTATGTCCATGGGCGAAAATAGTTAATGCAGTATTTATTACTATTGCAGTTTCCTTTTATACGATGTGAAACTATGATGCAGTTGAATTACTGTTGAATATTGCATGTTCTTGTCAAATAGAGTACAAATGCATTCGAATAACGGTCACAGGTGATAATCCCAATTCTCAAGACACTGTTAGTTCACTTGTCTCGTCCATATTTCCCAGTATTTGTTACCTACATTTTGTTATTTTATTGCTCTCCAGTTTTGTAATCTCTGGTCGTTGCTGGGAGAACGATTTAACTTTAACATAAAAGTTTAAAACTGTTTTGTTTTCCATGTAAAATAGGTATTACATTTTCAGAACAATTCAAGTTTGTTGTAAGTTACTAATACGACATTCGGAATGACAAAGTAGAGTGATGTAGAATGCATTCAGTAAATTTAAAGTGTGTTCTTAACTTACATAATTTTTTCAAGAGTAAGTTTTGTTTGATGCCCCTCGATCAGACATATTATAACTGCAAATTATTTGCTCGTCAGTAAAAAAAATTTTATGATGGATACCTGAGATAGAAACATGAGAAAATGAAAGGCATAGTAGACAACTTTATATTATTTGAACATAGAATTTTCAGCATTGTTTCACAAATTAAGAAATACTTGAGATTCACCAAAACACTCCTTAATTAATATCAAACCCTATAAAAGACAAAGAAAATCCAACAAATCATATTCGAAGGTCCAAGCTAAACAGTTACGGACAAGCCCTATGAATATTAGCGTAACTAAATCACAAGTAATTCTCTGGCCAAATAAAATCATCAAAGACGGGGACGAAACAAAAGCTTAAAATGCCGCATGGCTGCTCAAACTTATAATTGTTGTCATCAACTTAGATTGGCTCCTGTCCTATCTTCGATATCTTACGGGATAACTCAGATATGCTAATACGAAACTTGAGCGCACTTTTATTTATCACTTTTTATTTTAAATTAACTTCTAGCTGCTCGTATTGGTAAGTCTATTGGTAAGTCTCCAAGGCACCAGGCGTCCACTTTCATGTTTTAGAAACATTTATTCATTTGAAAAACTAAAAAACAGTCAAAAGTTAAATAACATTTAAACATTGCATCCGTACATGGATAAAAGTATATCCATGGATGTATGTACATGGATATACTTTTCAATCGACTCTAAAAACGTCTTTGTGAAGCAATTTTTTTATGTTACACAAATACATTAATTGATTTATGGTATGGAAAATTATAGCTACAAAAGCAACAAGACGCAACTCAACACGTCTTATTTTAAACAAAAAACTGATCTACTATATTTTTACGTATACTAAATATCTATTTAAGCATCCAAATAGATCGCTTCTACAATCAGTGTGCAAAGCGCTAAAAACCATTAACCTTTAAGTATGGACGTCATTTTTTCTTAACACTACTGTGGACGTGTAGTCTCACAGGCTCCATATGCACACACATTTTTTTTGGAGAATTTGATATAAGATCACTTTAATACTGATTGAATATCAAAGTTATGGGATTTAGCAATAAACTACCGTGCTTATATAATCAACATTTATTTCGAAAATTATACAAATTTTAAAAATTTAAAAATTATGGCTCTTTTCAGTCTAAATCTACTTAGGTTACATTTTTAGGTATTAAGAACAGCCAAACTTATTCTTATAACAAAATTAGTCTTTTTTTCTCAAAATATAATATATAAAAAACCAAAAACATAAAACAACTACTTCAGCTAACAAATATAAAAAATTTTGACAACAGTCTTATAACGTAAATTTATTGGCAGTCAGTGCACAAAGGTCTAGAACACTGAAGACACACAGGTTTGTTGCATCCAACACAAACATGGGTAGTCATCCTGTTTTTTCGCGGGACATATTTTACATGCTCTTCTGGATCCTTGACTGGTTTCTTGATCCTGGACATCTTCTGTAACCATATCTTTACCTAAAACTCGAGTCATGGTCAACCTCAGCTCTGTTGGCAATGAGATGTTATAATATTATGTTGTGGGGTACGTACCCTCGCCGAAGGCGGCGTCTTGGCCCGTTTATACCTATTTTTGCCGTAGTAATAGTTAGTTGTTAATAACTCCGATAGTGGAATATTGTCCGAACCATCACTACCCGATTCTTCTAGGTCCTGGTCCTGGTCCTGATCTTGGTCCTGATCCTGGTCTTCATCATTGCCACTCATGATTTTGTATCAGTTCGGACTCCAATATAAAAAACTCTTCAATATTCTCTTCACTGTCAGACTGATCCGAAGCTAACAACAACTCACTCACTTCTTATTCGAAAGATGGATCTCCTGCACAAAAAGTTTATCTCGCAGGGCCCTGAACAGAACTCGTAGATGGTTGTTTTGATTTAGAACTACCGGCTTTATTGTTTTTTGACATTTTGTACTACAAAATTTGAAACAAACATAATCGCTCTTATAAAATGTATCGTAGGGCAAAAATGGACGTGTAGCCTGACAGGCTCCGGTCAATATTCTGATGGTCATTACTTACGTGATATTCATCGGAAGACGCAACCTCCTTCCTCGTTGGTAGTTTTACAACAAAAACAAAAGCTACTGAGCCGCTCAGTCGCGGGGAGTGGGGGAAATTAGGTGAAACTAAGAAAATGAAAACATCGAGTAGCCTGTGAGACTCCACATCCATACTTAAAGGTTAAAAATGGAATAGAATATAATAGTATACATTTTATTTCCATAAACACACACGAATACAATTAAAACTAAGTAGGTACAAACACATTGGAGAAACAAACAAATATTCAAACAACAGGAAATAAAAATTCACATAAAAAGATTATATATATATACCTTTCATAACAGTTTTACTTGAAGTTTTACGGTACCTAAACAGTTTCTTGTTAATTCGTGGCGCTTTAATTCATGTTATTAATTAAGATTTTCCTCAAAACGATATGTGTTGCTCAAGATTTGTTTTGTTTAAGTTTAAACTTCAGTTGTGTCAAAAACAGACGGGAATCTTAATTAAAATTTTGTTTAGCTTGTTTATCCTACTATCCTACTAATATTATACGCGTATATGTGAAAGATTGTGAGGATGTGTGGATGCTTGTTAGGCTGCGGGCACGGGATTTGCGGCGAGCGGCGCGATGGCGGTTGCGGCGCGGCGCGATTTGAAGCGATGGAATCAACAGTATGGCGTACTATGGGACCGGGCACGAGATCCGCGATTTCGAGCGGCGCGATGCGCGATGCACGGGCGGTGCGGGGCGATGCGCGGCGGCGCGGAAGAGATGGGAACAAACTAGATTGATAGTACATATAATTGTATTGAATTATAATTTTAAAGTAATGGAAATTCATAATGAAGAACTTATTTCGTGTATTTCATCAAAAGCTGCTATATGGGACAGTAAAAACTTGCACCATGTAAATATTCTCTAAATATTCTCCAAAATATAATCAAAATGTACTCATTCTCGTATAGTTTTAATATTTTTTGAATGACAATTTTCTACTCTTTATAACTATGTAATTATAAAGAGTAGAAAATTAGCCTAAATTACTTCTTCATTTATTTATTGGATGAACACCATTTCTTGGTAATAATAGTTCAGCTCTCATCAGTAGCTCAAGTGTGAGTTTTTGCAAGCATTTACTTCACCAACGCGTTTGCGTCTATGCAATCAAAATGTATGGAGTTATTGTCAGCGCCTCTAGCGGACAGTTAAAACAACTAGACTGCGAGTGTGAGTTTCAAAATATCGTTTACGTGAAATTTTTAGTCAACATTGAATGTAACCATTCGAGTGGAGGTATTTGGACGTGTGCGATGTTTGACAAGTGAAACGCATTGTTTGGTAATAGGTCGTCATAGTAACAAAACATAATAGTAGTCATAGTAACAGATGCTATGCTATTGTTTTATCTCATTTGTTCTTTATGCTTAAAGCGAAACAGCTATAGCTCATTGATAAAAAAAACATAATGCGCCTAAAATAAGTTTCACTTGACTGCCTTTGTAAGCTTAGGAATAGTGTACTTTTAAAATAAGTAGCTCGAGTGTAAGTTTCTAAAAAAAAACTAAAAACTCAACTATCACGGGAATCGAGATGACTCAAACATTTTAGTACACGTATTTTATGCGAGTGTGAGTTCCTTAAACATCAACGAAAAAGTTATTCGTTTGCTCACTTCGTTATTAGCATAGTTGCACTTACAACTCATCTAATTTTAAAAGTACACTATTACTAAGCTTACAGAGGCAGTCAAGTGAAACTTATTTTAGGCGCATTATGTTTTTTTATGAATGAGCTATAGGTGTTCCGCTTTAAACTTAAAGAAGAAATGAGATAAAACAATAGCATCGTGATGCTATGATATCAAACATTTGACGTTTTTGTTACGCACATTACATGAAAATAAAAAAGTTTCATACCTTATGAATATTACTTTAATTACGAAGATTCATATATAGCACGAGTTGAGTTGGCGTAGCGCCTAAGAGCTCGGACTCGAAATTCGATGGTCGTGGGTATTCCCCGTATGGTAGATTTTTCAATTTCTCAATTTTTATATAATTCATTGGCCAATTATGCAAAGAAGTTAATAATTAATTTTATTAATTTATTTATATGCAAAGATAGACAAGGTAAAAATTAGGATTTTCGAAATAAAGAGCATACGAAAAAACTTTGTACATGAAAATTAAAAAACTTTATTCATTGACATTCGATTATTTACATGTGTCGGGAATCGGGATGATATAATGGGATGCTTTAAAAGAGGCTCGGAATATAGGCCGTTGTTTTCGCTGATGATTGCGCTTATCTTGAGCCTGTGCCCTGTTTAATAAACTTTACAAATTGTAAATTGTAATTGTAAATTACAAGTTACAAATCTACAAGTTTTTGTTTAATAAAGAATACAACTTACAAGTTTACCATGGTAGAAAATTGACAAAATTGTAGAATTGTACCTACAATTTTACATATTTCTGTTTAATAAACATTTTCTCTCTACAGGTGACAATTGACATATTTGTAGGGAAAACTGTTTTATTGAACAATACTTGTAATATACAAGTTTACACATTTTGTAAATTGTAGAACAATTCCGACAGGTGGACTTGTCTTGTGTCAGAAATTTACAATTTAGTGTCTCAAGTAACGAAATTTATTTGTTATACCTACACAAAAAAAATGATTCTAACAACTAGTAGTGGAAGTAGTAACAGTAGTGACGATGAATATATGTATATGTATAAGGGCGGCGGCGGCGAGTTTTTCGTAAAAGTATTAACTTTGCTTTTGATGTGACAGATTTTACATTCAACGAAAAAATTCGGGTTAGCAAAACTACATTCGAATATTTGGTAACAAAAATAGGAAATGATCTTAAATACGATTCTAACACGTCACTGTCAAATTAAAGGTATATTATAAATGATATTATAAGTAAAAAAGAGGTAGATATGTCACTAGCGCGCCGAAGATGAAGATCGTAAGAGAGGTCAATTGACCTCTATTTGTTCATAGTCGTTCTGTCAATACAAGACGATATGGACGCTTTTGTTGTCAGAAGTGCTTGAGATTTGACATACAACATTAAAATGCCTTCGTGCATTATTGTAGTGTGATTGGTGTAGTGAAACAAAAGATGTTGTAGCTCTTTTCGGAACAGATTTTTTGGTTGATTGGTAAGGGCATGACGTATCTACATTTTTTTTAAACATTATTGTATATTATAGACAAAAACGTAATTTTGTTATTGTGTTTCACAAGTTTCGTTAAAAATCAAACAAATAGGAAAGCACTCTGTAAGCTAATTGGTAAAACCAAATTCTAAATATTTTAAAAATTTTGAAATCTATCCTCGTAAATTTCTTCAACAAAAATTTACATTTTATGTAATTTGTAACTTACAACTCAGACTTACAATTATAAATTTGTAGATACAATATTTCATCGAAATCTACAGGCGTTTTCTACATATGTAAACGTTTATTAAACAGCATTTACAATTCTAATATTTGTAGGATTTTTATATGTAAAATTCTTACATAATTGTAAGGTTTATTAAACAGCACTTGTCATAAAATTTAACAAATATGTCACTTATTTACAAAATTGTCGAATTGTAACGTTTATTAAACAGGGCACTGGGCTTCCGCCAACATCTTCCAAGCAAAGTAGGTAATTACGCGCTGCTCCATTCAACATATTGCTTAATCAATTTTCACTTCATACTGTAAGCCTATTTTAATAAATGAATGTTTAGCGACCCTACATTTGTACATTGTAGATGAGCAACCCTGTTTTGGTTACCATAGTATTTGAGAATAACACTATTGTCATTTCATTGTCAAGTTAAAAATAGCAAAATAGTATTGTATTATTGGAAATATTGAAAATATAAATATGCAAAGAGAAGGAAAAAATTATGTGTAATTTTATTGTAAATAATCCCTGAGGCTATCCATAATAAAATCAAATAAACTATTACCAAAAAATGCGTTTCACTTGTCAAACATCAAGTGAGTAACTCTACTACTTTGGTTGCGTATTTTTTCAATAGTTAACTACAAAATAGTAACTTACACTCGCGCACACGTCAAAATGCCTCCACTCGTATGTTAAGTTACATTCAACGTTGACGATGTATAAGGAACACACTCGCATAAAATATGTTTACTAAAATGTTTGAGTCATCTCGATTAACGCGATAGTTGCGTTTAGCCGTTTTATGTTAGAAACTCACACTCGAGCTACAGGATACTACGCTCCAATAATTCTCTCCGACGTAAACTCATGTTTTTCACAACGATGTTTGGCACAAAATGAAACATGTAGGTACCTCCATTTGTATGAAAACCAAGCATCACTTTTTTCCGAAAGTTACTTTACGCCATCGCTTCAACAATAAAAGTATAAATAAACAGATTATAATATTATCATTCTTCACAACACTACTTTGGCGCGATTGAACGACCGTTTTCTCGTGCCCCGCAAGACACCGCTGCTAATCGCCCCGCGCCGCGCCGCGCCGCAACCGCCATCGCGCCGCTCGTCGCAGATCTCGTGCCCGCAGCCTTAGTCTTTCACGCGAAAACTACTGAATGGATTTTGATGATAGTTTTCTCCATATATCGCACCTTTGTTTTCATCCTCAGTACAAAAAAGGCATAAAATAAAATTGAAATTTTACAGGAGCGCCAAAAACGGTTAAAATATCAGAAAGAACTTTACATTACGATTTCTTGCACAAAACGGTCATGATTAATGATAAAAATTTGAAAAAAATTGAGCATATGCAGCTTTTGTCCCTCTTCCCAATCATATTAATAACTAAAATTCAAAGTAACAAGACTTATGCTTTTTTCCACTGAGGGTGCGATATGTGATCGGAGTTCTAACTAGTATGGTTAGCCTCAGGGATCTCAGATAATTACAATAAAAATACAATTATATTCCTTCTCTTTGCATGGTTATATTTTCAATATTTTCATTATTACAATATTTTGCTATTTTTCTAGCTTGACAATGAATGACAATCATGTTATTCTCTAATACTATGGTAACCAAACCAGGGTTGCTCATCTACAATGTACAAATGTAGGGTCGCTACACATTCATTTATAAAATAGGCTTACACTAGGTACTTTAGTACTAACAATAAGCTATGACACTCACGTAAGTCAAGTTTAAACAGAAAAACTGCTAACCAGTAACTCAGTTAAACCAGCGAATCAAATTGAAGCACAAGAAAAGCAACTATTGTTCGTTTAATTTTATTCAGAGCCAGCAAGAACTAAAGTCTCCGAGCTAAGTCGTTTGTCACTGCCCGCGGCGGATTTCCACGACGTAGCAAAAAGCACTCAACGTAGATACATTTCCCGATTCACGAGGCTGGATGTACTCTGACGGTTTGTTTATTGATGATTTTATCATCCATCATAAAACCAACAATAGATTCATTCGGAAGATTCTAAACGTATATCGAGGAATCGAGGATATAAGTTTTTAAATGTAACAGATATGAATCTCACGATAGTAAAAATTAAGAATTGTGAGTTAGGTACTCTTAAAAGTAAGTATAAAAACGTACATAATATTTAAATTCAAATTGAAACCCTTTTGAGAAGAAACTGCGAAATAAAGTTACTACATTAGCTTAGTCAACTGAAACTCTTTAAAGTCATATCTACCATTGTGAAATTTTCCCTACGATTGTACCTTGATAGCCTAGTAGTAGACATATGAACATTGGTCTCGATACAAGGTGTTGGTTCGAATCCCGTAAACCTAATTTCAAAGTCATGTGCGAACGTTGAAAATTTGTTCTTAGTAAAGAAAATTTGAGGAATCCTACGCAAATAAGAGTTTATGACAAAGATCGGTCAATTCGCACTTGACCAGCGTATCGGAATTGCATGTACCTTCACATTATAAGTGGCCCAGCCCAACACAAGCCCAGCAGTGGGATAGCATGATGACACTCCGTTTCTGTAACAATGTTACGGCTAATAACAGTGTACAAACCGAATATGAGGAATGCAATAATGGAACTCCGAAACATTAGCAACTTTTGCAATGAATACCGCGCCGTTCATTTTAACGGTTTGACAAAGATTAATGTCGCAGAAAGCGAATGTAATAAAATAAAATTGCTCGGTTTTGGTAGAACAGGGCGTTTTTTGTATCTACTATTACAACGTTGATGATTTTTCGAAAGGACAGTTATGTTGGAACCAGCGGTCTTTACAAATTCATGGTGACAGAGTCTTATGAGACAGTAGAGACGCATCAATCTTAATTTATTATTTTAGCCTTATTTTAAACGCCTGTTATTTAGAACTCATAACTTTGCAACATCAAACAATTTGTATTGTTGTTTATTGATTTTACATTAATATGTAATTAAACTACAAATAATTTAATACATAAATTTAAATAATAATAAAATTTCATTATAAAGTTACCGTTGCTACTAAATTCATAACGCAAGATTCGAACAAAGTCATGTCACCGCTGCGTCATAATCTATGACAACTGTCCACCAAACTATCGCCAGTTCGTTACGAGAAGATTAATATTTCGTCGCAGTAAATACATTATGCGGCATGATGGTCACCACCGAAGTTGTGGCTAAATTGTCGAAGTTGACAACCCTAGGGATGGAAGCATAGGGCTGCGCACCTGCATTACTAAACATAAAGTTTTAAGACTTAGAATTCGAAGGAGGATTGACCAACGAAACGAAATGTATTAGCATTTTATTAAAACTTCACTTTATTCGTAAGCCATTTGCATATATTTTAGTAGTTTGATAAAGTGAAAAACTACTGCCAGTTCTATAAGAATGTAATAAGATTCTTTTGTTTGAAGATTTAAAACATTTCAAATAGTAATAATAATTTAAATAAGAACGCAAAAAGTTTAGAGCACTTTTTGTAATGTGATTAGATATGTATGTTATCTGTATATATGAAAGGCAAAAGTGATTGACTGATATATCAATGCACAGGCTAAACCCTTAGGGATAGAAACTTAAAATTTCGCATACGTATTCCTCTTATGACGTAGGCACCCACTAAGGAAGAATTTGTCAAAATTCAACCCTCCAGGGGGTGAAATAGGGGATAAATATAATAAGCATAATTTCCGCGTGCGAAGGTATGGGCAACAGCTAGTTTTTAATATTCCGTTAGTATCAGTACCTGCACGAATATATAGTCATTGTAAAAACAAATAACAGTGACAACAGATACCACTCTAGGAATTTATTAATCTAACTGAATTAAATAACAGTAAAATTCCGTTAAATTGGTAGATATTTTCCAGTCTATTATCATCGGATAGCACGAATCAATTGAATCCAATAAAACTAATTAAAAACAGACAAGATTAAACTGTATTTACAGTTGGCTGGATTCGTATTAATTTATTAAAACACACGTAACATAATTACAAAGGCGATGTTTAATTAAATCACACAATAAGTAATTAATTAAGTCGATGCCAGTTGACAGCCCTTATTATATTCGATAGGGTTGTACATCACACATTGTTATTTACAATAATGTTAGCTATAAGCTAAGCTAACCCATGGACGTTAGTAAAAAACGAATTTGTTATATCTAATATTCAGCACGTAACATAATTTAGATACATACGAATTTCCACTAATCTATTGTGTGTAAACAGGGTCACCTGCTTCCTTTTTGGACGGCAACGCATCGCTGATGCCTTTGCTATCTAAAATTATGTAAAATACATATTTTTTTACCTATCGCAACGTTTCGGAAAGATAATTTATGACGATTAATTATTTTAAACTCAGGCGTCAGACTAAATAAGGATATCTACCTTACTTATACCTAGAGCAGGTATCTACCTACATTCGCAAACTAAAATTGACATCAAAGATATGCCTATTTGTACCAGTAGCAGAGTAGGGTTGTCGCAAAAGGGATTATTATATTAATTGCATTTCCGACGAGTCCGCTATCGGTAAAACAATGCTTCTGAAATTCAATATTGATTGCATATGTGTTTTGAAAGCGGATTTTGGAGCTGAAATATGCAGGTATAGTCGGCTATATAGGTTGTCCCAAAAATTATGCAATATTTGTGCGGTAGTGTTACTAAAATAGGAAGTAAAATCAAAAGCTTGCAGTTTAGGGTTAGTGACAACAGAGACGTCAGAACCATTTTGTTTTCTGAACAATATTAAAAATAATAGAAGTTTAGTGGCCAAACTTATGGTCAAAATATTGATTGGACCTTGGAAAATGAGGCTAGCCGAGCAGCGACTGTTATGGATGCATTTGTCCTTATCTGCTTTTCCACATAACCCTTCTATGTACTTATAAGGTGCCTATCCAATAATAAACTGTAATATTAAAACAATTTTTTATTAATTCCAATCTTAGGTTATATTTGGGACATCCTGTATAACTAGAACCGACAGGCAGCAGCGGTCGAGTGGCAACAATTATTTCAGCGCGGCAATAGAATACATCGGATGTTTAATTAATTAGGGTTGTCAATTCTCAGAGCTGTGACATGGAATGTTAACTGCATGTTTGCTTTGTCACAATAATTGTGTTGTGATATTAGAATCGTGTATTAGCTGTGTAATTAACTTGTATTAGGAACAAAATTCCTTTTTTTTGTGTTTTCTACTACGTAGCTTTTAAGGGTTTCGTAGTCACAGTAAAACATGGATAAATTATATAAAACATATACCTATGTAATTAGTAATTACCATCCTAGCCTGGCACTAGAGCTCTCTATTTGTAGCATACCTATTACCTAGTCAATATATATACGTATAAATACGCGATTGCAGCGAAATTCTAATTACCAGTAGATATAAGTACGTAACTACTTAGGGAACATACCAAAACCACGTAACCCATTTTTTCCAACTTTTTACCCCCCTCCCCCCCCTTCGTGACCATCCGTAGTATATGAGAAGACCCCCCCCCCCTCCCCCCTAGTTTTCACGTGGTAATTGTACCGTATTTATATACGGTTTTCAATACTTTTTTGCAAAAACAGAGTTAAAAAATAATAATTTTGCTTATATTCGACGACTTTGTGGCGCAATGGTTGCTAAAATATTGACTACGTGACAAAAACCTAAACCCCCCCTCCCCTCTGTGACCAATCGTGGTGTTTTGAAGACCCCCCTCCCCCCCTAAATGAGGCACGTGGTTTTGGTATGTTCCCTTATATACGTTTTAAATATTCGAAGCCATTTCATTTTCCTTACAATAAAAGCCGTCATCCGACGGTTCAAAGTCAAAGTCAAAATAATTCATATAGGTATCACTGATACACTTATGCACGTCATTTTTTGGCTTTTCGGTTGCAGCGTTTTATTTACAAGTTCCTGTCCTGAGAATCCTATCAATTCCAGAGCAGTTGTACAGGTTCACATTTGTATAGGTTAAAAATAACACTCTTACACTGCCATAAAGCGTTAGGTACATAATTAGCGAGTCATTAGGACTTGAATTTCGCAATTTCAAGCTCTCATTACAGACCACCCATTGTACTGTTTGTTTGAAGTTGCCTTCCATAATAATCTTTCATTCATTAGTCATACAGTAATTTCTGCGTTGCCTACACCGGCTACTCCCCACACCGGATGACTATTTCAACTTTAACGTCATTTGATTACAACTCATTTGTTTCGGGCATATTAATATTGTTATTATTAAGTTAGTATCATTAACATTATTGTAGTTATTCGTTGTCTCCATTAAAATTAAGAGTTTTTGTTTTTCTGACTGTAGTTAATCTAAAACATTTTTAAGGCTCTGATGGCTACTACAGTACCCGGGTAGAGACATACTCCACCACGATGCTCCAGTGCGGATTGATGAAAAGATGCATCAATAAGTTAATAACTACCAACGAATTGAGAAGATCCTCCTTTTTTGTAGTTAGTAAAAATGACAATGGTCATTCCATTTTAACTTATAGATACTCTATACAAAATATTTATTATTCTATAACCATCACCTTACACCAACTGTGGAATAAACACGCCTGGAACGTACATCTGTGTAGGCGTAAGGATTATTATACTAAACTCATAATCGAGTTAATACCCACTGAATGTTATTACATTATAATTACATTTGTTTTAAACGTCAGTTGTATAATCGTTCGTATGGGATTTCAAATGTTACATTAGGTTCATTTAGTAAGCGAGTTTAAGAAAGACTGCTTATATATTATGTTAATCGCTGTCAAACACGTACACGACCCACCTGATGTAAAGAGGTACCCATTACCCATGGACATCATGACCTTATGTTTGTTGAGGAAGGATGGAAATTGGAAGGAAGGGATGAATCCATATTACGCATAAAGAAGTCTGTGATGTGCCTAGATTTAAACAATAATAGAAAAGTCACCAATACAGATTAAGACTGAAATGAAACGAAAAACAGATCGTAAAATATTAATTAATTTTAACAATAAATTTGTGATAGTCCGTAATCCTAATAATGTAGGGATAATAGCTATGATTTAATTTCACACTACACAGAAGTCACTATCTCTCTCTGACACACACACCATAATAATATTCACTCAATAATCATAATAATAAAACACAAAAGATCATGAACCACAGTCATGGACACTAAAACCTAGAGTACCTAGACTTGCTTTAGCAGGATAGGAGGTACATTATACCTCGCACAAATAACAATAGAAAGTTATAGTAGGCAACAAACTTTATTACTGCGTTGGATTTGGGCTACATAAAAACTTAGGAAACATATTAGAGATGAGATACTTACGACCTCACGTAAATCCATACGAACTGCTACGAATTTTATACAGCACAGCTTATTACCTGAAACAAAGCAATAAAAAATTAGATAAATCCTACTAACAGTATTAATGTCTGGATGTTTGTTCCTCTTTCACGAAAAAACCACTGAGCGGATTTTCATGAAATTTTGCAAACAGGTAGACCATGATTTGGAATAAGACATTATTATATTTAATTTATAATAGTACTTATTATCTCGGAAAACAAGAGCAAAACCGCGAGCAGAAAGGTAGTTGAAATAATAAAATTGCTACACAAAAGTATTTTCGTACTCATTATAAATTGCACAAGTTTACAACAGAATTATTACAATGCTTACAATCATCATTAATTAAATAACAAAGATAGTAACAAAACCAATAAATTTTATTTCTCAATGAAAATTAATCATAACGGCACTACGACGTATCATTCGAAATAAAAAACTATTAGACAAATAATGTGTTCAACTTTAAACGTACAGTCGTGACAAGAAATGTTAACTTTTATTTTAAAATATTTTTATCTTCTGTTCCACATTTTCTTATAACAAATAGCTTTTAATTTTTTATCGAATGTTTTATGCAAAATATATAAAGTAGAACTGTTACAGGTACAGTCGGGATCGGAATGCAATCGAGCGTGGCGAACTCATGGAACAAGGAAGCGAGTGCAAACACACATTAGCGATAGGAGCGTGATGTATAGCTGTGTTCTTACTAAACAACATTCATCTTTTAGTATGAACGAGCTTTAGGCACTGTTGAAATAATTATAACGCGAAATAGATTGCTACATTCTCCGTTTATTTCTATTGAAGCCGTAATGTGAAGTTATCTTCGACATTATATAATATTTAAAGTAACCTTTGATGACCTGTGTGGCGCGATGGTTACCAAACCGGATCACCGCGCCTAGAGCCCTGGGTTCAATTTCCAGAGAGGCGATTTGAATGATTAGTTTGAATTTCTGTTTCGGTCTGGGTATGAGTGTTCTTGTCTTTGTGTGTTGTCCATGGCACCCACGACACAGGGAATCCTATTGTGGGGCTATGAGAGTGAAGCGTTATTTATTATTTATTTAGTAACTAATATTTACGATTTTTATAAATATCCAAGAAAGAACCAATATCCAATGTAGACAAAAATAAAGTATTTTAGATATTAACTGTAACTGTATTAGATATACTTGCATAAGAAGTAAAGTCAAAGTCAAAGTCAAAATATTTTATTCATATAGGTATCACTGATACACTTATGCACGTCATTTTTTGGCTTTTCGGAAGGTGCTTTGTCGTGGAGGAGAAGAAAAGCCTAAAGAAACTCCTCAGCACATCTTTTAAAAAAATATTACAAAAAAAGATAATAATACAAAAGTATTTACTATTCTGAGCGGAACTGGTTGCAGAGCTGGTCATTTCCATACGTCTTTGTCATTTAAATACTCGTCTACACTATAATATCCCTTGCCTAACAATTGTGTCTTTACACGTTTTTTGAAAGTTTCTATTGGCAAGTCACGTATTAATTTTGGGATTTTATTATAGAAATGTATACCAAGCCCTATGAAAGATCGCTGCACTTTACTTAGGCGGAACGAAGGCGTAACTAATTGATGCATTCTTTTCGTATGGCGATTATTAATATCAAAATTTTGTTTATACGCGTTTATATTCTTCCGTATAAAAACTACATTGTTGAAGATATACTGGGAAGCTACTGTAAGTATACCTATTTCCTTAAACTTTTCACGCAAAGATTCCCGAGACCTAAGTTTATAAATAGCCCTAACAGCCCGTTTCTGGAGTATGAAAATTTGTTTTATATTGGCTGCTTTGCCCCACAGCAAGATGGCATAAGACATAACACTGTGGAAATAAGCAAAATAGACTATCCTAGCAGTTTCGACGTCTGTATACTGCCTTATTTTCCTAACAGCAAAAGCAGCCCTACCGAGTTTTGTCGCGAGATTTGTTATATGTGGGCCCCATTGAAGTTTACTATCTAAGGTCACCCCTAAAAAGACCGTCGATTCCTCCATATGCAATGTTTCGTTATTTAGTTTAAGAGATTTGCTGACTTTCGTAAACGTCTGTCTACCTAAACCTGTGTAAATAACCTGTAATATAACCCATATTTCGTTTCGATTAACAATTATTATGTATGTAGGTACGTATTGGTAGCTTCAAACTTAAAAAGTAAAAACGTATCATATTTTGAAATTGCTTAGAACTGCTCATTATTCAAGCCTATTAGAGCAAACGTGTCTGAAAACTTCTAATTTGCTAAAAATTATTCAAAATTCTGGCTTAATATGTAATCAGTGGATCTCGAAATTGTGGTCCTGGTATGAAATAGGTTTCTCTATCGGATTTTACACTTTTGCACTCCACTGTACCGGGCACATGAATCACGGGTAACACCATTTGGGTGAATAATGTGCACCGAGGTTTATGCAACGAAATAAAAAATTAAGTTACGCTTTATGATTACGTATTTTTGATTTAAAAATTGAGGTGTATTATAGTTTATATGCACTGCGTTTTAAACTATTATAGTAAACCGACAGCTTACCTTCGATTCTATAAAGTTATCTGCACGTATTCTTTATTATTGACTTCAAACAGGAAAGAAGTTCTATTTAATATTGATTCTGCAGGTACCTTTCTACGTTCACTGTACGTATTACGTATACTATATTAGAAGGATATGTACAAAGAGTTAATCATTCCAAAGTTTTTATGTCACATAAAACGGATAATGATTTAAGATCCTTATTTTTGTTCCCTTAATAAGTCTGAGATAAACCTGAGAACGGTCCTAACAAGATTGCGTATTGATTGCTACTTATTGCCAACGTCTCTAGTCTTAATTAATCCCACGGTGAAAAACATTAACAAACCTCCTATAGCCCAATGGTCCGATTACATATCGAGTTGTTCCAATTGCAATCAGCAAATGATTTCTAACTTCATAA
Organism: Thymelicus lineola; assembly: GCA_963932265.1. Lineage (NCBI taxonomy): Eukaryota > Metazoa > Arthropoda > Insecta > Lepidoptera > Hesperiidae > Thymelicus > Thymelicus lineola. The sequence goes on along the minus strand of OZ010707.1, from coordinate 1,032,966 downwards.
ATCGTTTTAATGACCAATAAATCTCCTACAACAAAAGCTTATTAGAACTGGCGTACAGGCTTGAAAAGAACTGATTAAGGTTTCAAGGAAATTTAATGCGATACTTCTCTTTGGTTTATATGTTTATTGTGATTATAATGAAGCATTGACCTCACGGTGGAGCGGATGGGGTAAATAGTATCATTGGCCCCTGTAGGACTACTTTATATCAGCATTTAGAATTGGGTCCAGAGAGAAAAGAGTGCGTGATTAATAAAAAAATTTGGAATAATAATTTTATTACATTGGACACAAAAAATAGTACAAACATTCGTTACTAATATCTTATTACACTGCCATAAAAAGTATTCTATAATTAAATCCGGATCAAAGATGGTTGTGTCAAACGTTCTCTTTAGCTGCTTTTATGATCTAGTGCCAGTAGTTCGGAATATTGAAAGATTTGACTTGAACGACTATTTTTTTATACTAATAAATTAATGCTTGACCACAATCCCACCTGATGGTAAGCGGAGATGTTATTATGACTATACGCCACAAGGATATGCGTACTAGCGTAGATTGTACAAGAACACCCAAAAAGGGGAAATTTCCACGACCTTTGTATTCGTAACACTATTGTACTTTAATTAATATACAATACCAAATCAATTATACTTTAAAATCGAATATGCATTTCATTTATCGCAACAACCGGTTATCGATAAAGTGTTTTCGAGTCATAAAATCGGAATTAAATCGATATGCATTCGAATTAACTGCTACGTACCGTAACGAAATGGCATTAGTGGTTTCATTGACTCTATTACGCATTTGTATCGGTAATTTAGACTACAAACTTTATTAGACATTATGTTTAAGTGGTATTTGGGAGAGGAATGTATTTATAGTATTTAAATTAGGAAGCGAGGATTGACAAATCAATAAATAATAATAAACTCTTTTGCCTATCCTATTTCTGTATTATATTCGATTTTCATAAAATTTAGCACACAAGTAGACTAGACAGGTAGATCTAGAATAAGATATATTATATTAAGAGTACTTTTTATGCCGAATAATTCTTGAAAAAAATAACCGATTTCAAAATTAGGGTAACTCAAAAATTACTCGTCAGATCTCGCTCAAAAAGTGAGACCACATGATACGTATAGGTAAGCATCAACTTTACCGGTGTGGATGCAACATTAATACTAACCTCGAAAGGGTCAATACATGATACATAGAAATAGTTTTTAACAAGAGTTATTTGGTGAAACTTGACACTACTTTTTGATTGACTTTTAATTTTTAATATTAAACAGAATCTAGTTTTAGCATTCAACTACAGTTTAATTAATATTTGAATTATTTTCATTGCATGGCTGCCTTATTAACCGACTTCAAAGGAGGAGGTTCTCAATTCAACTGTATTTTTTTTATGTTTGTTACCTCAGAACTTTCGACTGGGTGAACAGATTTTGATGATCCTTTTTTTAATCGAAATCTGGTGCTTGTCATGTAGTCCCACTTAAATTTGAGAGAAATCTGTCAAGTAGTTTTTGAGTTATGCCCAATTTTGAAGTCAGTTATTTTTTGTCAAGAATTATTTTTAAATTACAAATGTGGACAAAAAGACCCTCTAAAAATAGTTTACTAAATAAGACTCATCTAAAAATTGGACAGTAAGTAGGTATACATGCGGTATTAGCAACGGAAGGATCTATAGTATAATCTTTATGCGTCGGCCAGTTAGTTCACTATCACAACCGTCCGCGTCGGTCCAAGTCACAATAGCACAATGAAACATCAAATGACAAATGAAATTCGACGGGCCACCATAAATTGTGACGGCGAATAATAAAAGATTATCTATCCCGTAATAAATATAGGGGGATGACAATGGGTTCTTTATTAAGGGAACACTCTATGATCAAAGTTTTGTTTCCCTTGTGCGGGGGTTGGAAGGGTACAAGGGAGGAAACGCGAATGTCTGTGGACGCGCTTCACTGGTAGCGATTGGCGAATGTTATCTTTGGTTTAAATCCTATTAATATTACAAATGTGAAAGTTAGAAGAAGAAAGAAGATGTTTGGATATTTGCTCCTCAATCACGCCGCAAGTTATTAACTGATTTGGCTGAAAGGAACGGAGATAGCCCTGTATTCCCTGGCGTAATACATAGGCTACTTTTTTCCCGGAAAAGTTTAGGGTTCCTGCAGGATTTGTAAAAAAATACATATCCACACGCGAGAAGCCACGACGACACATAATAATAAATAATCAAAACACATCACAATAACACTCATGACCTGTGTACATATACATATTATGTACATTTTTCATACATACATTTTTCTACAGTAAAATGACCCTAACGTAAAAATTATAACAGTAAAATGTTAAATCGCTATAAAGATCCCGCTATGTTAGCTGACAGTGAAACAAGTACCAAAAACTGGAATATTAAGAGCAAAAAAGTGGGGCGATGAGTACAATCTGTCCCTCTTACCTCAGCGTTGCTTTGTATGATCAAAATCCTAGCGCTGTACGTGTTTTCATTTTTACGCATTAATCGTACGCTTTTAAGCCGATTATATGTAATACATATCTTTTTGGAGATACATAAGTCACCCTGTCTAGTTACCCCATGCAGTTTAAGAGGTGACCACAATCTGTGGAACTGACACATACAGTAAAACTTATATCCACAGCCGAACTTCAAGTCATTAACGGCCTAGTAGTACTGTGCAAGTGTCTCTCTTGAAGAGGCCTAGGGCATACTCCACCACATTTCTCCGGTGAGGGTTGATGGAGAGACTGACCCAATTTTCAGAAGTTTCCATGCGGCCCAAAGATCTCTGACCTGGCTTAACGACTGTTATCTGCGATGATAACCGGAACCAACAGCTTTGAGTGCCCTCCGAAGCACGAACACGCTCGAAATCTTTTGAGGACGAGCGGTCCAACTAGCTCTCTAAGCCCTACTGTTCATGACGACACAAGCCAACAGGCTATGAGCGCTTACACCCTAAATTTTAAATCAATAGATGTTTTTACACATTACCGAATGACTTTGAATAAGAATTTGTACTTACCCAAAGCAGTCCATTGAGTATATACACATTTAGTACTACTAAATACTGTTATAATAAAAATATTGGAAACGATTTCATTTCACAACACGATCTCTATGTTTGGTAATAATTATAGTCGTTGAATTATTTGGATGTCGGAATATTTCTAGGAATTTCTAGGTAAAGCTTTATTTGATCCGTTTCGTAATTTGTTAGTATTAATGTCAGTATTCAACGTTATTTAACTATCATTTCAAGTATCAAACCAGCATTGATATATTGAATATTTAACTTTGAGTTTACATTATGCGCGTTAATTATTGATGAAACTTACTGTGATATAACTTTAATAAGCCTTGAAAATGCACACAAATGATAAATGTATACTATCTTTGAATATGGCTATTTCTATATTTGAACTTTGGTAATCTAGGATACATTTAAGTTTATCATATTTTTTCTGTGTAGATAGCCGCCCAACGAACTTATGATCTAACTGGTGGTATGTGGTTATCGTCGCCCATGGACATCAGCAACACCCAAGTCATTACTGATAAGCTGCCAACCAGAAAGAGAGAAGAAAAAGAAAGAAGACACACGAACGAACGAAGAGACATATTACATATTTTAACTATTACTTGTAAAAACTGATATCGGGTAAACGTTTATTCAAATATTCTCTGGATATCCGATTATCGGAATTCTCGATTGTCTCGATTCCGTCGACTTTCTACATTCTCGAATCTTTTGACAACCAATTTTCGATTCAACTCGTCGATAGCAGTATTCGAATCGGGGCATTCGAATACGGTTTTTCAATCGTTTCTATCACCGATACCGACAAACAACAAATTTCACACATAAATCAATTGAGGCAACACACGCGAGTGTCGGTCGATAAATCGTTTTATTCTGCAGATTTATAAAGGGGCGATTATGAGTCGCGTGCGAGTCGTTAGTACCCCTCGACTTGAGTTTAGATGAGTTTTGGTGATATGATCGCTGAATATCGTATGGTGAAGACATTCATCATCCACTAAGTCACGGTTCTCTTCTCAAAACTGAGGAGACTAACCTAGATACTCCACCATGCTACTCTAAGTGGATAGGTGGAGGAATTAGAACAAAATTCAAGAATATAAAAAATAACTCATTCATAACTGCTAATAATATTTTCATCCTATAGAAAAAAAAATTGTAAAACTCATCCAAACCTGCAAACAAAATAATGACTTTTTACTTTAAAACATCATTACCACAAAAGCGAAAACTAATGCATATCTAGTACAATTACGAAGCAGGAATATGTCTAACAAAAAAAACGTCATAAAAATTTAATTAGGCATAAAAAATCTTCCTGGCTGTAAGAAATGGTCGTGTGTTCGTTTATATGAGACACTAAAAAGCCGACTATAATTTAATGCTAAATGCCAAACGAAAGACTCCTTATGTGGGAAGGAGATAGTTATCTATAGGTAATACATGAGCTTTAAACCAGTCGGTATGGCACTGTCATTTCGCAGAAACCTTTAGGCGCCAGTCAGAAGAACGACTATCCTTGAAAGTTGAAACCTACTTCAAAAATCCTTAAAGGAAGAGCTGATCAATTGTATTAATTATAACGAGGTTTTAAATATGTGTGACATTGTTATTAGACTTAATCTAGAAATACACATAGTATGCATTTGAATTCGTAATTTGAAAATTTCAGTGGCTTACACACACACACACACACACACGCGCAGCGTACAGCAAAATGTATAAGAAAGTAATTCTAAAGAAGTACCTATGTATGTAAACGAAGGTAATATATTTGTGGTAGCCAACAGCCACAACCACTCATAAACGTTATTTTTTGACATGGAACTTTAATATCGATGCAAGGTAATTGCAACGGTGTCTTGTAAAGTTTTACCATCACCGATACGTATACATACATTGGTACCTGTATGCATTCGTAACATCGAAGTAAAGTGGAGTAGTATTGAAGTCGATATCCAAGTCAGAATCAAAGTCAACGATAATCAAAGAAAACGATATATCTTAAAATAACTTAAGACTGGACATAAATACGCGCTCATTTATTTATTTGAAGTAATACAAATCGCACTGTCTGACCGGGCCTAACGATGCAATGTTGCAAATGTTACGTTGCTAGTTTTTGTTATGAGACGAATTTTTGTGCGTGAATTTCTCTGTAATGGTGGCCTAATTAAAATATTTCCAGTTGAAAAAGTAAGCTCAAGTATTGGAGTCGTTATACAAGTATGGATGGTAGCTCCAGAGCCTCAAGTTGAATAAAATACTCATCACACGGCCATTAAAAATGTCGCTTTTGCAAATCTTTCCTTTCATTTAGAATAATGACGGAATAAATGAAATACGAATTATAATTTCTTATAACCTGTTCCATAATCATTAATTTATTCTGTGGCCGCTGTTTCATTTCTTTAGGGAATTAGTTAAAAATTGGAGAGGGTTTAAAGTTTCAAGGTTGTCGATTTTTACGAAAGGATTTAAATATTTCTATTTTATTTATATTTTACTAGTTGATCCGGCAAACTTCGTCAACAGTTTCACCCCCTTGGTGATTGAATTTTGAAAACTCCTTCCGTAGCCTAGGTCATACGAGGAATACGTGTGCGAAATTTTAAGTTTCTAGCGCTAAGGTTTGGAATGTGCGTTGATACATCAGTCAATCACTTTTGCCTTTTATACTCGTATATACAGATAAGCAGTTAGTTTAAGTAGTATCACTTGGCAGTTCATTTTTTAATGTCATTAATTATTTAACCCAATAATTATTTCGAGTATGTATTTTTTATGGCTAAGTCATATAAATGAGGGTGTAGCAGCCACGCTTATCAACCCTAAAATGATATATAATTTACACCCTGCTACTACCATAACGCAGAAGACGGTCGAAAGAAAACATTGATTTCCAACTACCCCCGGCTACTGAGATACTGCAAGCTGCATATTATGCGAGATAATTTGACGTATCTGATTGACGTTCTATTTCAGAAACAAGAAACAGCTGTAAATATCATCAGCGCCGCATTGTCTTCACACGCCGACTATTTTCATTCATCCGTGGATCATCTTCGAGCCATGTTTCTTCAACGCCGCAGTCGCTTCTTCGCTTGCCGATCTAAAGTTATTACATATTATGTATTTGAATTTTATTGGTAAATATGTAAACATTTTAATTGGTTAATGAAATAATAATAAATTTAATTGATAGATGCGTGATGTAGCCGGAGATGTCTGAGGTATAAATATAAGCAGGGTTAGCAATAAAATAATTACATACGATTTTATTTTCATTTCTACACAACCACTGTTATTGGAGTCTGTTAATTAATTGTGGACACTAACTACCATTATTACAAGGGTATTTCGGATCGTCAAATCAATGTGCTAATTATTTTAAGATATTTATTGTTATTAATTCCAATAAACATCATTATGATCATAAGTTCCTTTGAAACGAGATCCATTTCAGTAATATGTTATACATGTATTTGTTTTTTAAAACAATTGGTCCTTCGAGCCGGATCCAATTTCACTATTATGTATCTAGTGCGATCGGTTACTGATACCGATATTTGAAACGGGATTAGAACCAAGATTGAATACGGCAATATTCTGCGTCTCGAAGCCAATAGATTACACTGATAAAGATTACAATTTACTGAAAACTAAATTAGGGTTTGTACTACGATCAGTTATTGGATAGATTATCTTGTCCATATTCGAAAGCAATATTATAAATGGGAAAATCTTAATGCTTCATTCAGATATAAATAACGACAGATTTCGCTCTGTATTTGACATTTTATTTTGAAATATAGAGCGTTTTTATAACTCAGTTCGTACATTTTCCGTTCTTACCAATGATATTATAAGAAAAGGTGGTTCATACTTTATATTTTCTCTTACTTCTATATTCTTTCTTAGCTAAGACGAGCCGGATGGTCAGCTTTAAGCGTCGCCATGAAAATCGGTACCACCGAGGGCTTAACAGACGTGGGGGTCCAAAAAACGTGGGGGACTGTATCATTTGCAGTGTGTATGTCTGTAACCTCTATGGTTTGTGTGTATTATTCCGGAAAACGTGGGCACACCGCTAATTTGATATACCCAACAGGCACCCACATTACAACCTATGTAATAACTAATTACAGTAGGTATATCAATAAGACCAACCGTAGCCTAAATGAAATCCACAATTACGTTGTCAAACAGTACAATTTAAACAGAAGTGGAAACAGAACTAATATCTAAATCAAATAACTGCTGTATCGCGTTGCACCGTCCACTTAGCAGATTAAACGGATTAATACACCGTTTGAAATATGTTTGTGATGGAAGAAATGACGTTACTGTATGTCGGGTTTGGAGGAGGATGAGGTTAATATTGAACCTAGAGTCTTTAGTTTAACGCTGCACACTCATAGCCCCAAACTAGGATTCCCTGTGTCGTGGGTGCCATGGACAACACACAAAGACAATAACAGACACACCGAGAACAGAAACTCAAACTCATCGTTTAAATTTCCTCGTCGTTGGGAATCGAACCCTTGGCACGGCAGATTGGCATGATCAGTAGAAACATACGAGCAGAAAAGACAAAAGTATATCGTAAACGTTCCTATTCAAGCTAATAAATAAACCAAATCATAGTTAGATAATCTTGCTTAGTTGCACACCCAACGCATGAAACCTCGTAAAGAAACATTCTAGGAAACAAACCCCTCAAATCATTCATCAGTAATTGAACGTAATGTCTAAATGAAAGTTTCATTGAATAAAACCCATAACTAGAAAAAAATACAATCACTGCGATATAGATCACATGACAGGGGGTGGAATAGGGACATAAAAATATTAACGCACGATATCACCCGATAGATTATCGAGCGATATTGACGAGCGTTCTAATGCCGTAAAGCTTGGTTCAAAGTAACGCGACAATGTTGTCTTCGATACATAAATATTCGCTTAGTTACGCACTAAAATTTTCCGTGCTGTTGGATGAACGTACAAAAATTATATTATTTATGTCAGACAATTTTCTTTTTGTTCTTGACTGAATTGTCCAATAACTGTTTTTAAATATATTAATTAGGGAACAAAGTAAATTTCGATAATTTCTGGGAACTTTAATTCTGTCAAACAATATCAGAATTACATGGAATTTGCGGTATCCATTATCTGATAGATACTGTTCTGATATTATGAAATGGTTTCCGTTGAAACTTTATACGCGTAGTTTCAATGGAAATTTTGGATAAATACTGATTGCAGTATTTATTGAATAAGCTTATTATTGAATAAGCTAACACATTTTCAAGGAAATTAATTTTAAAATTAGCGAAGTTTTTAAAAGTTATACAATCCTAAGTGTATTTTAAGATGTCAGAAAGATTTAAGTTAAAATCAAAAGTTATTTAAATGTATTATAAGATACTTTTTCTTTAGCAAATGTGACGTTAAACCGAAGCTAAGGGAAAGCAAATCACGTTACTTTATTCGCCTAGTATAGAAACTACTTAGTTTAACCATTGCTTTATAGGAGATTTATAACGTATTATTGATATGATTATGTGTGTGTAATGTCGTTATAGCGAAAAGGATGTTAATGTGTGTGAGTCATGAATTGGCATAAGGGGAAGTTGCGATGCTTTAAGGTTGCTATCTGACGAAATTTTTGATGATTGCAATAAAATGCAATAAGAAATTATTGCAGAAAATAACCTGTATGTACAGCTGTCTGTTTCTGTCGAAAGAAAAGTTCCGGGCTCAATGTCCAACAAAGCAGATGTTGTTGCAGGTGTTTATGACGTCATCCCCCCCGGGGGTTGCCCGCCTTGTCGTGGCGGGGGGGCTTAGTAACCGTGGACTGATCACCCACGGTGAAGCCAAGAGGCAACCAGGGCCGGCCTGTTTGGGCTGCCGGCTGGCCCGAGGAGGGCGCTCCCAGCGGGCTGAACAAGCCCGCTGCGGACGCGCTTGGAGGTGGAACCGCAGAAGAAGAGGAGTGCCGGTATTACGGTGCGCCGTTCTCCCTATCTTCTGCGGCCGTGGAGGGATCGCAGGGGGAGAGGTGTGTTGGTATTGCGGTGCGCCACTCTCCCTACCCCCTGCGAGCTGGCGGGGCCGTTCCGTCGAAACGGCACTGGTGGGGCCGCAGAAGAAGAGGCATGTCGGTATTACGGTGCGCCGCTTGCCCTATCCTCTGCGGCCGAGGTGTGGTCGGTGGAAGAACCACAGACCAGATCTTCCACTGGGTACCAATGATCTGGTACCCATGGCCTCCTAGTAGCAGACTCAGGGGGAGCTTGCTACAGTAGTAGATGGGCGCACACCTTACCATCTGGTGCGCCCATCGTGGAGGGCCTTCGGGCTTTCGCGGTGGAGCCGCTTGTGGGCGGCTGCCGCTGGCGGGATCGCGGATGTGTGCGAAAGCGTTCCCGTAACCCCGTCACAAGGCGGCGAGGAGGAAGATGGGGGGGTTTTTATTGGGTATACCGTGGGTCTCATTAGCCTATACGGGAGTCCCACATAACCACTCGGGTGCCCCCTGCGCCTGGGTGGTATGCGTAATGCATTTTCCCCCCGGAAAAAAAAAAAAAGGTGTTTATGACGTCATAACTCTAGATGATCCAAATGTTAGGAAAAGTGAAGTCTCAGGTTTTGTTTCCTATCGAGGTAATAAATGATATGATAGAAAAATGTATGTTATGAGATCTAATTTGTTAGGGATGTCTTATTTGGGAATTAACATACTACCAAAAAATTGCATGATGATTCATACCTTCATAAATAAACTATTTTTAATTTTACCAACATTACAGAAAATTCTTACGCTAAGACTATACAGGTAAGATAACCCTGTAATATCGGTGAATGGCTCGATTTATATTTATTTTATTGCCTTAGTTGAAGTTTTATTAAATGCCGTACCATCCTATCCATCCTGTGTAATGGCTTTAAACATCGTAATGTCGACGTTGTCAGCCATCCTGGGTTACGGTATGTGGCACGCTAGCTCGTGACGTACCTGCGTTCCGTGTCACGTGTTTGTCCCGTCGATTTCCTGATTGGCGGTAAATGTGTAGAATACCTCTATACGAATCCTAGTAGTCCTATATAACCAACTAATATTATAAATATGAAAGGTTGTAACGTGTTTGTTGCTTATAACGCAAAAACTATTGAACAGATTTCCATGAAAGTTAGCATACAGGTCAACCATGGTCTAAAAAACGTTAGGATACTTATTATCCCGGAAAACGTGGACAAAGCCGGGGGCAGAGTACTAGTAAATAATACATCAATAGAGAAAATTTATTGCTTAAATTTTTCAGGGACCTTGATTGAATTCATTGTCAATTAAAAATAATAATTTTTAATAATTATACTCGTAATACTTTGAATTATTCATACTCCAAGTTAAATAAAGAATAAATAATAATATACATATATGGCTTTAACCTATTATTGGTCCACTACTGAGCACGGACTCACGAGGAGGCCTGAGATTGCGCTACCACACTACTCCAATGTAGATTTGTGAAGGTGTTAGTCAACAACCTAATTGTCAAAAGTTTTTAAGCCACCCTAAGGCTTGGCTTCTGAGATGGCTTAAGGACTACTTTAGGACCAACCACTTTACGTGCCCTAGCGATGGAGTTAGCTTTAACCCATTAACAACCAATTACTGAGCAAGTCAGTACGGGTTTCTCCTCTTCAGCATACTCCACTACGCTGCTCCAGTGCAGATTGGTGGACGATACCATTAGCGATACAGCCATACAAGCCGAAAAGCCCAGCTTACTATCATTGCTTTACTATCACCTCTGCAGCTGTTAACACTCGTATTATTTGTTGGTAAATATTATACGTATGGAATGGAGTGTTCTGTGTTGTCGGACCACAGACCCCAAGATCCTGGGTTGTACGACACAACTGGGCGTGCCTTGTTCTGACGTCCTAGAAAAGCCACTGGTGGATACTATGCAAGCTAGAGTTCTCACTTTATCGCCATTAATGATGAGATTAGTATAGAAAGTTAATAAAACTGTGGTGACTGTTTATTACAGAATTTTATTATATAACCAAGGAAAATATAAAATAACCACAGTAATGCATAAAATACTACTGTACTTCTACCGTTACATTTAACGATAAAGTTTAACTGTTTAATAATAACTCCTAAAGATCAGCTTTTAACCCCCTTAAGAAGTAATTAGTAAGTAAACTATAAAAAGAGATGAACAAGTTATTAATTACTGACCTGATCCGGATTAATAGGCCTCTAACTTTTATGAATATTTTTTCTTTCTATCTTTTTCTTCTCTTTCTTGGCAGGCAACGCGTTCCTAATGCCTTTGGTGTCACTGATATCCAATACCATCACGTGGATGGTCAGCTAATCGGATGTTTCCATAAAAAAACAGTCGGCAAACGCGCAGATGGGAGATAAGATTTGATTTGATTTGATTGAGATTTGGTTTGATTTAATTTGAGATGGGAGATAAGTGGCCATCGTCGTCCATGGAAATCAGTAATCCTTTGACCATCACCAATCCAATTCAAGTTGCAAGATTTGATCATAAAACAGAATATAAATACATGACATCTTTTAAAAATAATCGTATACAAAACGTAACATTTTTGAATCCATAAACTTAAATGTTATATTAACCTTATATGAAATGAACTAGTTATGTTATTTATGGTGACAAAAAACTGTTTGTGAATCCATTTAATTCTTACCCTAATTACCACAGCAACTTGGGAGGGAAAAGGGTACACTCTGCGCCTCCTGACATACTTAGCTTACCTCAGTGGCAGCCCTCAGATGAGGGCATTCACCCAAGATACTTTCTTTACAATATTCTAGAAAAGTTCAATAATTTTTTTAATAAAAATAGTACAGTACTCACGTGGAACTGTACTTCGTTTCTGAGACGTGCTTACCAAAAATTGGCAATGCCAGTACAAAATATTTCTCTCACAAGTAAGCAAATTATATTAAAAAGAGTTTTCCATAATATTAAACGTTTGAACGAAAAATTGCAAACTACCATTGATAATAATGTAAATGTTTAGTTGCTTTTTAAAATACCTTTATACAACTTTTCTTTTCGACTTGAGTTTTATCGAGAATTGAATATTTGCATAAATAAAATCAACAGAATATGCAGATTTCAATTCAAAAAATATAAACAAAGGCACAACTTATCAAAGTCAGACAGATATTAATTAAAAACATACGTAAATTATAGAAAATCTGCGTAATCGATTTTTATAACTATTTTGTTTCTTCAAACAACACGGTACAATCACAAACTGAAGTACAATGCATCTGTACAATCGTAGCCAAATGCACAAATGTAGTCAGTACAGTCGGGGTCACTAATGGCCCGGTATTGTTTGGTACACCCTCACAGTGGGTCACCGCTGGCACAATGTGACGCTATTACCATGCTACGGGTTAAATGTCTTGTTATGAGTATGAGATCGAGAGAGAGAGGTATAATTTATTGGTGGTTTCATAAAACGAAGTCATAATCAAATAACCGTCCTAATCATCCCACGGGAATAAACAAATGGGATCAAATCTATTTCCTTTATCCGTACAACGGTTTGCATGTGATGAAAAAACAAACATCCAACATCTTCACTTCGAATTTATAATACTTACATAAATTTGTGCTTGGTACTACTTGTCAGTTAAATTTTAGCAAAATCACTCACTAAAACGCTTTCATATACACTGATTGATTTTGACGTATGTGGCATTGTAGACCGCCAAAACTTTGCTCTGGCATCAAAAACACATTACTGAAATTCACACGAAATCAAAACTAGGGTCAGATGGTCCACTAATAGGTCAGTATCGTTCAAATGGCACATGTTGCCGCTAGCTGGAAATTAAAGCTGCAAATTGATTTAGCATGCTTTTATAGTTCCCCTAATGTTGTTATCGGCTCGCTTCCGAATGAAACTATCTATCACGGTCCGATTGTAATACATAGAGGTTTGTGTAGCGTTTGGTCGATTCATAAACATGGTGTATCATATGTAAAGTTTATAATTGCCTGGTAGCTTGGATACCTTTACAGATTAAAAGGAGTTGAGGTTATAGTGAATGTGGCCAAGTGCGAGTTGACAGATTTGAAAAGATTAGTTACCAAAAATTAGTTAAGACCTGGAAAATCCGAGCGGATGACTAATTTTACTCTGAAAACCAAGTTATCTATATTTATAAAACACAGACAATATTTGTACGCATGTCCTTTATAGACTGAAACCATCCATCCGATTTGCCTCAAAATGGTTTCATTTGAAAGGCAATAATCCAAAGGTGGGTAGGAAACAATGCATTGGGCACATTCTGTCAAGTTGCATTGATAAAGTCGAATTTTCACGTTTCCCATACAACAAATACTTCTCATTCTCATCAGAGTTTTTTTAGCGTAGTGGAACACGCCGGGAATCCACTAGTTATTCTATATATGTGGTTATCTAAGGCCTTATCATAGTGAAAATCTAAGCTAAAACTACACGTCTACCCTCATTACACAAACTTTTATTTTGCACAAGCGCTCTTAGACCGATAAAAGAGCGGGCTATTAATCAAGTTGACAGAGTCCAAGAAAACACATTAGAAGTTTGTAAAGTTTATCCGGAACACGGTGCAGGTGAGGCAAATAACGCCGATAAATTTAGAGCTCGATTTCTGATTTGTGGGCTTGGGGGAAATGAATTTGGAGCCAGAAATAATTTGCTGCGACTCTCGTCTCCTTACAAGACTTATCTTTCAATTGCGAGACGATTAAGAGATTTCAGCAGTATTTTTTACAATGAAACCAAGGTTTAGGTGTCGAACATATTGTAAATAGTAATTTCGAGATGGAGTTTGGCAAACGATTATAAAGATCCATGATCTGTCCTCAATGTAAAGCTACAACTTGATAACGTAAAGTTCAAGAAATCTATTAAATATAAAGAACCCGAGGAATGTAACTCGTTTTGACTAGAAAATTATATAAAATAAATATCTTTTCTTCTTTTCTCAACCTTAATTAAACTGTCGCATTCTTCAGTAATTACTATAAAATCCTGTACTTAAGAAGACGGATTGCATCGCAAAAACTAGCGTCAAGTTGTCTTAGACAGAAACTGGGAGAAATATGTCTAGAATTTATCCGGCTCAAAGGACCAACTCGAAAGTTTCAAGATTCTTCTCAAGATAGCGCGTTGCTGAGAAGTTTTCTTTGTAGCAATTGTAAAATTTACTTCCTTGTCGCCTCGTGAACAAGCTGCGACGTGTTGATTACCCCCTTTCAGCAGTCCCAGAATTTCGACAGTACCTGAAAAAGACAATGTTATCTTAGATGTGCAGTTTTATAACAGGGAATTTAAAGTTGGAGGATTTTTATCTAAAGAACATGTTGGTTTTACTAACATTGTTGCACCTACATTTTTTAGTAAAAATAAGTTGGAATATCTATTATTAGAAAAGCATTTAGTTCATTGAAAATCGTAATTCCACTAAAGAAAGATGTTCGACCTACACTGAATTAAAACGAGTAAGATTGGTAGCTAAATATTGGCCCGTAAAAGTACCTGCAATTGAAGACAAGAACTTGAAGGAAGAAATCAGATTGAACTCGACCACCCTCTCGAAAGTTTCTATTGAGTTATCCAAAGACGTAATATGCAGTGTCAACTTTGCATTGACCGTCTCATCAAGACATCGCTTCGTCTTTATCTTTCACGCTGAATTGAAAGAGACAACCTAACCAGCCGGCGGGCATCCGCAAACTACACAGCTAGTTATTAAACGCCAGCTGAATAATTCATAACATGAGGGTAGAACGAAATAACTTTGTAAGTTCTAGTGGCACCGGTTGCAACAAAGTTTAAACTTTACTGCGGCACAAAAAAAGTCCAATTTGGAGCGGTAGGTTTTCTTACCTTTTTATAACTGACTTCAGACGTCCTTTGGAGATTTGAGAATCAAAGGAGTTAAATGCTTTCGAAGACTTTATTTACAACTGTTTTTTTTTCTTTCAGAAGTATTGAAATTTAAGCGTATTGTTACCTTCTAAGTAGTTTAAACTTTTAAGAAGTTTCTTAAACAATTTCACTTGGTAATTTGGATCTCGAAGTTTAAGAGGTTTAAAAGAATTTTCAGCAGTCCCCAAGTATTTATTGTAAGTTCCGAAGTTCGAGTCCACTTTGGACTGCGTAAATTGAATAAGTTATTGATATCAAACTTCCACTGAGTAACTTCTATTCTTAGTTTAAAGACCTATTCTATACTGCTACGTTTACTTTTTCTGCATCAAAATGACAGATAAAGGAATTTCATTTAGTTTTTCTGTTATTTTCGTTAGGTATAACAAAAGGTTTTTCAAAGGCTATATCTATTCAAATCTTATTAATAATAGATTCGAGACCGTTAGAGCGGAGGTATTGATTCAGAAATAGCATGCAATTTTAAAATCAAACAATAGCTCGTGACAACAATTTTAACAAAAGCAACCCCACGTACGGCCTTCGAACTAATGGAAACAACGTTATTGCGTTATATTACAATTATGTACTATTGTCTTCTGTAGTTATATGTAACTATAAATCGATCTCGATTCCAATAAGTAATATAAAATAGATAAACTACATCCGGAAAATAAAACAGATAAGATCATAATCATTAGAACATAGAAACATACAAAATAAATTTACCATTACATTTCAACTCCCGTACCCTACAAAAGTAATTATGCTTAAACGCTATAATTTAAGAGAAGAAAAGATTTCGGGTAAAGAATTAGAGACCTTACAACAATGGTGGTTCCCCTGTCAACCAACACGACGATTATACCTTATGCGTAGGTACATAAATTATGTGAAATATTTCGCACCCAAACGAACTACCACGTAATTTAAATAATGAATTAAAACAACCCTTGGTAATGTAAATTTATAATTACTATGGTTTTATGTACTGCTAGAAGTACATACAGTTTTACAATACATTTCAATTCGTTATATAAGTACCTATAACTCTGTGCACCAAATAACTGTGCTTGTTTTCCGACTGATATGGAAGGGTCATGTTTTTCGCGCGTATCTTGTGTGTATGTATGCATGTAATATTCTTTATTACTTCATATCTTCCAAACAGTTAGACCAATTTATAAAATTAAAATGTTGTTAAATTCGTCTTGATAACCCAGGTGTTCTTAGATAAGTGAAAAAAAAAACAAATTTCGTGGCTGTAAGATGCTATTGTTCGAAGTATCAAAAAATAAAAATAAATCGATAATGCAATTTGGGCGTTAAATTAAAGAGCTCACCATAAGGATTTCAAAACAGTTTATCATGATGATATAAGACCACCGTCATGCAAGGACTGTTATACCAAAAAATGGGTGGTCGCATCATTGAACAAAATAGCAGTGGGAAATCCACTTATTAACTCGTTGTCCAACCAACATATGAAACCATTTCATTTCGATTCGACCGTTTCATTGATCTCTCCATTTATAATAAGTTACCAGGTAAAATAATATCAGACAATGACTTTTTGATTTGTTTTTGATTGCTGATATATGTATTAATATTGAAAACTATCGTTAAGGTTGGTAGCTAGGTAAATTCGGGAAACCTTAATCAATGAATTTCTGTAAAATACGAAAGAACGTTGCAAATAAAAGATAAATAAAGATCTTACATGATACAATCAAATCTCTAGTTCCAATTTTAGACAATTTTTTTAAATCCACTTAAATTTAATGCCGAAGAAAAAGCAAAATCTTTTATACTTTAAATCGTGAGCCGTTCTAAACCCTTAAACGAATAAGTTGTTTGTCTGGTCTTTGAAGTTACCTAAATCTCAGTTAGAAATGGAAGATTTTTATGCAAAGATGATGGAAAAAGGTTTGGGAACAAAAGTTTGCAAAGATTCAATTAAGGTGTTTTTAGAGTTCCGCTCTTAAGTGCGAATAATGCAATCCATTCAAGATCGGATATTTTCATCTGTTTTTCTGTCTAGCTATTTTTCACCTGTCTGCTCTGTAGGTCTATTATAGAATCCTTAATGTAATTTCTTAATGCTTGTTTTCGTTATGGTAAAAAAAATTCAAGTGAGTGATTTACCAAAACAATCCTATGCTTTCTAAGAGTTGAGTCGGATTGGAGTCGAGTTCGGATAAATCCACGATGTAATGACCTTTATAAAACTTATTTAGTGATTGTTCACTCGTCCTTGCAGAAAAATCCCAAGATGACACAGGAAATTTCAAATCACATTTGAAATAAGCACTAGGTTTCTTTCTCGCTGTAAAAAATTTTTCGTATTCTTGTATTTATCTATACGGAAACACAAACCTAGATCTATCAAGACTAACACAAACTGGTTAGTTCTCTCGAGAACCAACTGATTAAACCCAATGTACTCAATACATGACATGCAATACTTGATTATTGGTGTGAATGTCCTTGTCTTGTGTGTTGTCCATGGCACCCACGACACAGGGAACCTTAGTGTGGGGCTATGAGTGTGAAGCGTTATTTATTATTATCCATACTGACGTTTTATTTTGTGTTACCTTGCACTACGAGTCTGCAATAGTAGTTGATGAATAAATAGTATTAGGACAGAGATCGTGATTTGAAAAGGTGTGTGAAGTCCTACTCCACGTTTGGCCAACGTGGCCATCTATAGTTTTATTTTTTTAGAAATTGCCTACATAGGTACTAGGCGATCAACTTGATAATAACGTACCCTCAGTGGAAAAAAGCATAAGTCGTGTTACTTTGAATTTTAGTTATTAATATTATATGATTGGAAAGAGGGACAAAAATTGCAGATGCTCAATTTTATTCAAAGTTCTATTATTTATCTCGATGGTTTTGTGCATGAAATCGTACTGTACCTTAATTCCTTTGACTACTTACTGATATTGTAATAGTATTTTTGCTCTCTTGTAAAATTTAAATTTTTATCTTAATGCCTTGTTTCCACTGAGGGTACGAATTAAGTGGCTATCAGCGACACCAAAAGCATCATTGATTGGCCAATAAATAAAAAGAAAAAAAGAATCAACGGGAAGAAAGAACTCTTACTCGTATTATACTAAAAATTATGTTTAGATCCGTAAGTAATATTATTATTCTTAAAATACAATTCATGCTCTGCTTTCCGAACGATTTTTGTAGCATGATTGATGAAATATTTCCTCCTAAATGACAAATTAATGAGCCGTTGGTTAAAATGACAAATCTATAAGGCACAAGCGGCAAACAAAGACCTAAACAAATTTAAAATGAATTGGAAGACCGACCTTTGTCTAAGATCCCTAATCGATTCCATTAAACAATATTTCTGTAAGAAAACCCTTTCTTCCGCCGCTTAAGCTCTTTGTCCTACATAAAGGACGGTGGACAAAGTTTTGGTAATTAAATTTTTATATCCTCTTTTCGTGCTTCTTCTAAATGAGCAAGGATATTTTAGGGAACTGAAGAAAATGGTGAGGCTTTAATGGCTCTTTTATTAATGCTTCGAATTTCAATATCTAGATAGTTAATTTATTCCAATGAGATAATAATGCGAGAAATTTTTTTGATAGGTATAATGTTGTAAAAGCTTAATTATTTATTGTTAATGAACTGAAGAACAAGGTCAAATGATAGGTCAATGTTACAAGTCATCCTTACAATTCTCTAAAAAATTATATTAAAGTGAAAAATTACGTAACATTGTACAATTTTTTTATTTTTATCAATATACAATAATATGCTCGTATGTATATGTATATAAAATGTTTTTCAATATTTTATTCTACGATTCTGGAGCTTTCATAAATTATATATCCATGTCAATGAGCAGCATTCTAGCACTGAGGGTCTCGCTGCTTTGCTTCGGAAGGACGGACGGACGGACGGACGGACGGGCAGTTAGGAACTATAAGGGTTCATATTAGGTATATCCCCCATATACCCCATAATTCAGATTTTACTTCGGAAGCCTAAAAACTAGAATTCTCTGCGTTACGAGTGGACAGTGCATGGACACACATAAAAAGCCGCCACCAGCCGAAAATAAAGATTTATTAGTCACGTAGAGTACCTACCTATGTCTACCAATAAAAAGATATCCAGACGGTACCGAACCCGGCTCTCCACGCTCCAGGCAAAGTCTCTACTACTCGAACTAAGATACAGGGTCTAATACGAGTATAAATAATAATAAAGGTTTCGTAAATATAGAACCGATATAAAAATTAAATTCTTTGACAATGTAGTCTGAAGAATATAATTTTTATGCATTCGGTTAAGAATCCCGTGCAAGAGTTGTGAAAAGCACGAAAAGAATTAAGTAAAACTACGAATTTAAGCTTTATAAAATAACCGTTTTTAAGTATTTTCCCAGCAGAAACTTGTTTAAACAGTAGATTTATGCTAAACGGTCGCGTGGACGCTGGATCTTTATTGCCACATAAAAAGAAAATTCAAATTAACTCCTGGTGTAACTCGAACTAACTTCTACCCTCCTTGGTGAAAATTATTGCCCTTTTTAATAGCTAATATGATAAGGTTTAAACTTTGGTAGTTAGCTGTTGTAATTTTAGAATGAATCTAAATGTAGCTAATAAAGAAAATTAACCAAAAAGAATTGAGAAATAGAAAGGGGGAAAATGACTCGTGTATTAAGAATTGTTAAAACGAAATCAGATGTTACGTTTTGTTGAACACAGAAAACTAAAACTGAAGATTGAAATCATAATAACATTCGATAACAATCTCTATTTCTAATTACTTAAAACTAATAAATATTTATTAATCATGTAATTCATGCGAACTTATTCCAATATACTTTTACAAGGATATAACACAGCGACTGCATTTACAGATCCACAAATTAATATAAACTCATCTTTTGACTGTGTACAACGCAGGAACGATTAAAAAAAGTTTCTGATGTAAAGGAGAGAACATGGCGGGTAGTGAAAAACTCATCGGCGTGTACCTAGCTCCGGGAATATTGATATTGAAATGAGAACCGAAAGGGGATATCTCCAAAACACTCGATTTCATATCGAACACTTGCGTCATACCGTAGTTTTTTAAATTTGACTGAAAAAATATAAAATTATTATAAATAAATGCGCACCCACTAAAAAGGAAATAATAAAAAAATTGTGGTTTAACTCTTATGACACCTTTTTACGTCATTTATTAAAAGATCGAAACAAAGCCTACATGTATATTTTTGTCATATTTAAAATATTATCTGAACAATGGTAAAAATAACTGCATTGCCACAATTTTATCACATTAATAATGGTCGAGACATTTATCTTGTTACAATTCTTGACTGGGGCCAATGAAAAACACTTTTCACGGATTAGATTAATGTTGTGAAAGTTCTCTACGAACTTTCCAGCTTTTTTCCATAGTTTACGAGCAGAAGCGGAGATAACAGAATCGTTAATGGAATAGTCACCCGTCGCGCTTAATCTGCGAGCAGGACATCTGATTATCGCTTAGTTTTTCAGGGCGAGCGATTTTGCTAATAGCCCCCTAAGCTCACTCCCCACTTGTAGGGGATTAAGGTATCCTTTTGTGGAAAATATTGCAGAATGTGCGTTTAATCTGAACGGGAGGCCCACGCTTCGCTTGCTTTTTTGTTAGGAGAAATTTTTATTTTTATTCAAGATAATCTCGGAGCAATTTCGCTGGCAATCGCTAGCTACCGGCCCTACTTAACGGTACTGTAGCGATCCACTCGTTACATACCTCGCTTAGGCCGTGTACAGACTAACTACTAATACCGCAACTATATCTACGAGATATAAATTGATACGTCAAGAGTTTGATATACGTATCAACTCTAGTTACGACTTTGCATCCCTGGATTATGACAATCCTTCAACACTCAATGGACCTAATAGACAATTTGAACCAACATTGTTTGATAACCGTCACATCATCGCAATTCAAGTTGTTGTTACAGCCAAATCTCAAATATTATGTGTATTTAGTAAAAATATTAAAGATTATTTAAAATCTATATCGTGGAAAGGTTCATAGGTACCTAGTCTAAAGTTTGAAACAAATTTCGGCACAACTTTGTGATTTCTTTATACAGCATTGTCATTACAGCAACAGTGGCGTGACTGTGGTCCGTGTGCAAGTAGGTATTCTAAGCGATTGTCGAAGAGCAAACGGATGTTTTGTATAAATAAAATCAAACATGTTGCTTTAAGCGAGACAAATCTTCTACAGTGATAGCTATCAATAATAACCCGAACTTGAACATTATTCATTGGTTCCATACCAACGGTAGAAAGCCATAATTTTTATTTCAGAATAAGGAAAATGAGTAATATGGTTTATTATTAGAATAAATGTTTTATCTATGGTTTTCATTACATAATATCAAATTTTGATTACATTTCTATATTATGTAGCTATATGTATATATGCACAAGCTACAGGACATACAAATTAATGTTGTATTTACTGAATAATAATTGTAAGACCCATGAATAAAGATTTACATTTGGAAAAAGTGTTTACAGTATTGTTGTGTATTAGATGTATTGTTTGTTCTAAAGGCATTTAATTAACTACACATGGATTTTTCAGGCATAAAAAATGATAACAGAAAGCGCGAGCAATTGACAAAGGAGTCTCCTCAAAATAAAGATGAAGCAATTAATCATTTTAATTCATCTTGTTACATAAAATCTGTAAATATTCTTCACATAAATAGTCACAAATAACCAGGAAAACAGCGGTTATTTCTATATGCGTAACCAGGATTAATGGTTGCTCTTTTCGGCATGTCTCAGAACCCCAAAAGCTGAGATGAACGCCCTAACGATGGACAATGCTGGATAATATTATGAACTAATGTCCTCTTTTATAGCCATATTGGCAAGGTTATAGTCACGTCCATTTAGTCAAGGGTGTTCTAAATATTAATTCATATTTTATACATAGAAAAACATGTACCTTAAAAAACGTTGTCTGGAAGAAATTTGCTGATTAGCATTAAGTCCGCCGATTGTTTTCTTATTTTTACATCTTTTTATTGTGTTGAAATTGGTGAACTATACAGAATATTTGTATTGTATTGTACCTAATATTCGTTTGTTTGCACACTTCTTTTAAATAGTTTGCGATCGACTTTTAATATTATTAAATGTTTGCCTAGTGTTCAAAATTTGATCATATCTAAAAAAAATAAGAATCCATAATTATGATTGTCTGAAAATTTTCCGGAATTAAAAATCATGCACTTATCCAACCTCTGAACTAGGTACCTATACCTTTGATAATATAAAAAAATAGTATAGGTATGTACGTACTTTCAGTATAATGGAATTAAGAAATGATGTAATAATTTATATCATGAATTTTAATAATATTCACGTGAAATGAAATTCAACAGTACGCGATTCGTTTATACAAATTGTAATGAAATTGTTTTGTAAATGAAAATAATCTGACCAAACAGTAGTATTGAAATGCGAAGGCACGAGTATTTCTGTAGGTATATTATAATATGAGATGAACGCTTAACTTAATTTTCATGAAAATATTGTTTAGATGACACAAACATGTCTACATCAAGACAGACACGGCATTAAGACAGACAAATAGTTTAACTACCTTAACAAAATAATAGTGAATTGGAACTGTCTGCATCATTAATGTTTAACCAATGAGCATAGATGAGTCAATTCAGTTAAAATTCTTTCAGCAATATTATTCCATTAACCTATCGTTTGGAGCACCCTTCTTAGTACAATCTTTTACGGGGGGGACCAAACAAAACGAGCTTTCTTATAGGTCGCTGACCTGTATATTTATCTGTTTCAGATATAATCTTTTAATTACAATCGTAATAGAAAAAATGTTTATGTATATAGAACTCAAAGTTATAGGTTTTACTTTGTATCTGAGAAAGATACGTTTTTTCTAGTTCTAGATAACTTCCTAAATATTATAAGATTTCGATGTAATGTTCTTTTTAGGAAAGGTTAAATACAATATAATTATTATGTTTCTTCTAGTTGAAGTTCTTAGCATCGGGTACTATCCCAGAAAAGACAATACTAAGAATTTTAGCGGGATGTAAAATGATGACATAGCGAGAGAAGTTAGTATGAGATTAATTGATAGAAAAGAGTAATTTCTGAGTAGGCTTCAAAAAACCGTGAAAACAGAAATCTACAATTTTATTAATTAAAAACAATACCAAGTTTCACGTTCTAATGAATTAACACTTACCTACACCAGTAATTCCACGCCAATCAAGGTTCAACATATGAAAACATAACACTCGTATTATGCAGTTATACAGATGTATAATTTTTGTATTATATCGCAATGCCTGTGAGTCCTGTGTACTGTTTAGGCAACCCTATACTGCTATTGACGCTCCGTCAAGCGTGGCTCTCGAAGAGATAAGATGAATACAGGGTTGCCACTCTTACTTATATTATATTTATATATACCTAGATACATAATTGTTGTATATGCAGTGTAACATTAGCTACTATCAATAAGTCCCGTAGCTTAAAGAGCTGGTGCCAGAAATACAGGCTTTGATCCTAGTTCAGGCATCAGACATTTTTAAATACATGCAATTAAAATGTAACAACTAAAACTGTAACACTGTCAATAAACGATTATTTCATTATTTATTTATTGTATGTCATGTGTGTATATTATACAATACATATATTTTTTTAATGAAATAATTTAATGCTAGACAACAATCCTACTTAATGTGTGGTGTATGTTTGTATTCACTCTCTTAAGGACTCCCATATTGTATGTAGGCAAAATATATTCTTAGGTAATAACATTGTCATTTTTGCGTTTTTTTAGTGTAGATAATAGTATCTACATGTTTTATAGTAGGTAAATTTATTGATTGCAGTTCAGTTTTCTCGTGGATGCAGTCTTCTTTCAAATATTTAAAAATTGACAATTTGAAAGTTTGTTATCTTAAGTTATTAAAAGTAACACTTTTCACCGAACGTCCGTTTCGATAGCGGTACCCCATTACGAGTATATTATAGCAAAATATTTACTCTCCCTTTTCTCTCTATAAATAACCTAGTTATTTATTTGTACGCGGGTGTGTGTAACACAGGTAATCCTATTGTAAAAGTATGAGTATATCTTAACTTATTTAGCTTTCATACCTATTAAAATGAGCGTTGGTCGTCAGACTTGCAGTCTCGCTTTAAAGTGTCAACTAACAAAGATGTCTCGACGGCGAATATATCTATTCACCCTCGAATCGTGCTTTTAGAGAATAGCACGGCAAAGCTAACCCTAGACTGCTATTGACGCCCTGTCAAGCGTAGCTTCCGAAAGATAAAGTGAATACAGGGTTGGGTCATGGACGTCATGGTTTGTTTTAAATGCAGCCAACGGCCTATCATAATATTTGTGTCTTAAGTATATATTGCAGTGAGAAGCAGTGATAGCCTTAGTGGCTAGAACGTTGGTCTCTCGAACGCGGGAGCCCGAGTTCAAATCCTGGCACGCACCTCTAATTTTCTAATATTATGTGCGTATTACAAGTTAATTATCACTTGCTTCGGTGAATGAAAACATCGTGAGGAAACCTGCACACCTGAGAGTTCTCCATAATGTTCTCAAAGGTGTGTGAAGTCTACCAATCCGCACTTGGCCAGCGTGGTTGACTATGGCCTATTCCCCTCACATTGTGAGAGGAGACCCCGAGCCCAGCAGTGGGACAATTATGGGTTGTTTCTTTAAGTATCTATTGCCAGTTATAAACACTGCACAATCAGCCCCACGCTAGGATGCCCTTTGAACTCATCATTTATTTATTTATTTATTTATTTAACACTTTATTGACCACAATATAGCAATAATGGGACAAATGGCGAGCTTAATGCTAATGCATTCTCTACCAGCTAACCATTAGGCCAAACAGAAAAAACCACGATGAGCGGTAAAAAGAAAAAAAAAAATAACAATAAAATTGCTAATTGAATTCAATAATATATATAAAAATATTATAATATGAATACATATATAAATTAAAAAAAAATATATATTATACATAATTATAAATATATACAGAAATATATAAAATTCATATATATAAATAAATATACTATACTGATTTATCCAAATGACAACAATACACGAATAGATCTGATGACATTTTGTTAAGAGCGACGTTCTAGCAGGTAAGCCTGTACCCTTTTTTTAAAAGTGAATTTACTAGCGGGCCCTCTAATTTCTTTGGGGAGTGCATTCCAAAAGCGAATAGCCTGTACAGCAAAGGAACTAGAAATAAAGCCAGAACGATGAATGGGAAAGGATAACAAGTGAGATTCTGAAGAGCGGAGCTGACGGTCATGGGAAGAGCATAGGAACTGAAATTTTGACTTTAAATAGTCTGGCACAAGAGGGTCGAAAAGGACAGAGGAGAGTGAGCAGAGGGCTCGTAGGTGCCGTCGTTCGCGGATCGTAAGCCATTTAAGCCTAGAACGGTAGCTAGAGATATGATCAAACTTTCGTAGGCAGAAAACGAAACGAACGGCACTATTTATTAGTCGGTCCAGCTTGTCAAGTTGGGCTTCAGTAAGATCCAAACAGCACACGTCACCGTAATCAATGATCGGGAATATTAACGCTTGCACCAAATGGACTTTAGTTGCAACGGGAAGAAAATTTTTCAAGCGGTTGAGAAATGTAAGCTTGCCAACGACAGAGCGGCAGGTTTCAGTCACTTGGGTGCTCCAACCGAGATCACTATCGATAAAGAGCCCAAGATCTTTGACGCATGAAGAGTAAGGTATTTTTGAGCATTCAAACATGACAGGAGGTAACAATTTAGGATCTAATTTGGCCAATTGTCGCGGACTACCTATGATGACAGCTTGGCATTTAGAGGAATTAATTTTAATGCCAAATTTCTGTGACCAATAACTAACTTTAGTCAGATTAGTATTTATAATATTAACAGCACTGATCACATCACTTACATCAGCTTGGGTATAAATCATTCATACCTCTGTCCCGCTGGGAATAAAACCCAAGACCCTTCAAAAGGCAGTCCGGCGTGGTAAACATTACGCCACGCGAATCTTCATAATATCGTATCAGGCAATAGATATGTCGTACCTATATCTATGAACGAACTTCACAGATTCTGTTTTTTATAATTGTAGGGCAAGTGGGTTATAATCAAACTACACAATTTAACAGTGTAAAAATAATCTAACATTTTAACAAAAAATTAAC
Source organism: Thymelicus lineola (assembly GCA_963932265.1). Taxonomy (NCBI): domain Eukaryota; kingdom Metazoa; phylum Arthropoda; class Insecta; order Lepidoptera; family Hesperiidae; genus Thymelicus; species Thymelicus lineola. Next base: position 1,006,579 of record OZ010707.1, on the reverse strand, counting down.
CGACTTCAAATGAAGTACATTGTACTTTTCACATGGATGCCATTGTCAGATCTCGTTCAAATTTATGTGGGACCACACGACAAGCACCAGCTTTCAATTAAAATAAAAATCATCCAAATCGGTTCACCCAGTCCAAAGTTCTGAGGTAACAAACATAAAAAAAAAAAAAAAAAAAAATACAGTCGAATTGAGAACCTCCTCCTTTTTTTGAAGTCGGTTAATTAAACATATTATAAAATAGTTCTAAGTTCTCCAGTAAACCATCTAGAAATATCAGGCACAGATTCTATATGAGCACAGCAAACGAAATCGATTTGTATCAATTCCATGTAGGTTAAGTGGCAACCCTAGGTTCTATTGATGCGGCGCCGTCAAGCATAGCCCTCGACTAGATAAGATGGAGCTAGGGCTGTCGCTAACGGATGGAATATAAAATAGTCTTGAATTTTTTTATATATACTACTATTTAAGTAAGAACGAACCTTTCCTGTTTCCTTAACATTATTATAAATGTGAAATATTGTGAAGTTGTTTCGATCTTAGTCTTTTCATCATCAGTCATTCATAAAGATGAAATTAGGCACAAATAGTCCATTTCGAGTACGAGAAAATATCTATACTAATATTATAAAGAGGAAAAATTTGATTGTTTGCATTGAATAGGCTCCGAAACTACCGAACCGATTTGAAAAATTATTTCACTGTTGGGAAGCTACGCTATCCCCGGGTGACATAGGCTGTATTATATGTATAATTTTTTTATTATTTTTCCCGAAGTGAAGCGAGGGCGATTTCCTAGTATATTATATAATGGTTGTTGGTTCCTCTGAGATAATTGGCACTTTTATATGTCTGACTTCGCGTTGTGAAACCATTTTTCAGTGAGAAACTAATTTATATTATAGCACTTACTAGGGAATACGTTATTAATCATTTTATATGAAAGCTCGCACGTAACCCTAGCTAGTAATAAGCACGATTCGCAAGCGAGCTTCCAAAGCTCACTGCGCCCATATGTCGAATACATTGCTCTGACATCATCACGCGAACATGAAATTCACTCTTCGCGTGCTAAATCAGTTCAAATAAACATAATATGAAGTACCTAATAAGTTTAAGAGAATGTTATTATGTAGGTACTTCTGAGAATTTAAGCGAAGCTGTAGTGAAGTGATCATAGCTTGATAACGTATGTATGAGTGATACCTTTTAAGTGATATAATTAAGGAACATTATATGCGGTTAACGCTAGCCTATGTGAACATTTCAATAAGTGGTTGTCCAATGATAATTCTGGGAAACTGGATAGTGTGGTGTTACCATGCCGGACCGTCGAGCCAAGGCTCCTGGGTTCAATTCCCAGCGAGGCGGAAGTTTGAATGATGAGTTTGAATATAGGTTTTCGGTCTGGGTGTGTGTGTTCTTGTTTTGTGTGTTATCGATGACATCCACGACACATGGAATCCTAGTGAGGATATGAATGTGAAGCGATATTTGACTAATTGGTCAAGTCACTACACATCCACTTACATTATACCGTCAGATTCTTCGCATTTGCTATTTCGTTTATTTCTTTGTCCCTCTATCTTTTGTTTGTATTTAAATTTATTTTCCAAGTCCCTCAAATAAAATTGAAAATACTTGGTAAAGTTATTTATTCGGGATTTCTGATCTTAGTGCTCGGTATTTGAACCTGAATCGGAATCCTTTGCAAGAAGAGTTCCAGTCCTTGACTCTAAAAACTTGGATTCAATGTTTTGATTTGGGATTTCGAAAGAATAGTCTATTCGAATACTGTTTCAAACGAAATAAGAATATATTTACGTATTCTTAAAATAAAAAACTTTTGTTCCTCTTGTATTACTAACAATTTGACTTAATAGTACTGTCGTCATTAGGAAAAGGGGCATATCTAACATTTTGTAAATTGCGAGAAAATGTAGTTTAAAATATTTTTTTAGTTTTTGGAGAAAATAATAATTTTTGAAAACGTACGAATGAAAATACTTGCATTTACACAATTTCTACAAGATTATTAAATAAGAAGTTTTAGTTTTTGTTCATTTATTAAATATTTAGCATATTTCTTTTCAACGTAGCATAAAAATCCAAATAAATACAGTAAAATCAAGTCTAAAAGGCACAAACAACTACATAATTGACTTTTTAATGTAATATTTTTTGTACAAATATTAAAATATTACAATGAAAAGGAACTTTTATTCACCTGTGCCTTTTCATTGTAGTAAAAAGTAATGATAATACGAGTAGTACACGTAATATTATTATGATACATACATAAAGGTATAACTGCCAGTTGTGACTTTTCTTTTATATTACATTAAGGTTTAGTATTGGTAAATATTTAATAAAAGAGCACATTTTGTTACGTAAGCCTTTAATATTTAACCTCAGTCAACATGAGGGTAAAATAAAAGTAATATCCTATTACATTTGTGACACTTTGACGTACTTAAGTAAGACGTGCTCTTTTTATGTCCAAAAATATAAAATGTTGTTCAATTGTGTCCTTTAAGTTTATGCTATTTCCTGTTCATCGGGATTCTTAAAATTTACGAAAAATTAGGCATATAGGCCTTTTTTCCTAATTCCGAATATGTACCTATATAACTCAATTTCGCAAAAAATTTTAGTTTTGCCTCTTTTCTTAATGACGGCCGAGTACCTACTCAGGCATGGTTAATATATTAAATAAAGCCCAACACTAGAATTCCCTATGTCGTGGGTGCCATTGACAACACACAAAGACAAGTACACACACACCCAGACCATGAATAGAAATTCAAACTGTGATGATGAGTTTGAATCGATCTTGCCCTTGGGACGGGGTGGTCCGGCATGGTACGAGCTAAGCCAGGGTGGTAGGATTTTTATCCCCATGGCTAGCTACATCTTTGATTTAAAATCAACCGTACATCATGTCTTTCAATGACTTAGTCATTTTACGTCAATGACTACGATAACCACGATTACTATAGTGAGTTAAATAATGTATTATTAATAGATTTAAAGTTAAGAAGAAACTCATAATTGACCTTAATAAAACACGAATGTTAAATATTTCTCACAAGATTCACTAAAGAATTACAGCAGGCAAACAACGAAACCTAACTACGGGGCTAATATTTTCCTACCAAAAATTATATTTACCGAAGATCCTCAAGCTCCCTATTAAATCACCCCTAGGGTGGGAGGGGAGGGGAGGGTTGCTCGGGAGATATTGGCGCAAATGATTTCCGCCTAGATGTGTTGAGAAAACGAGGCACGAATTTATATTATCTAGCCAAGTTTTTTATTTAAAGTCTCTATTTAGACTTCTATATTTCTATAAGTTTTTCCTTGAAATAAAGCAATAGTCGAAGAACATGCAAAATATTATTCGTAATTAAAAACCCTATGGTATCGTCGGGATGACTGAAAAATATTGATCAAAACATACAAAGGATATCATTCGATTGTATTTTTTATGTTTGTTACCTCATAATTGCATAACATATGAACCGATTGGTCCCATGCTTATCAAAATTTAAATGGTGATGATGATGGGATCCAAGAGGAATTAGAGGAGTATTATAGGTATATTATTACAATATAGGTATATTAATACATGTGGAGATGTTTTGAACACTATATCTTTGAAGTTGGTTATTTTTTGTACCTTAAAGTTTATTTCAAAGTATTAACAATGAATGATACGTCAGCCAAAACTTGATCCCGGAACGAGGTTATGCTTCGTTGCAGGTTGTTAAAAACTAAATATTTTGATATTCAACGTAAAGGTTCGAACAACAGGCTCGCTGTCGATACGGCAAACCGCGAATACTATCAAAGCTTTGTGTAAAACATGTCAGGTCAGAGTACTACTTGTTTGTATGGTTCTGTGGGTACTTTTACATATTTTAATACCTTATATACGTATTTAAGTATTTTGTGTCTATCGTGAAAAACTATTAAGATTGTGATTGCTTTTTTGTAGTTAATGTCCACCTTGATTTTAAATCCAAAAGTTGTACTATTAAAGATGACAAAACATGTATAATAAAATGCTATACAATTTAGTTTAGGTGTAATTATAACGATTTCGTAACAGTATATAGGCAATAGTTGTTGAAGTCTCAGGTTTGGTTCCCAGGGAGAACAAGTGACAGAAACAGATTGGGAACGAAGTCCCATTTGTGTTCATGCCTCTGCAAACCTGGAGAACAGTTTCATCACCAGTCATACAGAACTCTAAAACCCGGTGATCGCTAGATTTGCTTAGTTTTTTGATGGATCCAGTAGGCAACAAAAGCTCGATGTAATATTTATCAAACGCTGTGAGCTCGTATGAAATATTTATCGAACTACCCGCGCTCCATTTCGTGGTTTCGCTCCGTTGAAACTTTTTGGGGTACAGACCCGTATATTTATTTAGTGTGGCAACTTTTATGCGGTAAAATAACACCAGAAAGTGTGTCTGTAATCTGGATTGCAACAAGGATAGCCAATATGAAGTAGGTACCGGCTTATGATGATTTTGTGATCGTGCCAGTTGCGTGTTGGATGATTGACCGCTAGTAGCATAATTTATTGATATTCATAACATCAAATCAATCATCGAAGCGTTTATCACCAACAGTAAAGTGAATTAGAACTGCAACCTCATTTCTTTGTATTTTTGAAGTTTTGATAGTTGCGTTGGTGTAAGTCGCTGTGCCATATCTTCTTTATGTCAATTTATGAATCCCGCTAACTGAAGGTGTAAAACCTTTCTCTGACACCGTTAGTAATGCGGAAATTAAGTACATGTTAAACAGAACTGCCCTCCATTCTTCCGCATTCATACACTTCCTAGTTTGCGGTAGAGGTTATCCTGTGTGCGAAAATAAGTTATATTTTAATTACAAAAGCTTGACAAAAGCATGTTTAGTTGTACGACTACTTTGTGAAATACGTAAGTTTTGTCAGCTACTGGTTGTCAGATTCTCAGCAATACGGAGATCATCTAACAGACCGGATATCATCCTGAAGTTCCACATCTCTTAAACGGTTTCTTCAGAAACGATAGTTAATCTATTGCTATCGATTAAAATTAATTGTTCTGTACCTATCTATTGTTATGTACCTACCTAAATCTTGATTCTGGATTGAATAAGCATCTGAAGCATTTTAGGATGTTTCTTTGATATTCCGCGAATCCATCTAGTGCAATATTGACCATTTCGAATTCAATTAAAATGCCTGAATTGAATCCTTCGTCAAAGCAAGCTAATGTCAATGAGATCTAAGTTCAGATATTATAAGTTCCAAACTCAAAAGAGAGATAGTAATGTTTACATTCCTTACCAATAAACAATTGTTATCCAACTAATGTTTTAAATGTGAAAATTTTTGACGATGTTTGTTACCCTTTTACGCAAAAACAACTGAACAGATTCACATGAAATAAAGCACACAGGTAGACCAGCCATCACAATTATTATCTTGGAAACCATAGACAAATCCGCAGGCAGAGGGATAGTAGTAAAATTTTTTTTTTTGTAAGTATGTTTTTTTCCAAACGACTAAATCCACCATCTCATGGTAAGTGCTCACCGTCATCCAAAATCACCGAAACAGTCAAAAAGGCACTGTCACGCTACTGGTCACAACGGAAGCGAAGGATTCTATTGTCTGATGGATGTCCTTACGAAAAACGTTGACACGAAAGATCCCAATACATCACAACTAGCACAATATCACAGGCATTTCACAAGGGATGACGTCACGCAGTAATGAGTACTCGTCTTTGCGTGTTGTGGGCAAGTTTCCTTCCCTTTGTAGAAATAGGAAGGACGCATTTAGGCTAGATATTTTTTGTACGGCTTTGTGGTATGTAGGTCAAAATAAATCATGGTGGACGATTGTACTAATATTGCTAGTGTTAGTATATTATTTGAAAGTAAGGGAACTAATGTTTAGAAGACCTAAGTGAGGAGACTTGACGAGATCAGACTTAGGAGTCCTTCTTAGAACAGACAGACTCCAGATTTATTATTCGTAACTTAGAGGAGTCCAGGAATTGGAGAACACTGAAGGGATATTTCGTAGGAATGAGAAAGATAAGGTTACACAGATGCGAATTTCCAGAGTCCAGGCATTGGCAAAAAAACTAGTAGGATAGCTGTCAGCGGAAGTAACGATTATAGATTAACCTTATATACCTGGTTTTTCCCCTCCCCTTACTTACCAAGAAAGGAAAAAAGAGAAAAGATGTGTTAAAGTCTGCAGGTGTCATTGTTGCCAATGCAAATTTTTAGACGGCCGTGTACATTAGATAAAAAGTCGTGTTTTTTTGGAAAAATATCAACTGTGAGCTGTGTCCATGTCCAGTGCTGCCAATATATGTATTTACTATCGATTCAGCGCTCGGACTTCAAAAACCGTAATTTGTTGGCAGTAGAACACTGGCCAGTGTCAACCCGTATGGCGCAATGGTTATCATGCCTGATCGCTGTACTAGGGACCTGACCCCTGGGTTCTGTCCTTGTCTTTGTATGTTGTCCATGGCACTTACGTAAGAGGGAATCCTGGTATGGGGCTATGAGTGTGCAGCGTTATTTATTTATAGTGATCGACCGGCATAAAACATACGATTCCGCTATAAACAAACGTTTTTTATCCCAAACCGTACAAAACCACTTTACTTCTATAATACCGAATAGGTATGATACAGAGCGCAGACCGCACGATTGCATCAACCTGCATTCAGAACTTCGTTTCAGCTAAAGTAGGTCGCAAGGGGAACAAGACACCCAATTTGTTACAAAACTAGATTATATCATGACTTGGAAATACGGATGCTGCAGTGAATGTTATAAAAGTGTGGTTAAAACAGGTAGCTAAAACGTGATTTCATAAATAATATATTAAATGCAAGTTAATGGTTTAAAAACTAAATTCACGCGTAGTTACAATGAGCAAAAAGAATTAAGGACCGTTAAGGAGTTTCTTCCTCTTGAGTTTTGACTCCCTACTCCCTTTTGACTACCTGAGTGTAGTATTAGATCATGCTTATCACAAAAATACATTGCCATCAGACCTAATACAATATGAAAAATTTCAACTCCAGGGTGAGAGGCAGCAGGTCTAATTAGGCTTACAAGATTTGATTCACACGAACAGCATTAGCTAAATAAAAGCGTTAAAAATAGTTAAGAAAGAAGTTGATACATACGATAGCCAATTACTCGCTATTTTTGGGTTAATTAAAGGTTTTGGGACGATTTGACCCATCTCACTCAATCTACATTTAGATGGGTCAACCGGTTCGAGTAATTGAGGTTCAAATATAGGTACGCTCTAAAAATGTTTACTTCCAAAACAATTGCTACACATTCGAAAATTTTAAGGTCTTGTTTCAACAACAGTCAGACTGCATGAAAGTAACCTCAACACAAAGTCGAAATTGCTACGTTCTCAGCCTACAAAGCATTAAACTGAAGTTAAGAACTGAAATGATTCTGAGCAGCTGGCTATTGTACCTACTGGTTCTTTAAATAATAGTGGGCAATACCCGCCTCGTCAAATACAAAAACATTATACAATGACTTTTTGAAGAAGATCATTATAGCGTTCCTTACCTTACGTCACCCTTAAAAGAAAATCATGCAGACATAAGATTTTTTTGTTTAAAAACAACACACAACAGACATGCCTCTAAATATTTCTGGTCCTGTTACCTCCAGCTAAAAGCCCAAGAGGGGACATTATCGCCCACTTTGGGAACACTAATCTAATGGATTTTTAAACGCTATTTTAAAAATGGAGGTACTGTAAGTGGCCAATTAAGTGTATAGCTGATTCAATGGCTCTCAGCCGTGCCAGCAATAACAAAAGGCTCTCAAACGACGTGTTTGGTGACTGATTGGGCAACAGGTTCTATAGACCTTTGTTAGCGTTCTTGGAGCTGAATCGGCAAACTTTATAAGAAAACAAATTTCGCTCTCAGTTCTCGTTCATTTTAGTTCAATGTTCTGTGCACCTCAAATCAAATAAGTGCTTATTAAAAAGTAGCAACTGCGCTTTTGTAGATTCAGATTTGCAATTTCAAGGATTCGAAGATATAGATCTATATTATTCCGTATCCTGCGGTAATTTCAAAAAATCCAGTCTTAAGACTTCACGTCTTTATGATAGAAAATGCGTGCAAAATTTCAGGTTTCTATTCAAGAAATTGAAATAGGCGTTGATGAGTCAGACATTTTTTCATGCGTACCGATAAGTACATTACCTAAGGATATACATCGCCTGTTGTTAAGCAAAGCGCACGAGACGGGGAAGTTGGCTTGGACATAAGAATGGGAGAAGCCTTACTCAGACTGATATTGATTGAACGGTGCGTCTGCTATGCAATACCGATAGGGACTCTAAATTCCCTTACTATGGCTCGTATTAATAATCCGATCTCAGCACAAAACCGTGAACTGAGATCTTACATAGCCATTGTACATGCAATCTGGCATTTATCAGCGTCTCAATCCAAATCTTTAAATTGCAGACATCTAAAGTATTAATATGGGCCTGTGTTTTATGTTATGATGACAACTTGGGTCACTATGACCCCAGGGACTTATGTTCTCAAAAAACCTCCAAATATTTATTCTAACGCAATAACATGACCCGTTTATAACTCCAAGTCTCAATTAAGATATATAGTAATATTTTATTCGGTGTGACAGCGAAAAAACCTAATAATAATCAGTCGTAAATCAACGCGATAACAATCAGTTAATTGCCCTTTGTTAAAGTGTGCGTTAAGTTTATAGGGTTTTACAAACGAAACGCCTTAAGTCTTATAACCAGGAGTTATGGAAATTTACATAACAATGGTTGAAATTAACCTAAGATCAATAACTTGTTTCGCTTCTGTTTCCAATGGGGTGTGTAATCGTGCGTTGTTTTGTTTTTGACCGCCTACACTTTTTGAAGACTGTTTACATATCGTTTTCCGTTAAGTACAACTGTTAAGTTCACACTACTACCAAATCGACGATACTGTAAGGTCTGTGTCACTGTAATATTAATGACCATAGTGTATGTAATGAAGACTGACGATACCTCGACTACAAAATAAAAACGGCAAGTTAGCGGGTAACAATAAAATACTTCGCAAGGAATCTTCCCTATAAAACCATTCCATTAGTTACCTACTGTAAACCAAGAATAGTTTTCGTTTAACAACTTGCAATAAATCGTAAATAACAACTACCTATAGGTTAAGTGTTAGACCCACGCGAGTTCAGACTTTATTCACTGACATTTATAGTTAAAAGGTAATCTTAAGACGAAGACAGATAGAAACAGTTTGTCGCTTCGGAAAGTGTGTAGTTTCTTGGGTAAATGAAGCTATGGGGCTATAGCGTCTATTTTATTGTTTAAATTCATAAAAACATTAAACTAGTAATTGACTTTCAATAATATATAGTACTATTCTATTAACAGAAAACTTAGATCTTCTTTTATGTACATGGTGCCACGATGGCAATTGGATTATCGTCGGCCATGGAGATCAGTCACACATTAGCCATCAATGATTCACGAACGTGCCGACTACGAAAGAAAAGAGAAGGAAGAAATCACACACATTCTTTCTCGTGTGTGTAGTAAATTTTTGTAACGTTTTATATTGCTTTGAAAGGTTTACCACAAATGTTGTCGGGCCAGGCTTAAAGAGGAGTAAAAGCATAGAATGATATGCATAAGTGTATCAGTGATACCCGTATGAATACATGAATTTCAATTTAAATTTGTTCAATTTAAATTGAAATGAGTTTAGAGTGACACCTACAAGTCAAATGTTTTATTCCATTTGCAGTCATTCAAATTGGAATACAATTTTATTTGAAGTTTCTATCTGATTGTCATCTATCTGCCCATTAGCCCCTTAGAACTGAATAGCGCCTTGGACACAATGGCCTCAGTATAAAAAAAGACCACCATAATCTACTACCATTACCTAAACACCTATCATGTTTAGGTAACCACCTGCTTACCAATCAGGTAATCACCTACTTACCTTGCTTCTGCTTGCTGATCAGACATGTCCACAGCATTTAAACCAACCCTACATTTGGAAGTTCTATCCACAAATTTGATAGCATAGCATTTTCTATTGTCGGATCGCGTGAATGGCTGTTTTCAGCCTCATGGCTCCACTCGGGATCGACGTCGGGGCTGAATAAAAAGGCGTAACTCAACAAAGGGGTTCCGGGACGCAATTTCTACATGCGCCACTCCCACGCCTAATCCTGATTGTTACGGGCACACAGAGCGTATTAACATAATATTTATTTACCTACTAGCGAGCGTTTGGTAAAGCCAGTTTTTAGTACGGTGTATTTTGTATTTGAAACAAGGTATTAATACGTTTTGTGAATACGGCTTTCTTATGTTTAAAGCAAAGTTATGGTTACTATACTGAGAACTGAATTGTGACAAAAAAGTACTTGCTCAATTGTTATTAGGCTTTTTTGTTGCGCTTCGAATCCGAGAACGATTTAAATACGCTTTATGAAGGATTTTTTCAAATGTTAGGGAGACGTTCTACTAGGAGGTACCTATGGTAAGTTCGTTTTTGCTCCAAGTCAAGTCTGCCATTGTATCAGTTGACCTATTTGTCAATTCGATATTTTTCGTTGCTCCGACGTTACACTTAGCCGAAATAACATTTATTCGAAGCAGTATGTTTCCGAACATTCATTATCCATCTATCTATCTATCCATCCATCCATCCATCCATCCATCCATCCATCCATCAGCCTTTGGAGGTCCATGCAAGCAGGCATGCAAAATGCAAGCAGGCATGCAACGTGCATTGGCGGTTCCACGTGAGCTTATCGTTGCAGATGGATTTAATTTATCGCTTGCCACCGCGGCTGAAGCTGACCTGCTCCTCAGCTCGCGGGCCGTTAATAGTTTTCGGTAAAAAGAAATTCGAACAAAATAATTACGGAAAAGTGAGGGTGCCTCCCTACAGGATAAAATACGATTTTGATGGGCGAAGTTAGCCAAAACGCACTTGGCCAGGGTCCATTTTTACAAAACAATAAAATTAGCTTACCTTTTACTTGCCCTTCGATTATGAAAGAGTAGTCTTTTTTATATGGAAAAATCGTGAAGTAGGTTTTATAAGTCACTGGACGATTCGGAACCTCCATAAATTATGAGAAGCATGTAGCAATGATACAATCCTGTTATAACATGAAACAAGACATGTATGAAGTATCAACATTCAGTCCATTTACAAAAGTTGTTTACGTCTAATGGACCTTCGAATCATCAAAATCGCCTCGGAAGCAAATCGCCCACACTATAAACCCAGCTCGTATCGCTCAGCCTATCCGGGTCAACGCGTTTGGTTTTGTTCCGAGCGATTTGCCGGTCCCACTGCGATTTTCATTCTAGAATACTTTCTGGAAACGACTGCATTTACCTACGCTCGTCTTTATTTAGGCTGTATAAATTTTATCGTGGAAGAAATTGGATAGCGCGCAAATTTGCTCGAGTTGAAAATCGACTTTAAAATTGTTCTACGACTTTTGTTCGTGAATAAAGAACGTTTGTGATGCCCTTTTTATGTTAATTTAATTTTCTGGATTCAATTAAATTAATTCATTGAAATTAGAATACGTTTATTGATTCTTATTCGGAGGCAAAGCAAATTCACGCCTTTGTTGTAATATTAAAAACCGGGCAGGTGCGTGTCAGGCCATGCACAATGCAGGGTTCCGAAGTAAAAAAAAAAATGGAAAAATTCATCACATGGATATTATGGGTAATCTATTTTTAAGAATTTTTTCACTTGTCCAACTCCAACTGTTTAGCCAGTAGGGGGGAACACTTGAGACATACTAAATTATCACTTAATAGCCAAATATCGTCGCTTAGGTAACAATACCGCGGAAGTTAAGTTTGACTAGTTTTCAGGAGAGACAAAAAACTGATTTATATCTTTTAAATACTTCAAACATGTGTACTAAATACATAGATAGGTATATAATAGGATCAATTGTGATGTTACAAGTAAAAATATGTGTTTTTAATAGTGTATAAGTATCGACAAAATCTATCCAATGAAGTATAAAACGTCAATTGACCAATTTTCGACTTACGCGGTATTGTTACCTAAGCGACGATATTTCGCAAACGAACCCCTAAATCCAAAAATGGTTTTGGAAGACCTATAATATTTTTGAAAGACTCAAATAATATCAAAGAGATAACTCAAGAAAGGTATAATTAAAATGGTCCCCAACTCAAAGTTATCGGCAATAATTTATTGGCTACGCGTCGACAACTAAATTACCTAGCCTCGATTCCTCCCAAGGGCCACTTTTGTGTGAAAAGTTTCCTTCAACTTCATACGTCTGTATACGTGTGGCCCATTCAAGGGTATTGGTACTATTTGCGGTTTCATGCTATTTTGGTTCTTATTGTTTTTGTTCAGGTGCCGGTATTGGTTGAAGTAGGTACTAGATGAGATGTTGTATACCAGGCGAGCAGAAACGAGAAGCTAATAAAAAAACACATGTGTGGCACGTGCCTGTCTCCTCGCGGTAATAAATATAGTCTGTTTCGGGTAAGAATGTGGGGTCGCGGTGATAAGGTAAGGATTTACAGCCGAGGTGAGGAAACAGTGATTAGTGGGATTCGTTAGCTGACGATTACTTGTCAACACTTGAGAGCTTGTACTTAATGGAAGAATCTTGAGTCTTATTTAAAAAGTAGTGGTTATTACCACACAGCATTTAATTTCTATTGTATATCTCAAATAGTTTTGTTTATATTGTGAATGTTTTCCAGCATTTTAAATAAAAAGTGGTACTGTACCTACTGACAATTATCATCATCAGTACAAAAAATAAGAATAGTGAAAACAAGAAATCCAATAAAAAGTACTTTAATACTGTAATATTTTTCTTCAGAAACTTATGGACCATAAAATCTTTTCTGATCTTAATCCACAGATATATCCCAGTGATCCCAGTATCAATCCAAACCAAATTAGAGTTGTTCAAAAATCTCTACCCATAGGCCTGGACCCCGTTTCCACAAACAGCGGCAACAAACACATGCGCAATCCGCAAAAGGCCACCCTATTTGCATTGCGCTGTTTGTTTTTCCACGATGCCCCACTGCTCAGTACATTGCGGTTAGTAGTGTTGCTGTGCGTTTTGAGAACGCGGGATATTCGATTGTCCGCATTTTTAACCCCCGACGCAAATGTGTGTATGTTTTTGCGTCTGTTTGTGGCATGACAGCTCCGATTATGATACGGATTTTTTTAAAGCGAATAATAAAAATGGTTTATAGCTACGGTTAGTGTAAGTAAAACTGTCTGTAGCCTTTGGACTTTGCTCCTTGTATGCCAGCAAGAAGAATGTTTAAACGAACTCTCTCGCAAACAATCTAGACTTAGGAGCGAGATATATTTAAGCTGAGGTTAATTAAAGATCTAGGTTTACAGTGTCGCGTGTAACATCAACATACACAAATGAGATACAACAAGGAACTACGACCCACAAATATTATATCAGAGCCTTTTTCCCGCGTAGCTCAAGCAAGTATAAACTAGAAAATTATTCATTTATGTATACTACATAGTTACACAAGGAACCATTCATGGTTCCCTCCCAACCAAAACCCATAAAGTCCCATCCAACCAGAACAAACTCGTACCCAGTTTCATTTTCATTAACAGAGGGCGCTAGTGTCATAAAGTGGCCAAACCTGACATTTAGTTTCATGCAAATTCCTTCCTTCTAAACATGATAATATGCTCCATGCATATTTAATTCTAAATGCAGAGTCATTTTGTTTGGACGTGTTAGAGAGGATCGTTTTCATCTTTAAGTTTGTCTAGAATTGAAAAGGGAGTATGAGGGTACAATTTGCACTCATATTATATTCAGGGTACTTACATCTTATTATTTAATATTATTGATGGAATACCTATATTTCTGTGAAGCCTGCATCGCCAGCTATTCTGTTGCTCCAGTCAGTCAGTTAGTTTTTCGGCTTTTCGGCCTTTGCTTTCCAAGGGCGAAGGTGACAATTACTCATTAACTTGTTTGTTTGTTTAATACCTGTCTATATAGTATATACAAATAAACAGATTAATGTACTAATTGTTCTGTAATTTGAGGTAGGTACTAATATACTACTTCTAATAAGCTAAATCTAAATCAGAATTTAGATTTCTTTCTCTTAAATAACAGAGAAAATTACATAATAGATGTCCTTTTGGAATAACAATTTCGTTTAAGTCAAGTAGAAAAGGATTTCCCAGTAATGATTAAGAAATAAAATATTCCGTTATTTTTCGATATTCCGTATCGAACAATTATTTCGTAATAGGTTCATTAATTATTAATCTTCCGTCTTCCATTTCAGGGCTATATTTTCCCCTCAATTTAAAGTAATTGTGTATTTTTTTTACTTTTTTACCGGTGAGGTGGAGTGTTTATTTACTGGGTATCTGAATAGATACCCCACCACCACACCTGGTGGTCTATTACTATAATTGGGAAGGAAATTTTATGTGCCTAACTTGTTTTTAAATGTAATAGGGATATGAAACTTGCTAAGAATTTTTTCATAAGCCATAATTTTAAATTTAAATGAAATCTAAGTTGTAATACTGTTTCAGTTTATTTTTAAACGCTTTTATTTAGCTTCACTTCGGAGCATCAAAGCATCAAATCTTGTAACGTTAATTTGAATGACTTCCCTTTAATGAAAATTGATGAAATTTGGCAGACATGTGTATTTCCGATGACAATACACGAAAATCATATTTTAAACTAATTTTCATTGTTTATTTGTTGTTAAATTAAAAAAAACGATTTTCAGACTTTAGACGCATAATTCTCTATGTTCTATTTTACGTAGAGACTTGAAATTTTCACAACTTGTAGCTAATTTTATAAACTAAACATTATTGAAATAAAAGCGTTTAAAAAAAAAATTTTTTTAGGATTCAACTTATTTATGTAAATAGCTAGCACTGTAATAATGTCTATTCTAGACAGCCTATTTACTTATCAAGGAATACGTACTCTAAATAATGACTAGAACATTTAGGTATTAAGACTTTCTCTAATGAATCTACGAATTCCGATTCAATAAATACTTCTGACACTATGAAATAGTCCCTATCGATTCTACAACACTAGAAAAATCAGCAAGTTTTTTGTCAAAAAACAATATAAGTGAACACAAAAACTATGACATGTTAAAAATGTCAAAGCATCAAGCTCGATATATAACGAAGGTGTCTTAAGAGTTATTGATCTCAGGCGTGATATTCCGAAGCTCATACATTTCCCATAATAGGAGCATCGATGTGAAATATGGTGGCGTCGAACAAATAAGGTTGTTTACACATGAGGCTTTTGTGACGCTGAAACACAAGGCCTGAACGTGGTAACTCACTGTGACATTCATTAAATAGATACGGCATTGTTAGTGTATGAGCGATAGTTCGCAATCCACCAGTTCCATCACCAACGCTAGCGAAATGAGTGTTGGCACACTTCACAATTTTTAATCATTACGAACGAATAATTTGTACTGGAACATTGTGCTGCAGTGCGGAATAAAGGATTGTTCGAGAGATACAATGCACATAAAACAAATGTTTTAACCACGAAGAAGTTATCTATCAATTATGAACCAAGGTTAAATGTCTATTTATCACCATTATCATTATCATCATCATAGCCCAAAATTGTTCTAATGCCTAGCTTTTGATATTTTATACAATGTGAGGATTTTAACTCTAGTATGTTAGGACTGGCAGAATTTACATGGCTTCGAAGAGCTACTCTGATGTTTCCTACGAAGTTCTTCGTTGAAATAAGTGAATATTACTATTAAAAAAGTTTAATAACATATAAAACGGAAAAATTACAGGCGCATATTATTCGATTTTAAAGATCGCGAGAGTATTTTTTTTTTTGCCAAAACAACTGTTATGTAACGAAAGCAACTTGAGCCATAAGAAGTTTTTCATTGCACAGAAGCAGTAATGTCATCGTTATAAACCGTTGAATAAACCATGGTTAATAAGCCATGAAATAACATTTCTTTTCCACAAATCCAAGCTTACTAGCATTTGTATGGAAAGGCATAACTGAGTTTCTGTAAAGTAAAACGCCTAGTGCAGAATCCCCTTAACCTAACAAGTTTAGACCGTACGGGGACAGGCAGACAGACGTCATTACATCGCGGAAGGCACTCAGGATTCCTACTGAATTTAATAAATTGTAAATCCAACTTGAATGCATACGAAGTTACGAATATTTCGATTTAATTTGATTCATTGTAGCTAAAAGACATTGAACAGATCTGGAGAAAATAATGGTTATGAGAAACACGAAAACTAAAGGCACACGCCTTTTGGTGTTACTGACATTCATGTGAAGCGGTAATCTCTATCTACATGTCCGAAGCGTTCTTGTAATGGACGCGCATTGAGAACCATCCAAGCTACAAGCCGTGTTTTTAGTATTCCGTAGTAAAAACGGAACCCTTATAGTTTCGTCACGTCTGTCCGTTCACAGCAAAGAAAAGCAGGAGAGAAAGGAGGACGGACTGGCAGGAGTCGAAATCCTACATCGCGCGTGGCTTGACACGCACTTGGCCGGGTTTTTTGCTAGTTGTATCTTATTTGTAGGATATAGCAGGCATCCATAATAGCATCAGATTTCCAGAAAGGATATTCGGGTGGATTTAATATCAATCAAATATCAAAAATCGAAATCCAATTCTCGGAACACACCAGCAAATGAAGTAGACACTCCGGCAAAACTCTCCAGTATATTGGCTTTTGACGTTCAAATATTTGCGAATTTCGCGTTGATAAAATTCTGTTCAGATTTCAGATCAGTATACATCTCTCGGAACTATTTATGGTCTATAAGCTAGTAAAATCTATTTGAATTAAAACCGATTCTAATTGAATTAAACCGACAAACCTAAAAATCGGTGAATTAACCCAGGCGCGGCGTATGATTCAAAATTTCATTAGAACCTGCAGGATTCGAACCCCGGTCACAATTTGTGTAAGATCAACATTTCAACGCTCTAGCTACGCTATCAATGCTTATTATTGCTAAATCTGACTTAATAAAAATTATGGATTATCTTTCTTCAGAAAGCTTTAAACAATTCATTTGAAAGCTTTATGAAATAAATGTGTTATTTATTATTTTGATAGATAATCCGCTTCCACGCCTACTTGGACATTACGCCTTCAGTGGTTGGATGGGGCGTTACGAAATTTAAATGTTTTTGTTTGTTCCGGCTTTCAAACATTTCTAATTTTAAGCTTGCATTCATTTTGATAAGCATGTGTCGAATTTAACTTCACCTCAAGCGAACAGCGAGTAGCGATCGCTATGATAAAATTATATGGAAGGCTTTGAAAACTTTATGCAAACGTACGTAAATAGTATTTATAAAAATGTTTTTTACTACCAAAAAGGTTTTATTTGTACCAGTTTAAGTATAACGTTTAGGTATCTTTAATAAATAAATTATTTGATGAATTTACCAGTTATTTCAGCCAGTCCATTTGTTTACATACATGTCTACTACATACAAAAAAATGTAGAAGTTTAACGTTATGACTAGAAACGATTAGTTGACATAAGGGAGAAGCCACAAACATAGTTAAGTAAGTTAAGTTTTTTTCACGCATCAGTGATGGATTTGGTGTTGCTGATGTCTATGGGCGACGATGGTCACTTAAATCCGGTGGAACATTAGTTCGTTAGTCGACTAATGACATATAAAAAAAGTTATGAAAATTCCATATTTAGATATCAAAATAATTACTTGCTAATTGAATTTTTCATAGAAAAATGCTGTCAATCTACCTATCAGTTTACAATAATATTACATTATGTCGCTCATCGCTTACTCGCTACTCTTACACGATCAAAAAAGTGGCTAATGACCCAATCAGAAAAGGTATTTGATTGTCTCTAATCTACTGGGAAAGTTAAGTGTGAAATGTTGGAATGAATAACGCATAAAGAAGGCTTTTATTAAGTTTTTCCATTAGGGCACTTTTATGTTTTATCTCATATACGTTTTCATTATATATCGTTGTTATAAAATATGAGATAATCTTTGTGCTGTTGTAACTTTCTAAGCTAATTAGCATTGATAAGCATTTATCTTATATTTACTATGAAAACCGTATGAAAATCCTTGCAATCAGTGACTCTCCCGCTCAGGATGAGATTAATAAGGCTTCCTTTGATCAAACTTAAAATTATCCCAACAAAAATAATGGTCTTAAATCACCTTAAACCTTAAGGTTAGCAGTTTTATATGACTTTTAAATTTTATTCGTACCTATACGTGCGCATTATAGATTTCACTCAACCATTAGTCGTAAAACTTAAGAAAATACTTCATGTAATTGCATGTAGTAGTTTACTATTGCATTCAAAGACTTCTCAACCAACACGTAGTAACTGTGAATTAGTTCGCTTCAATTTGTAACGGCTTCTACAAATTACTTCAGATATCACAAGGTCTCTTTGAAGTCATCTGAAAGTCGTGAGATGTGTTAAGGTCTTTTAGAACTCATTAATGACTTAATCCCTGAGGATAATTACTCCCAGGTGATACGTCTGACATTTTAATTACGATTTGTCACAGAACTTGAGTTATTAAGACAATGCCAAGTGTTTCTAATACTAAAATTAGTCGCACAATACATTCTTAATATACATTGTTAAATACAGTGATGAACTAGGTTTAATTGATATTTTGTTATACTATACAAAGCCAATATATTAAAATCTTTAACTTGAGCAGGTACTCTCGATTAGTTGCTATTTATCGATAACCAAAACCAAACACAAAATGCTCACACTTTCACGCCAACACCTAGGGGTGTCATAGAAGCGTACACACAATCACATCACAGTCCGAGAACAATTTTTTTGTCTCATAAAAGTCATAAATATCTATAGGAAACGAACTCATCAACACTCAGGCACATACTAGTTCAAAAACCAAACACTAAATAAATAAGGGCACTAGTTATACTAAACTTGTGCTTCCCGTATAAAGCCATCCCGTTACCTTTGAACATCCGATATCTTTATACCCAATATATCTTTGTACAAGACATCGCTCGTCCTACAGTGATCTGGCCTTTGACAAATATTGGTTGAATAGAATGCCAGGACGCAATATCGTCTGTAAGATGGGGGTTTCCGCAGTCTTATTGGAATTTAGAATGTCATACATTGATTCAACGGCTTAGAACTTAATTTTAAAGAACGTAGAGTTTGTTTTGCAATATCGATCAGTCATTGGAGGGATTTGCGAATTGCGACAAGCTGAATTTTGATGAGTATTTTTTTACCGACTTCAAAAAAAGGAGGAGGTTCTCAATTTGACTGTATTTTTTTATTTATTTTTTTATTTTATGTTTGTTACCTCAGAACTTTGGACTGGGTGAACCGATTTTGATGATTCTTGTTTTAGTCGAAAGCTGGTGCTTGTCGTGTGGTCCCACATTTTGAGCGAGAATGGACAATGGCATCCATGTCAAAAGCATATAAGTCTAAAAGCATTAAGTATGTGCGTGATAAATGGACGAATAACTCAATATCCAACCGATTTCGACGATTCTTTTTTATTGGATGTTACTTCTTCAGTCGGTTATTTTTTTGTTAAAATTTTAAATTATTCAGTATATACTATGTTGAGTACAGTGTCAGCAACTTTGAAAATGGCTGTAAAATCTTGTGAAAATTTTGTGGCGAGATAGTTAATCAGTTGCGGTCAAAATCTACATAAACAGAACAATTGGAGCGCGGGTCAGAGGTGACCCTTTAATTGGTTTAATCTCGTCGATATTGTGCACTTGCGAACACGATTCCAGGGAAACTCAAGGCTTTGCCGATATATTCGAGTTAACGAGGTAGGTGTTAGAATAATGTCGTGTTTACTTAACTTACTTAACTTACTAACATTACCGTATAGAAATGATAAAGAATAGTTTATCCTAAAGAGACATGCATTCGGTTGAAAAAGAAGTAGTCTGTTTCCCACATACACGCATTGAAGACTATTCTCTATATTCTCTATGATTACTCATGGAGAAAAAATGGAAGATAGAGAAACCCTTTAGAAAAGTTCTTCTAAATGTAACCCATCTGATATAGGCATCAGAAACGTTGCTATTAGTATATTTATAAACAGATGTATGTAACAGTACGTGAAGTGATAACTTGAAACCGATAGACTGGTTGTAAGGGCGTAAGAAAGGAATGGCACCAATACTCAATTCAGAGTCCTGAGTAATTTCCTAAGATAGTAAAAGTAAAAATATCATGATTTGTTTCTATAGCTATTTTAGAACAAGCCCGACGTCAGAAAAAAGATGCTCAAAATACTGAAATACAAAGCTACCCGGGATGACTGTAAAAAAGTCGCCAAGATCGATTACATAAATATCATTTTCCGACACTTGCATGATGGTAATCTAGAGATATTAGGATGAATGTTGACAAAAGTATCCGAAGTATCCGAATCTATTACGCGAACGAAGCCAAAACGTCCGCGAAATTTAATACAACGGATACAAAAACAATGAAGCATCTTGTAAAATATCTTTTTACAAACGCTAGAACGATGATGTTGAATAAGTCTCATTTAGTATTGGCGGAAGGGGGATGGCTGAGGGGTGAAGGGGGGTGAAGGGGGGCATATTATCACGTAACAAATTGGTTTCTGCTACCTTTGTTCGTTCGTCCCAGGCCCTTTGGTGCGACGAATGACGTACGTACCGATAGCAAGTAAAATTAGATCATTGGCCTTAATTTTTATAATAATCGAACCTCACCTGAAGGTAAATGGTCATTTAATAGGTCATTGGTCTATGGACATCAGTCACATCAAAGGTATCACCAATACGTTGCTGGGCAAAAATGGTATAATTATTCTAGATTACCATGCAATTATTTTGCTTTTCTACACACATTATTTTTATATACAAACAAACTGGTAGTAGACTGATACAAATTGCAATTTATTGTGTTTTATCAGATAAAACAAATCCTATAAAATGTTTTAAATATAAGTCGTAATGAAATTAAAATGACCTTACCAACTTTTTTATTGTGGAAAGTGTTGACCAACATACCTGTAATAGAAAACAACATAATAATAAAACGGGTAACAGTGTTTTTATACTAATTGTTAATTTAATGTTTAGGTACATTTTTAAAATATGTATATCCCTTTTCAAGATTTGTGTCGTTCTTTATTGAAATTTTTGAGTTTCATAATCACTATATTATTTGCAACATAAGAAGTAAAAAAGGAACAAAAAAATTATTCTGCTGACGCTACAACCAGAAAAACCAGCCGTCTTCTTAACATGGTACAGAAAAAGATTTCTTTGTGCGTTCGTTTCAAGAGTAAAGCCTATTGAGACACAATGCTTTCGTATTTACCTTTTTTGTACACCCTACTTGAGTTATTGAACTTTGGTCAAAATGAATGAATTTTTTTCATTTCAATTGTAAGTATGGGTCAGTTTAATGCAGTGATAACTACATTGTGAATTTGATATAATAATATGTATTTTGTCGCTTCCTTTGATTTTTTCTGTATCAGCTTTATCAGCATTGTGGCACGACAATTTTTTACGAATACATTTTAAGAGCCATTTCGCGGTTAGACGCGCGGAATGAAGAATTTGACGTCAAAAATTAGTATCATAACAAAGATATTAATGCTGGCAAATGAACACATAAAATAGATCAATCCTTCATCTTGGTATAATTTACCGGAGTTTTGAAAATATTAATTAGTTTTTGCGTAACTGTCAATCTAGCATAACTATTTTTCAGCAAAAGGACGACAGAGTCAATTTCATACACTGATTTTCTTATTAAATCTTGTTAAATTGAGTAAAAAAAAATGTCTAGAGAACACTCATATATTATATTTTGTATTTATTACAAGAGATATACGATTACTATCATATTTGTTTCCAAATTAATTCAATAACATTACCAATTTTCATGGTTTATGCCATGACTTTACCATCGATTTTTGTATTCAATAAAGCGTATTTCCCACCAAAAATTATGTAGTAATAAAATATGGTCTTTGCCGAATATGACACGTAATTTTTTTTTATCTTACTGCAAAAAATAATTTATTACAACGAATTTACTTTACCATATAAATAAACGAACTGGCGCGAATCAAATCAGTTAGGCTCGAGCCCTCTTGGACGTCGGACCTATGTCAATTTTTGCTTTAGCCATCTAAGGAATAGATTTCGTAAAAGTAACGTAATTATATTGCCATTGAACAGTCTTGATCATGTGAGAATTTTTAGTTACAGTCAATTGTATTGTTTTTAGTTTTCTATAATTTTCAGGGTTTTGTAGTCAAATCGGAATCATGTCTAGTCCGTTCGTTATTTCAACCGGCCGGCTAGCCCGTCCGTCTGTCCGTTCCGTATGATTTTTTCTTCGTCTACCCCTTAATGTGGGGTATCGTTGAAAAGGTCTTTCAAAAATATTATAGGTTTCAAAAGACCATTTTTCAATTCAGGGGTCCGTTTGCGTAATATTCTGCTTTAAACATCTTTGGTTTGAAGAAAACAATAGAAATTAAGTAACTATTTCTTTCCAATTTATGTAGTGTAAGTAGTAACGGAGAAAATCACGAACATACATATGTACAAAATATAACTATATCTATACTAATCTATACTATTACTATTGTAATATTATAAAGCTGAAAAGTTTGTTTGTTTGTTTGGTTGAACGCGCTAATCTCAGGAACTACTGGTTTGAATTGAAAAATTCTTTTTGTATTGGATAGTTCATTTATCGAAGAAGGCTTTAGGCTATCGGATTTTTGGAAATTCAACCCCTATTGGGTTGGAAGTCACTGCTGTAATTTGAAATAAAACATTGTCCGTTTTTAGACATTAGTTATTGTTTACAGTATTTAGGTTTTTTGTTATATGTGTAAATTACATATTTACATAGAAAAAAAATTATAACTTGTCTAAACATAGAGAGTGTGTATGAAAGAGCCAGTTTTCAAAAGTGTACAAAAAAAGCAACTTGGACTTTTTGTTTTTAAAGAAAACTACTTTTTTTAATTAATCACTTTAATAATGAATGTTATCAAATTTAAACAAAAGCGATAACAATGTTAATAACCTGAAATATATCTACTTCAAAAAAAATGGGAAATCGGCTCTTTCATAACAGCATGTCAATGAAAGAGCCACGGGGTGTTATGAAAGAGCCGATACCCATTTTATACAAACAAAACAGTTTTTTCAACAAATGAATTCTATTAATAAACTCCAAAAAATGAAACTGAAATTAATCTATGAAAATCACAATTCTTAAATAGTCTTAATAATAAGTTACTTAATCTTAATGAGTAATATTGGATAATATTATTTCATAATATAAATCAGTAATAATATCCTTTTTTTAGCCGTATTGGGGTGGCTTAGAATACTAACCACAATCTCACGCCGGATGGGTGTCGTAAGAGGCGACCAAATCCGGCCCGCTGGTGGTAGGACCCCTAGAGGGATTATATTGGTAATATTGATTTTAATTGTTAATTAATACCATTATTACTCTTATTATTTCTCCATGGGGTTCGCCTGGATAGCTACCATCCTAGAGCATGAGTCAGCCGCCAAATGACTCGTCGTGTTCCGGCTGGGGGCTTGAGAATCAGTTCTTTCTTTCTTTTTCTTCTCTCTTTCTTGGCCGGCAACGCATCAGTGACGCCTTCGCTGTTGCTGATGTCCATGGGAGACGATAGCTACTTACCATCAGGTGGATCGTCAGCTCGTTTGCCGGCAATTTCCATAAAAAAAAATATCCTCATAAAAATCAGTCTATAATAATGACATTAAACTTTGATACTCGTACTTATAATTTAAAAAAATACTTATAAGTAAAAATACTTATAAGTAAAAATTAAAAACACTGTTGACAGAAAAAATTAATCACTCCTTTGTGGCCACAAGACTCATGTGCCACCCTCCACACCTTGCATTGGTTTGGTACCATTTTTCTTTGCTGTTTTTTGGTTGTAGGTATTGATGAAGACATGTTTTTCTACTCTGTAATATAAAACAATATTAAATAGGTATGAAAAAACAAGAATGTTGAACTAAAACTTATTGGTGTATTGAAAGAGCCACCATTTGTGTCATGAAAGAGCCAGCTCTTTCAAAGCATTGATCGCTGGCTCTTTCATAACTTTGCGTGATCAAAAATATAATCTTACATTAAAGTTTTATTACCAAAACGTAAATCCAATATTTTTTGTGAATAAGAAAACCATGTATATGCATAACAACACAGCATATCCATTTTATCAATATATGTAATACTGTTATTCTTAAAAATATTTAAGTAAATGCAAATAAACTTACTTTTCGGCATCCATATCTTTGCTGCAATCCTACGATGCCATTTGTTTTCATAGAATTGTCAAATTTCTGTGGGTGAAAGCTATCCAGTGTTGCTTTATAAAAAGTAAAATGAATCTATGGTAAAATATCGGTAAGTTAGTTAGAATGACATCGGCTCTTTCAAAACATGGCTCTTTCATACACACTCTCCCCTACCCTTTATTTATACAACTTTTAGATCAATCTGTACTTTATAGGGTTCCGTACCCAAACGGTGTCAACGGGACCCTATTGCTAAGCCAAAATGTTGGAATGATAGAAGCTCCGACATTAGTCAGCTATAGTCACTTATTATTAGTCAAAGATAATACATTCGTTGTTTGGAAACTCTCGTGCACCCAAGTTCCGTCAACTCCCCAAAACTCACGTATCTCAAATACACAACTCCCTTTACCCTCTCTCACCTTCTCTCTTCACCCTCTCATTTTTTCCCTTCACAACCCCTCGCCTCCCCCTATACCCCCCCCCCCTCAGTTCTTCACCCAAAAGTGGAATTTTGCGTCGGGATAATCTGGGAGGCATCCGGGCAAATACCGCACTCATCAGGTAGGCGCGGATCGGCAGATCAGGATATTTATGTTAGAAAGATATATTTATATTAGAAAAATATCGATCTGGGTTGTGTAAATAATATTAATAGCTGCTTCATGCAGCCGACGTTCTGAATATCTTCTTTTTAAAGCTGTAATCATTTTTGTGTATGGATTGTATTTACCTTTATTTTTACGTTATCTTTTGTATCACGACGCGACATATTTTTATTTCCCAAAAGTTCAGAAAATCCCGGTTCTTTTATTTTGTTTCCCGGTTCTTTTATTTTGTTTCCTGGTTCTTTTATTTTGTTTCCCGGTTCCTTTACTTTATTTCCCGGTTCTTTTGAAAAGTAGGTACCGTATTCCTTTGTAAATCCCGGGATTTTCGGTTCCGGGATTTCCCGGTTCTATACCCTCCGATTGATTTGAATTTAGGTATACCTATGTATTTCGACGCGCTGCGAATATCGCAGGCAAAATGGACGCATATTGCATTTTATAGAACACCTTGAAAAAACGTGATTTTTAATTTTTCACGTTCATTTGCCAAAATATTGATTTTTGCAATATGCATCTATTGACTTTTTATTGCAATATGCATCTATTGGACATCTTTATTGTGATGTACCTAAGTAGGTACCTAAAATGTATTATGTAAATAAGTTACCGATAATGGTACTACTACATTGTACTCTTAATTGTTATATAAACTTATATTGTCACAAACCAGATACATGTATGTGGTCACAAAGTGTATAATTAAAATTATATGTTCATAATTTTAAATTTTTTACGATTGAAAGTATCAAGAAGATTACTCGCACAGAACTGAGGTCAAGCGCGACGCGAGCCGAGCGAGGCAATATCACGTCTAGGAGCCGCTTCAAATACCTATAGTTTATCAACCGAGTTTTGCGAAATGGCTCTTAAACTTATTATGTTAGTCTAAAGCAATTATTAAATCATACCAGAAATTCAATAGGTTGTATCAAAATGGCTGAACTTTTTGTTTTAAAAGTACCACATTATGTGTATGACTAAAAATCAGAAAGGCGTAACGGCTCATTACATAACTTAGTACAATTTTTCATTACCTGCAATCGGTAAAAGTGTTACTCCCTTATTCATGCAAACAAGTAAAGTTAAAGAATAATAAATAAGAAATAAATAAACGCTTCACACTCATAGCCCCACACTAGGATTCCCTGTTTCGTGGGTGTCATGGACAACACACAAGACAAGGACATTCACACCCAGACTTACTTTACATTTACACTCAGATTTACAGACAGACAGAGGACAGAAATTCAAACTCATCATTGAAATTTCCCCGTCGCTGGGAATCGAACCCAGGGCTATAGCGCGGTGACCAGACATGGTAACCATTGCGCCACACAAGTGCTATATTTCTTCCACTCTTATGAAAAACGATAAAGATCAAACATTACAACAGTGCAATAGCTAAAATACATTTATTAAGCGTTTATGAATACGGTCGTTGACAATAACTAACGTGAAAGTAATAGCTATTTTAACATTACTAACAACCTGCAACAACCCATAATTGTCCCACTGCTGGGCTCGGGGTCTCCTCTCACAATGTGAGGGGTACAGGCCATAGTCTACCACGCTGGCCAAGTGCGGATTGGTAGACTTCACACACCTTTGAGAACATTATGGAGAACTCTCAGGTGTGCAGGTTTCCTCACGATGTTTTCCTTCACCGAAGCAAGTGATAATTAACTTGTAATACGCACGTAATATTTGAAAATTAGAGGTGCATGCCAGGATTTGAACCCCGGCCCCCGCGTTCGGGAGACCAACGTTCTAACCACTAGGCTATCACTGCTGTTACTAGGTTGTCAGACTAACAATCTAGTAACTTCTAATCCCGTACATTCATTGCATTCTCTATTTGAATTGCAAGGGTGTTCGTCAAAGCTTTGTCGATTGGCCGCGAACGGATCGACAAATAAATCAGTCGTTCATTCACTCGTTCGCGCGCACATTCGCAGGGTTACTTACCCAGCGTACGTGACCTAACCCTTTATTTGTTATTTTTACTGGATAATGTATTGAGTTGAATTTGAATTGAGCTGAGAGGTGCGATGAATATGATATGGAGAATTGTACACGTCAAAAGGGTTTTTGTGATAAGTGATAAGGTGTGGTGTTGACAAGAGTTTAAATGCAGAACTTCTTAACCAAAGTTATGGGGATGCGTATTAAGATTAATTACATACCTATGCTTTCTTTACCAACCTGTATCTTTCGTGATATTGTTAACATGACATGTGCACCCTACCACATGGTACCACCACATACTATGGTGAACTATGACCTTAACACCTCTCATTTTTAGAAGTAGCACTTTATTACTGGCTACATATTAAATGTTACGGTTATTAAAGATTTTTTGGTTTTGGTTATTGGATATGCATGATTATGTCATTAATTATGTTCATAATAATAATAATAATGATGATGATTATTATTATTATTTTACATTGTAGTACTGGAATTATTATTTCGTAACCAAAATAGTATTTGATTTTAAACTTATTTTAGTTACACTCAGTTCGTTAACTTAAGATAACGACGCATCAATAAAAAAAAGGTTAAATCACGAATTTCTTCATCTACTTTAACAAACGATCATTATATGGGTATAACAGTCAAACACATGTAAATGGATACTTATACGATTTGACCATCACGATAAAACTATGATTCTCATTGATTAGCATACTGGAGATCTTTATGCGAGATAATGTCCGTTTATGTCAGTTTTATAGCAACTTATGGAACATGTTAACATGCAGTTGGAATTCTGTCCGAGCAAATTACATTGGAACGATTATATAAAAAATCACTTATTTATATTATTAAGGAAAATGTCGGGATGAGAGTGCATGTATTGTAATTTAATCAATTTATTAAACCTCTTTCTCTCTCTCTCTCTCTCACACACACACACACACACACACACACACACACACACACACACACATCCACATACAATCGGAACTACAGATACAATCGTACATATACGCAGATAGGAGTAAAAAACCATCGTATTCAGATTTCTGAGGTCATCGTAGACAGAAGAACAAAACCACTCATTGCTGACTCCTCAGCAATATTGGAGCCTTTAACAGCTTTCAGACATAGGTTTTCTTATATGTTCTTCATTTTTTAACACACACACAAAAAGGGGTGTTAAACAGATAAGTTTCCCGTGTATATGTGTGTCTGTTTGTGGCATAGTATCTAAACCAGTGGACCAATTATGATGCGGTTTTTCGTATTTGAAAGCTGATGCAATCGAGATGGTTCTTGTTCTCAGTTATCTTTAAAATTTTTAAAATGCAGTTATTTAGTCGTGATTTAAACACGATATAAAACTGTGTCGTTTTCAAAACACATCAGAACAAACTATTCTCAAAACGCACGAAGCTTCCAAAAGGTCAGCTCCCAACAAGATGTCGGCCTAAGATACTGCATTCTGCTAATTTCGAGAGCTTGCGCTGACATTTAAACGGTGCATTTATGAGGAATAATGGCGGCCTATAATTGTGACATGAAATTCATTGGAGCAATAAAAGCGATTGGCTCGGTATGTGAGCCGCGGATTGAGTCATATTAGTTTGTTTATGGTGGCAGCACTGGCGCTTTAGAAATTGTGTCGTTGCACACGATTTACGGGGTTTGAATGCGTTCTATTACGTTTTGCATGTTGATGTTATATTATCGTTAATTATCTTTATGTCATGTAAAATTAAGATTAATGATTTGTAATATTATAATTTTGTAATTCGAATTGAAGTGGTCTGGAGAAGTCTTATGAATGGTGATGATAATGAATGAACTAAAATTACGTTTTACTAGTGTCTTCACCCATCTTGTCCCAGGTACCTTGTACTTGATAAATAGTTTTCTAGTACCTACTTAAATGGTCGGTAAACCTTACAATAATACCCACAAATCGTTGAATTCCCAACTCTTTTAAATTTACCGGTTGCTCTGAACGCACCGACCGAACGAACCGACAGACAGAGATCTGCCCTATGTTATAAAAAGATAACATCAAAATGAACTTATTACTTTCAAATAGCTAACTAACCATTCCTTTACTAAAACATCTAAAATAATTCCCATGTTAACAAAACACGCTCTAATAAACATAAAAACGTTGTTACAAAAAGAGCATAGGTAGGTACACTACCCTATTAGCCGTTTCACAATGCGCTTAAAACAATGTCCATCGGGTGGAAATGCGTGCAACGGGATCAAAGTGAATGAGTGAACGAGTTGGAAGTGACCGGGTGAATGATTCCGCACGGCTCGTCGCGTTGACCGGTCGCTAGTTGCGTTGGACGCCCCGATTCTCGATTTGTTTACGCCTCGCGATTTTTTGTTACGTTTACTTTGAATGTTTACTGTTTAATTGTTTATGTAAATTTGTATAAACATTTTTTTATGTGAAATGTTTAAATTTAGCGCCATCTATTGGTTCGATATCATATAATCATTAAGTTCGATATAATCATTAAGTTTCTGTGTAATTTGAAAATGATGAAATGTAAGGATTTTTAAAGATGCTGAAAAATTTTTTTGCCGACTATTGAGCACATAATTATACGTTAAAAATGCTAGGCGATATAATTATGACCTACCCGTGCAAAGCTGGGGCAGACAGCTCGTAAAGAAGAGATAGTCTAGTTTAAAAAGGAACACACCCTACTAAATAATATTGTTAAAAGCCGTAAGTGAAAATAGTTATTTCTATTTATTTTACATAACATTCCAGAGGAATATTATGCAATAAAAATGTTTCCTAAACATTGCCACTTACACGTTATAACAATAATAACAATAAAACATGCCCCCACGTTCACGATTATATTTACACTAGACGATCTCTAGTTACATTATGCAAAGACACACACACAAGTATAAAAACTAAACGAAGCATTCAAAAGTGTTTAGGTGTGAGTGACAACATTATTATCATTAGTCACGCCTACAGTACACAATTAGCCGCTAGAGCGCTAGAGCGGTCTAATTCAGGGGATGATCTGATTATCAGGACTGGCGAGCGTGAATGGAACTATTCTTAGCTCTTCTCGGGGTAAGGGCGTGTACACAAGACATGTCGCACCTTCAGTGGAAAAAAGACATAAGATGAAAATTGCAATTTTACAGGAGAGAAAATAAACTGTTAAAATATCAGTAAGTAGTCAAAGGAACTTACAATACGATTTCTTGCACAAAACCGTCAAGATTAATGCTGATTAATGATAAAAATTGAGCATATGCAGTTTTTGTCCCTCTTTCCAATCATATTATTAATAACGAAAATTCAACGTAAGACGACTTATGTTTTTTTTCCACTGAACGTGCGATATGGCGATAGGTGAATATTAAGTGACACTCTTGATAATATCAAGATTACTATGTAGTTTACGTTAGTTTTAAAATTACTACGGCATTAAAAATAACAATCCCAATAATATGTGAAAGTTTGACAATGGATCCACAATCATGGTCTACTTTTGTGCTAAATTTCATGTAAATTCGCTCGGTAGTTTTTGCGTCAGAGAGTAACAAACATCCATACAAACTTTCACATTTATATTATTATTAGTATTTATGATTGATGATATGATAACTGTGATATGATGATTGATGAACACAAACAAATTAAAACATAAGACAAACAGAGTGATCCTAAAATTCAGATTTTCATACCTAATTATCCGAGACTAACAAAAAAAACAAAGCATTCGAGTGTGACAAAAACCTTTCCTTCATAGCCAGGTAAATAGAAATGAGCTCACTGAATGAACAGCGTGGCGGTGTGAGAGAAAATTGGCACCGATCGTACATTGTATGGACTGGACTGGACATGGGGAAACTAAAGTAATTTGTAAAACACGGCCCGTCCGAGGCCGTTATTAACCTGGGAAATAAAAAGATAAAATTTACCCTCACATAGTTTCGTGAATGAAAAAACTACATGTGCATTTAATTAACCTCGAAAGTGTTCATGTACACATGTGCATGTACCTTAATATCAGAATATGCCTTAAGAATAAACTCGGATAACCCCACCAGTATCGTTTACAAAAAAAATATAATAATATTTCCATAAACCACCTGGCTAAATGGCTTCGTAAGCATTGAGGTATAATGTCATAGAATAGAACAGACATCTCGAACAAAATGTGTGTCCCACCCGGGAGGTTCCATTTTCAAAATTGAGCCCCCGTTCTCCTTTCAAAATCGAACGAATGCATTTAAGATTGAAGCCACGTGGCGCCAATGCATTGGGACATATATGGTGTTCGCTGTGTCGGTTTTATACGCTAGTAAAAATACTTCAATGTTCGCTAGTTGTTTATTGAATAGTGCACAAAATTTTAATTCACGAATCAAATTGTGTCCGATCATACGACTGCAACAATTTGTTAACGGGCCCAAACATGGCTTTCTGATTAATTGTAGCGAAATACTTGGCCTGCTGATAGTGTAAAACTGTAAAATATTTCCTTTATTTTAAATTATACAGATAATATTTATCGCTCAAACAAATATTTTTCCATTCACCAGACTGGAAGAACAACACTATATTCAAATACTTATTGTCTGCGTAGTTTCGTGGGATGCAGGTATGATTTTAAATTTAGAACGTTTATTTTATTTATTTTTATTTATGATAATTTTATTGTAATTGATGAATGTCTGTCTGGCCAGTGTCTTTATGTAAATAGTTATCTTACCAAATTGGTCATATGGTGGTGGATACGGCTAGTGGACAATTTGACATGAATAACAGCAGTCGTCATCATTACCTTGACTTTTTCTTCATGATAACAAACAAAACATGTAAAAGAATTGTTTTATAAGTCATATTTGTAAAAGGTTTAAATTTTACTTATAAAGATGGACTATACAGATTAACTACCACAGTTAAGAATCTTAAGATAGATTGACAGTAAAGATAAAACGCAAATAACCTTAAAAAAAGATTAAAATATTAGGATATTTTCAACATTTTCAGACTTATAATTAGAATCTGTTTAAAGACTCTGTCAATGCAAATCTATTTATGTAACGCCATTATTGCGGCCACGTAATTTGTCAAATTCCAAAGTAAAGAGAACAATAAGTTTTATATCATTGTTTAACACTACAATGCGAAATCCCATAAAGGCCTACTTTGTAAAATCGTTCCGCGAATCTTTTTAATGCCGACGACACGACATTAAAATATATTGTAACTAGCTGTTACCCGCGACTTCGTACGCCGAAAATAAAGATCCCTTCATTATAAAACATGTTTTTCATAAATTGACAGCAAACTTGTCCATACTATGAAGAGAGGAGACCCGTGCCTTGTAATAGTCCACTATGGGTTGAAGCTAAAACACCTATACTTAGTACATATATCGTATTATGTAAATGAGTAAAATATTAAACAAATCTTTAGTGTTGATAATGAAATGATAACTATGATCTGATATTGTAGCGTGATTGGTAGTCAGCAAGATACTAAACTCTTCACCAAAATTACAGCAAAAGTGACATGTTCTTAGAACCCATTAATTACCCATCGGGAGAAGCATTCATAGCCCGGGCGCAGCGGCTTGTGTCGGTTCTAATAGTAATCGATGAAGTTAAACAATAGCGAGTAGGTACGGTCGGTAGTTGGATAGGTGACCGCTAGTGGCAAAAAATTCTTGAGCTCTCCGAGCTTCGGAGGGCACGTAGGGCTGTCGGTCCCGGTTGTTGTCGTAAGGTAACAGTCGTTATGACATATTGAAGGTCCTCGCCCGGCGTAATGACTTCCGACACTTGGGTTGATTTCTAATCCCTCCATCAATCCACACTGGAGCAAAGTGGTGGAGTATGCTCTAGGCGTCCTCAAGAGTGAGTGTTCAGTAGTGAGCCATTAATGACCCACCCATAGGAAAGGTCCCAAAATACCTACCTACCTATAAATAACTTTTTAGAATTTAGAGGTTTAAGTCAGGGCCTGAGAGTTTTTGAATTTTAAATTTACATTGTAATTTTACAGAATACACAAAAAATAGTATATTTCGTTACAAGTGCGGAAAGCCTGTCATTGCAAAGAGTTCTGACAAATGTCTACCCGAGCCGAGGCGCAGCCGAAGGCGAGTGTTGACAGTCGGAACAAGTTGCAATGACGGTTCCGCACGTGTACTGAACAACTATTTTTAATACAGTTGCGAAAAAATGATGCAATTTAATAGAATAATAAAAACACAATCTTTTTGGAAAATGGCGCCAACCGTAAAAGAATATAAGCAGATATATTTTTTTTGTTTTCTTCACCCATTCTGGGTAGGCAAAGGGAACTATGCCCATACAGCCAAGTCTTCAGTAGATTTTTTTTATTGTTATGAAATGAAAATGAAATTTAATAAGATGAAATAAAATGAAACCTCCATGAACTCATTGAATCAAATCAATAAATCTGATATTGAAACAAATTAGTAGCTTCTTTTTAGAAATATTTGCATAAATCATAAAAACTTCTATGATTTTTTTTTTGTAAAAACTTCGTGGTTAGTTTTTCTTTTTAATACACATTATTTTGACAGTTGGGAAAGAAAACGCACGAGTGTGTAATAGCCCACTTCCCGAACGCTATACGTCCCTGCAATACGCCACTTTTTGAGTAACTGTATTAAAAAATATCTTTCTTTTCTTTTTGGGCAGCAGCAAATCAGTGATTCCTTTAGCGTTGCTAATGTACATTGGCGAAAGTGACCACTCACCATGAGGTGACTCATCTGTTCGTTTTACAACTTCTTACTTCAAACATACTCTAAACTTACAACCTCCAGTTTTAGCCCTTAGGGAATGTATTACCAAACAATCATGTTACAGTTATTTTTGTTTTATGTAAGATTACATACTAACTACCAACTGTCACAGTTTTACCTTAAAAAACCGGGCAAATGCGTGTCAGGTCACGTGCAATATTGGGTTCCAAAGTAGTAAGTTTATTGAATATTACTCATTAACACGTTAGCTGCGGCACCAATTTTTGCATACTTTCCGTTCCTGCGGCACGAGGTATAATCGGCCTGTACCGTGACCAGACGTTAGGGCGACACGCGGTCTATTAGACCCCACCTCCTTTTACAGACTAAAATCCATTTTCTGGCGCGAAATCAAAGATAAATGAGAATTTTGGTCCTTATTGATATAGACAGTGAATTGATGAACCCTAATCCACCGTCGCCCCGGGATCTGATGGCTAGTTTAGGAATTATTAGCAAAACAAAATATGGGATCTTATACACCTCGTAACGCACTGAAATAGGGCAAATTTTCG
The DNA here is from genome assembly GCA_963932265.1 of Thymelicus lineola. Classification (NCBI taxonomy): domain Eukaryota; kingdom Metazoa; phylum Arthropoda; class Insecta; order Lepidoptera; family Hesperiidae; genus Thymelicus; species Thymelicus lineola. The sequence goes on along the minus strand of OZ010707.1, from coordinate 972,135 downwards.
CTGCGATTAGTGACGGGAAAAATAATATCGACGTTTTTAAACTGTCTTAACTACGCAACGACTTGACCGATTTTGATCAATTATATCTCATTAGATCGTTTTAAGGGCAAAACCTGGCAAAACAACACAAAGCTATCAAAGGATACATTTTTTTTTAAATAATCTAAATTGTGCTTGAAGGCGCCATAAAGAAAAAAAAACCGGCCAAGTGCGAGTCGGACTCGCGCACGAAGCGTTCCATTCTATACCATTAAGAGGCACCTATTACAGACTTATTATTGGAAAATAATGGATTACGGTTTATGCATAAGGTTTATCTTTCTATTTGTATATGAAAATCTTAATGCGGTTCACAGAATAGAAAAAAAAGGCAACCAGAAGTAGAAAAGAAACTGTCCTATTTATTCTGCCTCGGGCTTTAAAAATACAATTATTAGAACTTGAATTAATTGGCTCTGTTTCTGGGTTTTTTAAAATTAACTTCTTCCGACATCGTTTAGACATGTTCGGCGCTGTAAAAGGACGTGCTCTCCAATCGACGTGATGCACAACACTGGTCGCGGGAAGCTCGCGTTGAGTGCGGTACGAGGTCAGGGGGGATATGGGACGTTTTAGCCTCGTTCCGCACTGCATTAAAATTATATTAATTCAGTGCGGCACGAGGCCTAAGACATCCGGTACCAAGGTAGGTACACCACCGAGTCCGGAACCATTAGTGATCTCAAATATATATTTATCTCTTTCCTACACTGGACCAAACCAAAGCTATGCCATTCGCACGACAGAGAAATTCACTTTTTTGCTTGCCGCACCACAGGGAAGTTGCATCAGGGGTGATTTAGGCCTCGCTTCGCACTTAACGTGTTAACTACGATACTTATGTTAACATAGCCTTGATAGTTTTCCTTATAAATTCATCGTATAACCTATTTTTGAGAATTTTTTCACTTGTCCAACTCCAACCGTTTAGTCGTTAGGGGGGACACTTGACTTGACTTGGGTACCCAAAATTAGCACTTTCAAGCCAAATATTTCGCAAACGGAACTCTACATCCAAAAATGGTCTCAAAAGACCCATAATATTTTTGAAAAATCTTTTCAACGATACCCCACACTATAGGGATGAATAAAAAAATAATGCTCACGTTACCTGTAGTGGAGGTACCCCGAAAAAAAAAGTTTTTTCAGTAGTTTATTCTACGATTTTGGAGTTTTAATAAGTATATCCATGCCAAATTATAGCTTTCTAGCACTAAGGGTCTCGGCGCTTTGCTTTGGACAGACGGACAGACTGACGGACGGACATGACGAAGCTATTAGGGTTCCGATTTTACTTCAGAACCCTAAAAATGACGGAGTTTCGTATAAAAATTCCCTGAATTAACATTCCCTTTAAAGATTGATTTTTCAAATTATGTTAAAGTTAATTTTTGTTTATAACAGTCGAACTGAGAACCTGCTACTTTTTTGAAATTGGTTAAAAAACCGGCTAATAGCGTGTCAGGTCACTGGTAATATAGGGTTCCGAAGTTCTAAGTTTATAGAACTCAATAACTACGTATGCTAATATAGCCATGATAGTTTTCCTTTTGAATTCATCTTAATGCTATTGCCATGAAGTTTTTTACGTGTCCAACACTAACGAATATTTTGCAAACAGACCCCTCAATCGAAAAATGGACTTAGCAGACCCATATTATTTTTGAGAGACCTTTTCAACGATACCCCGCACTACGAGGTGCGTGACGGAAAAAATTATCCCCATATTACCTCTAGGAGAGGTACCCTAAAAACATATTTTTAAAAATGTTTTTCTACCAGTTTAAAGTTTAAGTAAACATGTATATCCTTGGTAAATTACAGCTTTCTAGCACTAAGGGCCTCTGCGCTATGCTACGGACGGACAGATGGACGGACGGTCGGACGGACGGGCATGATGAAACTATGAGAATTCTGTTTTGACTTCGGAACCCTAAAAAGAGTCATAAAAATCGCTTCATAAAATATAACGAATCTATCAACTACATATAACAAAATTTGACCTTATCCCTCAGGAACAGGTCTGTTTTCCGGGATAAAAAGTATCCTATGTCCTTTCCCGAGCTCAATTCTATATATGTACTAAATTTCATCGAAATCGGTTCAGTGGCTTGAAAGAGTTATCCCTCAGGAACAGGTCTATTTTCCGGGATAAAAAGTATCCTATGTCCTTTCCCGAGCTCAATTCTATATCTGTACTAAATTTCATCAAAATCGGTTTAGTGGCTTGAAAGAGGTATCCCTCAGGAACATGTCTATTTTCCGGGATAAAAAGTATCCTATGTCCATTCCCGAGCTCAATTCTATATCTGTACCAAATTTCATCAAAATCGGTTTAGTGGCTTGAAAGAGGTATCCCTCAGGAACATGTCTATTTTCCGGGATAAAAAGTATCCTATGTCCATTCCCGAGCTCAATTCTATATCTGTACCAAATTTCATCAAAATCGGTTTAGTGGCTTGAAAGAGTTATCCCTCAGGAACAGGTCTATTTTCCGGGATAAAAAGTATCCTATGTCCATTCCCGAGCTCAATTCTATATCTGTACCAAATTTCATCAAAATCGGTTTAGTGGCTTGAAAGAGTTATCCCTCAGGAACAGGTCTATTTTCCGGGATAAAAAGTATCCTATGTCCTTTCCCGAGCTCAATTCTATATCTGTACCAAATTTCATCAAAATCGGTTCAGTTGGTTTTGGCGTGGAATAGCTATCCCTCAGGAACACGTCTATTTTCCGGGATAAAAAGTATCCTATGTTCATTCCCGAGCTCAATTCCATATCTGTACCAAATTTCATCAAAATCGGTTCAGTGTTTTAGGCGTTATTGAGTAGCAGACAGAGTTACTTTCGCATTTATAATATTAGTATAGATAATAAAACGCACACTGGTGAGAAAACATCATTTGGTCATTTTATTAATAGATGTCAGTCGTTTAATGTATTGATGTGCTTATATTGTATGCTAACTGCAGCAAAATTACGGTACCAAGACGTAAATGCATGAGTGATTAAGCTCTTATTCTGTTAAGAAGTAATAGCATTGAATAAATAAAGAAGAAAACATATCAGATTAGTGTAAACATTTTTAAATAACAAGGAATGATTTTTTTGTAAAACTTAAATTAATTACTATTATCACATTACATTATAAAAATGACGATAAATTGAACGTACTAAATGCGCCGTTTGTAATAAAACTCATAATATCTACTTACAAATAACAAATTCCCATAAAATTTAACCCTTACAAACATTGGCCATAAATTACGTACCTAATTCTAAATAAATATGACCTGAAACGGTCTCGGAGACCCGATACAATGGCCAATAAATATTTTACAAGTAATTAGGATGAAAAATTGCCATTGAAACACTTAACGTTTCCGGATGAGGTTTGAATTTAAATAAAATTATCGTTCCACGTTATTTAAGGTCTATTGGTAGGGATAGCAACAACCCGGATTTTTCCGGACATGTCCTTTTAGACTTTTATCCGGCTTTTGAAATCGTCCGGGTATTGTTTGAGTTTGAAAAACTAAAACTCAAAAATAATAACTGAAGTATAAAATAAGACAAGATAATTTATTAACGAATAAACATAACTCATCAGTTTTATCTCTAAAACGAACAATATTAAACTTAATTTAAAACAAAAAAAATATTTTTTGTAACTGGAATGCCCGGACTTCTAATTGAATTTGCCGGAATTGGCCGGAACTTTTAATTTTAGATATGGTAACCCCATCTATTGGGGAACTCGTAATTGTCCATTGTTAAGAATAAATTTGATTATTACGAAACATTGGGGAAGTTGATGTCCGCTGTTTGGAATGGTCAAGCTTCAATGAGTCTCATTTGATAAGTGATGAATATTATTTTTATCGTTTTTACATGGCGTTATTTTGAATATTACCCTTTGATTTTTATTAAGAGTTATATGTATAATAAGGTGGTAGTGAAAAACAAAATGATATTATTATTTAATGTAATCTTGGTAATTAGTATTTTGTTTAGTCTATTAACTGTGTCACGCATATCAACTACAATGTGTTTCTGATGCCCATCTAAGGCGGTGATCAATTACCATTATATGGCATAAATGCTCGTTTGTTATATAGGTACTAAGTATTCGGATGACCGAGCTTTGCTCTGACTCCATCTCATGAAGTAGCTTAAGTGTTGCTACTCGCCAATAGATGTCAGAAAGAGTCTTTTGTAGCAGTTTTTCATTGCCTAAAAACACGGATAAAACGACATTTTCTAAAAATGAATCCTAGTTAGAGCGATTTATAGAATTAGTCGTTTAAAGGTATTAGATAAATACGGTTAAAAGTTAAATATCACATAAAATAACTTTTATCACCTAAACTATGTATTACACGTATTTTCAACTTCTCTCCTATGTTTTCTGATAACGAGTTATGTTCAGCAATAAAACAAAATCCATTTCATTTCCTTCAAGTATTACTAATTCAGATATAGTGTAGCCGAAGTGTGTAAATCGATTGGCGCAAATCGTGTTATCGCCGTGACCAATCGCTGCACAGTGCGTTACTCACCGCCGCTCGTACGTCGCTCGGACAAAAAATACGATGCGACGCAAAGAAATTTGCGTCCATTATAATATGCGATTCGACGCGGTACGTCATTTGTAAAATGAGGAATAATTTTTAGGTTAATTTATGACTCAACCACAAAATGTTACATGGTGGCGTGTAAAATTATGTGCATGTGCGAGCATGTGTTATTGCTAAATATTGTTTCTATTGGTTGCGTTTTCTTTTCCATATCTTATATTTTAGTGAGGTTATTTGAATATTGGAATTCAATTCTTTCTTTATTCCTAGACCCATACAAAGTACGATAACAAAAATTGAATCTAAGTTATTACGATGTCAGTGCCAAAGATGATTTCAGGATACTAGTACACCACAGACTTAAAAAAAACAGACGTAACCTTGTCTTATCGAGAGTGACGCCGCCCGCTTACCATGTGTGCATAATTTTTAGTGCGGTCCGACTAATTCGACGCGGTAATGGCGGCCGATTAATAACAGCATGGTATCAAAGTGTGCGTGTGATACTTGTACGAATAGAGGACTTGGTATTACTATGGGTGCTTCACTGGATTTGTTGCTGACAACCCGTCTGGTCTTTTTTTAAGTCTGTGTGGTAGGTACACATTACGAATATTAGAATTTCTTTAACTACTGCTAAACAATTTAAACAACCCGAACAACAGTTCGCTCTAGTTTCCTTCAAACCTCTGTAAGCTTTGAAAAACCTATCTCAACATACACTCACGTATGTTCATAACGCGAGACAATTCCTCCCGCGTGCTCGTGTTACTCCAGTTAATTAAATATCTAAGAGAAGTAAGAGATGTTCAGTTTAAAAGAATTATTAAATTTCAGAATACTCTCGATTCACTGCACTGCTACTTACATGCTAAATTACATTTTGTGTAATACGTTACTTTGTTGGACGAAATATTTCCGTTAGATGACCTGGGATTCAATACTAATTAGTTACTAAGATATCTTATTAAGTATTGAAACTTTTTAATATTATTAGATATCCTGGAAACTTGAGCTTTGTATAATTTCTGCAGAAGTATGTTAATTCTGTCAACAATTAGTTTAGACAATTTTACTTCGCATGAATATTATGTAAAAGCAGTTCTTAGACTATTACAATTAAGTATCTGAATATGACTTGCATCAGCCGAAAAGCAACGGTAGGTACACTTGACTATTATTAAATAACAAATAGTCACCAGCGCCCAAGTAATGCCTGATACCGAGACCATCGATGTATTGTTAACCAACACAAAAACAGTGAAGCCTAACACCTTTATAACACCTAACACAAGACATTTCCCCTGTACATTCGACAAAAGAGTTAAGTTGACAAGGCATACTCACTTACACAGCACACATACAAAAACGTATGACAATGTTTAATTTTACTTACATAATTATTAGTATGATGCCCTGCCAACCTAACTCGCGCCGAATGTACATAATACCTGTATGACCAGTTGAACAGCCAATTCAACCATACTTGCCATGGGAAATAAACTGCGTTGTGACCACAGACTACTAAGAAGAACTAGGGTTGTGACCGTTGTGACATTGACAGCGGGTACGTATCAGTCAGAAGGGATCAAATAAATACCTCCCACAGAAAAATAATGCAATCCATACTAAAACAATACCTTAATTTGGGCAAATCTGTATATTGGATTTTATTTTTGAAAATCAGTCGAAAAACAAAGAACGGATTTAAATATAACATATAACATGAACCAAAAAGTGTAATAATGAACTTGACAAGTGCGAGTTAAACTCGCTTGGAGAGGGTTCCGTACGTTGATTCTGTATTTCCCATTTTTTTTTCTATTTTATTCATTTTTGCCCTCTTAAGACCATAGATTTCTTATAAGTTTTCCTGTAATATACATCAGTAAAGAACTATTTTCTAGCCTCTGTAATTACGAAGATAAGGGGAAATGGTCAATTTTCGTCTTCAATTTTCGTTCTTTCAAGTATAATTTAAAAACTATCCATTGTAGAACTATAACAAAAATATATTTGAAATCTTTAAAATAAACCCTTTTATTTATTTTACTTTTCTTTGGCATGTCAATGCCACATGATACGGTTTGCTAAACATTTTTTTTACTTTGATTTCGTTAAAAAAATCACCATTCATTTGTTTCAGTATACCTTCGTTTGGGTCACAAAACAACACATGAGTACCAAACATCTCATTTGGTCCAGTAGTTTCGGGGCAAATTGGCTGTCAAGAGCGGCCGCCCAAACACGAGTTATCCTATAAAGGTTCCGTTTTTTCATGTTTTTTCGATCGGAACCCTAAAAATGAGTAACATTTCTTTCAGCTACACATCAAAGCTTAAGCAAAGCAAAGCAAAGTCTGATTTCTCGTCAAAAATATATTCGTATTCCTCAGAATGGAACCGCAGTCCACAAAACGAAACGTGACCATTGGCCGGCAGTCACGTGTGTCGTAAACTGACAACCTCCTCGGCTGCTAATTAAGCTTGTAATTACACCATTAAGCTTTTACTCACGGTTTTATGAGCTCAGGCCGCGAGTAGCACTTACTTTACACGGAACTTGGGCTTTTGTAAGGCGCCTTTCCTTTATGTTACTTATTAAAAGAACCTCAGCATTAATATTAAAGACACAGTAATGTATTCATATAGGAATCATTGATATACTAATTTACAGCATTTCGGAAAGGTACTTTGTCATGGAGGACAAATGCTGAAAGAATTAGAATTCATAACTGCTCTGTACTCGTCTTGTTTCAGAAGTGATTTAAAGATAATATCTGGCCAAATACAGATTGGTCTACAGTCTACACACACCTTCGAGTATCATGAAGATACGCAAGGTTCCTTAAAATGTTTGTGTTAATCTTAACTTAACACATTAAAGTCGCGATTATAAATGAGACACTTAAATTTAATCTTGAGCTGACATCTAACGTGACCTAAGATGCCGTAGCTAATTCGTCACACTTACTCTGGCTGCAAATACGGCACTTCTCTTACCTGCAATAAAACAAAATAATTGTTAGTATTTTTTTTGCTAACAAAATAAAAACAACTTAAAATTTTTAGAGTACAGATTATAAAGCTATTTGCAATTCTCTGGACTGGAGTTACGTGGGAGTAGCAACGATAAATGTAGTAAATATAATATAAAATAAATTATAAGAGCACTTTAATATATTTACAATATCATCAGTCCGCTATATTTAGCATGAAAATGAAAGATTAAAACAAATATTAAATATTGCAAGTGCTTAATTTAATTAAATAACATTTCATTAAGCCCAAAAGAGTCTTGAGATACATAATAATTCGAGACCTAAATGCATTCATAGTTTAAAACCGTTAAACTATTAAAATTGTCCTACAGTGTTCAAAAACTGTTTTGATATTACACTATTAACTTGATAAAGTAATGAAATAGAAAATCCCCTTAGACATTACTAAAACAAAACACTATTTACCAGTTGTTAACTACAAAAACGTAAAACACTTAGCCTTAGTCAACTTGCCGTTAGTTATCAAACAAAATAACACTACTCCATGTGACTAAAGTAAGAAAACCTGAAAGCAATTATCTTTTTATTGGTCACCTTTTATCTAAGTTATTTGATCTTCGTATACTTTACGCGCGAAACACATCGATAGATTGGCTTCAAACCTACGTCCGTCAAAACTGGATGTGAGGGTAGGCAGAAAAGAGTTTGAACCTTGTTCTTTGGAAAATTAAGTTTAAATATCAATGCAGCATTATTTACATGGACTTCGGCGCCTCGAAGCGTTAATGCCTTTACTTGCTATTTTTATTTTACTCGCAGGTTATATTTAAACCGAGTATTATAATAATATCGGAGTATTATCGCAGCCACTCATTAAGTGCTCGTGTTAATAGCCAAGGAACACTGGGAATTTAAAACGGACGGTTTACGATCAGCTGCTGTTTAGTTCGAGTTAAAGTTATGACATTGACTGGCTTATGAGAAATACAGCGTAGTGATTAAGCTGTCTAATAAAAATAAGTAGATTATAAATTTCCCTCGGTTATATTAAATCAAATGTTCAGTAAGACATATTTCGTCTTATTTCTTTCTTATATCTTAGACCTTTTGGATCTTTTAATATGATATGGATTATCAGAAGTTCGATCCAATTAATACCTAGTTTGTGTATCATTGGTTTCAATCGATCATTGGCGCAAGATAAGAGTCTCTTCTCGTAATTAAGGAAGTTAATTCAGAAATTAAGGGTAAGGTTAAGTTAGAAGTTTTTATAATTTTCAAAGGTCTTCAACATCGTAAATTTAAACAAATAGGTATACTTACAGTAGCTTCCCAATATATTTATAATAATTTAGTGTTTATACGGAATAACATAACTGCATATAAACAAAATTGTGATTTTTCAAATCGTCAAACAAGAAGGATGCATCAATTGGCTACCTCTTCGTACCGTCTTTCTAAAGTGCAACGTTCTTTTATGGGACTAGGTATAAAATTTTATAATAAAGTCCCAAAACAAATACATGACTTACCGGTGCAATCTTTTAAGAAACGTGTAAAGGCTCAGCTCTTAGGCAAGGGCTACTATAGCATAAATGAATATTTAAATGACAAGGATGCTTGGAAATGACTAGCTAGGCAACCAGTTCTGCACAGGTTAAAGAATACCTATTTTTGTAATAGATATAAGTTTTATTTTTAAAAGATGTGCTGAGGAGTTTCTTTACGGCTTTTCTTCTCCTCCATGACAAAGCACCTTTCCGAAAAGCTAGTAGATTAAAAAAATGACGTGCATAAGAGTATCAGTGATACCTACATGAATAAAGATTATTTCATTTCATTTCATTTCATATAATGATATTATATGTATATATCAAAGGATAACAATCAAGACTAAACCAGTATATTATTTTTAAACTGTGCTAAACTGTGTTAAAATTTTTAAATAGTCACGCACCCAACTATTGACCGCGCCTGTTATACGAGTTACACTGTACATTCATATTGATCCTTAGAGCAAAAACTTTTAGTATTTTAGTGGCTCTTTTAGGGCTAGCTTATCGGCTCAGTTGGCCTTCCACAAGCAGACCTCCTCAGCTGAGTTGAGAAGGGCGCGAAATCCATACTGAATCTATAGGTCACAGGTTCAGATTCTGCTCGAAGGACCAAAATGAATGTACGGCGTAATTCATACATCCAACATGCACTGGTTTGAGTTGATAGTTGATAGGGATTTTATCGGTGTCAGACGCGTGCTAAGTCACGCTATGTACTAGATTTATTTCTTTCTTTATTAGTGGCTTTCTTCAAGGATTAGATGAATGGTGGTAAAAACATTGAAGATCGCCACTCATAATTATAAATATCTTACTTATACTAATAATAAGCTGAACGCTTACTTAAACTATAACGTCTAAAACTACAATTATTTTTAGATGTGCCATTTTTAGTATGAAATACGGATTGGCCACTAAACTAATTGCATGTCAACGAGTAATATCCCAAATACAAAATTCACACAAAGCGATTCTGTAAAAAAGCAAAAAACATAACATTTCAAAACAAAGTGAAGTCAAATGTCGTAAAAACATTCGGTTGACCATGTATTGTCAGGCTGTTCCACTGTGTGGAACATGCGTGTCTCGATCAAGTACGTTTGTTTCCCGGGTGTCAAGTTACACGAGTTTAAAAACTTGATGGCGTGTAATAAATGTTTTTGGCTGCACCGATCGCGTCTCGGACCACTGGGCTACGATATTCTGTCCCTTTCTCACACAGCCGGCGTAGATTACGAGTGAACAGGACGCATGGAATTCGTTTCTTGGACGTTTGGACTCACGTCGATTTGTATTATAGTGTTGTTCGATAAAATGTAGAAATAAAACACAAATGAACGATGTGTTATTCGATTTTGCGGTTTGATTTTTTTAACTGCTTTCTGTAGGTACATGAGTTGACAGGTTTTCGATTTGATACATCTTTCAAATTCGTTACGCAGAGCTGTCTGTCTTGACTTCTTGAGTTGTTTTATTTGGTGCTACCGCAGATGTAAACAGCGATTGCGAGAAAAATAGTTTTAGCAAATTTTATCCCACCCACTAATATAATACAATAATTAAGCAGCGGACTTTTTGGAAAGAAACGTCTATTTTATCTTAAATGAAATAAATAAATATTTAGATACTTACTAAATATTCCTATAGCCCGAAATCGAATCAAAAGCACGGATAATTATAGCATTTATCACAAAAAATGCGCCCCTAAAACAATAATGTATGTGTCACTTTTGTCGTTTATTTACGGAACCCTGGAACGGACCAGACCGGAGTACAAGCACAGAATAAAAACTCATATAAGTTTATATTATGTTGTATGTACAACACAGAACCAACTACAGTAGAGCCTCGATAATCCGTACTCAAGCTAATCCGAACGCCGCTGTAATCCGAACTGCTGACTGTTGAAATTTTGACAATATTTCTACTTTGAACGTCAAGAAAATTTCTCATTCACAAGCTATATTAGCACTTAACACTTGTTTGGATTGGGCTGATGAAAATGACTTGTCCTTATCCGAAAAGATGATGCTGCGTAATTTGAGGGATAAAGCCACACAGGATAAAGCCTTTTTTTAGTCAATAAATAGAACCCGCCAAACTAAAATTGATGACTTTATGAATAAGTAACGTTTTCTGTTGTTTAAATATGTATGTTTAATAACCACAATAAATAAATTTTGTCAAAATATACTTGCATTTTTTTAACATACTATAATCCGAACGCTTCCTGAGTCCGAACAGGGGTTATTTTTTGTAGTTCGGATTATCGAGGCTCTACTGTAATTGCAATCAACTTGAATCTAGTCCTAAGCATCCCTGACAAAAGCTTGGCTCCTATTAAAAACATACCAATACACAGTGCGAAGAATTCACACAACGCAATAATTTTGGAATACAATGCTGCATTACAAATTCTTGCTCAGTTTACGGTACACTCGCAAACAACAATGGTTGATAAACAAAGCGGAGTTGCCTATAGTGCGGACGGGATAAAAGATTGCAATGCATACCGTATGAAATGTTCATTTTGCGTCGTATTTTTTAATATAACATAATATGGGCATGTAGTTTTGTTTTATAACTAAGCGAGATTAGCTTTTTCATTTAATTAAATGCAGTAGGATTTTTGCAAAAAAGGAAGTTAAAGCTAGATAGACTGTGCTTTGAACGCACTCGACGGCCTTGCCTGGGTTCGAATCCTGAGTCTTGGCCTTATTGGTGGATTAAATTCGACACGAAGATAGTTTGCCTCGGGATAATTAAGGAAATTCCTATCCTAGTGAATGTTTGAATGTTTAGTAGTCCAACTTATATTAATATGAGCAATACAAAGACTGACTCTGGTACCAATCCTAAGAGACAGACAAAGACATGGTCAGAAGCCAGTATTCTTACGGTATTTAATGGAGACCAATCTCAGCCATAATCTTGGTGCGGTAGTCACGCTAATGCATGTAAACCTGACATAAGCCGTTCAAAAACTCTCATGAATTTTAATAACTAGAACAGTGCCTTCCGCGTAGCAATAACAACGTGTTTCGAGTCCAAATACTATGTAATGAGTGGCATTTAACTCTGTCTCTAACCCAATTTCATGTTATAAGTCGATTACTCTAAGCAGGCAAGTTCAGTGACGTTTCACCGTATTCACACTAACTTCACACTAAGATAATATTTCATACAGTATGGTTATATTTTTTTAATATTTTTCTAATCAGAACCATTCGTCCTTTATTTTTATTAAAAAAAACCTATACTTGAAGCAACTGTTAATACAAAGGCTAAAATTTTTCCTTAGTACGTAAGGAGATGTCTAATGGAAAAGAAAATTAAATTCATGTTAGAGAACTTTAATACTATTATGGCGGGTAGAATCATTATTAGAAGCATTAATAAATTATGATCTATCTCTGTCGTGATCATAAGCTTGTCCATGTAAAAGGGAGACAAATATTTGATTTTTATGATGTCTTCGCCGTTTCTAGTGAATGACGTCAGTGAAATTTTTTATTCAAGACAGTACACAAGCGCAATTTATCTTTGTGTTGCACGTGCCAGGTTATGGTAATCGACTTATAACGGATTTAAGTATTTATACAATTGTAGGATATAGTCAAAATTTATTAACTGACTTCAACGAAATAGCGTTTGATATTGACCACTAAAATCATCGCTAAACATATACCAAAATCGATACACAAAGAACTACTACTAATAAATTGGTCAGTCATCCGGCAGCATGACGGTATGTTTGTCATTAATGAAACTACTACCCATGGCGATTTATATTAAACTCCCTTGTCTGTATGTTTGTTATTTCCATAAAACCCTCACGCTCAGATACAATTTCCAGTGAGGGTATTTATTTAAAAACGGTTAATAGTTTGATATCTTAATCTATTTCTTAATCGTATCAATTTGTAAGAGGTAAATTAAATTTAATATTTAATCACTGATAACCATTTAGCTACTTGAGACAGACTATCACAAATACTTGATTCAACAAAAAGTCTTTAAGAACTCTCAAACTTACAAGTTTCCTCTCCATACCAAAATAACTATAACTTTACCGATCTAGCCAGCTGTTTCCATTCATAATGAACTCCGGAAGACCTAATTAATTAGGTACTAACTAACGATCTAGATCTAACTATCTAGGTCTTGTATCACCTGCTGAAAACTTCAAAGCTACCACAAGCCTCACTAAAAGGATTGGCTAGTGATGTCATTACAGCTAATGTGATTACAACACAAATTGCATTAGTACACGGAACTGCGGTACAGGATAACAGGATGTCTTCTATTATGGAATATGTGGGCCTTAATGATACATGCATCAGTATGTGTAATTGTGTACGTACCCTATGAGAAATTATGGATGGGTTTTATTCAGTTAATTAATTTGCACTTTATGGAATCTTTGCGTTGTCATAACCAACCATTCATAAGCAACCAAATAATTACATATTTATTGTTATCAGGCTTTTGTAAATTCAGTCGGGGTCAGTTTTAGAATAGAATTAGAAATAGAATTAGAATAGTAACATATCGCACCTTTAGTGGAAAAAAGGCATAAGATGAAAATTGCAATATTACAGGAGAGCAAAAACCTGTTAAAATATCAGTAAACAGTCAAAGGAATTTACATTACGATTTCTTGCACAAGTCCGTCAGGATTAATAATAAAAATTTGAAAAAAAATGATCATAATAATATGCAGCTTTTATCCTTCTTTCCAATCATATTAATAACTAAAATTCAACGTAAGACGACTTATGCTTTTTTCCACTGAAGGTGCGATGTATTTTATTGAGATAAAAACATTATTTAACGGTTTCTTGTAAGTCTTCGATTCTAGTTGTTACATATCATTTGGATCTTGGATCCTTTGGCCTTCTGATATCCTACCTGATGGGTATCAGCTATAAATAGCAGAGCATTGTCTGCAATACTGGAGCAGTGTGGTGGACAATGCCCTGCTATAATACGTAAAGACATTTGTATTATATATGTACTATTTTTAAAAAGAGACATCACAAATAAGTTTTTCAATAATATACCTATCTGTCGCACCACAGTTCAATTAACAATAGACTTCCCGTAAGGAATGTTTTAGCTCAACAGCTCTGATAGTTTATTACACTGTGGCAATGTTCTGCATACAATGTCAAGAGAGGTCCGCCTTCCATATAAAATCTTTTATTGTTGCCAAATTACGCATGTCATCACGTATGCACACTCCTATCTATGTCATACGTATAGTATATGACTGGTGTCTGGTTCTACAAGCCGTCATTCCTTATTTTATAGTTGAAATCGAATGCCTCTTTTATAGTCAATCAATTACATGGATTCAAAGTTATTTAATCGCTTCTGTCATTTAATAATGTTAATAAATTTTGTTTTACTATATTTTAATTAATTTTCCGTTTTTATAGTGCAATTCGTTTTTACAAAGCTGTAACTAAATACAATTTAGGACGGATTTAATAAAGTTTGAGTTTTGGTGTCATCAATTTTTATATCCGCATAGACATTTTTTATTTTATGTGAATAAATCAATTTTCTGAAGTGTGTGTTATAGTACGTAAGTAAAGTTGCCGAGTTCTAACAAAATCTATTTATTTGTTTTCAAAATTTTGTATCATAGATACGATCAATGATATTATATATTAAAAAGAGGCAGATATGTCATAAGCGCGCGCGTTGTGTGACTCAAAAAGTTCCCAATTGGGAACTCTTATTCAGGTGAAGAAAGAGATAGCGATGTAGTTTTGACGCGAGAGCGATAAAGACGTGCGATAAAGCAATAAAGCGTGCCTTGCGGACATCGGAACAGATTTTTCGGTTGATTTGTAAGGGCATAACGTATCTATATTTATTTAAACATCATTGGATACGATTGTAAAAAATACCAATAAACAATGACAACTGAAGTTTTACAATTTTATTACGAAGAATAAATAACATTGAATCAAAATACGAAACCGGTAGTAAATCCAACCTAACGGTTCTAATCCAGTACCGATAATCGAGCTTTAATACATCCCCAATAGTATTTTAAGTCTCAATAAACGACCCAACTTATCTGGGACCAGTAAGAAAAATTCGAAAAGGAAAAAAGCGCTAAGTGCACTTTTGAAATGCAAAAATCCCCCGTAAGAATAAAACGCGTGGAGGTTACGAGATTTAATGACATGACGATTCGGATAACATTATTAAATAACTGGGAATAAATAAAAGTATCTGCAGATCGTAAAATACCCGATTTTGTCCGGCCGGCGCGCCAAGCATTTAAAACCCGAACAACACGGGACTCGCACTTCGCGTCCCAAAAAAAAACATTTTCTTTCCGTTCACGTAACCTTTTGACAAAACAGCGGCAGCGCTCGCAACAATTTATTCATATCCAGCATGTTTAATACGCGAGTGGGAGCATAAATCGAGTGATCCGATGTTACCAACTGGACCGACTACGCGACTGCAATGTACGCCTAGTTCCCAACTCGGATGCCACACAAATCACAATAACCGCTCTTCATTATCCGCATTTCACTCCACCAGGGCCCGTATCTATCGGAATGCGTCTACAAAGGAGTATCCATACCGCCAGTCGCTATACTTTGACCAACCGGCCCGAGAGGCCGACCAAACCAGTCCGCCTGTGGCCGGATGAACGCGCGACGTAAAACGACGTATCTACCAGTTGACTGACACTTAAATGCCACTTAGGCGTTGTTCTCTCAAATTTTTATTGGTAATAAGTAGCTTGTTGATGTTTTTTGCCCATGTACGTCAGTCGATTGTATATCTTGACCTTTGCTTCTAAAACCTTTTAGTTTTGAGATAAACACGCCTTTTGAGTATCTAGCAACTGTTAGGGAGAAGTTTTTATGTTTTGTAAGATAAAGTGCGTACACACGAGTGGTTTAGAGGTAGATAGATCGATGGGTACGACAAGGTTGATTTTCGCTCGAAGACGATCGGCGGTTACGTTGGGCGATGGGAAGGTTTGCATGTGAAACGGCGGGATATTTTAAGTCTTGTATACGCCGTGCAGTAATTACAGATGTGCCATCGAGGTAAATAACCGGAGTTGCTCGCACGTTTGCTTGAGATCGTCTCATTGCTGTCATTTGGCTTTTGAAGAATGCTTTATCCCTTCACATTAAAAGACGCGCATTCGTATCGCGTACATGAAGGTGGTTTTAAAAAGTAATTTGTTTTTAATGCTGGCAGTAAGCTAAGGGTATGCTATCGGACCTTGCAAAGATAAAAGAGGGTAGGGTATTTGTTGAAATGTCAAGTACACGAGAAAAAGTAAAAAAAAGTTTGTCTGTAGTTAAAACTATTCATAAAGAGTACCTACTTAAGGTTCATCATAATCACAGGTCAAAAAAATTTTACGTTCGCTCATATCTCTCTACAATACGACGCATAGAAATTATAGTACACTTAATAAGCTAAGCAGAATGCAAGACTTCACGAATGTTTGTGAACAGTGGAGAAGCCTGGATCGTATGTTCTTTACGACGTTGGTATACTGATTACTGAAGCAAGAGATTTCTAAAATACACATTATTGAAGCGGATAATTTGGACGTAAGCATTAATTAATTAGAAAACACAAATTCGTATTACCTCAGCAGCGGAAATCAAATTCACAACGTTAAATTCATTTCTCTGTAATACTGTATCAACGAAAAAACTTAACGTTCTTCGCTATACAGGATTCTACCTGAACAACAATGTTTAACTCTAAAAATATTATTATACTTATTTACGAATCTAACAGAAACGGTACTATTTAATTAAGTTAATATTGTTACAGATAAGGCGTTCGAGTCTATCGAATGATCACGTATCCTATTGAACGTGCGCTATAGATTATCATACTTAATAACTTGTTTAATATCGGTTAAGGAACTACAGAACGCTTTAAAGTACATGCCAGGATATTTATTGTTACGACTCCATTAAAATCCTTTACCCGTTCATTCATACGGTACTAAATACTCTATTTGTTAAACAATCTTAGTGACTTTTTATTGTTATTTGAAAATAAGGTTGACATAAAATGAAAATTATTTAAAGATATTAACTATTCATTTTTTTAAACTAATTTTAATTAATATTTCAACAAAAATTTGTGCCAAGACTTCAATAAGACTGCATTTGAAACCTCAATTATTATTATTTTCACTGTACTACAAAGAAGTGTAATGTCAGACAGATATATTTTCGTTTCAAACATATGATTCAAAGCTTAACTTATGCGAGGCTATCATACAATAGTCTTTTCTTAAGATAGATTAAAACTTCCTTCACGAAATTATTTAGCTCATACATAAAGTACTACGAAACTACTAAGAAATGAACAGGATACTCATACCTTTTACTGAAAAATATACTCACTGAAAAGGCGTAAGTAGAAATAGTAATTACAAGTTCTTTCTCCATTGTATCCGTGACAATAGTGGGAATCTTTTTGTCCTGGCTGTCGGGAGTTCGCACTACGATGAAAGGAATAGACTAGGAGAGAAGCATCCTAGCCTATATTGGAATATTTCAATGTGAGAAGTAGGTGAGTGGAACAAAGCCTCTAAAACTTAGGTAAGGTAAAAACGCTTACGGAACTTGTATGAGCGGCCTGCAAACTGTCACATACTATTATATCCTAGTATTATATCATAGTAGAACTACAAATGTGAAAGTTAGTGAGGATATTATTAGATATTAGTGAGGATTTCCATGAAATTTAGCACAAAGGTAGACCACGGGTTGGAAGATAAAGAGTACTTATTATCTCTGAAAACTCGGGCGTAGCGCTAGAGCGCTAGACTAGCGCTGGTCTCCTCATAAATGATGAGAATCGCGCGCGATGTAAGTATTTTGATAATAAGCCATTTAGTCCAGTCAAGGAATGACTCAAAAGAGGGTATAGAGTGCGTGAGCGGGAACCTAAGCGATTTCTTAAGAAACTTATTCAGGGTGCTTAGGGTGATAAAATACTAAAAGTCCCCGCGTCTAGGAGGTGAGCCGGAGGGAGGGGGGGGTTACAAAGGTCTCAATTTTAGGTTTTTCGCCAATATCTCAAAAACGGTGCGTTATAGCGAAAAATGTTTTAAGATGAAATAAAAGCTTATAAAATTCTCTATAACTTTAATTCTATACACTTTTTCCGTATCTCCGACCGTTTTTGAACTATACGCTCCAGAAATGTAGCAATTTAAGTTATTCAGCGTGATAACAGCGTGATTCACATCAGCTGTCGTAAAAATGACACCTGAACTGATACCATTAAAAAGATGTTAGGCAGGCATCTTTATATAACGAAGAGACAGTTCCGTTGCAGCTCAGATTTTCTGCTGCACCAATTGACTTCAAGAATCATTGTTTTTATATACATATTGCCTCAATGAAGATATAAAAAAGCCTTTGAGCAAATGGCAGGTTGTACATTCAGTTGAGACTCTAGCTGCTAAATATTGTATAAAGCAGGTATGTTCTTCGAGAAATGATGCCTGGAGTAACGAAGTTCTTGATATTTTTTCCTGCATTACCGATATTGTTGCTGAAGGAGCAAAATATCACGAAGACACTATTACTCACTTGTGAAGCCTGTCATTTACCCAAAACTCTACAAAACTGAGATCTCTAGAGATACCCATGTTGTAGAGGCTATGAAAGAAATATTTGCTTACATGGATTACTTTCCCACGATGAGATACTCGTTTTTTTTTGTTTGTTTTTGTTAAAAGGCTTTTTTATAACTTCATTAAGGCAACATGCACATAAAAAAACAATTATTCTTGAAGGCAAATGGTGGAGCAGAAGGTCTGAGCTGCGACTGCCCTGCTTCTTCATTAGATAAAGATGCCTGCCTAACGTCTTTTTTAATGGTATCAATTCGGGTCTCATTTTTACGACAGCTGATGTAAATCAAAAGGGATGTCAAGTCAAGGAAACTTCGATATTTGCCGTCTTTCCTTTCCTTACTAGCTTTAATACGACCCGTTATTCCCTTTCCTTTCCCTCAGGGACATCGTTACTTCCTTCAACGACATTCTCGTCATACAAAATGCATACAGGACTCTTATTAGTACTCATGTTGGATAACCCAATTGTGTTACTAATAACAGTGTATGTATATCTGAAAAGAATATTTTGTGGCTGCCCCCCTGCGTTACCGGCTAGGCTACCGTGCTAGACAAAATAAAATTGCGAAAACCTATAATAACATAAGCCCGAAGGCAAGTATACAATATCAATAGGAGTTTTAGCCAAGAAGGTCGCGTTTCCTACAGCGAGCATTAAAGATATTGAGCGAAAAGAAATCTTCATCAATATCATGATTGTTTTCCCGCCTCTGCTCAGTTATCCACTGTTATAAAAAACGCGATTTCTTACTGTTACTGCCTTTACTACGTGGAGGTACTCCCAGCTTAGGTTACTATAAATTTTAAGATAATTTTCGCATAAGGTAATGGTTATCACGCTGAATAACTTAAATTGCTACATTTCTGGAGCGTATAGTTCAAAAACGGTCGTAGATACGGAAAAAGTGTATAGAATTAAAGTTATAGAGAATTTTATAAGCTTTCATTTCATCTTAGAACATTTTTCGCTATAACGCACCGTTTTTGAGATATTGGCGAAAAACCTAAAATTGAGACCTTTGTAACCCCCCCCCTCCCTCCGGCTCACCTCCTAGACGCGGGGACTTTTAGTATGTTATCCCCCTAAGCACCCTGAATAAGTTTCTGAAGAAATCGCTTAGGTTCCCGCTCACGCACTCTACAACTACTTTATTGACTGTACTAATTGCGCTATAATTAAGCCATTTACGCTACAGCTAACATGTGCCAACCGCTGAATTGGAACTATAGTCAGATTGTAATATCGCACACAATAAAGCTATTTCGTCCTGTTAGGTCATCGATGCACAACACCACCGATAAGATAACAATGAACTCAGTATAAGCTGAAACTGTATCTATCTACTGTTCATATCTCGAACTACACCGTGATGACGCCTTGAGCACTTTAGCGCTTAGGGTATGTTTACTGAGATATTGATTTTTTGACTCGTCTCAAAACCCTACTTAGGAAAATAAATAAATTTGTAAATTTAATAGCGAATAGAAAAAATATCTAAATTGATTTTTTTACAGATTTTGATTTTACTCAAATATACTTTCAGAACGTACATTATAAAACAAAAGTTTATATCAATAACAAAAATATTTATCCAAACCGAATACCCGTTATTGTTAAGATAACAAAAAACCCAAATAACTTCTACACTTTTAACATAAAACAGTAATCTCGGTGATATTTTTATCGTGGGCTTGAATAAAAACGTCACTTTTGAAGATTACGCTTTCTTTTGATATCACCAACCTGCCCACATTAAGTTGATAATCTCCACCCACATTATTCAATTTATTATGCATTCCACTAATCTGGACTGCCCTACGAAATTAAACAACCCCAGTAACAAGGATGTTTCAACCTAAACAAAGAGTAGGTACACCTTAATATTGAAACATTCGTGAACAATGATATTATACATTAAAAAGAGGCAGATATGTCATAAGCGCGCGCGTTACTTGTGTGACTTAAAAAGTTCCCAATTGGGAACTCTTATTCAGGTGAAGAAAGAGACAGCGATGTAGTTTTGACGCGAGAGCGATAAAGACGTGCGATAAAGCAATAAAGCGTGCCTTGCGGACATCGGAACAGATTTTTCGGTTGATTTGTAAGGGCATAACGTATCTATATTTATTTAAACATCATTGTTCGTGAAACATTACCAAACTTCCCTCATAGGCTTTTAAATTTTAGGGATTTTATGCGTGCTTGTACTAGTGAAATACCCGAATTAATTTCCCAACCCCTGATCGGTTTATTAGCGATGACATTATTACCATCCATAATTAATTTTCTTTTAAAATTAACAACGCTCAAAAATGTAAAACCGTTAAAATACTTTTGATCCAATTTTATAATGACTTATTGTCTAATATGTCAGCATCATACTATGAGAATTTTTTTTTCACTTGATAATTTCCCATCCATACATTTTATAATTTGCTTCATTAAAGTTCTTAGCTTTGTTTCTCTTAGCTTAAAATCATTATAAAATATAACCATATTTAATAATAAGTTTACCTAATTCACGACTAAATTGGCGTGGCCAAATTCGAAACGACATATCTTGGCTATAAAATTAATGAAGTTTTCTACAAACTTAATATTAAAAGTTAATCTAATCGTTTTAACTTTGCCGCTTGCCCCAAACAATATCACACGAATCGCATCAAGTTGCTAAATCTATTCATCATTAAGGTCGATATTTTACCTCAGCTCCATAACTTCCTAATCACCTACAAACCCTACTTTAGCCCAAATTTGGGTAATGCTAATCGTCGCCATAACTCTAAGATATAGGTGCTCGAATCGCATCCATTGTTCCTATCCTAAGCGTTACCGAAACATTAATTTCGTTCAAAAGCAGAGCTCGTCTAAATTCGTTCTACCCTCCAAGTAATTTACATCTCCTTATCATGGGAGTACAGGAGGGGTAGTTTTTTCACTCCAGTTCACCTGATCGGGGTGACAGATTTGTGTACGATGTGGCTGACAACTTGTCTTACCCGCTTTCAAGACTCCCGTTTGCCGGAGAATTATCATATTTTACAGATGGCGCTAGCAGCATTAACTAACTTTTTATAGGAATATTTAAGTGACTGAAGACTTCAACGTTGAGGGTCTTTTGGCACCGATAGATTTATCGATCTTTTTGTACTGATAGATTCACCGTATTTAGCATCGATAGAAGTTTTTATGGAATTACTTAAAATACTCACTTTACACTTTTTGTAGCCTTATTGTGGGAGTATTACCGGTATTTTTTTTATTCTCATTTAGGTCCAGAGCGGTAAGATCCTGTCTTTCGCATCTTTACAGATATATAGCAATTTTCCCAAGAATTATCATATTTATTACATAGATTGCTCTGGCATCGATGGGTACCTATCTTTTTATAAGATAATTTAATAGTGTTCAAAAGTTGGAGAGTGGAGGGTGCTTTTTGAGACTGATAGATTTATTGCTCACTTCGATTTACGCGAGTTTTTGTGGAATTTCTGAAAAGGTTGAAAGGATGCCAAATCGTATGAATTTAGGTAATAGATTTATATTACTAGAGTAACTTGGCGACTGTCAATACTGTCTTGTAAGTTGTAACTACTGGCGCAAGCAAAAATAAGATATTACATATTTTTGTAGCTAATCCTAATAAACTGATATTTATATACTTACTAGCTGACTCGGCAAATGTTTTGCCACAAAAATTCTGCATAGGGACACCCTAGTCACTTTTTTGTATACCGTTCGCAAAAAAGTTTGTGAGGAAACACTATCTTACGTGTAGAGCGTAAGATTATAAAAACCCTAGTCACCTAGCGGTATGAAATATACTTCATGACCTACTCACATCTACCAAATAAAATAAATATACACAAAAAAATCACCATAATTGGTCGAGCCGATCCGGAGGAGAGCGATCCACAAATACCATGACACCAGATTTTTATTATGTATCAAATTAATTCGCAATGTATAAAAAAAATATATTTTATAATTAATTAAAATATACCTTTTTATAAATATAACCAGTGTAGGCAGGTACTTTAACATGTTATTTAGAATGACACTTCATGTAGCAATATTTAATCTATATCTACGACAACAATTGGAGAGCCAATAATAATACTGAGGGTCCTCTGCTTTATTTTCGGTCGGCAACACGTTGGTGAAGCTTTTGGAGCTGCAGGTATCTACGGACGGCGGTGACCACGTACCATCAGGTGGTAACCTGCGTTTTTGTCGGCTATTTATAAAAACAAATTTGTATTACAATAAGTGTAATAAATCAAAAAATTAAATATTTAAAAGCTACTCTGAAATAGAAAACAATTCCATTATAATTTATGTGTTGATGCTATAATAAATTACATATGTTATAACCTGTCACTACGAATAATCGTCAAAGGAATGTATGTATGTAAATTAAAAAATACCAATTAAATAAATAAATTAAAAAATAAATATAAAATAAATGCATCAATAAAGTATAGCATGGCGATCACTGGAATACTACTAGAAGTTATTTACTAACATATTTCAAGTCACAAAGTAGATAATAATAAAACTAGGTAAGTCCGACTAGCAATTAGATAGGTTCTGTACTATTTATGAACATTATTTTTACTCTTGCAATTCAAGATTTTTGTTAAGCTTGTTGTCTATTATTTAAAGTATAGAAAGCTAAATTTTAAGTAGAATAAGTTTTATTGACATTCTCATAGATGAAATGACGAACTTGTTATTCATATCGTCACAGAATAGATACCGTATTCTGCAATATTAATAGGTACTGTGATTAAAATAATAATACTAGCTGACCGGGCGAACTTCGTAACGCCTAACAATCATATTAAAAAATAGGGGTTGGTTTTAGAAGGGTGAAAATTTAGGGTTGTATATATGTTTAATACCAGATTATAAAAAAATAAAAAAATATTAGGGGTGGACAACCCTTATCATTTAGGGGTATGAAAAATAGATAGTAGCCGATTCTCAGACCCACTGAATATGCAAATAAAATTTCATAAAAATCGGTCAAGCCCTTTCAGAGGAGTATAGTAACTAACATTGTGACACGAGAATTTTATACAGTATATAAGATATGATTTTACGTCAAGTTGAATTAATTTAGGTATGACATGCATAAAGACTTTTCACAATTTATTACACGATAGGATGATTACCAAAGTTTTTTTTTATTGCGCCACAATTAGATTAATTATTTACATTACCTTTATTCTGTTTACCTACGTATCAAACTGCAACCATATTATCGTGCAGTACAATCAGTAACAATAAACAGATTTCGCCGTACGGATCCCTAAATATATAAGCGACATAAAACCCAAATGGCTTGTCAAATTACATTCATTATAATGTCATAAACAGAAACTTGTGTCGTGAATCAGGAAACTGTCTCATTAATAAATTTTTTATTTCATAGACAATAAAAAGGCCATAAAATAGAGTAGAAGAAATAAGTCCATTTTCTTATACTACAAGTATATTATAATTTAAATAATATAATAATGACAATCGACCTTCAGAGTAATGGCGTCTTCATACAGTAATTTTTACGTCCAATTTTCTGGCTTAAAAGCCTCAAATATTACTCTATACTATATGCACATAGTATTCTATATTATAAGCTCGTTTTGAACAACATTATAAGCTAGTCCAACATAAGGATGGCAGCCATTCGGTATTTTATATGAAAATTGGATAGAAGTTTACAATTTCATAGCCGAGTTACTCGTAATACTGTTAGTATTCAATTCGCGGCTCCTACATTTGTCTATGCCATTATGCCGAGACTGCAGTCAAGAGTCGAGTCTACTTACTTAAAGGTGCTTACATACAACCTTAGAGAGGGTACCTATCATAAGTTAGAAAAATATTTGACCGAATTTCATTTCACCTAATACTTTTCAACTATTATTTTTTCGTTTTTTTTTACTTCATCAAAGTCACTGTATCACTTGACCTATTGTCAATTCGATTTTTTTCATTACTCCGACGTTTCATTTGTTCGAAGTATTATGTTTCCGAACATTCATTATCCATCCATCCATCCATCAGCCCTTAGAGGTGCATGCAAACAAGCATGCAACGTGCAAACAAGCATGCAAAATGCAAGCGGTCATGCAACATGCAGCAAGCATTGTTTCTGTCACGGCTCCAGCGCCCCGGGGCTCCAGTGGTCACAAGTGAGCTTATCGTCACAGATGGTTTTAACGTACACCGCCGCGGCTGAGGCTGGCCGACGAGGCACCTGCTCTTCAGCTCACGGGCCGCCTCACTGATGTCCATGGGTGACGATAGCCACTTACCATCAGGTGGATCGTCAGCTCGTTTGCCGGCAATTAACATAAAATAAAAGATAATTAACCCTGTTCTTTTTTCTAGAATGCTATCCGCAACGGAAAAAAATGTCTAAATGACCAAAATGAGTAATGAAATTTAAACTAATCTTTATGATATTAGCACAACTTTTATACACTTCAAGCCAATGGATACACTACTTTAACTAAACGTTGTATGCAACAATGACACTGCGGGCATTCGTAAATGAACACTAGATTAAAGGCTAGATTATATGCGTAACTCTAAAACTGTATAGAGTCAAACGGACTCGACTAGGTACTCGACGTTGATACTACCCTGGTACTTTTGCTTACTGAGCGTAGGAGCGAGTAAGCACTTCTTGTGTTCTTTTTTTTATCTGGTAATGCATCGATCGATGGTCTCTTGTATTGCTGTTGGCCGTGGGCATCGATTAAAGAAAAATCTTTAATCATTGATTTTTACAATTGTTGTATGGGAAAAGTGGAAAATCGACTTAATCAATGGACCGAATATGCCTAATGCATTTTAGTGGCCTTAAACCACCTTCGGATTGTCGCCTTTCAAATAAAACCATTTTGAGGCATATCAGTTGGATGGTTTCAGAATTATAGATTCTGAAAGGACATCCGTAGAAACATTTTTTATGTTTTATATATAAATAGATTATCAATGTCAATTAACCATTTAACAACACAAATGACGGTCCAATTTCGACCACACGGGGACGCACTGGTTCCATAATACACCTTACAAAACGATATCTATAAGTGTCCAATACCATAGCTAAACTATGTACAGTCTAAATTCCACCTTATCACTCACAGTCAAAGTCTATAATAGACTACAGAACGTGGAAATACTAACGTAATACTGTTGACAATTCGTAATGTTTCTTATCAGTCATTCATTGTTCGGTTTATGTGGTCAATGAAAAGTCAACAAGTCGAATGTGGGACACAATGATATATTGTTAAGGATAACAAATAACCAATATTAACTACTTACTGGAACTACGAATTAGAATTCCTTTATATTTGACGTCATCGTAATAGGTACTACCTAAAGTTCATAGTGAAGTAGGTAAGACTAAACAGCATTTATTTTTATTGGTGTCTATTGGTCATGTTACTAACGGTTACTTAATTCGCTCCTTAGTAAAGAATCACCATACAAATTCTGTACTAAGGAGCGATTTAAGTAACCTTTAGTGACTCTGAGTTTGGCGTCAGGTACCTTAGGGTAGGTACACAGTAACACACCGGCATCCCATAAGGTTTTAAGGTCACGGTATGATTAGTCGAAATAGTTCATCTATGTCTATGTCCCATGTTCCGTCTTTAGGTACCTTTTACGAAGCGTGGCCTCCATATGTATAAACTTCTTGGGCTGTACTATGGATTTACTAATGTTATTATGCAACAGACAAGCAAAGGCTTACCGTGAAATCAAATTAACAGAATTATAAAATATTAAGTTCAATAACTTTAGATCTAAAGCAAGTTGGATAAGTAATGACTTGTATCTTAAAACAATCTCCCATTGTATGCATATTAGTTAAAACATTTTCGAAGCTTACCAAACCCAATTAATAACTCTTAATAAACTTAAATTTATCACTATCAAAAAGAAACATCGCCCCTATCGGTCATCTGCAATCCTATACTATAAAATCTGAGATTAACTCACAAGATCGGATCTTACAATTTATCATTGTACACTATTTCTAAGATTTGGCCTCAATTGTTTTCTGGATCACGTCACGAACATGATATACAGGGTGATGTCGTTAACGTTATTTTTATCGAAACACAATCAAGTGCAACTGGGTGTAAATATGGATGTATGTTATAAATTGATAAAAATACGTACGGAAAATTGGAAATATTGGTTTTATAGTCAATTTTTTTATCCCTTTATTTTTGATTTAATTTACCAAAACTTTTCTTAATGCTCCTTGATACTATATATGTAAGGAACCCATATAAAGTTTAGACTATATGTTGACTGTCAGTCAATGTCAAGTCTAGGCGATATAATTTCAATTCTAATCGTTTTATTAACTTCATGGCCACATCCTGTGTAAGTAGGTACATCACTCGTTCATTAAACGCTAATAATATCAACATTAACGGTTGACGCAGTGTTTTTAACAGAGGTTCTAAAGTTAACTGCAAGACCTGGCGAGTGTTTGTTTACCAAATTTTTACACTCAAACCCTTTTAATGGAGTAGTGATGGACAAGTGTTTTGAATATCGGTCGTTCTCCCGTCTTTTAATCCTGCACTTCGAATCCTTTTTTATAATTTTGTTAAAATTAGACTGTTATTATCATTCATTCATGTGATGTCACATTATTACTGTTTCGAAGAATCGAATCTGGAACCTCTCGCTTCATAATGTTAACTAGGGCTCAAGAAGCCAGCAAAGATTTATCTGTTTGGATAACCGCGCTTTTTTTTTTGCCGGTAGTGCATCTGTGAGTATTACGCCTTTGGTAGCACCTACTCATATCGATGGTCAACGGTGGTCACCAATTACCGTACTTACCATCAGGTACAGGCTCGTTTGTAGAAAAACCTGATAATACCAGTAATCTGAATGTATGTTATTCACTACAAAATTCACTACAAATAAAACAGCAAATACTAGAAGACACTTCGCAGTCTGTGATATTCCTAGGGTTAATACATCTTTTGCAAAGAAATTCTTTGGATATCGTAGCTGTTTCTTATACAATAAGGTAAATAAAAAACTTAAAATATTAAATGATCACAGGTATCAATGCAAAAATAAATTAACTAAATGGCTCCTTACACTGGATTACAAAGAAACTGAAAGATTAATACAAAAAATGAACATATAGTTAATAGTAGAAATATACAATACCACATATATACACACAACATAAATATGCTATCATACACAGGTTGAAATCTGAACACACACATATACAATACACAACACAAAACATATTCACATACAGACACTTACATGCAGATAACACTAATACACACACACACGCACACACACACACACGCGCACGAACAGGCACTTACAAATCACACACTATGTTAGGAAACACACACATGCAGGCATTTAACGAACATACCCACTCATGCACAATAACTTAAAGATTAGAGGTCTTAGAAAAAAAAAATTGTTTTTGTTTAAGTCTATATTATATAGTCGTACCTCAGTATTGTATTATTTTATCTGTCAAATCTGTAAAGGGGATTCCTGGTGTGCCAAAATACAGGCTTCGGCTTAGTTTGGACACCAGATCTCCCACAAAACAAATTATCACAATATATACATGTACTGTAGTGCAATAAGGACATATTGTAATTTTTGTGTGGAGATAAAAATAAAAAGTTAGTATTATTATTATTATTATTATTATTACTACAAGCTGCTTATATCGTTATTATACAAGTGACTTCTCCTAGAAAGTACAGCACAAATATTCCTCTGATGACCATAATAAGCCGCCGAGACCAGTATTACGCATATCGACAACACCCATAAATATAACTCACGCACACAAACACACTGCTATACTTACATCTATGAGTAAAGATGTATTGTAAGGACCAGATACGATTGACCGTTATCTGTAATAGAAGCGTCTTGTGGACTGGTCTCATCTCAAGGTGGCAAAGTCGTGAGTTTAAAGCGATTTTCTGATTTCGATACGAGTATTTTTAATATGCAAATATGTATATGTTACAGGAAATCTGTATAATGCAGGTATTCAACACAATTCCTAGGCAATGTGTATAATACCTCAATCGTTCGGGCAATGTATGAAATTATTTTAGTAGCTTCATCCTCAAATATCATCGGAAAAAATCTGTTGACCAATAATTATAAAGATGTCAAATAACCTGTACAGATAAAAAACCGTTAACCGCTCTTAGTAGGACAACGAGGTAAATGAAGACGTTGAATAAATACTCTCCGGATAGTATCTTAATAAAGGAACAGTAATAAAATAGTAAGTCAGCCCTCCTCAAGGAATATAATACCTACATTTCTGCAAACCAGTCTTATTTCATAGTAAAATGGTTTAACTATGCCTATTGCATTACAGTTGTATTGCAGTTGATTTACACAGAGCATAATATAACAGATGTCGAATAATAGATGTATTTTAATAAATGTGTAATTTTCTTATTTAATTTATATTAAAAATGTAAGCAAATGAGGTAATAAACAGATAGAAGCAGTTAAACTGGGTAACTACTAGATAATTAGAAGTTTTTTCCAACAATACCTAAATTAATTCTTCTAAAACAACTTACGTCAACTATTTTAAGAGCCGGTTGCACCATCTAAAGATAACAAAAGTAAACTTTTAGTTAAGCAAAACAATTTGACGCCTAGCTTGATTTATAAAAAGCGATGGTGTAAACTGTAAACAAAACGAAGTTTAAAATAAAGCTTAAAACTTTAAATAAAACCACCATTGTGTTTCAAAACATGCTGTCTTTCCACATTAGCGCGAGGCTTAGCAACAAGAACATGGTTTGTACTAGGGATATAATAATTAAAAGACTACAGATATTAACATGAACGAAATAGACAGTACAATGCTGTAGGAAGAGATCGTAGAAGCAGATAGGGTGACCGTTATCGGACTAATAGCGTTGAGCGTCTTATGCGGCGATGCGGTCTACGCGGACTTACACATCGGAACTGCAAGCGCGGCGATTGTGTGCAATTGGGTATTCTAATAATTCTATGCACTTGAATGGTCCACAGATGATTTAAAACCGTAACTCGGGATTTGAAATTGTCTCCTAGGTTTTGTAGATTTAGGGTTCCTTAGTCAAAAAGGAACCCTTACCGTTTCACCATGTCTGTACGTCCGTCCGTCCGTCCGTCTGCTACAAAGCGCAGCGACCCTTAATGTTAAATAGCTGCAATTTGGCATTGATATACAATACTTTAACACAGTGGTAAAATACAATCCAAAATACAGTTAACGTAGGGATGACTATTTTTTCTCGTCTGCCCCACAATTTGGGGTTTTTAGATTTAGGGTTCCGTTTGTGAAATAGTCATCTTTAAAGTGCTAATTTTGGTTGTAGTCAAGCATAAATAGTAAGGTAACAATATAAGAAAGTTGATTTTGCTAGTTATTCTTTATGATGACATGTAAGCGTAACGTAATAAAAATGACGCGAACAATGCAAATTCTTAACGTAGTCGATAACTGACAACTACATTCGCAATCTGCGCTAGTCACTCCTAATAATAGAGATATACAATAAAATATTCCCCTCGCCTTAGGCTACGGATTATTTCTTAATATCAGAACGAAGCAATAAAATGTAACAAATGTCACAATTACTGCCGAGAAGTGGTTAACGATAGATGTTCAGGATGACATAATTGATGTTAATCATAATGACAATAAGGGTAACATGAATTGTAATATAGCAAAATTGCATAATAAAATAACAATTTGATATTAGTTATCTGTTTAAAAATGTAAATGAATCTAAAATGATAAGTTGAAACTAAAATAATAAAAATTGCAGAATTGCAAATGGAAAATTCTTACAAATTTCCATTTATGTTATTCAAATAGCTGAATTAGCATAGATTAGAACAATGCGAACATTCTACAATCTAAATAGTGGGTATCTATAATAAATTACAGTTATTTCAATGCTATGCAAACGAAAACTTTTTAATAGACACCAGACGTATAGTTTTACTAAGTAAAAGAAACCTTTGTCATTGTCATAACGAAACTGTCTTGTAAAAAATAATATCTTTCTTTGAAATAAAAAAGTGTAAGGTTTTGAATATAACAGTAAAGGTAATATAACTCATTACCAAAACTATAAGCGGAAACCCAACACATAGTACCATTAATCCAACGGTCTAAATACCATAGGAATAACAGAAATAACGTTAGTCACGTTTTTATCTCATTAATGGTCCGACTATTTATCTCTTCATGTCCTCTGCTCCATCATTAATACATGTCAACGGTATACTGTCGCCGCCTGACTTTTGTTTCATTTTGGTTTGTGACATTTAGATTTCTACTTCTTACAGTTTAATTCTCAGTAAGTTTGAAACGTGACTTTTATCAACAGAAAGAAATTAAGGAATAAAAATAACGCCTTGAAGTATGCCGTAACAAAACTTTGGAAAGCTCTAAAGTCTATTTTAAACAAAAAATTTGAATTGACACATATTTGTTAGTTCTTTTATAGCTTAAGAAATCGTGATAAATCACAAGTAATTTCAGATTTCCTTTTTTAAGTAACGGGTGATTACAGATAATGAAAGGGTATTACGTCTACGCGAACGAAGTATTGATAGTTTTAAAAGAAGGTCTGTGTAAGTCGGGCAAGGTCAAAGAATAGAAACCTCAATATTGCCGCAATGTAATAGCCATAAAAGACAGAATAAATCGCAATCATGATGTCAAACGATTATAAAAGACTAACAAAAAACTTGTACCAAAACAAGTACTGTAATAACTCGTAACAAGCGACGATTTCGTGCACCATTTAAAATCAATTAAACATACTTTTCAAATCCTGATTTAACATAATATTAAGCTTGACAAATGACACGCAGCTGTCACAAAACAATTCACTTTAAGAAAAGCACGAGTAAAACTGGCAATATTTGATTAGCACTTAACAGAGGAGCAAAAAACGCACGTCCGGCGAGTTCGCGCCAAAACCGCACGGAGTCGAATGCAGTCACAGACCAAAACAGAACACAAGCAAGTAAACACTTCTGAACGACCGCCTCGCTTCCTGCCTGCAGGGCAAAGCAGGAACGAAAAAAAACGACCCACATCAACAAATTCCGTAGCAACACCGTACGAAACGCCATCATCGGCCCAAACAGAAAACGTTCAAACTCAAACTCCAAATGATGAAAAAATGTCGTAAGCCCAATCATATAATTTAAGAGTAACAGGTGCTGGCGTTGTACGAAAAAAGTTGACGTCGTGTTTTTATTGAAATTAAAACCGTATTAGAGAAAATGGTCGGGTTAACCGCAAATGTGTTTTATGGCTCGGATTCGTTTTGTTTCGACCGATCCTATATAATGCCGAGACCGGAGCGATCATGGCGTTTTAGATTTAATGCCGCTTTGGAAATGGCGGCGCACTTGTACAAATGAAGGCTCCGCGATGTTCAATAATTCCAGTTAACATTTAAACAAACGCAAATAATGTAATAGCGGAATGAAATTAAACTGGAAACGTTGGAACAAAGCTTTGAGGTGTTCCGAATGCAAGTTCCCGATACTTTCTAATTAGAAATGAAAAGGAAGAAACACAAAGAACCTTCAATGAAAAAGATTTCCAACGGTCAAAGAATACGGACTATTTTTTAGTTTGAAAACGATTCGTTAAGAACTTAGGTAAAGCTTCTCATTATAAAGACCAATTGAAGTGTTAAGTCTAGACTCAGCGCGGGATCCTTTTATAGTATAAAAGATCTGGAACAATGCATTATCACAGCGACGTCATAATTATCTTTGATTATAATTGGATACTTCAACACGTTCTTCGTAAAATTGCTTTTTGATAACCATTTGTGATTTTAAGAATGGAAAGAGTAGTAAAAGTATAGGTCCGTATTTATAAAGGGCGATTTCGGATCCCACAAATATCCAATTTTCATACGATCTGACGTTTGTCAGCATTTCAAACCGTATCTTGAGATCTCGAAATTGGTTTATTAACATGGGCATTTAGACTAACTGCCTTAGTACTTTTTTCTCCTATTTTGTGGGTAGCAGACCTGGATTTGGTTAAAATAGGTTTAAAATTCTAATAAACTAAAATTGAAAGATTTAAAAAACTGGCCCGTATAACAGCAAAAAAATATCCAGAAACGTTAATGAAATAGATGTATCGTACCAGGAATTTAATTAAAAAATATCGTCTGTCAGATTTCTTCTTGGCCTTCAGGTGTATTTACTCAACACTACATTTGATAACATGCCTTGGTATTTACATTTAAACAAATTGTATGGTTAATGAAATCAACTTATCCTGCTTAACGAGTTAGTAAAGAAATCGACCCTGGTTTTATTTAAAAAACTAATTCCATCACGAAACATTTACCTCCCCCTCAAATTTATAGCTCACTACAGCAGCTCAGAAATTTCCCAGCAAAAATAAGACTATTCCAATTTTTTATGAATATTAAGACAACTTATTTATTGGATCCACGCACAAAATAGCTAAAAGGAAATTGCCGTAAAAGATACCGAAACAAGCAAAGCTTTTTGCGATATTGTTTCTACCCTCTCTACTATATCATCCTAATCGCGTTAACTCGACCGGTATTAAAAGAACATATTTTATATGCGCCGTTGGCAGAGCGCCAACCTTACTAGAGATGAGTGAATATGAAAACAATAAGATTAAACTTAATTCACCTTTTATACACTCGTATACCATTGTCATAGGGTTTTTGACCTGCCTGGCTACTGTCTACGAAATGTTTTTACGTCGGTTGCAGCTTCGGAGTCTATACCTGGGATCGTCACTTCATGTTACG
The DNA here is from genome assembly GCA_963932265.1 of Thymelicus lineola. Classification (NCBI taxonomy): domain Eukaryota; kingdom Metazoa; phylum Arthropoda; class Insecta; order Lepidoptera; family Hesperiidae; genus Thymelicus; species Thymelicus lineola. The sequence goes on along the minus strand of OZ010707.1, from coordinate 938,412 downwards.
TTGTTACGTATACGTAAGTGCCTATTATTTACGGCATTAAGTATCCCGTGTTAATAATTTGTTATAAAGTCAAAGTCAAAGTCAAAATATTTTATTCATATAGGTATCATTGATACACTTATGCACGTCATTTTTTGGCTTTTCGAAAGGTGCTTTGTCATGGAGGAGAAGAAAAGCCTAAAGAAACTCCTCAGCACATCTTTTAAAAAAAATATTACAAAAAATATATTATCATACAAAAGTTTACTATTCTGAGTGGAACTGGTTGCAGAGCTAATCATTTCCATGCGTCTTTGTCATTTAAATACTCGTTTACACTATAATATCCCTTGCCTAACAATTGTGTTTTTACACGTTTTTTGAAAGATTCTATTGGCAAGTCACGTATTATTTTTGGGATTTTATTATAGAAATGTACACCAAGCCCTATGAAAGATCGTTGCACTTTACTTAGGCGGAACGAAGGCGTAATTAATTGATACATTCTTTTTGTTTGGCGATTATTAATATCAAAATTTTGTTTATACGCGTTTATATTCTTCCTTATAAAAACTACATTATTGAAGATATACTGGGAAGCTACTGTAAGTATACCTATTACCTTGAACTTTTCACGCAAAGATTCCCGAGACTTAAGTTTATAGATAGCCCTAACAGCCCTTTTTTGGAGAATGAAAATTTGTTCTATATTGGCTGCTTTGCCCCACAGCAAGATGGCATATGACATAACACTGTGGAAATAAGCAAAATAAACTATCCTAGCAGTTTCGACGTCAGTATACTGCCTTATTCTCCTAACAGCATAAGCAGCCCTACCAAGTTTTGTCGCGAGATTTGTTATATGTGGGCCCCATTGAAGTTTACTATCTAAGGTCACCCCTAAAAAGACCGTTGATTCCTCCATATGCAATGTTTCATTATTTAGTTTAAGAGAGCTCTAGCATCAATAATAAGGTGTCAGTAAGAATGTGGTTATTATATCGCTTGCACCTAAATATAAAAAGGAATATTTGAGTAATATAAATTAAATATTTTTTGTATTTACAATAGATTTAGATAAAGTAACTAAATAATACAAAAACGTTTTATTTAGTTTTTATGACTTAGCTTATTAACAAACCTACAAGTTATTGGCGATACACTTCAAGATAGTAATAGTGGTAAAATGTTCAAAATGTTCTTAAATAAAAATATGTAAGATGAAAGCACTTTTATCAATTTTATTGAAGTTCCATCCATTAGTTTATGACACCCTGAAGATAAGAAGAGTGGTGTTAAATCCGAAATGATAACTATTACTACGACTAATTAACTTGAAACAATGTATAATGAAATAGATAACATTTTAACACTTATATATTTTCACACTTAGTAATAAAAATGCGAGAATAATAGATGTTTTATAGGTGTCGTTCTGAGTCATAAATTAGCACCTATGTCAGCAATTATTTATTGTAAAGCGTTAAATACGAAGAAGGATCTAGTAATAACGTTTATCAAGCGAATACCAGTTTGAGTACAGATAAAAAATACTATGAATGATGATACTCGCCACAGATTAATAGAGCGGCATTTCGCTTTTATGAAGGCGCTAGCGAGCTAATCGATCAATTGTTTTTATCGGACTTGGATCAATATTTCTAATCTAAGAAATGGATTAGCATTGCGAAGGAATTTAGATTTGTTTTGTCGGATGCAATACAATATCTAAACAGCTATCGAATTAACTGTGGGAGCTTGAAGCTACTTAAAACTGTATATTAATGTATCCAAATGAATAATGAAGTAGATGTTTTGTAAAAGATACATGATAGAAACAAACGTTCTTTGCTAGTTATGTTAATTTATTTTAGAGTATTCTTTTTAAACAAATATTAGTTGTTCGTGCATTTTCTAGAGTTTTTCGCGTATCCGCCTTATGAGTAATTACCTACATGAATTTGCAAAAATCTCATATTAGAATTTGCTGTTAAGAAATCAACTAAAGCTAAAATTTCAAATTCCCAGCTTCAGCAGATTAGAGTGTTTGTGAGTCTTTATATATTATTATAGTTATTTTGTTTTCTGGTTTTAAGTAGACCAAGTTTAGTATCAATTTGATGAAATTTTTGCTTACATTTTTTTTGTTCCAGAGATTAGCCCAGACAAACAGACAGAAAGGCAGACAAAAATTTTAAAAAGTTTGTTGCTTAGGTATCGTTTAAATAACTATGTATAAGCACTTGACAAAACAGTTATTTTGAAATCACAGACAGCCACTTCAATTTTATTTCATCTTTAGATTTGTATCTGTCATAAACAAATCACCGTATTGACGAGAGAGATCAAGAAGGTCGTAGCGTGTCCCTAATTACCGGCAGTGGTCAGATGGTGATGGTGGTAAATCACTCGATTACCGATCGAGTAATTAAATTACAACACTCGTAGTTGATGAGAGGGCGAAAGACGATAGGCGTGTGTGTAAGGCAGAAGCGGTCGCGGAAAGTGAAATCGGACAAATTCTGCACTGGCTATACATCTTTCGATCAAGACTAATAGCACAAAATACATAATAATACTAATAGCCACAAAATTTATCTCGCAGTTTTGTAATTTTGTCACCAGCTAACAGATATACCTACAAGGTGAATTTTTCAAGTGGGCGTGGATGGCCAAATCCAAAACTGAGGATAGCGAAAAATGCTCAAATGTGTCTCGGGGCCGATTTCTATGAAAACTAAAATCGCAGTATTAGATTTTTGAAAAATCAATATTCCTAGCCAGCATAAAAAACAGCCTGTGTGTATTACACCATTCGATAGTGTCGGTAATAAGGATCAAATTCTAGAAAGTAATGACATACGGCAAACTAAGGGAAGGAGCTAATTTTTAACAAAATACTTTTTACCAATTGAGTTAAGGTTCAATTGGTTTCTAATTATTTTCAATAAATAACTGTATTTGATGTTATATGGATGGTAAAGCATTCAGCATTATAACATTATTACATTTGAATAAATTAATTCATTAATTACGCACAGTGGTCGATTTTAATAGTTATCCGCCAATACACGGAGAGCCGCATTCCGGCATGTAAGTAAGAGTGTAGTTATCGCTCCGTGAACTCTTAAGGCCTCACTGCCAAGTTTCTTGAGTCACGCTTGTGCATAGTGATATTTCTGTTTAAGTATACTAGGTAAAGAAATAGATAGGCAAGTTGCCAAAGCCGTGTCATATAATGTGGAAATAGGATATAAAAGAAATTTAGTGTAGGAAAATGTTTTACAATGAATTTTTTGGTCAGATGTTGCGTACGTGTGCCATTATGACGTATGTTAGCTTGGTTTTAGTTATTTTCCAGTGGCATTAAAGCGTTACTGCAAGAGTAAGTAAGCTGAAGTATCTAAATGGAAGGCATACCTACGTAAGTCCCTAGTGATTCTTTTAGTGACATATATGTATGTATATGATGGATCACGGATGGTTGTGACAACCGCTCAGGTGACAATTAACATACAAGATTTATCTATGCCTGAAATCCAGGATGGAATGTCGCATTTGTAAGTGTACTTTAAAATGTTCATTATTAAAAAATATATATCATCGACTTTCAATCAATATTATCAATATGATTTAAATTAAAAAGAAATATCAAAATAAATATTGTTTTACCTAACTTGTACCATACAACTGCTTCTCGAATTTCAATAAAACTCCAAGTTATAATTAGTGACATAAACACAAGTTTTTATTAACGTAGCTTAATTTTATGGTTTTCTTTTCCCCAAGACAATAAAATTTAAAACAGAATAATTAATATTTATAAACAAATACGAGATAATATTTATTTGCCTAAAAGGTAGTTTTAACAAATATTATTATGTTTATCATGATGATGGTATTGTTATCATAAGATTTTATAATTTTCTCTTTTTAACAGACTTCAAAAAAGGAGGAGGTTCTCAATTCGACTGTAGTTTTTTTTATGTTTGTTACCTCAGAACTTTGGACTGGGTGAACCGATTTGGATGATTCTTTTTTTAATCAAAAGCTGGTGCTTGTCGTGTGGTCCCACATAAATTTGAGCGAGATCTGTCAATGGCATCCATGTCAAAAGCATATAAGTCTTAAATTTGCATTAAGTATATGCGCGATAAATGGACGAATAACTCAATATCGCGCCAACCGATTTCGATGACTCTTTTTTTATTGGATGTACTTCATTTGAAGTCGGTTATTTTTTTGTTAATTTCTTACCATTTCTGGAGACCAGACGTCATTACAGTGCCCTAAAATGTCCCAATACTAGCGATGGGAAATATCGCTATTTTTATTTCGCGATCGCGTCGCGAAGTTCTTTTTTTTTGTCACTGCTATATCACCTGTGATAAACCGCGCAACCGCGATATTTATTGGCGGCAGTTAATATCCATAGACGATTCCATGGATATATTACTCTAGAGTAACATATCAATGTTAGAGTAATATATCCATGGTATTGGCGGAAATAGACATCAAAACTGTAAAGAAGCTTTCAAAAAGCTGTAGAAAACTGTAAAATTCTACTTAAATTACTATAAATCTACAGTTTTTCTTAAAAACTACATAAAACAGTAAGAAAATTATACTTGTATTCGTAAATCAAAGATGTAAAAAAATGTATGGGGGCTGGTCCTAAATTTGTACAAAAACAAAACTTGGATGTGGAGAAAGTGAAAATTATTCCGATTGTGACAAGCTTGTGAAAATAAAAAAAAGCATCCTCCCTCCTTTTTATTTGTGTTTGAATTTCCGTAGATAGATAAAAAGCTAGCCACACTGGGCACTTTTAAGTTCTGGCAACTCTAACCTGACACTGACAGTGACATTGAGTGATGATTTAACGTTGACATTTTGTTTTGATTATGGATGTATTACTCTAACTGGATGAGTAACTTTGTAGAGGTACCTGAAGATCAATTTATTTGAATTTCTTCAAAATTATCGAATTTAATTTATTGCATTAAGAGTAAATTGAAAATAAAGGTACACAATTACGGTACATCTATATTATAATAATATTTGTTATTAATCTTGGACGTTTTTATATCATTATAAAAAATCACAATCTAATGATATATCCTGGGACTATAGATAACATGGACACAATACAAAATTGATACTTCTGATATTATGATGTCATCAATCTTCAGGTACCTCTACAAAGTTACTTATCCAGTTAGAGTAATATATCCATGGTTCAGTCCAATATTGACATTTGACAATTGAATTTGATTGATTGACATTTGACACTCAACACTGACAGATAATAATATCAAACATGTCGTTTCGTTTCATGACTTTCATGATTTTGGTTTACAATTAATGTTATTATTTAATACATTTACAACACCGATTTACAACGTTAAGTATAATAGTTATGTATTGAAAACATAATAATATAATAGGTGGACCTCAGATATGTTCATAATTCGTGAAAAGGACGTAGTTATGTACCTGTTAGAAAAATCCTTTGCGTTCCTTTCCACCTTCAAATTATGATGAATATATTTCATCAATTTTCCAAAATATGGAGGATCAATAAAATATACGTCTTAAAATTTCAAGTAGATTAGAAAATATTATGCTTTCAAATGAAATATAAATTATGGCTGTACAACTTTCTTCGGAATAAAGGACCACTTTTGAACATCTCCTTTACACAATTTCTACCAAAACTGCCTCGTTTTCACATACTCTTTATTTTCAGTTTCATGTTTATTTTTAAAATCGTACATATTTTTTTTAAATCTCTTTAAATGGTCATCGGTAGCATATTTGAACTCATAATAATTTTTAATTTCTGACTTTGTTTGTAAAGTGTATTTTGGTCAGAGACATCTTTTGGTGGTAGACGGTTTGTTCCTAAGTTTGGTATCTATTACGCAGTGAATAAAATAGATGGCGCTAGTAATATAAAGATTAAGAAAAAACTGTAGATTAATAATTGGAGGTTTAAATTAAAAAGTAACTAAATTGTCTGTTTACACGTATTAATTTATTTAAAATTTAGTTATCTACTTTACTACTTTAGTTATCTACTCGTTTATACGTGTAAATCGGACTTAAGTAAAAATTACATTACGAGTGAAGTAAAATCTTACCGTATCACGAATCACGACTTGATTTTAGCATTAAAAACAATTTCAAGTATCTACATAGTTCTATAAAAACCTTACCGTGTTTAAAATAAGACTTATTTTCATTTGAAGTTTTTGTAACGTAGCAAGTTAAAAAAATCAGACAAACTAAAGTCTAATGCCGTTGAAAATAAGATGCAATTTCACTTAAACAAATTCTTTCTTCAAGCTGATGGCACTGTGTCGCTCAAATCACAAATATTGCTTTCTCTCTCTCGCACGATGGAATTCTGTGATAGGTATATAATGTAGCTTGGCCGGTGACTCGCGACTCGCGACTACTCGCGAGTCACGTGATATGGAGCCGTGAACTTATATCGCGCTCGCGATATGTAGCAGGGCGTTCCGTTCTATGTCACTCGCGCGATACGCGAAAATTTTATCGCGAGCGATAAAACCAGCGATACGCGAAATGTGCCATGCCTACCCAATACCCAAATCGAGTATTGTAAATAATAATTTAGACAATTTTAATACCTACCTAATCATATTAGGTATACATCATATCAACTTCTTATGCCTTAGGGACATTAGAAAAGAAATATATTACAAGATCCGTTCAATCCACTCTTAATACATTTTTTAAACCACAGAGTACAGACATACACGTATGATTTGCTACTAATGGTCAATGACCACAGTCTGCCTTACAAGTGTCAATTTAAATGTATATCGCATTGAGCTTTAAGCCCTTCATATAATATAATAACATCATACCTACAATGTATAACTATAGATAGACTAAGAAAATCTAGAAAGAAATTTCAAATTTCAAAGTACCCTCCGAGAACTTTTTAAATAATTTAAATACGCCTGGAATCTTAACCCGCTTGTTTAATTTCAGTGGGTACTCGACAACACTTACCCGCTAAAACGAACCACGAAACTTCTGAGTGATTTCACAGTACGCTGCCCGCCCAATTTTCATTTCTGATTATTACAGTCGATGTCAAAACTTCTCGAACAAAACCAAACACAATTTGAATTACCAAGTCGAAAGTTAAGAATCAAGTTTTCAATTTGAACGAATTCGGTGGCGCACACCTGTAGCGAACTTATACTTTTGCTTGAAGTGGTCGTGCTTGGAAGATAATGAGCTTAAGCAAATCCTATTACTGTGGCGACGCTTACACGGATTCTTTTTGCAAACACGAAATAGCAGTGTTTGTGCGACGCACGACTTTTGTTGCTATAGACTTAGGTAACGTAGACGTGGCATATTTTTTGTAGACCTGTACGGTATTCACACCGATGACATAAGTAGGGTTGTAAAGACAGTCTACTATATCTTATATACAGCATAATTCAGATATCGGTAGTTAAATGTCGATAACATAATATTATAATTTATACTGTAGAACAACTATACATTAAGCATTAAACGTGTATGATTAAAATCAAATAGACGTTATAGTAAATAAATTATGCAGCAAAACTCGATAATGTGGTTTAGCAATAATATTTACATTGAAAACATGCAGCGTAATCAAGTATCCCATAACTTCGTTGGCTATTGGCATTCTAATTTTAATGTTGCCTTTCAATCGCTTAATACTACTCGTACTGCATTTGTATCCGTGTCCTATGTTCATTCGTGAACAAGTTACAAGAATTTTATAATGTCATTTCTACACGATCATAACTCTGTGGTGTTTGTGTTACTATCGCCGCACTTACAATGTAGACAAGGCTTTATTACGGTGCCATAGCGTTGATTTTAGTTTGTGTTTGTGGCTAGTATCACAAGCAGTCAATACAGGCTGATTGTCTGTTATTCTCGATTCTTTATGCTAATGACCTATTGATACGGGCCTCATAGGATTAAGGTGGGATTCGTATGTTGTTTTGTTCTTCGTTTTGTACAACATTCTGTATAAACGTGTAATGTACTTTGATCCTTACCTACGAAAACTACTTTCGACATCTGGCATGCGTGTCTGGTGAAGCTTGGAGATAGAGGTTTTGTATGGAACCTTTCCTTTACTTTGGTATTTTTCTAGCAAAACGAAAAAAAAATCGATATAATGTATAGTAATATTATTTAATAGGTTCTCAGAAAAAGCGTGTAAATAAAATAGGCATGAATGTATCTAAATTCAATAATCAAATATGATAAGGTATCTTTGGTATCATTATGAGTTCTTTGAAGGCTGAAGCCCTAGTGGGAATAATTGGAATTCAGAAGAACGAATTTAATGTTACCTTATTGATGTTTTCAGTGAATCCGTATCAATCAGTGTACCTGAAACAAAAATAAATTATGACTCAATGTAATACACTCATCGTCATCTCATCATAAGTGTGAACTCATAGTAAAATGATTGCCAATGATGCGGAAAATATCTTGATTAGCAGTATTGTCACGACAAACGCAATGTTTTGTTTAACCACCCAATAAATAGAAGGTACTTACTATAACCTTCTGTGTGCTTAGTGCGAGTTTTACGTGACATATTGGGCTCGCAACGTTATTACCAGTTGGCTGCAATTTGCATGGGACCGAAGCTTTTCTTTCACTGCCGCTAGATGGCTCTGCTTCGGTCCCATACAATTTTTTGCCATATCGTATTTACGTGCGAGCCCGTTATGTCACGTAAAACTCGCACTAAGCACACCGTGTTTGAATGTGATCACCTAATTATCGAAATTCTACATAAAAAACCGTCTTCAAACGAAATATAAGCTTCGAAGGACTACATACTATACGAAGGACTATATACTTATAAGGACCATAAAAATAGCTATATGTACCTATGTATATTGATAAATATGGAACTCATTATCAAAATGACGTGCATTTCAAAACTTATTTATCCCATGTTCCTTACTAGCAAAAATCTACACACGTACAAAGTTTTCCAATTTCTTAAGAAACAGGAAACAATATCAAAGCTCTCACAGAAAAGTAAAAGGTATTCAAACACAAAACACGTCCTAATTGTTTGCACAAGCTCTAAAAATCTCTCATCCTTGACCAACTTTGGATCCCACACCAGAAACTAGGTCTCTCCATCTCGGCAGTGGGAACAAGGCGTATGCTTGACATACTTCTGTTTTATCTCAATATCTGTTAGGGCCGGAACGGAGTAGCGACACTTGCGACTACACGGCAGACTAGAAAATCGTGCATCGTAATTCATAGTTAATTAATTACGAAAATACGATTATGTCACAAGTGATTTGAAATCAACATTAATATGTGTTCTACAAAAAAAAATTGTATATTTATTAGTATATATTAGTCATTAAGTCCGTGCTGAAAATGATGCAAACAAGGTAGAATGAAACTTAAATCGTTTATTTATGTTGTCTTATCCCAAAGAAAGTACTCGAGAACATAAAACAATAACAAGACAAGTAGGGCGGTTGACTCTATAACCACCTACCCTGCTTGTCTATAATCAAAGTTCTTAACTTTACGGGACGCACAAAAAATCGTCGCGCAGTAGCGTATGTGGTCAGACCCTTACGTAAAACAGAACAAAAAGAGAACTACAGTGAGAGCCCGAGGCATTTCATTGTGCACTGGATTTACGATTGAAATCTGAATAATGTGGAAGTGAAAAACAAGGTGATTTTAATTAATTATTACAACTGATACTCTCCCGCCCGGTGTCATATCGCAACAGGTGTGCGGGAAGCGATGAAGCGAGATAACACGTATCTAACTTCGTTTATATATAATTATTTTATATTCGAAACTATTATTATAAAGAGGAAAGTTTTGATTTTTTTGTTTCTAATGGAAAAACTCAAAAACTGTTGAACAGATGTTGGAAGTTCGTTCACCAGTACATTAAAAGTACATTCATATTATAATTAAATTTTTAGATAGGTTCCTAACAATGTGTGAGCATTAAAAAAGGATATTTTAACACATCAACATTCCCTCAGAAATTTCAAAAGGACAAACACAGGCATTCAGATTTTCTTTTCATTAGCTTATTTAGTATAAAAAAAACTACTCACACAAACAAAATATGCAAGTAAAAAAATATAATTTTTGATCTGGGTAACAGTAGAAAGAATTTAACATTAAGGGAAGTAGGTAACTGGATTACAATGAGACATTGGTAAAACTCCGCTGCTCTTTCCCTTTCTTGTTTCGCGAATTCTGCGAATAACAAGAGAAGAGATACCATTGAGTAGTAAAACAAGCCAGTTCATTCACTGCAGCTTATTTGTTCCCACAAAATAGACGCGAAACAAAAGCCCGTAATGATACAACTGTTACAATATACAATTCTTTTAATTCTGAAAAATGTGAACGTTTTTAGGGTTCCGAAGTTAAATCGGAATCTTCATAATTTCGTCATGTCCGTCTATCCGTCCGTCCGTCTGTCCATCCGTCCGTCTGACCGAAGCAAAGCGCCGAGAACTTAGGGCTAGAAAGCTGTAATTTGACATTAATATACACATTTATTAAAACTCTAAAATCGTAGAACAAAATATTGAAAAACATTTTTTTTTCAGGGTACCTCTCCCCTAAAGGTACATTATTGCAACCTACATGAAGGTTTTTTATTTAAACTTTTGTTACACTTTTCCTTTGAACGTGATTTCTGGAAATTAAATTAGGTTTTTAAGTTAGTGATTTAAAAAAATGTATTTTCACAAGATGTGTGACTGTTTTAGGAACGGGCAACACCAAAAAATGTCAGTAATGTCAATGAAATAAATATGGCGGGTGGGGACACAATGGCAGAAAGAACAATAAAGGTAAGTAGTAAAATAGATAGTAGAAATAGAGTAGTAAAAAGAAATGTTTAAGATTAATCGAGATATTAATAACAAACACGAAGAGAACAGAATAGAAATGTTGAGCTGGCGATGCATTATAATTTCTACTTGAGATAATGCATGAAGTTGTTGTTGTAAACGCAATAATAACTTAAACAGTCTTTTCAATTTCTAAAATTACGATTTTTGTACGATCAGTATATGTATGATATTAAAATGATATTTCACAGTCAAGATCATATCACACAGAGTATCAATTACAGTATTAAAGTAATACCCGTAACTAATATCTTTAGATTAATGTATCAAATTTAGGATAAAAAACACATTTGAATACCAGCGTTTGATTCCAACCGCCTACCCACATCAATCGTAAAACCATTTAATTTTACACTCTATATTCATGAAGCTAAGTTCCTAATTGCGTAACGAATACTTCTAGTAGCAGGTGCCTTATAGGAAACATCCAACCAAATTATTCATGTTTTTAGCATCACTCCAAAGCTGACGATAAGATCTTCAGTAATTTATATTATCTTATTTTGAATGTCACTTTTTCTTATGACTTTTAATTTATTATAGTTTTTAAATCTAGCCACGCTAACGGGGGCGCCATCCATTAAACCTAATATTAATGCCAAAAAAGATTAAACTAATGTTTTAAACATTTAATTTGCATAGCAAAGTAACAGGATTATTGATATTGCACCAATATAATTCTTTCTTCCACTTACTCACGCCTTACAGAGACCATCATAAAAATTAAATTAACTGTATTAAATTAGTGATTCTATCAAAGACACAACCAATACAAACATATTCATTTAACGTAAACTTCTCTGAATGAAGCGGGTTTGTTAACCAGCCTGGATAAATTTAGTTTTTATGGCAGAAAAATATTCACTCGGATCGTTGGTATTTGTGATGTATTATTTTTAGTCCATTCACCCGCGACACAAAATTCCTAGTATAAGTGGGGTACTCACTATTTTGTTTTTAAACATTCTCTTTTTTTGTTTACATTCTCTTTTTCATAATTATTCTTCAACAAAACACTACAAAACCATTGGATGGTTTTGGAACGGTCTCGTAAGATCAACCGAAGCAAATATAACTACAAGACAAGGAACGATTAACGAAAACCCGTAAACGGACAGCGTTCCAGGGCCCCCATGGGAAATACTCTTGTTAAACTCCGCACAACACTATTAGCCTCTAGAATTCTAGATGGTTAACTTAACTTGTGCGAACGATACACTTGAGCGAGGACATTGGATGCTGAGGCTAATATTTAATTTGAACTTCTACGATAACAATATTCGAAAAGAAAAAGTCATTACTTTTTCTTACTTACTTACTCTTACTTACTTCTTCATTACTTTAGCATGTTTACAAATTTCTAAACATGCTCGAATATAATCTAACATTTTAACAAAAAAAATAACCGACTTCAAATGAAGTACATTGTACTTTTGACATGGATACCATTGTCAGATCTCGCTCAAATTTATGTGAGACTACACGACAACTACCAGCTTTCAATTAAAAAAAGAATCATCGAAATCGGTTGGCGCGATATTGAGTTATTCGTCCATTTATCGCGCACGTACTTAATGCAAATTTAAGACTTATATGATTTTGACATGGATGCCATTGTCAGATCTCGTTCAAATTTATGTGGGACCACACGACAAGCACCAGCTTTCAATTAAAACAAAAATCATCCAAATCGGTTTACCCAGTCCAAAGTTCTGAAGTAACAAACATAAAAAAAACAGTCGAATTAAGAACCTCCTCCTTTTTTTGAAGTCGGTTAAAAAATGTTTTTGGTAAATATAGTTTAAATATCCTATTTAAGTATATACGTAAATAAATAGCAAACATTTAATTCCCGTTATAACAAAAACAAAACGAAATGTGCTTATCAAGCTCGCCGTGCGAAAATGTCCGGTCCAAGTATCCGACCACTAATTGTTTCTAAGCAACGCATCGGTGTTACCGATCACATTCAGTGCTACTTTTGTCCTAGACCAGTCCTAGACATTTTTACCATCAAGAAAGTCTGTTTTTATAAGGCTTTTGTAAGGTATTTTGGACTCTTAGGATGTGAATCTACAGTTTACAATACTACTGTTATTTTAAGAGATGTTTAAAATTAGATCGCTTCTTATCTAATTCGGTGTTCCTGCAGCAAGTTCCTTAGTCTCTTGAATGTTGTTTCTGTCAGGGGATCGCAACTATTTATTCGCTGAAAAAGTTTTCCAATAAGCCTTCGACACGCTGATTAAGAACAGCCTACCTTCTTTTTGGAGAGTTTTCTTGTTTTAAAAAGGACAACTATTTAAAAGTTGTGTTGCATACGCGTGACTCTTTAGCTTTTAACATTGTTATTCGGCTAACATTTTGCTTGTAATGGAGACAAGATTAAACCAGTACATAATTAAAATTAAGGCGAATTTAATAACAGAAAGCAGTCTGAAAACAAATTACTGAAATGACGTTTAATTATTTATTAAGAGCGGGTTGAACCAAATATCATGATATAATATATCAAAATCCTTTGAATAGTTGACAAATGAATGATGAATAATAGGATCTTACCGTCGCGGCGTTGACTGCTACTAAATAGGTCAGCTAAATAAAATAGATACAACATGATATTAACGGAACCGCAATTTATCGAATCCACCTTTGGAAATAGTATAGTAGTAAAGTATCTATATTCTATAAAGTATCTATATATATATACAACCGTCTTAAAAACCGTGTGGTGCAGTGAAAAATGAGAACTAGAACATAAAACAGAAGAATAGAAATTGTGTGATTGAACCGATCAAGAAACGACAATAATTTTCGACAGGTACTAAGGAATGATTTCCCCGGGGCCTGTGTTCGTATCCAATACGATTATAGGACAGACAATCATGATAATTTATAATTCATCCTAGGTACATTTGGAAATTAATTTTACGAAAATTTTCGGAGTCTGTTTCTACTTAAGGGGGAAATTGAATAATCTTAAGCTTTTAGGTTATTGGAGATTTCAAATTTCCGCTCAGAAAATTGGTGATTTTATAGCTTTTCCAATGAATTGTTTTCTGTTGGATTTTCAAAAATTTTACACTTATTGATTGATTAATAAAAAATTTTGAGTTTAATGTTGATGTGGAAACATTTTCTTTATATAACATCAAAGTTATATCAATAAGTATTAACTATTTCTTAAAATCTGAATATAATTTGAAGAAATCCTTACTGTTCCCTAAGTTGAACTCAAATTCAAAATTCAAATTTAAAAAATTTATTCATATAGGTATCACTGATACACTTATGCACGTCATTTTTTGGCTTTTCGGAAAGGTGCTTTGTCGTGGAAGAAAAGAAAAGCCTGAATAAACTTGATTCATTTTACATCATAATGATTTTTACATATCACTAAGTCTACGGCTACTATGCTCTGAAGAAACCATTGAACTTAAATATAACTAAGATAGTTTGTAGTTTTGTCTTGGCGGATTTTTAAACCGAAACCAAAAATCATAGACCCCGAGAAGAAGATCGATATAATTGCAAACTAAAACCGTTCAGTTAAAACACAACTGTCAGTAAAAATGCTGCTTGGTAAACCATACAAAGGCCAAGTTAAAAGTTATAACTTTTAACTGTAGTTCGGTCAAACACGAATCATAGATCTGGTCACGAAATCTGAATTTTGTATCTTATGCCATAAAACCTGGTTTAAAGGGCAGATATAAGATAAGTAATTAGACAGATTACGCAAATGCCAGGTTCTCTGTAACTGACATGTTTCGTAGATCCCTTGACCTATTATTTAAAATTTTATTTAACTGAGTCACCAAAATAACTTAATTGTTAAGAATAATTGTTATTTGCGATCATGGAACCAATATAATGTGCCTTTACTTGCTCGGCAAGCATTGTGTTTGTCCTAGAACATAGTCCTGTTAAAATAAACGCTTACATTAATACAATTAAACTAATACCTATGCAAGTATCATGATTCATGAGTGATGAACACAAATGCAATTAAGACGTCAGAAAGAATTGCTTGCACTGGCCGGAAACCAAAACTGGAACCATTCGTTTTATACACTGTACCACTCAGTGATGTAATTTTTTTTTGTCTGAAGCATGGAACTCGAACCCAGAACCCCACAATCACCACAAGATACAATTTAATGGAAGCACAATTCAATGGCGTGTAGTTAGCTTTCCAACACAATTCTGTCGAAATCGGAGCTACAATCTCGTGATTTCTGTTCAACTCTACATTCTATCCGAATTCCACTCCCAAATAATCCAGGATCGAAAACCGAAACCTGGAACACGAATATTTTCGCGTATTGACGTTGCATTTCACAGCGAATGCCGTTCTCTTAATTATACCAGAAACAAATGAAATACGTACAGCTAATAATATGCCAACAGAATACCGTTTAAACTAGTTGTTAACTAGTTTCCGCCCGAGACTTCGGTCGCGGAATTTTCACAAAATAAACGTCCAATTAAATGGGAACATACATTCGGGACATAATCATGCAAATATTCAAGCAAATAATGTCCTTCTCTTTAAATACAGGTTCAGATCTGTCCCTCCTTAATTTTGAGTATCCTCCAGTACCTACTTTGCCCCAGAGCCATAATTCAGTTGTGTACTTCCCCGAGGCTAGAAGCCAGATAAACCTATACTAATTAATACCTATGAGCGACAAGAATCATTCACCAAAGTTACCACTAAGTAATTCGCACTCTATTCTATTCAGTACTCTAAACTTCTAAACATATAATATACATTGTAAATCGTTTCCACGTATACCAGTGCACTCTCGGCAAGTGCTTCTGTAGAAAGCCAGCGCCATTAAGAGGGCTATCACAGTTTTTCTTAAACTTGAGCGTTTTCACTCGTGTTTGAAGTGTGATTATGGTTTAGATAAATCACCAAAACAAAAAAAAATACATGCACGAGAAAGTTTAATTATTTCTCTTTGGAGTGCTTTAAACAAATTTTTCAATTTATTTACATAAATTAGTAAAAACCTTATTTTTGCAAATGATGTTTCATAAAATTGTACTTTTGACCATCTTTAGATGCTTTGTTACATCGAAGATATAATAATTTAAGCATCAATAAAAATGTTTATGGTACAATTGTATCTTCTAATTTGGAATGCTCAATTCAATTTAATTTGTTTCACACAGTAATGCACCTAAAATAATTCTGTAAATCAAAGAGTTACTGATAATTATTTGTCTAAAATTGTATTTTTTATCTATGAATATATAATCCAAATTGAAACAAAAAGTAATTAATAACTAAGGTTACTATGTCACCTTGCTTTAAAAAAAAATTTAGTCCTTTCAGAATTAAAATAATATTTTTAAACAATTTTTGTATGCAGTCCTGTAAATCAATATAAATCTCGGGACGAGCGGTCTTTAGCTTTAGTCCGCGCCACGCGCTTACGAAGGAAGGATGTATCGCTCGCTGTTGGCACCTTGTGCGCCACGCAATATCCCAAATTCGCTACGAATATAGCGCAACCAACACTTCTTGATACAAGTGAGTATTTTTTTGTTAGTTATGTTATGATTCTAGTGTATAAGCATATTCCTATGATATTCTGATATTAGGCATATAGGAATGTTTATCGGACTATTTTGCTTTTTCAGGCTAGTAAAAGGACGTTTGATACAGTGACAATTTTTACAGTGCATTCTGACAGAAATAAAAATAACATGGTAATAATAATTATTTATTTCTTATAATTTTTAACAGATAAGTTACGTTTAGATATTATATAGTATATTTATCTAATCTAAGAGCTATTGCATAACTGATGAATTTCTTTGATTCTTACAGGATAATGAAACCATATTTAATTCAACTATAGATGATCAGGCTCAATCTGATACAAGTACAAATAATATAGTAGGTATTTTCTTGTTAACTTGTAACGAAACATGCTTGCTTATTTGACTTTTTTTAACTATCTACATTCCTGGTTTTCCTTGTTTCAGGAATATCTAGACATAGAAGGAAGACGAATTATAATTTTTTTTTTTATTAATTAATTACTTTTAATTGACAAACATGGCGAAAAATTTGGTACAAAATATACGTTTTATTCAGTCTTTGTTTTTATTTACCAATTGTACCTATTCATTTATACTTTATCTCGAACTATACACATTTAAGGGTTTTATACATAGTGATGAAGTTATTAAATGTGCATTTATGATATAATTACCAACTGAACTACCCCTTTTAACACATCACATGCCTTTTATACCTACTACTAACCAAACTGTATCAACATTATTAAAACTGTAGAAACAACATTACATTGTATTAATTTCCTTACATTATAGTAAAAAAGCCGTTATAGGTGATAGCTGATAACATTAATCGATACAAACAATATTTCACGAATTATAAAAATAGTACGGTACTTAATTTATTTCCAAAGCAAGTATCAAGTTGATTTGTTCCTGGCGTTCGACGCATAGTGGTTTGTATGTGTGTAAAGCGTACTTCATTAGATGCACACGGGCGCGTCCCTTGCCGCGAGTTGTCAAATTTACCTAAACCTGAGCGCTTCGATTTTGTGATAGCCCTCTTAAATATTCCTCAATTCTTTACCGCAAGCAGTTTGTAGGTGAAAGAGACCCGCGCGGGTAGTTCGCTAAACAAACGGACACTCTTTAATTGAATATACAAACGAAACTGTTGAATATACAAATTCTTTTCCAACCTCATGTTTAAATTTAAATAGTATATATTTCTTTAAACCAATTTTTGTTGGTTTGTAACTTCTAACAGGAGGAGTTGTGGTTTTGATTTAGACGGTAGGTACATAGTTTTAAGACATACCCTATTTATTCATTAAAACAAGCAAACTTATAGAGAGCTTATAAAGTGTCTTGTTTCTTTCACTCTTATGAAAACCGATAAAGATAAAACATGTAATATAAGCAAACATAGTTTTATTAAGCGTTGGTAGATGGGAGATAGTTTATGGATCTGATGGGCGATAGGTGTAAAGCTAATATCGTTATTTCTCTAATGCATTTCTCGATCTTCATGTCCCTTTCTTCTTTAAGTCGCTAGCTAGCTAGCCGGTGTCTTACATGATAAGGTAACTTTTTAGTGGACAGATTTTCTTTCTTTTTCTTCTCTCTTTCTTGGCCGGCAACGCATCAGTGAGTTTGGTGTTTCTGATGTTCGTGGGCGACGATAGCCACATACCATCAGGTGGATCGTCAACTCGTTTGCCGGCTTTTTACATAAAAAAGACCCCTTAAATGCGTACGAAGTCACGGGTCATCATACCTAGATCAATGTTAATTAAGTGCGTGCAACCACAATCTATAGGGCCCGTAACGTAAGCATAATAAAATGTTGAATAAATATCAGAGCTTTATTGAAACAATATTTATTTATCAATGTGATATTTTCAACTAAAATACTTCAGCGGTTGCAGTGTGGCGGACGAAGTGGGCTTGTTTAATTTTCGGTGGTAAAAGTAATTAAATCTCCATTTGGATGATCAAATACTTGCTGTGTATTTACTATATAATAGTTAATTACCAAAAAAATTACCAGACTTCAACGCAATAGCGTTCGATTCTAATGACTGGAACTACTTATGGCTGGTCCTATTATTATATCTATCTACTAGCGCTCTGCTGCGACTGCCCACGTTTTCCGGGAATAAGTACGCTAAATCTTACGCTAGATCATGGTTTACCTGTGTGCTAAATTTCATGAAAATACGTTCAGCAGTTTTTGCCAGAAAGAGTAACAAACATCCTCACAAACTTTCACATTTAAGTAATTAGTAGGATAATCTCTGATAAAGTTACTTACGCCCCGACTTAGTGTCACTGACGGTTACTATAATTTTTAATAACGGTTAGTAAAGAATCACCATACAATTTCTGCACTAAGGAGCAATATAAGAAGCCAACTTGAAATATCTATGAAATATGCTCAGATTAAAGAAATAAAAGGAAATATGTTGTATGAAATGTATTGAAGTCTCCTGCTTACCAAACGCACGTAACGCAGGAGATTTCGCATCTAGATCGCTCACGTAGGACGCAGCATTAATGACTCTAAGTTGGGGCGTAACTGAAGTAATAATGCTGTCTCACATTTTTCTGCCCGCAACGCATTGGCCTTTGACTTTATTTACGTCTATGGGATAGTGACAGCTTACCATAAGTTCGTTTGTCAGCTTTTTACATAAAAAAGAGCCATAAATAGTGTGATACAACAAATTATTACTAGCCATTTGCCTACAAGGGGAAATTGCCCAAAACCCGGCATCAAATTAGAGCAAAAGCGTTGTTTTTCTACGAGCAGATTTATAGCAACACTTAGCCTTCCACTTTGCCCTGAACAGTTGAAATTTTCCTTCGGGGTACGCTCCTTGTCTTGGCGGCATCGTACTTTTACAAAGAATAAGATAGACTTTAAATAGGTACATATTAAACTGTAACTGCTCGATGATTGTGCATGGAAAATATTAAACAAAACTTTAATAGGTACGAGTTGACACTAATTGTAAGTCAATATAAAATGTTAGAAATTATCGAAATCAATCACAATAAATTAAATATCATTAATTTAAAATGTTAAAAATAGTTCTCACTGTCACGTGACCTCAAACACCATTTTGTAAATATGACGTCATAGTTCGTATTTTAAAAGCAAATTCAACAAACTTCATTAAACGGCTAGTACTGAATATCGGTTAGTGACGTCAGTTTTTGGTGGGAAATTTGATATTGATTTCTGTTTATCAATTTTCGTTTTTAAATGGAATATTATTATTTTTATAATATTTTGTCGTGAACATTAAGGTCTTATCTATAAAATAAAAAAAAATTCTAAAATTAGTCAACATGCCTATTGTTGGAATTAATTAACGCAAAAGTTCCCATAAAGATTATTTAAGAATGTTTGCCTGTTTGTCTGTCAAGTGCAAAAATTTTTCAGTTGCGCGATTCGCCATATTATGAAAACTCAAATATTCAAATTCCTTTTTTGCAACTTGTGGCACATAAACAATACCTTAATTTATTATCACCTAATCATTATAACAAATTAAACAATTAAATTATTTATCAACACGAACTGAATATTAAATTATATCGTGATCTTTATCATCTATCTATAAATCTTATAGCTTGAGGTGAGGTTATCAAATATTTTATTCTAAGTTGATGTAACCTGACACTCCTTTAATAATACCTTCAAAATTATTAAGATCCATACTTGCTAGGAATATTTGAAGATATAGATACATACATAGTTTGTAGTAACGACCTTAATTATGATAAAATCAGATGTGGACAGGTATAAAAGTTCCCACGACGAGGATATTTATTTTCAATCATTTCAGTTCAATATTTACTTTACCACCCACGTCCTAAAGAGGGTGAACAATAAAAAAACCTTAGACGTAAAAATGAACCCAATATTAGCACTAATAATGCGAACAATAAAAAACCTCCGACATTTAAAAATATATTATTTGCTCGACAACTTGGACTAATAATAAAAACAGTTTATCTTACACATTTTCAAGTAAATTGTAGCACAGGTGTCACTGAGCTATAGGGGCTTGATTTTTAGGATTCCGTAGTTTGAATAGGTTGAAACTGGGTTCTAGTCTTGCACATCGATTAATAATCTCTTATGTCTGTGACGGAAGACAGCGCTGGCAATCCTGCGAACCTGAGAGTTATCTCCTATGTTCTCAAAAGTGTAGAGTCTGGTAGAAGGTAATCTGTACTTGACCGGCGCGGCGCGAACTACAAGAGTGAATTACGAGAGAAGATCCGAGCCCAGCCGTGGCTCATATCGATGATAAATGTGGCAATGATGATGATGATGATTGTATTGGATTATGGTGTAAAATAAAAGATGACTTGGATAAACACTGATTATATTTTTTTGGGCTTTGCTTTGACACAGACAGTATTACAGTGTAGCAAGCAGTCGACGACATATTAATTGTAACCGGATATACCATAGAACGGATGGATCATAGAACGAGGCACAGACTACATATACAGACTACTATACAGACTATATATATTCATAACATCCCCCTTATTAAATAGCTTAGGACTCAACAACATTATATTTAAACTTACATATACAATTTTACCGTTTTACTTATACAATGTTAATATTTTACTTATTTTAAATTTTATTTAATACTATTACTTTTACAATTTTAATATTTTATGCCTTATTTTGTTTCAATTATATTAGGACTACTTTTACAAACTTGATTTTTAATAATTTAATTTAATGTTTACTCACAAAGACAGAAGTTTAACTTTTATGACATACTAGAGACATTAGGACTAAATTATCACTATCTTAACAATAATGCAACTAGTCAGTCTATCACAATCAAAAGAGACAATTATCTAATTTAGACATTATATAAATTAGAAATATAATTTTCTAGTAGGTTTAATAATCCTTCCAGACCTTGTACATTTAGAACCATGAGCAACAGGTTTTAACATAGGCTGCTGTTGTTGTTCACTAGGTGATGCCTTAATACACTTAGGACTAGGTGACAATGTAGGTATAGAAGCGGAATCTAAATCTGAACTATGTGAAGGTGACATAATATTTAGGTTAGGTTTTTTACTACTTGTAGGTGAAGGAGACAATTTTTTACTACTTGTAGGTGTAGGAGACATGTGTGAGGACACCTTAGGAATTTCCATAATATGCTGCCTATTTCTTCTGCCTATAAAACCATCAGAACCTTCTACTATATAAGACCTAGGTTGATTACATATTGACTGAATTTTACCCGGCAACCAGTGACCATCTGGTATCTTTTTAAAGTATACATCATCTCGTTCTTGCAATTTTGACAAAGACTTTGTATTTTTATCATAATATTTTTTCATTTTCTTTATATTACTTTCCTTGGTTTTCTTAAAATCTTGAAATTTTACAACTTTAGGCTTTAAATTATTTATAACAGATGGTAACTGTGTTCTCAATGAACGCGACATTAATAGTTGTGCAGGTGAAGGTAAATTATCTCTAGGAGTATTACGGTATTGTAACATTGCAAGGTAAGGATCTGTTCCTGATTCATCACACTTAGTAAGTATGCGTTTACATGTCTTGACTGCTGACTCTGCTAAACCATTTGAACGTGGTAAGTATGGACTAGAGGTGTTGTGTTGAATACCCCATTCAAAAATAAAGTTTTTAAATTCTACTGAAGAAAAAGGTGGACCATTGTCAGAAATTAATTCTACTGGTATGCCATGACGACTAAAAATTGATTTTAATGCTATTATTACACATTTAGCACTTGTACTTGAGACTAACATTATTTCAATGAAATTTGAGTAATAATCTATTAAGACAATATATTTTTTATTTTTAAAATCCATGAAATCAACTCCAACTTTTTCCCATGGTAACAACGGTATATCATGAGGTTGAAGTGGTTCAGGTGAATTTGCATTTTTATGCCTAAGACAAACATGACATGACTCTACAGTATTTTTAATATCTGATGACATAAATGGCCAAAAAACATGCCCTCTTGCGAATGATTTTGATCTCTCAATGCCCAAATGACTACTATGTATGATTTTCAAAATATCTGGTCTAATCTTTTTTGGAATTACTATACTATTACTTCTAAATAATAAACCTTCTTCTGTGTGTATATCGAACCTATATTGCCAAAACTCTTTTATTTCATTAGGTACTAATTTTTTACTAGCCGGCCAACCTTCTTTACAAAATTTTTTCAACAACTGCATACTTTCATCACATTGAGTAGCATTTTTCAACCACTCAAGACGTTCAGGTGAGACTGGTAAAGACTTCATTAACAAATTTACATGGACTACTAACTCATCATCTAGCTCATCAGAACTACTTTCAGACAATGCTGCTCTAGATAAGGTATCAGCAATATACATTTGCGATCCTTTTTTATATATTACATTTAAACTGTATGACTGAATTTTCAACATCATTCTTTGCAGACGTGTAGGGACTTCGACTAATGATTTTTTGAAAAGTGTAATTAATGGACTATGATCTGTTTCTACAGTAATTAATTGACCATAAATAAACTGATGGAACCGTATACATGCAAATACGATAGCATAAAGCTCTTTCTCAATTTGTGCCATTCTTTGCTGTGTACTGGTTAATGTTTTAGAAGCATAATAGACTGGGTGACCATTCTGTATTAGAACAGCTCCTACAGCAGTACTACTAGCATCGACTTGAAGAACAATTTTTTCATTAACATTGAAATGAGCTAATACTGGTACTTGGCAAATTAATTGCTTTAAATGACAAAATACCTTTTCATGACTGGAATTCCATTGCCATTCAGCAGACTTTTTTAACAAATTACGTAAACATTGAGTTTCCTCTGCCATGTTTTTAATAAAACTACTTAAATAATTCAACATTCCTAAAAATCTTTGTAGATCCTTCAGACATGTTGGTGACGGCATATCTTTTATAGCTTTAATTTTATCAGGGTCAGCTGTTACACCAGCAGCTGAAAAAATATGCCCTAGATACTTGATATGTTCGTTAGCAAATGAACATTTTTCACGGTTAAATTTGACATTAAACTTTTTGGCTCTTTGAAAGACCAAGTTAAGACGGTTATTATGTTCTTGTAGTGTTTTTCCACTCACAAGTATATCATCACTATAGACAGCTACTCCAGGGATATCAGCAAACATTTCAGTCATGACACGGTTAAAGTATTCAGGCGCACATGAAATACCATATGGCAATCTTAAGAAACGATATCTACCAAAAGGACTATTAAAGGTTGTCAAAAATGAACTTTCCTTATCTAAACGACACATCCAGAAGCCACTGCTAGCATCAAGGGTGGAGTAGTACTTAGCTCCAGCCACCTTGGCTCGTACCATGTCAACGGTAGGAATTGGATAATGTGACCTTTTAATTGCCTTATTTAAGTTACGCGGATCTAGACATATTCTTAACTGACCATTCTTCTTTTGTACAATAATAAGAGAACTTACCCATGCAGTAGGTTCCGTTACTTTGGTTATGACATCTAGTTTTTCCATATTATGAAGTTCTTGCTTAAGTTTATCATATAATGCAAATGGAATTTTTCTTGGAGCATCGACTTTAGGTAAAACATCTGAACTTGTGCTTATATGACACTCACCAGGAAGACATCCCAAACCGGTAAAAACAGAATTATTAAGTTTTAAAATCTCATTCAATTTTGATTGTGACTGACTCGACATATCTTTACATAATGTTGACTTATTTAACATGTTAGACATTAACTGATTGACTTGACTATCATAATTACAGACATCATGACTATTGCGACTTAATATGTTCTGACTTGGTATCCCATTACTTGACAAGACTTGACTATGACATTTTTGACTTTCACTATCATAAGACATTGATAGGTTATGACCAGAACTTTGACTATTTTCTGTATAAAAAACTCTTTTAATTAGACCCAGATCAGAACAAGTGACTCTTCCAAGTACTGTTGGAGAATTTACATCTGCTATAATAAAATTAATTAATATAGACTGTTGACTTTGATTTACACTTAATTGACATTTTAAATTTATTTGACCCAATATTTTTAAATTATTGCCTGTATATGACTTAATTTTGACATCAGTTGATAACAATGGGCTTGAAATATGTAATGAATTGTATTCATGACTTGACATTATATTGACATCACTACCAGTATCAATAATACACTGTATTTGACAATTATTAATTAACAGGGTTATAGACCACTCATTGTTACGGGAGTAATTGTTACATTGTAAATGACCAACAAAAAGATTATTATTATTAGTTGACTGTTCTGAAGTAACTGAATTATTACTACTGTTAGTAAAAGACTGAGTATACCTGACTGACTTTGTTCTGCAACAGACCTCATAATGCCCGACTCGATGACATTTCCTGCATTTTGCTGCGACAGCTGGACATTTAAAACGATGGATCTGTGCACATCTGGTACACTTTCCTGTTGACTCTTGACTGACTTTATGACTTGTATGGGAAGACTTCGACTTGGACCTGGACCTGGTGACTCGACTGTGTTTATTGAACATGACTGTAGAGAATTCTTGTTGTATTTCATCAACCTGTTTTTTAGATAATAACATAGCCTTTGCCATTTCTAATGCTTTCTCTAAGTCCTGACTGTCCTCCATTAGTAACCTTTCTCTGATGTAGTTGTACTTATTATGCATGTTACAGATGAACATCACTTTTATTAGCCTGTCCTTTAGTTTTCCAAGTTCACATGACTGCGCTTTAAGTTTTAGCGTACATGCAAAGTCTTCAAGGGACTCTGTATCCGCTTGTTTGTACGTAAAAAAGTTGTGACAGTTAAATGTTATGTTATCCTTCGGGACGAAATACGCTTTAAACAATTTAATCAGTTCCTCGTACTTAATTTCTTCGTCGTTGACGCCAAATGAGTTGAAAATTTCAATACCTTTTTCGCCGATGAGATGTAAAAATATTGCGACTTTGCGACTATTGCTTTCTTCCTCCAGATTTGAAGCTCGGATGTATATTTTGAATCCTTGGTACCATTTATTCCATTCGTGCGCAAGATTACCAGGCGACATGTTCATCGGTGGCGGTCCATTGCCAGCCATATTGACGCGTTTCGTTTTCGTGATTTCTTGTGATTCCGACATAATTTGCTTGCTTTGACTTTTTAACTTTCACTTCTGACACCATGTATTGGATTATGGTGTAAAATAAAAGATGACTTGGATAAACACTGATTATATTTTTTTGGGCTTTGCTTTGACACAGACAGTATTACAGTGTAGCAAGCAGTCGACGACATATTAATTGTAACCGGATATACCATAGAACGGATGGATCATAGAACGAGGCACAGACTACATATACAGACTACTATACAGACTATATATATTCATAACAATGATGATGATGATGATGATGATGATGATGATGAGAAAACGGATATGTATGTAGTTCGATAATATGGTTACGTATATACATTTAATAATTAAAAAGTGTCTTCAAGAGAAGAGTGAATAGGCTTTTTCTATGTAAGTGCGCTCTATCTATTGCCACTTATCATCAGGTGAGATTGTTGTTAAGCACTAACTTATTTCTTGAAAAAAAAAACTAAAAACTAAAAATTCAATTTGAAAAAGAACCTCATTAAAATAACGTTTATAGTATAAAATAATTACTGTTTCACAACACTTATCGCTGGCAATACTACCACGCCTCACCGGGTGCAAGCGCCATACTCCTTTGTTTATACAGGGCGTTGTTAAAAGAATGCTGGCTCAAATTCAAACTCGCAAAAAGCGCTTAGGTGTTTAATTAATTTAAAAGCTTTGAAAGAAGAGGGGACTCACTCATTTAAACAATGCGATTGCCTTTTGTTGCCCTTTTTATGCTACTTTCTCTTGTAATGATATTTTAAACGCTAACTATTGTTGCTTACATTTCTATTTTATTAGCAAAATTAGGTCGTTTTAGTCATCCATCCATCCATCTATAAGCCTCTGGCCCACTGCTGGACATAAGCCTCTTCTAACAAGCGTCACTCTGACCGATTCTAAATCGTCTGAATCCAGCGGATGCCCGCTGTCTTCTTCAGGTCGTCAGTCCGCCTAGCTTGGCCGCGACCTATGCTTCGTCGTCCTGGGGTCTTTTTAGTGATAGAATATATCAGTCATAGGAAATGGTTCACCTTCTGTTGGGCTCGTATCTCCTCTCATAATGTGAGGGGTACAGACCATAGTCCGCACCTACGCTTGATTGGACTTCACACACCTTCGAGATCACTATAGAGAACTTTTAGATGGGTAGGTTTCCTCACAAAGCTTTCCTTCACCGAAGCAATATCAAAAGCGGTCATAAAACCAAGACATTTGTGTGCGACGATGAACAGTCTACAAGGGTAAAACTTTCAAACAAGATAATGGTTTGAATAACTATAAAACAAGGTTTTATGTAGTGTTAGTGCACTTAAACGAAACAATCTAATGACTATGCTGTTAACCGTTCAGGAGTTCTGGAGCCAGCCCTAAGTGTAGATGCTACTACACGTCATCGGAATGAAAGAATTACACCAAGCTATACCTATGGTATATAAAATTATAAATCCTTTAGATAAGAGGTATTTGACTTACATAAATATGATGTTATAATAAAAAATAGCTTTTAAGAAAATACGAGCACATACAAACACAATTACCTAAGTACCTATACTATGCTGGCCAGCACAATATTAATATATTATGCTGGCTGGTTAAAAGCAGTGATAGCCTAGTGGTTAGAACGTAGGTCTCCCGAACAAAGGGTGTTCAAATCCTGGCACCTCTAATTTTCAAATATTATGTGCGTATTAAAAGTTAATTATCACTTGCTTCGGTGAAGGAAAACATCGTGAGGAAACCTGCACACCGGAGAGTTCTCCATAAAAGTTCTCAAAGGTGTGTGAAGTCTACCAATCCGCACTTGGCCAGCGAGGTAGAACTATGGCCTGTACCCCTCACATTGTGAGAAGAGACCCCGAGCCCAGCAGTGGGTCAATTATGGGTTGTTGCTTTGCTTTTTTTGCTTTATGCTGGCCATACATGATCAAGTATACTTGTCAAGTTTGCAGCGGACTTGACGCGGCATCCAGTAAACTTGACGGTGTATGGCAACGGTATGGCTATCTGGCCATATAGCTATCTCATGCAAACTGAATGTCGCATCAAGTCAAACTGCAAACTTAACAAGTAAACTTGATCGTGCATGGCCAGCTTTAAAGATCGTTGTCAGTATTCTATCTGTGCATAATCTTCAAGTAATTTACTAGCAAATGTGAATGATCTAACATTTTAACAAAAAATTAACCGACTTCAAATGAAGTAGGTACATTGTACTTTTGACATGGATTCCATTGTCAGATCTCGCTCAAATTTATGTGGGACTACACGACAAGCACCAGCTTTCGATTAAAAAAAGAATCATCGAAATCGGTTCACCCAGTCCAAAGTTCTGAGATAACAAACATAAAAAAATACAGTCGAATTGAGAACCTCCTCCTTTTCTTGAAGTCGGTTAAAAAGTCAGTGTCTGATATAATTTTACCAAGTTACCAACTAGTTCATCCAGAAATAAAAATACTGATAAAATAAATTGTGGATGGTGCTTTGTGCATAATGAACTTTTTGTTTTTCTCTCGCCACGGATAAGTAGGTATTCCGAAATAAGTATTCCTCTTAATTAAATGTAAAAGAATTGAGACGAGATTGTAGAATTAACCCCAATGTGAATTCTCGCAAAACATTTGTAATCCGACGAATAACGTTGAATAGAATAAAGAGTAAAAGTAGCATAGAAAAGGATCGTTAGCACTATAAATGTTTTTACATTTTGTTCCCAAGTTACGTAACTCTGTAACTATTAAGTAAAAACTCATTGAACTGGTTTTGTTAAAAGTATAAAGATATCTGTAGGTATGTACGAAAAGATCTATGAACATACCGTACATTTTTTATGGAAATAGCCGACAAACGAGTGGACGATCCACCTGATGGTAAGTGGCTATCGTCGCCCTTGGACATCAGCAACACCAAAGGCATCACTGATGCGTTGCCGGTCAAGAAAGAGAGAAGAAAGAGAAAGACAGAACTGGCTCTCAAGCCCCCAGCCGGAACACGACGAGCCGTTTGTCGGCTGACTCACGCTCAAGGGTGATAGCTATCATGGCAAACCCCATGGAGAAATAATAATAGTAATAATGGTATAGGTCTTTTCATGTTCTATTCTATGGTAACCCTCTACATGGTATAATAAAGTGGCTCTTTATTTCCTCCACGAGTAGGCGTTGATAAGCGAACAGGTTTCCACATTATCTTCCTGGAACTACACAATACGATTAGGTGTAGGTAGGGTACCTACTCACGACAGAATAACCCTTCATAAGAAACTGCTGGCTTATTGCTTATTATAATTTTAACAATTTAAAGAAGAAAAAGTATTAATCGTCTGATGAATCCTAGTATCTAAATCTGTGAACGTTATCATTAGCAGAGCAGAGTGCTTCCTCTATCCCAGATTATACAAATACAAAAAACCTTTATTAATTCCTTGATATAAACATTTTTACAAATATTTAAAAATAAATTAAATAGTACTATAATTAATGTAATACATTTTCTTAAACAAGTAGATTATATTTTAATTATATTTTAATTTATGCTGAGGATGCAAACTGGTGAAGCATTTGGTTTGTTCTATCCCAGATTATTATTTAAAAAAATCTTTTATCATAAAAATATACCTAACAATAGAAGAACAAAAGCAAAAGTCCGCCCTTTGTAAACCTAGCTTGTAGGTTTTACAATAAAGCTTATAAATAAATAAATAAATAG
Organism: Thymelicus lineola; assembly: GCA_963932265.1. Classification (NCBI taxonomy): domain Eukaryota; kingdom Metazoa; phylum Arthropoda; class Insecta; order Lepidoptera; family Hesperiidae; genus Thymelicus; species Thymelicus lineola. The sequence continues at coordinate 909,022 of OZ010707.1, read as the reverse complement.
AAGAACAAAAGCATCACCTTTCATAATTCAAGACATTATTTAAGACCAATAAATCAGAAACGCTTTTAAAACTACTTTTTATACATTTCAAGGACATAAGATCCAAACAGAACTACCGATAAGATTGTGCCGAAACAACTTATCTTGCCATTATAATAAACTTAATGCATGCTTGATATACATTAGGACGTATTAGCATATTTAAAATGTTTCCGATAAGCTTATCAATTTGAAGTACAAACGTGTTGGCAGTTTGAAGTTACGAATAACTTTGCTTATCTTTTCATTGTGGAAACCTTATACTTCGCTGATACATGTTTTTAAAGACTGAAGAACAAATAGACATCCCAGGTGGATATAATGAAAAGTCTTTAAAACACTACTATAATTAAAATATTACCCTATATAAAAATCAAGTCATCAAGTTTTAGTTTTGGGACCACACACGGAAGTTACATCTGTGGATATTAAAACAAAAACATATCATAACTGTGCCCGTGACTGTTCGCGAGGAAGCATTTCCCTTTTGAAGCTCGATCCCCTGGGAACCCTAATCAGGTGATTAGGATATGAATATGAAATATACTTTACGACCTATTCTCAGAACAAAAAATCATAAAAATCTGTCGAGCCATTTCGGAGGAGTGCGACCACAAACACTGGAACACGCAATTTTTATATATCAGATGATAGTTAACCTTTGTACAAAACTATAGTGCCTAATATTATGATGACACAAACAAACGCACTATAACACTATCGTGTATAAAACTTTTAACTTAAGTCAATCATCAAAAAAAGGAGGTTCTCAATTCGGTTGTATTTTATTTTCTAGTTGCGGTCACTTATGGAAGATGATTCATTATAAAAATACTTTAAAAGCCCATTTTCGGTCCATTGTCTATTAGGTTACCAATACATAATTTGCATAGTTAGCTGAAAAAACTACTAAAAACGGCATTCACAACTCTTCATGTATCAGTAACAACGAAGCTCCTTATATTAAATCCAAAAAGTTACAACCATTTTAATCAGCTGTTTCCGATGCTTCCATAATGAATTTTCGAAACGCGGCCCTAAGCTTGGTCTTAACAGAAGCCCAAATTAACATGTCCCATATATCTTTATAACGTGTTTCGTGTATGCTAATGTGTGCTTTTACGACGGCCACTCGCATGATATACAGTCCACATTTTCGTTATGATACCTGTTCGGTCAAGTTTTTATTAAAATGGGACTGGCGTCTACAACCCAGGGCATTGTATTTTGTGTTCTTGGCCGGCAATGTATCAGTGATGTCTTTGGTGGTAGTAAAGCGACACTGGCTATTGACGTCTGTACGTTTGTCATAAATAGAGATATTATGTAGACATTATGTAGATGTAATAGTAGTCCAAAATGGAAAAAAATATGGAATCTAATTTATTTATGGAATTTAAATTTTCATAATAAAATTGTAGTCCAGGGTTCGAGTTCTGGTCGGGGCAAACTTTTATCTGTATAAATATCTGTGCCGACAGGAGAAGAGAAGAGAGACGGGAGTGTAATATCTGTAGATTGTTTTTCCCGGTTGCTGTCATAAGATAACAGTCGTTAAGCCATGTCGGAAGCCCTCGGGCGGTTTGAAAACTTCCGGCACTCGGGTTGGCCACTAACCGCTCCACCAATCCGCACTGGAGCAGCGTGGTGGAGTATGCTCTAGGCCTCCTCAAGAGGCCCGTGCCCAGTAGTGGTCCATTAATGAGTTGAAGCTAAATTGGTATACGTCCCATTACCATGAAATACTATTTTTTACTAATACTCTGGATGTAAAAGTGAAATTGAAAAGCGATATTTGAAAACATTACTCATTATGACAAGTTAAAATCCAGATTAATCCAGTATAATAAGGTGTCTTATACACCAGCTTTATAACTGTTCTTTTCGAGAATAAGTGTCATATAACGTTGGAATTCAGGGAACGCGTAATCACGTTAATCACACCGCAAGCGAATTTGAGCCTTGTTCGCTAAACATAGAGATAAAAACACCGCAAGTGCCTTCGTAACTAGCTTTTGTAAAACGTCACATAAACCTCACAGAATAATGAGCATTAGGACATGTTTAGACGGCACGCTTTTAAGACGCACAGAATCAGATTCGAGTTATTGTGACTTTCGCACCAACTACGTTGTCAAGCATAGGAATAAATATTAAAATAATATTCAAATATTAAAATTTTAAAGGCTTAAATTACACTATCTAAAGAAACTATGAAAATTATTATTTTCATTTATTTATAGCATCTGGACTAAAACAGAAAACTGAAAAAAAAACATCTATACCGGATCTTTAATCATAGACCTATTTAGCACCTACTACTACCGGCTGTAGAAACCCACCAACTGAGCTAAAGGTAAGTAGCTTCTTGAGTTATTAATAATGTACATATCTGCTCCAGATTGAAAATAATCAAAGTATTATTTATCTCATTCCATCTTATAATACATTGTTTATTAAAAATTATGCAAAGCCATTGTCCTTTACCAGAAATGTGATCACAATATAAATTTAAAATGTATCATACAAAATGCGCGTTTACCGCTCCCAATCTGAAAAGATCGCAGCCCGGCGAAATGTGGAGTACGATGCCGGCAATACAATGTAAGGGGTGTTAGGAGCTTCGCAAGTAGGTCGTATAAATTCAAAGCCATCCGGTTGTGAATGGCACGTAAACTTGGACGGGCTCGGACAGTACTTAATTGTAGGGTGACCATGGGCTTTGGGTTTTGTAAGATAAAGAAAATTTGCTTTGTTTCTATTTAAATAGCTACCGTAAACTTGTTAAGAAAGTTAACAGAATTAGGTGCTATCTAAATCAATAAATAAGTAGTTTGTAACTTCTAATTACCCTTATTGCGGGTTTAAATTAGAACATAAGGTTGCTAATACAAATTTTATTTATTAAGTGAGCAAAGGAACTGATTTTTTTTGGGTTATTTATTTATTTACCGATCTGTTGTATGAATATGATAAGTCATTTATTGACTTTTTTTAATTAACGCCACAGTGCGTGTTATATTGGCAAACCGTGAAACCTTACTTATCTTACTCGTTTTGAAAGCTAATTGGTTAACAGTCATAATTAGTATAATATTTATACGACAATATTTATAAAAACTTTCGGCCAACAAGCCGTAATATGCAAATTACTTTGAAAGATAGAAAAAAAACAGTAAATGCTTACATACCAGCCACAGCCAGAAAAAAGATTCTAAAAACGGCCGCTCGACCATAAATATATTTAATTTTTTTATCTATCATAATTTGCCATCATGGTCACCCTGGTAAAGAAACAAAGTCCCGTAAGGTGATGAGCGACGCACAGAGCCTGCTTGTAATGAATGTCTGTCTGTCCTGTCTTTACTACCGTTGTAGCGTCAGAACATAACGTAAAGAAATGTTTTGGGATTTCTTACTAAAAAAGAAATAAACCATTTATTTAGCCAGTATGATTGTAAAATCCCTTTGACGACCCCGTGACGTGACTAAGGTACAGTCGACAAAAGAATTAAGGATGCAGGCATGATTCTAAAACCTTATGTAATTATTGATATTAGATTGTTCGTGTTGTATGTGTTATCACTGTTAAATGATACGTGTACAGTAAGGTATAATTTAACTGTTAATAAAATAAAATAAAAATAAAAAATGTTACATAAAGGTTTTAGACAGGTAATAAAAAGTTCACAATCTTTATACTCAGAACCATGAGTACTGGTTTTCAGTGCGGACTTTTTGCGTATGAAACAAGTCACCAACTTGATTAAATGAGACGCTACAACCATCGCTACTGGTTTTGCGCGTGATATTTTTTCTCGCGAATTACGAACAGGTAACTTGTTTGCTTGACTTTAACAAAAACTGTCCTTTGGAATCCTCCGAAATCAGCACGAAAATTAAACAAGTGTAATATCAACTGTCAATTCAATTCAATCTAATTGTTAATTTAACAGACAAAAATTGGACGTAGTTTCTGAAAAACGTTCCAATACACATTTATGTCGAGTTGTTGAGTTAATACTTGCAAGTCTTAAATAAGGTTAACAAAAACTAAAACGCTTAATATCTACAGGTTATCAAATCTTAAAACTCGATTTTCTCAAAATGTTATGATTGTGGATTGGAACGTTTTTCTTAAACTACGTCCAATTACGGTAGAATCAACAAAATATGATGCATAAACGTTTTGACAAAATAACTAGATGCAGAGATCAAATGATTTCGAATTTGGATAACCTAGCTCCAAAGGCCATGTAGGCTATAACATCCCATCATCAAACAACAACAAGTAAGAATATATTCCAAATTAAGTTATTCAATTGTTTTTCTTTACTTCATTACTTTTATTCCATTACAATAAAAATGTTTCGTTGTAATGTAATAAAGAAGCAAAAATCAATTGAAATAACACGGTGTATTCCTCAGTAAATACAACGAATACAGACATAAAAACCTGAAGTTTAAACAAAAACCATTTACAGCGCCGACTGCGGAAGGACAGAGGCGAACAATTTTCCTGGACTGCAATATTTCATATGCTATTGTGCTAAATTCAAAAACTAAGGGGAAAACGGTAATAAAAACCCCCGTATCCACAACGAGACGAATATTTTAAAAGGGTGACTTCGACTATCCCGTTCGAAACGAAATCCTGTAAAACAAACGTTAATCTCTCCTTTGAACTTAATGCAGCTAAAAGAAAAAGAAAAAAGATCTACAAAACTTGTTTCAAAGCCTTAACCTGTGGTGCGTTTCCGGGATCCGTGGACCCCCAAGCCGATTTCTACTTTAACGTTACTAACTTAGAATCGAAATTCAATTGCGCTTTGTTGTAAGTGAAATGCAGGAGGAGATAACAGTTTGTAAATGTGACTCTAATGTTTAGATGATTAAGTTTAAAACTGTTTGCGATGATGTTTCTTTACGGGTGGTAAGGTGTTAGTTGTAATATGTTTTTGATGACTTTTTAATTCCGAACTCGTGTGAACCTCGACTCTTGCGCACTAGGTGTGAGGTTTTCATTTTCATATATTGTCCTGTTTGAACGCTCCGGTGCCTGTCTTATTAGTGGTTAATAACTTAACCAGCCCTTTCATGACGTTAACAACTCTTAATGTGTGAATTTTGTTACCTCCATGAATAAATAAGTTCCCCTTGGCGAACTCTTGGATGACATAATCTGTTTTGTTACCTGCAAAGAAAATAACAGCATGTTATTATTATGTACATGAAGCTTCACAAGAAGAAACGTTATTAGCTATTTATGTAAAAAATCTAGTGCGTGATTTGGGGAAATAAATTTCAAAGGTAATTAAAAAAGTAGGTAGGTAAGTATACAAAAATCTGTCAATCTTATTAATTAAAACAATAAAAACACAAGCAGAGTTATAGAAGGCTTACAGTGTTTTCTTTCTTTCACTCTTATAAAAATCGATAAAGATACAACATAGATATTATTACAGTGCAATGTGAGTTTATTTTTAACCCTAAAACCCACACCCTAACCGTGCTATTTTCGCGACTATAGTTAAGTAAACACCACTTAAAACGAAAGCCCATCGAGTTTATTACCAAAGAGAGTGGCGCTAGTGTCGCACCTGGTGACAGTTTTCAAACCGTACCATAATCCTTCAATCTAGTAAGTAAACAAGATTGTTTGCGTATCACTTTCACACACCTGACCCGTTTGTGATCGGAGAAGAAATATTTCAATATCACTATGGAAAAAGGAGTAAATAATCGATTTAGACAGTTCATGTTTCATGCTAACACATAGAATCAGAATTTTATTTAGCCTTTGTTTAAAGGTACACTTAGCCAAAAAAGAATTTTGAGTCAATGGAAAGGATTTAAACAAACTTGGCATGGTATGGATCAATAAATAAACATCAGAAATACCTAAGACTAGAAAACAAATATTTATGTGTCACATAAATAATATTAGACTAAAAAATGTAAATCCGTTATTGGCTGTAAGATAGTTCGTAAAATGCATTTATACTATTTCCTTTAAGAGCTGTGGATTTTGTAATAAAATAAAATAAAAAAATAAATAATAAAGCGGCCGGATTGAACCCAGGACCCCGTTGCTTCACAAGCTTCACTAGTCTACAATTATAAACTTTAATAAATCATTCAGTTCTTAAAGAGATCTGTAATACAATCCACAATTATACTTCTATGAGATTTTATTATAAATAAATAGGTCTAGATATTTTATTAATTACACTACCAATTATCCTTCAATATTAAATTATATCTAGTCATCCTATTCTACACTATTATACTTCTTTATATAACAAATAAGTTTAAATATACTTAAACTAATTCTCCTAAGTCTACCTCCATTACCATCTCCTATTTTTAAACGGTTTTATTTAGCTTGCCCTGTTTTTTTGGGTCGAATATTGTAAGCATAATTAGACCTACTTGCACTTACCCTTAGGAGTTGGAATTTTGCATACCTATTGCTTTAGTTCTGATGAGAGCATTTTTGTAATAAACATGACCTGATAATACCCAGCTGTGGCTCCAGCCGAGAGAACTCCTTAATGGTCAAGAGCATAATCCCAATTTTTTTTCTTTAGTAAGTACCTTGTTCAGTTTTAGCTTACTCTGTTTGTGTGGGTCAAATCTTTAAAGCTTATATCTACACTCTGGTGGAGTTCCAGACGAGGGAACTCCTTAAAGGAGCACAGTCACAATGATTTTTGCATTTATACAATATACACGGGGCAAAGCTGCGATAGGCAGGAATTACCCAACCTACTCACGATATATTTTTTGTATACTAAAATGGATATAAAATACTTTTCGTCTTAACATGTCATTTCTAGTTCGGGTTTTCTACTATTTATAATATTAGTAATTTTAATAACATATTCAACATTGATCATAGCATTATACATATCTTTTCTGAAACCCACTAGCTACAAAGAAACAAGAGAGTCCAACTGCAGGTTTCGGCTGGAATCTTGGAAGCCATAATCCTCCAATCTACAAAGTAAACATGGCTGTTTGCACTTCGCTTGTCGTTTCCGAGGTTATTCGACAAGCGCTCTTCCGAGAATCACTTCATAACTTGAAAGACCTATCGTTTAATAACTTAGCGTGTTTAATAATTTGAAATAGCTGGTATCTACTGTTTTCTTCGTTTTGATAAATAATGTTTCCTTCTTTCTTCTCTCTTACCTATAATATTTGAGGAGTACCCTCGATTCTTCATGGATCTCATCATGAGAACTGACGTTTGATAAATATAAGACGAATTTGAATCCTTTTTTTATTCTATTTTTTATACATCGCTCATCGTGTTTTTCTGTTTGGCCTAATGGTTAGCTGGTAGAGAATGCAGTAGCATTAAGCTCGCCATTTGTTCTTCAATATATTATATTGTGGTCAATAAATAATTAAAAAAAATGTACGTATAAGTATACAATATAATTCTTTCTTTATTTTTCCTCTCTCTTTCTTGGCCGGCAATGTGTCAGTGATGCCTTCCGTGTTACTGACGAGAATAGGCTATGATGATATTATGATGGTAGAACCACTTACCATCATGGCTCGCCTATCGGTTATGGCTTTATGCAAAATAGTAATGAATGTCAAGCAAATCACTTAATATAATAATAAATATTTTGTCATATTATGTTTTCATTAAGCAATAGATTTCCTAAATGGGAGAAGACACTGATCTTGAAACACAGTTACAACTACCTCAAGGACCAGAGGATTCATAAATATCATGTTCGAGTGTTCAATCAATAAAGAAATTATTATTATAATCGTCTCCAGATTGAATCCAGATATTTGGTCTTGAATGTTTGTGTAGTCTTATTTGTATGTCCAAGCAAAATAATATCTTCTGTGCTTCAGCGAGATATGTGTGTACGTGAAAAGTGTGTATGTATGTAAGCGTGTATGTGTGCGTGCGAGAGAGAAACTGATTGTAATAGTTGTTATTTTTACATTTAAATAAATAATAATCACACGAGATGCACCGTGATTGAATAAGTTCCTTTAACGACCTTTCCTTTAACTTTTTGACGACCCTGTAGCCTAGTTGGTAGCGACCCTGCCTGTGAAACGAGGGGTCCCGGGTTCGATCCGGCCGGGGCAGATACCTATTTATGTGACAGATAAATATTTGTACCCGGGTGCAGGGTGTTATTGTGATGTGTTATATTGTGTCGTCAATGCCACCCGCGACAAAGGTAAAGACTTAACGCGGGAGTATGAGTATGTAAGCGTTTATTATCCGCTCTTATTTCACTGCAATGATGAAAGGAGAATCCACCCGACTCATGTTTCTTTAACGTCTTAATGCGTAAGTAAATAATTGTCCCATACGGTTCGTATTCGCTGAACTGACCACCCAGATATAAACAGCAAACATTGTGCAATACCAGTCAATATTTCAAATTTCTTGGTATATAAAATAATTGCTTTACCGAGAGCTCCGTATTCCTAGAATAACGTTGATAGTGCTTGAATAAAATTGTTTAAAAATCGGTAGGTACTCATATAGTTTCGTCATGTCCGTCCGTCCGTCTGTCCAAAGCAAGGCGTCAAGACGCTAGAAAGCTGTAATTTGGTATGGATATACATATTTATTAAAACTCCTGAAACGTAGAATAAAATATTGAAAACATTTATTTTCAGGGTACCTACTTCCCGTACAGGTAACGCGTGGATAGCGCGACAGGGTCACGTACCCTACAGTTTGTTGAAAAGGTCTTACAAAAATATTAGGGGTGGTCTAAGACAACATTTTGAATTAGGGGTCCGTTTGTAAAATATTTGGCTTTAAAGTGCTAATTTTGGTTAGAGTCAAGTGTCTTCCCCCATGCTGGCTAAACGGTTAGAGTTGGACAAGTTAAAAATTTTCAATAATATTGTTACCTGATGAATTTACAAGGAAAACTATCACGGCTATATTAGCATAAGTAGTTTATGAGGAATAGTCGATAAACTTACTACTTTGGAACCTTACACTGCGCGTGGCCTGACACGCACTTGCACGGTTTTTTATTACTTATTTGTCACCCGAAATAAGTTATACTTCGGTACATTGTAGGAGACTGGCGAAGTCCGTTTATAATACTTTATAGTTCATACAATAACATTATGGATAAAACTGTATAAAAATCATTGACTTTATTTCACATTATGTCATGTACCTTAACAAAGGCATTGCCCATCACGCGAAAAAATCTGATGCTGATAAGAATGTGCCTTATCTGTGTGAAGGGGAAGGAACCACTTCACTAGATTACTTTATCCAACACAATACACATTGTGGTACCCGATGTTTCTGCTTATTTCGTAGGTCGTACTAGAGATTCAATCCCATCATCAGAACTGATGTTTCGTAAATATGATACCAATTTTGAAGTATGTGCTTTCAGATAAAAAGTATTATATTTTTCTAATAGGTTGATAGATGAAGGAGTCATCAGCCTGTGTCCTGATGTGCTACGAAAGCCACTTGCCATCAGGTGGAATGTCAGTTCAATTGTCGACTATTTCCATAAAAAATACACCGAATTGAGAACCTCCTATTTTTGAAGTAGGTTAAAAAAGGCATGTTAGTTTAGTACGAATACTAGCACCAAGTCCAAGGCAAGTACATGACAGTAATAAACCGTTAAAACAGCGGGAAAATCTATAAGTTTCCCTTAAAACAAGAGCCGTTGGCACCATCGCCCGGTCTCGAGCGGGGGGGAGGCGATTTCAAAGACTTGATGAAACTCTCGACGTATTGGAGCTTAGGGCTATCACAGACTGGTTTTGAATTCGTAAAGTGCTTTAAATTCGAATGAGGTAAGTTCAAGTTTGGATCGGCCTGTCTCTTATATAGTAGAAAATTAGTGCGTACTAGTGCTCTGCCCGCGGATATGCCCGCGTTTTCCGGGATAATAAGAACCCTATGTCCTATTCCAGATCATGGTCTACCTGTGTGCTAAATTTCATGAAAATCCGTTCAGTAGTTTTTGCGTTAAAGAGGCAGAAACATCCATACTAACTTTCACATTTATATAATAAAATATTAATAGGATTAGTAGGATAGTAGTGTATGTTACATAATAACTTCTATCTATCCAAGAAACCCCTCCTTATAAAAACAATATAAAATAAATGATTCTATCACGATTCTATCAAACTGTTTTCCAATTCAAGTGTCTCGTTGTTGTCACATCTTTTGTTTTATTCAGAAATGCGATTATATTTTATTGTCTGGATCAGATCGGATAATTGGCTTAGATATTGTTACGTTATATTGACTTCAAACGAAAAATACTTCCGAATTTAAACGAAACAACCAATCAATTTGCAATGCAATATTCTTTGATGTAGAATACTAATGATAAATTTGTCGTCATTTGTTAACTGAAACTGCATTAAAATATCCGAGAGCATGATTGATTTTAATTTCTGATCAATTAAAGTTTTAATATTTAGTATAGTGATAAATTATGTTGCCAAAAATACTGTATTTGGCACAGCCCTGACACTCGTTGAAGAAGTCAGGAGCTCTTACGTCCTCTGCGGTTGCAAAATTCACTCCCTCAGGTCACTCACCCCTCTCATTACGCGATAATGTCATTCCCGACAGAATGACGATTTTTTGCAACGTAACTATTTTATTTAGGTTATTTGATTTTGATTTTTGAATCAAACGTCAACTTACCAGTTGTGACAATGAGCTGAAGTGAATGATAAAGCGGGTGTTCCTTAAATTCAAGTCTTAACTTCTTAACTTCTTCTATGGTTGTTAGGATAACATTTAGTGAAGGCCTGTTAAACAAGCATCTCCTACTAAGGAAACGCTTGCTTAAACTGGAACAATAAGCTAACGTGCCACGAAAAATGGTCATCACTTTTAAGGACATTTGTATTATAAATACCAAATGCATCATTACCGCGTTAAATACCGAAAGGCCAGCTTACTCTTTCCAGCACTGCAACTATTATTTGTAGGTAGTATTATCTAATTTCTAGTTTCCAAGCTAAAGACCCATTACACAGAACCCTGGGATCGTTTTTCCTGTGATGACTTACCCTCGAGCATTGAAGCCTCTCATATTTCAAAACAATTTTAATTATGCTCAACTCTAAACATCCATTTATTTTAAATAGATAGACGTAAGACGTAAGCTACCTGTTTCGTCTTAATATATCTGTCAACACAATACTAACAAAACGATAACTTCTTACGACAGCTAATATACAAAGCCCCTTTACACGTGTTACCGTTACCGTTATTACTATCACACAAAACATCGAACAATCTCGAGCTACTAAATCATTTTTCCATATATCACACAACGAATAAACGTCGGAGGCTGACAGAAAAACAAATAACGCAAGGAAAATTAAACGTACGCCTCTCATAGATTAACGGGAAGAAGAGATGGTGCGTAGGAAGATAATAGTTGAGGTGTGTGGCTGTCTCTTTCTCTCAATAATTGCTATAGGTACTGACTTTTGGAATATCTCAAACATTAAATAGAGAATCCAAAGGTTTCAAATAATACGGCAAAATTACAAATTCATTCATATGAAATACAAATGTCATATAACTGAGTACTCATAAAGTTTTAATTTTATCATACATGAACTCAGTTTTTGACGTTTTTAACCATGGTTACTTGAAAATTTCGAAATTCATATTGGAAATATATTTCCTTCTATTTTTTATATTATCTACTTCTAAACCTCGTCCCAAATATATTTGTTTAATATGAAGATAAGATTTATTAAAAAAAAGTAATGTACAGATGCTTTGTCGATTTTACTCATAAATTAACATTCTCCATATGTTGAATTGTACACCCTATGGGGATTCCAAACTCCGTTGTGATGTTTGCTTTGTTGTTTGAAGTTTTGCAGTCTTGAAACTTCAAAACTTTCAGTAATAGCGGATTTCAGATGGCTTGTTTTAAGCTTCTGTAATCCAGTGCAAAACAGAAATGCTATAGACAATCAGTAGTTAAAATTTTCTTCGAAAATGTTCGACGATAAATATGCATAGTACATTAGACTACACAAAAAGTTTCAAATTAGACAGAAACGGAAATTACTTAATTTAAACCACGCAATTACCTACACCGATTCGAACATAATTAATATGAAAAAGCAAAACAGTTTAAACCCCAACGATTATTTCCTTACGCTCCATCTATTCTCATCCTATATCTATGACACGTCTATTATAAGATCGCCTATTTAAAAACGCACGTCAAAGTGCGGTGTCGTATTGACTCGGTATTAATTACAAAGACATCTCGCGGTTTGGGCATAACTATTAACAGGACAAATTCGAAATACTTCCATTGGCAGGACGCCAGCCATGGCTTGATCTGATAGATGTTTTTATGGAAAGTGGTGAGGGAGCACAATTAATTGTAAGTGTCCGTTGGTGTACGCTACATGGCTGTAATTTTTTTGTGGGCACATACGTACACACACATACAGAGAGAGAGAGAGAGAGAGAGAGAGAGAGAGAGAGAGAGCGAGAGAGAAAGTAATTTTTATTGTACACGACACTCTCTACGCGAAGTCAAAAGTTTATGGCCAGGTATAGAATCCAGAACCTCATCGCAGGCAGGGATACTACCACGTAAGATCTGGAGTCATCAGTAAATCGTGAAGCTTCGTAATTTAGGCAAATCTTCGTAGTAACGCTTCGAATGTTTTTATATGACACTTTTTTATTATGACATTTGTATATGCAATTAACAAGTAACTTACTATTTCAAGCAACTATGAAAATAAGATAGGATAAATCGAAAACGCTTAAATATGGTGATGGTTTGTCAGTCAATTCGTTGCGTGTATTAGATTGGTAAAACCAAAATATAATTTCGGAATCGAGAGCAAGGGTTCCTAAGAGTTAATTTCAAACCAAGTCTATCAGAGCTACAAAAAGTATTAATTCAAAGGCTTGGAGCACACGCGCGCATTAACTGTAAAACTATTAACAGGACTTTCGAAATAGTTTCCTTGGCCGGCCGCCAGGAGCGCTGCTCGCCGTGATAGATCGCGCTGCCTTGCATTTGACACGGTTGTAAACAAAAATAATAAATAAACGTTCAGTGTACAGAACTCAGCGTATTTCGGATGTAGGTATGCGATTTTTATTTCGGTGAGTTTTATTGCTTTGAGTAACATAAGCGAGGTTTATCGGCGGTCGACGATGTTTCGCCGATGAGGGCGCGACGCGACCCAATTCTATAATGTCATAAGACAAAGTAATTGTTTGATCAAAGGGACAAACTTTTGGCTTAGACATTGTTTGCGGAGATATAATCTAACCATCCTATAGCTTGGGTAAGTTTGGTCAAACCACTGTACGACGATCTGTCAACAGAATTGGGTATTTAATAAGTACCTACAACATTTTTTTTATGTAAATTGCCGACAAATAAACAGTGAATTCACCTAAAACTAAATGATGACAGTTTCTTATGGGCATTAGGTACACCAAAGGCATCAACGATATATTGCATGCCAAAAAAATTAAATTATGTTCATGGCATCGTTTGTCAGCTATTCCACATTAAAAATATTCTAATAATATTGAGACAAAGTTTCAAAAGAGAAGAGGACGTGGGTTGCATCCTAATTTAGAACTCCAGTTTCATTGAGCTGTGATTTCGTATATTAAACTAACGATTTTTTTTGAATATGCATGGCAATAAAAACAATTAGAATTGATAATTAAAGAATTGGTAAGTTTTTACAGGGCAGTTAGGATGTTTGGAACATATTTTATCACGCTACTTTAGAGCGGAACAGAAGTCTTTAGCAGCCAAACTTACTGTCTGAAGTTCTTAAACCCTTCGAAGCATGAAAGGTTAAAACATGGCCCTTACTACCAAAGTTACAAGTAATCATTAAAATGACTCTCGTGTAGTCAACCAGACTAACTTAATTATAATATAATCCGAGTTCAGAATTAATGAATCATTCAGTCCTATTCTAACTTGATTAAAGTTACCTCAATACATATGTTGCTGAGTAAGTTAAGTTGGGGAGCCTAAATTTTCAGTATGCATCCTACGAACTTTGTAGTAACTGTCAAGAGCATTCGGGTTTATTTTAACCCCCGAGTATGTGAGGGTTGCGGCTTCACTTGGTTAGCTAACGCTGTGCAAATTACATTTTAGAACAGCAGTAGTAAACTATCGACATTTGACAAGTTTAGGTTAGAAACAGTATATTAATAGTATGGCAGCGTACATATACAATGTCCCTGTATGAGCTTCAACTTCAACTTATGGTAGGGTTTTTTACCCGCCTGACTAGCTATGTCTTTCCGTCTAGACCATGAGATATTTATGGGCGACGATGACAGCTTACCATCAGGTGGTACCGGCTTCATGTATGTTATGTTTCACTATACAAATAATTAGGTAATTTTGAAAATTAAAGACGCCTGAGCTCATCGAATTTGAACCTGAGCCCCCGTCGGGAAGCCAACCGAGACGGTCAGAACTTCAGACTAAAAGGACAGTATTATAAATAGTTGTACTGTACCAAAAGATTATCATAAGTAATTAACCGTTAAAAATATAGACTGGAAAAATACTTAATGTATTAAGAATCAATAAAAAACAATCAGGTAATGCATTCCTGCTTTCTCCAGAATAGTATAAGCAACATGATTTAAAACAAGATGAACGTCCTAGAACAAAGATAATAATTTAAGTGTGCACATGTAGGTAATAAGTTTGTTTAAAAACTTTAACAAAACCCCTACACCGTTGTTTCTTACGATTTACCCACGAAATTTATACGAAAACCCGGCGCCAAGTAATTTCTTAATACGCAGGCCCACCCTTATGTACCAAGCTTAATATTCCTAAGTACACGTCATCATTCGTTGTGCTCTTTAGGGAAATAAGTTGTCCTTTGCCACCATTTGCGTTGCGCTGTTTCTATGTTATGTTACGTCGGAACAAAGATTGAGTACTTGGATTCGACTTTGTCTTGTTTTGTTAAATGCTTACATGTTGATGGTGTATTTTTTATGTTCTTTGTGAACAATGCTTTATCCAGTTTAATATTATAAATGTGAAAGTTTGGATTTAATCAAAGGTGATCTAAATAGGATATAGGGATCTATTATCCCGGAAAATATGGGCAAAGCGGAGGATGAAGCACTAGTGATAACTAAAAGCGTGTTACTTCTTTTGTAAAAGTTAACAGGACATATTATGAGATTTAATCTACGCAATATGGCTTTTGTTAGAAGAGGCCTATGGCCAGCAGTGGACTTCCAAAGGCTGATGGATGGATGGATGGATGAATCACGCATAACCACTAATTAAATAAGAGCTTGTGAAAATCACACCTATAACCTTTATTGAAACAAATGAACAACCGTTAATCAATTTAATCTCATTAATTCTTTGAAAAAAGGAGTTTAGAAAAGAACGTGTAATTCCGTCATTCTCATAAATTAATAATAATATCCCATTTAATTTACAACAGAAACGCGGGTCGTATCCAAATAAAATTATACGTGTTTTGAATTTTGCCTATTCTCCAGAGAAACCGATGTCCCTGGCTTCTGAAACTTAAAATGAACAAAGGACTCGATATAAACAAAATTAGAACCCGCCAGTTAATCTTTCTTTTTAAATTTAAGTAGTTAGTATGATTTTTAAATGAAATAAACCATTACACTAGCCCAGTTGATAGTGTCACCCATCTAGTCCCGGGTTCGATTCAGGCCGTTTTGCTGATTTGAAGACCGCCCAGCCCATCCATCCATTATTATAGTTATAAGTATTTGTTAGCCTTAATTATAGGTGTAAGTCCCATTGGTGTAAGTGTATTTTTATCACAGAGAATCCTATTGCGAGACAACCTTGACTAACTGCCTTGCGAGTGTGTAATCTTTTTCTAATCTTATTTCTTTATTTGTCATTATACTCACTAACATTACAGGTCAGCAACCTAAAGCGCTAGTTTTTTTTTATGGAAATAGCCGGCAAACGAGCTGACGATCCACCTGATGGTAAGTGGCTATCGTCGCCCATGGACACCAGCAACACCAAAGGTATCACCGATGCGTTGCCGGCCAAGAAAGAGAGAAGAAAAAGAAAGAAAGAACTTTTTCTCAAGCCCCCAGCCGGAACACGACGAGGTTACTATTTATTACCGGTTTGTTACTATTTATTTATTAAAAACATAATAAACTTACGCAACAAATAGCGTCCGTATACACTTACGATAGTAGAATCAGTATCCTAGCTTTAGAACACTTAGCTTTGCTCCCTAACCACAGTCATTTTCAAAACTCATACTTATAAGGATAAATTACTTAAGTGTTACGTACGGTGTACACCTACGTTCGAGATGTTACCGACATCACCTGTTCCATTCAAGATGCCACTAATGCTTTGGTTAGTTACTAGTACAAGTTGCACACAAAGTTTTCACTGGTAGGGTTGCCAATCAATATTTTACTAAACATTTTTCATTTAATTATCCTATTAATATTATAAATGTGACAGGTTGAACTAACACAGGCTACTTTTTATTCCAGAAAAGTTCAGGGTTCACGCGGGATTTGTAAACAATCGATATCCACGCGCGTGATAGATTAGTATAAATATATACGATAAATATTACTTATAAAATTAGGATGTTTACGAGAATAAGATGACTGATGTCTTATGTGTTGCAATTATTCTCAAAGGAAGTAGAATTGTTCATACCTGAACCATTTATATATTAATATATTATTAGCTGTTATTATATACTTAAAGAATGTTGTAAATTAACGTAGAATTATGTTTATTCAGTATTATAAATTATTTGGTATTTCATTAATTTAAATTGCATATGGCAATAATCAACGAATAATCGATCAGGTGACATTGTGAGGGTAAAAGTATAAAAAGAAACTACGCTGTATTGTCGGGTCTCAATTCTATCTCAATTCTGTCCCAGTGCAGAACCGAATAAGAAGTAAAGTTAATACATTGCTAATATATTATTATATTATAAGATTAGTCTCATAATGGTGTTGAAGATACGTGGTGATTAATTCAGTCAGTGCCGACTATGGAACATAACTAAATCCTCCTGCAGAAGTTAAGTACCTACCTTACTTTCAATACTATATACCGTTGTATTTTTAATGCTGTAAAGCATATTGTGTCTTTGCTAGTTTATATAATTATTTCTGTATCTTAATTCAATATAGCCAAGCTAGTATAATAAGGTGATATTGTAGCACTGCCAGTTTATAATTTTTTTATGAAAAACATTATATATAGTGTAACATTATATTATAATTAATGTTATAATTATAATTAATATAATATTATAGCGGTAACGGTGCTGTCTTAGAGTTTCTTCCTGGCTCTTCTCTAATGACTAAAGCACATTGCGAACCAGGGTCTAAATAAATTAATAACCGCAAATATTTGTATTACTTATTTACCTACCTCCATGATAATATGAAAAAGGTTACTTAATTACAATTACTAATAAAGTAATAAAACTATACACCTTATGTGTTTCTTTTGTTGGTTCACTTTTATTAATACCAATATAGATTACAAACAATTCATTATTCTTTATCGCCTTGCTATATAGGACAGACATAAATTTAGAATATTATAATTATTGATTTTAAATTTTACATACTCTACACTGTACAAATCTATTACGCGCGAAGCCACGTGCATCATCTATCTATAATAATATATACTACTTATAGGTGTATTTCATTTTTATGTAGTTCTATAAATCTAAATTAATTAATCAAAAATTTCGTTTCGAAACCACTCTACCGCGGTCGAACCCGCGGGCAAAAGCTAGTAAATAATATACATATGTAGTAATAATTGTTTTAAATTTATTAGAATATATAGATTTGGAGCAGAACGAATACTGAAGCGACCTGTTAACATGGTGTTGTACAAACTAGTAAGTAAATACGTAAAAAACATTTTGCTAGAACAAAAATATCAACGGACACTCTAGTACAAAGTCCATTTTCGTAGCAAAAACATAATTAAATTGCTCTCACACCAAAGAGCCTTTGTGTCTACTAAAATATTATTATTGTAAAAATGATGTGTGCTGCACGTCCTTTCTTGTCAGAGGTCGCAGTACGATTAAATACAATTTCGGGCGCTCCCGAGTGCCCTCTAGCGTTTCCGGGAAGCCTAGCGACTTCCGGCGCCCGACTTCCGGTGGGATACCGCGGTTATTTCATACTTTTTTGAAGTGTTCCTTTCAGAATGCCTTTTTGTCCTGAAAGTTCTAGGAAAGTTGGTCGAGAAAAGTGCCATTTTTTCGATATACAAAAGAAACTACGAGTCTTTGTTCTGAACGGAATGAATCTATAATAAAATAAATCTGAAATTAATCCGTAGATAAATTATATTACAGATAAAACTGCCCTTTTAAACCACACAAGGCCGTGGACTAAACCACGTTGCTCCACCATTGGCTAACTAATTTAAATAAAAAGGTAAGCTAAATAGCTTACCCTATTCGTGTATTTACTGTTATCCTATAAGGAGATGAAATTAACCATTTTCTTTCATTTTTCCAAGTTCTGATGACAATTCAGTTTTAAGATAAACGACCTGATTCAACACTCCAGTTTGACTCTAGACGAGGGAAATCCATTGCGATTAACAGCACCGTCAAAATTTTTTTTTGCTTGATGCTGGCCGTAAACGATCAAATTAATATACTTGTCAAGCTTGTAGCGGACTTGACGCGGCATCCAGTGAACTTGACGGTGTACGGCCAAGGTATGGCTATCTGGCCATATAGCTATGTCATGCAAACTGGGTGCCACATCAAGTCAAACTGCAAACTTGTCAAGTACATTTTATCGTGTATAGCCAGCTTTAGCGTCTAAATTGATAAGATAAATACGTAAAACTTTTTTAACTAATTTCGTAATATTGTTTATTTGTAACCAGCCCGTTTTTAATTCGATAGTTTTCTTTCAAATTGTAGGTACTTGCGTATTAATAACTACCACAAAATTCTTAGAAAACCTTTTTATCTAGGGATAAAATTCTCGTGGAGATAAAATCAACGTGGAGATAAAACTATAGTATGTTTATTATGTTCACATAATGTTATTGTGAATTATGTTCTTGAAAACGGAGCAGTAAGCTAAAATGGATTGACCATTCATTTTAACAAACTAATTAATAAACCGAGCGTTTTGCTGCATCTTAAATTACGTAGTATTGTCATCGAATTAAGTATTTACTATTACCCTAAAATATTTACAACTAACTCGTTTCTATTAATTAGTGTATCCTTATAGTTGTTTTTAATTAAACCATAAAGAATCGTTCGGTTTCATAAATCTCATAGACAGATGGATTGACGAACCAAAAATTGTTTTAAAACTGGTAACAAATGTTTTGTTCGGCTTCTTATTCGTCGAAGCAAACAAAGAAATCTATTGGCAATCTTGAAAACCTTCCACCAAGCCCTTATCACGAAGGAAGAAGACTCAACATTGAATAACATGGAAAGATTCCGAAGTTGTTGCGGGATGTGAAAAGTTTACGCGATTTTCAACCTTGTTTCACTGATTTTATAGTTATGGGGATTGTAAACAATGTGATGAACGGTAGTAAGCCACATGGTTGCCTAGTTAACATAATATATGGAGAGGATTGTTTAAAAACACAGACTGACAGACATTAAGTGGCCCGATCGCGAAGGATAAGATGTTGATTGGAAACTTCCTTCTGCGCTGAGTTTTATAGACGCTTAATATTACACTATTTCGTGACTGTTCTCCGGACTATAATATTCAGATTTTAAAGGCGTTTATGTGACAGATAAATGCTTGTGCACGTATTTTGAGCGTGTGATGTGGCGTGTCTAGCATTCTAATGGATATACAACTAAATTAACTTTTGACGTGTCTTTATGGAGACGAAAATAACACTAGTAGTAGATTAGAAGTAGTAGATTAGAAGGGTTAATTAAATGTTTCGTCAACGTTGCATTTGTCTTAATAGCTTATGCAATGTTAGCATAGTGGCTTGAAAATCGATATTTTGGAGGGTCCTTTGTAACTTATAAGAGTAAGCACTGCACAAAAATCGATTGTATAACGTGTGTCAACTCATGGTTCATTTGATAAAACCTAATAAAGAAATATCGTAAAGAAACTTGCCTAAACATTTACATTAAGTTACCTAAGGAATGAAGCCTTTCTTGAAAAGATCTCATAAGCTTTGATCTACTCATATCTACTGAAAACCATTTCTCTACTCTAGATGTGCAGTTGTCTGGATGGATAGACCTGTAGGTCACACAGGTCTCACAGGGAGAGACAAGAGGTGAAGGTCAAGGTGACCCTAACTAATATAAATGAGAAACTGAGTTTGTTTGTTTCACGTCAAACCACTAACCCGATCGGTCTGAAATTTTGCATACATATTGTCAAGAGAACGATAGGTATACAGTCCCTTATAACTTGAAGATTAACCAAAGTTTCAGGTATAAACAAAATAATTTATTGGCGAGTACTACTTATATTTTTTTCATCACGTTACCAATAAAAAGGATATTGAAAACATAATAGGTAAATAAGCCGTATGGCAAGCCGTATTGCTTCGACGAACAATACTAACCCCAATCCCTGGTCGGATGGTAAGAGGCGACTAAATCCAGCCCGTTGGTGGTAAGAAGTACTTACTTCGTACTTGTGTCATGTGTGTTCAGTACAAAGTTATACAATGTATAGCTTTGTCTAACTATGTAGCGGAAAGTCAGTCTACGAGACTGTTTGTCGTCTTTGGTTTGGAAAGAACAATATTTAACTTGAACTAGTTAGCTGTTCCTGAAAGGTTAAAATACAGGACATGAAACCTTCCAATTTAGACCTCGTTCATTTGTGAAGTTCAGTGTCACGAAAGTTATCATTATAAGTTGATAAAATCAGGTAACAGGTGGTGAGTAAGACACCTTAAGACACACATAATATAGGGGACATGAAATGTTTCAATTTTCAACGCCCAGACAACATTAACAGCATTAACTTATAAGATATAAAAAAAATTGATACAAATGTCTGCTTTGAATTGTAATTGAGCCCAGAACCCACGGAATAGATCCAGATCCCTACATTGAACAAACTACAAACTAAGTAGGATCATCAATATTATGTAAATCAATCATCTTAAAATAATGAGGACATCGCGTAATCAAATGTGCAATATTAAACTCAGTTTCGAAGTATAATTAACCCGTAATGTTGAAAGTTGAGATCCCTGTCTAAGGTCTGCCTAGTTATGGCATTATTATTCAGCATAATTTTCATCTAAATAATGTAGGTACATTATTACAAGGTACGTATAAGATATCGAAAAGTATAATATAAAGACACAAAGAAAGATCTTTTTACAAGACAATGTAACACAAAAATATAATAACACATTAAAATTTTATGTATTTATGCCTTCTTTACTACACCTTCTTTAAAATAATAAATCATCACAACAACACATATATTATAACTCAACAAAGGAGGCATAATTAGCTACTCCCGTCAAAATTTTATATTAAAATGTATTGAAACTCACTCTTGGCGACCAGCCACGTACATTTCAATACTTCGGCTACTTATGCAGCCTGAGATGTTGAGAAGGCGTCCTGGTAAAGTATGTCTTTTACTAACTGCTGAGCTCTGATCTCCTTACAATAAAAAGTGTTGACCATCACACCATTGGTGTACTTCAAACATTTTAGACAATAACGTATTTAGCTCTGAAAAGAGCAGATTCCGTTACGATTAGACCTCGAGTTTCTTAATCTGAAAACCTTCAGCTCGAGGTTATTAATTCTATGATAATGACTTATACGTTACTTTGTAATAAAATAGATTTGACGAGATTTCATACATACTAAAAAGAAAAGCACACCGACATATAAGTAATCCAATGAAGAAATCTTTAAAATTCCATTACAAATCTAGTTAGATAGTAACACATGGCAAATAAATCTTTAATTATCAAGATGGCAAGTGAATTCACGAAGCAACGAAGAACTAGATCCTGATAAAATACTTATGCAAATTGAGACTAGTCCGGCTATAGTGCAGCAAAACACCAAAGAGGATTAGGGTTGAGAGCATAGGACTTAACTGTACGAAAACTACCAACAAACAGGGCTGCCACACAGGCAATCTCTTCAAACAAAGAAGGGATCGTCAGAGAAGTTATAATAATATGCAAACACAGATTTGAAAATATCCTAGCAGAGAATGGCGCTGAACAAACAATATTTTAAATGAATAGATAAAAACAAAAGTATCGAAAACCAATTTCAGAAGGTACACTCCAGACCGTAACGGGGAGAGCTCACCTGACAATCTAAATAAACAAAAACAAAATTTCAATTTGAAAGACTTAACCAACCCTCCGCGTGCCCGAGCCTGAACGGGTCTCAACGTAAATCCCACTTTGATCGACTTCCCAAGTCCCGTTCAAGTGATTCCCTTTAGTTTCGTAGGTTTAGGCATTCCGGACGCATATTCCGACCCTCCTCGCTTTACCAAACACCCACTAGTTAGTTTCTTTTTTAACGTAGGCACACTCACTCAAAACGTCGAAAAAGTTACCGTTGACGGGTAAAAATTGAACGAAGCTATGAAACTACAAATATTCGATGACGTCGTAACGGCTAAATTTACGCCATCCAACGACCCAAATGCGGTACATCTTCAGCATAAAAACGTACCCCACAGGTAGTAGGAAATCAGGACGGCTGTTAAACTTAATACGTGCCACATATCGATAACTGAACCATGAAAAGAGCGAAACGACTCATAAAAGCATAGCGTTGCTTGCGTTGCGGCATAAATCCCGTCGTATTGGATATCGCTAGAATAAAAGAGTCTCGTAAAAGTTGGGTTTAATAAAAATAATTAACGACTGAAATTCGAAGGATTACTTTTTGGATATGACATCAATCGCCAATTCATTAAGCGCACGGATAACAGACATATTATTCAATTAATTTTTTTGGAAAAGTTTCAACAGCGTGTCAGTCAAAACTGATTGTGAAATGGAATTTTGTTTTTTGATTAATATTAGTAGAGATCGTCTACTTTAAAAATGAACGTGTCCCAACTTAAATTTAAGTGGAAAAATTTATTAAATACAAATGTTTCCTAAACATTGCCATTTACACAATAATAATCGTATTACGCGTTCATATCTATAGTACACGATCTCTATTTTTTAATATTTTAATTACATTTATTTCAGATAAATCCTAATAAAATCAATTAAAATTATTTAAAATTGAATGTCGGCTAATTGTAAATTAAAATATTAAATAAAATTCATAAAACAAAATAAAAATTGTATTCAAATAAAATTAAAAGAAAAAAAATCATGTTAACTCTGGGCGAAGGTTTCCTCTCACGTAAAGGCTTAAAAACAATCCACCTCGCTGGAAAGTTCGTCAATCATTATCAGTAACTCTCACGCCTTGGCCAGGAGAATGCAAGACCGAGACTGCTAAGTGCTAATCGAGAGACCTTTATATTTATTACATGACATCATTTAGCTTGCATGTTTAGTGCCGTAACATCAAGCATGACGGCCTCAAGTATTTCAACGTCATCATCAATTATTTCGTTGATGTTAAGACACGCGCGATCTATTCAAAACACTTTTACCCGTTTGCGTTCATTACAAATCCATTAACAAAAAACTATTGCACAATACGGACTGGTAAAGATGGCCAACCTTTAACCTGGTTAGTGGGCGTTCCAGTGAGCCATTGTAATACTTCTGAGCTTCGTGTCATATTAATGATCCAAAACCGTGATGTTGCGAGCCCGTTTTATCGGCACCTCCCCCCTGGTTATGCTTTACGCGTGGTTTAATTCCCTATCTTGAACATAAGGCGTTTTTATTAAAATGTATGGTAAACAGATTATAATCAGTAACTCTATTTAGATTCCAATCTTTAGTGGATGGGTCTGCAATAGTAATATGTAGTGGATTTAAAGTAACATTTGTGTTTTATTAAGCGTTAAAATACCTACACTCCTACGTACATTGAAAACAATTACCTCATACATGCTCAGAAAACAACATTTTGAATATATTTTTGAATTTAAATCCGGACTTGGATCAAAGACCATACAAACATAATGACAGCATAAAAGCTCGGTGATCCCTACGAGATTTCACGTTTTAAATGTAAATTCAAGTTCTCTCAAACATATTCCAAACGCAGTTCAATTCGCAAGAATGCTGTCCCGCTCTTTCATCCGCTTCTTTCTCTCACTTGATGCTGTTTCCATGAAGATTATGCAATAGATGGTTCGGAGATAATCTAATCGTTACAATAGCTCTTGAACTTTTGCATGGGGGCGTGCATCTGGTTCCAATGTATTCAATGTTCCATTTCCTGTTCCAATAACAACTTGGGCAATCTTGTATGTTACCTCATTTGGTCCACTTGGTAGACCATGTCCTTTTGAATCGCTCATATTCTCCAAGATTGGTGACGATTGTAAGTGATTGAGAAAGTGTAACGTTTTGGCTAGTATCCAATCGGTTCATACCTTTATGTGCAACAATATACCTATTGATAAATTACATCTTAGAAGAGATGCAGAGGTGAGAAGAGTTCAAATTCTGTGCGCAGTATTCGCATCTATTTAACTCTTACTTCAGTAATGACCAACTTTAGACATGTACAGATTCTATAATGTTTTCAAAAGCGTTAAATAATTACGCATTTATCAGTCTGACTATTAAACCCTCACTCCTCACATTGACCGACTATACGTATGAATTGGTAACTAACGGTAAAAACGATAGTAATATTGTCAGTTATCCAATTTGATGATGCCACAGTCATTTCACATTGATTGAACCTTTCAGTTATCGGAGAACGCAACGGCTCGGTGTATCTATAAATGAATTGCCGGTCTATAAATGAACGACAAAATATGATTCAATAACATGATCTGTTGATCGACTTATTTATTACTCGATCCACGAATTCGTCCAAATCTAGGGCGCAATTTCCCTTGTCGCAATTTAGTTAATTCTGGCCCGAATTACGCACATGTGCAAGAAATCTGGCAACCATTGACCCTAATAAAAACTTGGATGATGATTTTAGTATTAGATTTAATGGTGTTATAACAAATTCAAATATAAAGCGTGCGGGAGATAAAGAAAGGAAACATTTAGTTCTACTTATCAAAGATATCAAGGAATCTAATACAAGAATAGCTATTTTTCTGGTGCTTATTATATTAAGAACAAATTAACCAAATAAATAATTACGATACGTGCGTTAGGTTAGTTTTCGTTACGGAATTTCTGGATTCGGTCTCCACACTCAAGGCTCGCGATAGAAGCTATGCAATAGCTTAAAAATACGTGCATAAGTGTATCAGTGATACCTATATAAATAAATGATTTTGAATTCTAACTTTGAATAATCTGAACAACAAATGGTGATTAACTAGTGCCGGTGAATATTTTTTTTCTAAAAGTCATAACTCTGTAAGAAATCCTTGCTTAAATTGAAGACCTTTTGCTAACATGCTGAGCCAATCCAAGTGGAGTATTGTGAACACAACTTATTAGCAGATGTAGGATTGGACCGAAAGGTATTTAAAATATACCGACTTTAAGGCCGTACTATACCGCTTAAAAGCACTTCAGCATGTCACACCAATGACGGGTTATGTAACCACGTATAACATTAACATTACAGCACAAAATACTTATTTGCACCACATCGCCTGTCAGCTTAGTTTCTCGACGTTTCCGGCGAGTACTTAGCGTTGAAATTTACGTGACAATGAATTTAAGCCACGTTCCCGCATCTTTATGTATTTTACAATGTAACAAGCGTACAATAGCAGCGTTCTTCATAATGGTATCGAAGTTGTGTGGTCTGTCTGTACTTGCGTTATAGATCTGATTTCACTTACCATTGATGGTCCATGCCTCTTCTTATGATTGAAGAAAAGTAAAGTCTACCACCAGGCTGCTTCAGTGCGGATTACAAGGTGAACCAGTTCAGCTGAACTACATTATGTCAGAGATTATTAGCGCCCGTCATACTCCTACCGGACAAAACAACTGACATCTCCTATAACACCATTCAGCTTGATATGAAGCATTGAAGCATTTATTTGCCGATAGCACAGAATACCATGTCGATAGCGACCATCCATCCATTTCTTAACGATCCATCACTTATGAGAAAAACAACTCATCCCTACCATAAAGTTAAAAAAGAGTTTTAGATTTCAGATATTGATTGGATCGCAACAAGAGTTTACTACAATTTTATTGATCGTGTGCAAACAGCTTAATTTCCAAGTCTCCAACAAGAGAACTATTATAACAGTACCCGTTGAAAGCTGACAAAGAGATTCAGCCTGGTTCTGTTTTAATTATCTTTAATGTCCAGTTATTAAACAAGCCAGCTATGGTTGTGAATTACAGAAGCAGCTCGGTTCCATTGCTGCGATTATTACTGTTTTTTTTAATCTTTTATTTGGTATTTTTATTCTCGTTTCGAAATTTCGCTTTTAAGGGTGCTTCGTTTTTACTGGCTTTACGGTCTGTTATTTACTTAGTGTAATGAACTCAGCTTGATGTTTCAAGTTTGTCATTTGTAACTACCTCAATAATTGTGTTTATGTTCTTGTTATTTTGTGAATGTATCGAATTATAGTTGATAGAGCCCTATAAACTTAATCTTTAGCTGTGAAACTATCTAAGATTGACAACATACTAACTAGCTGTTTTATATTCTTGTTATTTTGTGAATGTATCGAATTTAAGTTGATAGATATAAACTTATGCTTTATCTATGAAACTATCTAAGCTTGACAACATACTAGCCTTTTGTTGAACTCGTAAGTGCTCTGGAATTGTATTGTATAGGTAAGTGTAAAATTTGAAATTACAATTAAATTTAAAATTTTATTCTAATTTTAAATTCCAAGTTTTAATTTACCAAATTATTCACTGTCTGTCGTGGTTTTGGTATGTTCCCTAACATACTCTTTAGCTTATGTATTCAGACAGTACAATGGTACTGGTGTTATCTGTGTTGGGTGTCCTAATAGTAAATAAATAAATAAATAAGTGTTATTGTATGTAAATTTGAGCAGGATAAAATCTCCTTAAAATATACTTTCCGCTTTTTCATTCCGGACCAATCACGACAGGGATCCATTGAAACGATACCGAAGATAACTTTTAGCCATCACTTAAGCGAATAAACTAATTTCATTGTATCAAAATTCAATTTCAATCCAAAATTATTTAAAGTGTTTTAAAAATAGCGTAATATAAGACGAATAATTAAAGACATTACCTAATGACATAAGACTATAAAATCACGTTTCCTTTGATAACAAAAGTACAACGCTGTTCAAACATTGTTCGCTGAACTTTCAGAAGGCTTTATATAACCAAGTATCCTAAGTATCGAAGAAAAGCTGACAGGCGTTGACGTGAAAGTATTGCCAAATCAGGACTCCGACGGTTCCTTTTTCATCGGACGACACGACACCGATACGACAACGACACAGCTTTATACTTAGTTCAAGCCGCTGCCACACAGTTTTAAAATGTTTTATAACATCACTTCACACTATAACATAATAGGTGTGGCAGGAACTTTCAGCTGTACGCTTCTCGCACGCACACAGGAAAGTTTGCGTGTGTACACTTGTACAGTCAACAATAAAATTAGGCGTGCAGGTCATATATAAAAACTTAATTAGTTATTAATTAGTTATAATTTTATATAGTATTGTATGCCCGTTTGTGGCGGGAATACAGAGATCCATCCATTTATTTATTTATTTATTTATTATTAAACAAAACACTTGTGCTTACAGTTTTGACTTGTTACATCTGACTTTAATTGTACCTGTATTCCACAATAAAGATAATTGATTAATTGAAACGTTCCATAATGTTTAAGTTTAATGTTACAGAATGTATGTGTTATTATCAATGTTAAATATTATACTTACTTACTTATTATTATTAATGTTAAATACTACTGATATTATTAAAATACTTTGTTAATAACATAAATAATATTTAAAAAGCAATTGTGTGGTTTTATGAAACCACGGTAGGTATAAGTGAAACTTTTTTTCGTATTGTAGACATTTAACTAAAAATTTTTGGATAAATATTCGATTTAGGGTATTAAAAGATTTAGGGTATTAAATATGGCGGCGCCATATTGGCCTCGGCTGCTCTGTCGAGCGCCTTTCACTTTACCCCCACTCCGTGGCCGACCGTCACGCGACATGCGACACACAGACCAAAAAGTTTGAGACGATGTAATAAAAGTTTCACTTTAATAATAAACATTATTGTATGCTCTGCATACTGAACTCTTGCCTTGTCTACACAATACATATAATGTATAATATAAGAAGTCGTTGTCGTATCGTGTAGACTAGTGCAATAAAGAAGCGGCCAAAACCGAAACATTTAGCAATTTGATAATGGCGCGTTGTTCACGCCACTTTCAACTTTAACCCCGTGACGTAAAGATCAATGGTGACGTCTTTATAAATTGAAACAGTGCTAATGTTCTGTCGTGATGAGTGTTGCGAATTGTTACATGACAAGATAATGTAATAAGTATTTCGCTTTATGATGGTTGCCGGGTTTTTCGATCGGAAACTTATATTAAATATTCAGTGTTCTCCTTGATTTACTTAGATAAATACAGAAGAATCATGTAGTTCCATTAGTAGTGATTTTGTCAAGCCAGACGTCCTGGGTTCAATTTCCATCCAGACTATTGTATTGAGTTCAAATTCGATGTTTGTTTTTGGGTTTTATTGTAATTTATAACAACAAAAGTAATGAATGTAAGTATTGTTCCTAGTTTGAAAGTTGGAACGTTAATTAAATTAAAGATTTATTTTCAATTTATAGAGAATCTGAAAATGACTATTTTTTCTAATCGAATAAACAAATAGGTGCATATGCATATTATACGAAGATCGCAGTACTTATGCTATAACATTTTACTATTTCTTTATTATAATCTCATGTCTTATTATATTATCAAAGAAATAGCATCCTACATTTTTCCGTGATAGTCCGATATGAAAACGAATATAAATAAATAATAAAATAGACAGGAAACCTACGCGATGTCTATAGCATAGAAAACATCTCAACTTTATCTTTAAAACAAACCCGCTCTTAGTGCGAAATTCTCACCATTCTTATCACATCAGATTGCTACAGTACCCAGGGTATTGCGAACCATTTCTTAGGCCAATAGTGACCACGGGGCAATTTATTATCAAGATAAGATATATTTTAAGTAACCTATTCGATTTCGCATTTGGCTTATCGGAGTACGTCGGCGCATCCACTTTGTATGCGTTCGCGCACGATATACGCGAAAGTAAAGATTTACGAGCAAATCTAAAAGCTGTGTAAATTGCCCATTGTCCTGTCCCTTTCGCACGTACGGCGAGGCGCGAAGGGTGAAAGGGATGGTCTTTTCGGATTTGAATGTGTTTATGAAGTTTCGGGGAAGTCTAGTAATTTGTTATACCGTTGACAGGGCGGAGCTAAATACTTGTGAAATGTTCTGTAATTTATGTGAATTCAGGGATTTGTAGCTTCCTAACGTTAGAAGTGATGTAACTAAGATTATTTCAGGACATCGAGTTAATATCTTGGTCATATTATAATCACAGTTAACTCAACCGTGCATGAAACGTGCCTACGTACTAAACATGAAACGTAATAAATTAATAGTTAAAAAACATGAGAGGTGTCAACGGACATCCGGATAGAACGAAGTTCCTTTCGATTTAAGTATTGTTTTGTTGTACAGCGCCATCTCTGTAAAACTCTGTGAACCATTTCAAAAAAAGTGTCGTCATTCGTAAGAATCAAAAAGTGTCGTAATTTTCCGTCTAGCCCCCTTTCACAACGCGCGATAAGGAACTTCGTTCCAAAAATACACGATTTTAGTGTCAATATGGATACTGAAGAAAAACATGGGATTGTGCTCTTAACCATTAAGGAGTTTCCTCGGCTGGAGCCAAAGCTGGGTGTAGTATCAGGTCAAGCTTATCACAAAAATACATTGTTATCAGAACTAAAGGAATATGTAAAATTTCAACTCCTAAGGATTCGTGGAAATAGGTCTTAGCTTGCAAGATTTGAACAGGGCAAGGCAGGGCAGGGCAAGCTTAATAAAGCAAAGCAAAGCAACAACCCATAGTTGTCCCACTGCTGGGCTCGGGGTCTCCTCTCACTATGTGAGCGGAACAGGCCATAGTCTACCACGCTGGCCAAGTGCGGATTGGTAGACTTCACACTCCTTTGAGAACTTTATTGGAGAACTCTCAGGTGTGCATTTTTCCTCACGTTTTTTATTTTACTTAACCGAAGCAAGTGATAATTAACTTATAATACACACATAATATTTGAAAATTAGAGTTGCGTGCCAAGATTTGAACTCGGGCTTAATAAAAACATTTAATAAATCATAGAAAAATACTCAACTTTATCTAATGTCGAACATTTATATGAACATTCTGTGGTAATATTAAACGATAACCTTTTATAAGAACCTTGACATAACTGCACATGTGTTACAATATGGTCGCAGCACGTGTTATTTTATGAAAACAAACGGTGATTAATATGAATATGATATGGATT
This sequence comes from Thymelicus lineola, assembly GCA_963932265.1. NCBI lineage: Eukaryota > Metazoa > Arthropoda > Insecta > Lepidoptera > Hesperiidae > Thymelicus > Thymelicus lineola. The sequence goes on along the minus strand of OZ010707.1, from coordinate 878,249 downwards.
AAAACGATTAAGAAATAGCGTCTATGAGTCATTTCTATTGTATTGACTGGTTCGCCGAGTTAAGGTCTTCACACATTACACCAATATGACGTCACCAATGGTTTGATCAATTAAATTGTGTAAGCGTAATTTTTTGAGCGAGATCTAATGAGCAGGGTTTTGTTTTATACCTAATTTTGAAGTCGGTTATTTTTTTAGAAGAATTATTATTATGGTTGAATTTACTGTTGGCCATTGGTAAATGACTCGTTGACCGCGTGTGGTCAAATCACACTTCTTTGAATTTAAATACAACCTTAAACAGCACGATATAGAAGTCATTTTACAATGCTGTTCTATTGAGTGTGGAGTTGACATCGTGTTAATATTCAGATGGGTGACCGATAGCCGCACAGTTGCTTGAGCCAAGACGAACCCCCATATTCATGAAAGCAAGCAAGGTGCTTATGAAGTGTTTTGTTTCTTTCACTCTTATGAGAAACGATAAAGATAGGTGCTACATAATATTACAACAGTGCAATAATAGCGACGCTTGAAAGGAAAAATTGACTAAGCGACATTGAGCTAACTTTACAGGAGAGCAGTTTAAAGTTGGAATTTTAGAAAAGTTTTATATGCCACAATATAGATGATAAAATAAGGATTCCGATACAGTAAGAATAACGTCGGTAGGAAGATTACAAAAAAATTGTTTTTTTCTAAAAATTCCAACTTTAAACTGTTGTCTTGTAAAGTTAGCTCAATGTCGCTTAGTCAATGTTTCTTTTCAAGCGTCGATAGGCTTACTAAGCGTATATATTACTAGGAAATCGCCCTCGCTTCGCTTTGGAAAAAATAGTAAAAAAAATTGTATAACATAGCCTATGTCACCCGGCGATAGTGTAGCTTACCAACAGTGAAAGAATTTTTCAAATCGGTTCGGTAGTTTCGGAACCTATTCAATGCAAACAATCAAATCTTTCCTCTTTATAATATTAGTATAGATGACTAAGGCCGTAAGAAAATAAGCCAGTATAACTGACCGTGTATAGTTCGTCAACAAATCATCCCTAGCCGCCATGTTATGACGTCAGACCACCTGGTGAAGGGTTGTTTCTCTCTTCAGATAAGAGTATTTGTTTCAGACACTTAGCATTGTTCTGTTATTATCAGACCTGTTGAAACTTTAGGGTTGGGAATAATCCATTGCAACTGAAGTTTGCAAGTCTGTGGCTCGAGGCGTTAAATCGTAGCGTTGTAAGTTGTTTTTTTTATTTATATTCGTGTTCTTGCATATCGTCGCTTAGGTAACAATACCGCGGAAGTTAAATTTGACAAGTTTTCAGGAGAGACAAAAACCTGATTTATATCTTTTAAATACTTCAAACATGTGTACTAAATACATAGATAGGTATATAATAGGATCAATTATGATGTTATAAGTAAAAATATGTGTTTTTTATAGTGTATAAGTATGAAATTGACTTAAGCGGTATTAGTTCAACAAATTAAAGACTTCCGCGGTATTTTAACTTTTTATTTATTACAATTAGGTAAAAAAATATTTTTCAATACTTGCATAATGCTATTAGGAAAAATATTAGAAAATATTACAATGCTTTTACCTTATATGTTATTCAGTTTCAACAAAATATAGTACTTACGCACTGTAAAAAATTATTTCAAGGAGTTAAGTAGTGTCATTAGAATGATTATGGTGTAATATCACATTACTTAAAGTAAGTAGTTTTGGTAGTAATCCAACTTCTACAGCATATAAAATAGTAAGCATATTAAAACTATTTCAACAAAAATACTAAACCTATCAAGAAATACTATAGAAAAACATCAAAAATATAGTTTCTATCAAAATCAAGAGTCAAGACTCATGAAAAACACGTTTCAATAACAATGTTTACATAGAAAGAAAGAAAGAAAGAAAGAAAGAAAGAAATTATTTATTCTGTTAAGCACTGCAACAAGTTACAAATTGAATATTAGTAAAACACTCCTAAAAACTATAAGTTGCTACAAACACATAACCTGCTGCAGCACTGCTTAACAAAAAAGGTACGCACTCAGGTGCGTATAGGTATTAAAAACTTAAAGAAATTATTATATTATAATTAATTCTGTTTCCAATCATCACAATTTTATTGTTATTAATTATTATCATTTATCAATGTAAACCAATCTTTAAATGGTAATTCATCGTAAAATTTATGGCAGTTAGATGGTAACACCGCTTTTAAATCTTGCAGATCTTTGTATTTTCGCTGGGCAATTGGTAGTTTCGCATCATACAATTTAGGCAGAACGCTTAAGGGCGTCACATCATTGCTCAATTTTATTGGCCTTTGAGGCAAGAGTTGCAAAGAATCATCAAAATTTAATTTATACCAAATCGTACCATCTGGTTTGTAAGCTAAAACCTTTAAATCAGTCACAGTGGGGTCATTAGTTTTCTTGCCCGGCCGAATTGTTTTGTAAATTAATGTATTTCTAAAATCAGTAAAAAAATCTAGATAAAGACTGTCGTATAGCATTGGCTTAGTTCTAGCTGACTTTGTTATATTTGCATACTGAGAAGGTAAGTAGATTTCTCTTCCTTTTACTTTACATTCGATGGCACGATGCACAGAATCGCATTCCATCTGAGTATGCCCTTTTTAACCGACTTCAAAAAAAGGAGGAGGTTCTCAATTCGACTGTATTTTTTTTTTTTTTTTTTTATGTTTGTTACCTCAGAACTTTGGACTGGGTGAACCGATTTGGATGATTTTTGTTTTAATTGAAAGCTGGTGCTTGTCGTGTGGTCCCACATAAATTTGAACGAGATCCGACAATGACATCCATGTCAAAAGTACAATTTACTTCATTTGAAGTCGGTTAATTTTTTGTTAAAATGTTAGATTATTCAAGATATTTTTGTGTTATTTCAACTTGCTTTTCTATCGCTAAACGTAAAAGGGCATTACTCAAGATAACATTTCGATTCTGTGCACAGCAACCATCGGAAAATAGTATTATAGGTAACAATTTCGTACTTAATATACTTTGCAATTGATCAACTATACAAGATGCAAAAACAGAAGCTTCCAGTGAAGCATTAGATTTATCAAACCAGTAACATGCAGCCTCGTGAGTAGACAAATTATACATCGTAAAGTTATGTACGCACAGTTTAGTCTTGTAGTATATAGCACTTGCCTGAAGATTAGGAGCTAATTTAACAGCTTGAACATCTTGCGTAAATAATTTGGCTAAATCTTTATCTCTCTCTTTTTCCTTTCAAGCTTTTTCTTTTCTTTCTCTATGTAGTGCTATTTCTGCGTCAGTAATATTACCTGCTTCATGACCACAGCATACATCACACCGGTCTTTTTTCGGGTGATAGAGGCTTAAATTAAGCTTTAAAAAGATGTTATTAAATCAAAAATCCTGCGACTAAGACGTTCTACAGATTCCAATTCACATTTTCTTGTAAACTCCTTGTATAACTGCCTCCTTCTCCATTATTTCGTTAATTGCTACTTTATCTTGAAAAAATATACCCTTTCCGGTGAATGTAATTGTATCAGCTTGTGCAATTTTTTCGTCATCAAAGCTGGCAGTTTCAACATTGATACTACCAACTGCTTGATGTAAGTCCTCCATAATAGTTTCTTCAGTTGAATCAGAAAGATAATCAATTGATTTGGGGTAAAGTTTATTATGTTTATTTATTGTTATCTGTCCCAGCTTTTCGCTATTTTTCCTTTTTAAGAGAATATTTTTTTGTGCCAGCAACGCTTCCCGCCTTTTTTTTAAATCAAGTAAAGTCGTGACTTTAACTTGAGTCTCCACGTCTTTCTCCTCTTCATTCATGATGCAAGCGCTATCATCAAGGTGCTCGGTCATTTTCATAAGCTGAAAAAATACCTAATATTATATTTACTTGAAAAAATGTAAATTTATACATATAAATTCGTTTGGTAATGAGTAAAAGATCATTATTAATTAATAATTATGCCTTTTTACTTATAAAAAGTAAGTTATTTATAAGATATAATAAAAACTATACACCTAAAGTCCCTTTAATACCGCTCAAGTCCCATTAAAATGTTTACGGAATACAGCGTAAGTCTAAATAAAATAGTTTACAATACCGCCTAAGTCAATGAACATTACACTGAAAAACCGCCGATGTATTAAAAGTATAAAATATACCTAAAATAACAGTAAATACACTCTACTATACTAAAACTTAATGAATAATCGAGTTTGCTTACCTTTTTGGTGCGTCACAAGTGTCTAATTATCTGATAAAACTGTATTATATACACAAAAAACAATAAAATTGCTGCGCGGTCACACACCAACGTAAGATAGTATGGCGGACTGACGACTTACGCGGTTGTGACACAACAAACAATTTGCGCGGTGCCAGAACTACTTGAATAACGTGCTGGGACTGGATAATTTTAAAAATTTTCTAACATCATTGGATGCACGCCGACAAAATCTATCCAATGAAGTATAAAACGTCAGTTGACCAATTTTCGACTTACGCGGTATTGTTACCTAAGCGACGATATGTACTTTCTTGTACAGGAAGCTTCTCGCCTCCAAGGCCTCCAAGTCTTCTTACGACCTTTCTCAACCAAATAGTTATTATTTCGCAAAAAATACAAATTGAAATATTGGATAAAAATATTAATATTGTTTTAGCTACAACTTTTAAACATTTCTACCTACATATACTTAAATTATACCTAGTCCAAAGCCTTATTTTCATAAGGACATTTCGTTGAGTTTTAACTCCTCTTGATGTTTACAGTTGTAAGTGGCTTTTTTTAACAAATTTTTTAATTATTATTTATGGAAACAGCCGGCAAACGAGCTGACGATCCACCTGATGGTAAGTGGCTATCGTCGTCCATGGATATCAGCAACACCAAAGGCATCACTGATGCGTTGCCGGCCAAGAAAGAGAAATTAATCTAAAATAAATTAAGGTAAAGTTAAAGTTAAATTGCACATAGCGATTCGTACTCGTCTTTCTTCAATAAACACATTCAAACAAATCATTTTATAGAAACTAGATACAGTTGTTACCGTTTTGTAAACTGCATTTATCAAGAATTTTACCTCAATAAATGGTTTAATATAAAAGAAATATCCATCCTTCGACCTTAACAATCAGTGTGTTTCAACTTCCAAACATCTGTTGTTCGTTATTTTAGTGTCGAAGTTTGGATTTACTTTTTGTACGTTAATAGCTTCCTTTACCCGATGCGAAGGGTGTTGGGCGGCTTTTACATCGTACGACACGACAACGATATCATCTGTACACACTGTTGTTTGTTTACACCAATGATGTTTAAAAGATTGCCCTTACAAATCAACCATAAATAATAAATAAATAAATAATAAATCGATTATAATGTGACTGTCTTCAACGCAAGAGTGAATAGGCTTTTACTAAGTTAATGCGCTTTACCACCAATGACTACATCGCCAATTACCATCAGGTGGGATTGTAGTCAAGCATTACCTTATAAGATATAAAAAAAAAACAAAATATCTGTTCCGAAAAGAGCTACAACACACACGTTTATCTTTTGTTTCACTACACCAATCACACTACAATAATACACGAATGCATTTTAACGTTGTATGTCAAATCTCAAGCACTTCTGACAACAAAAGCGTGCGTATCGTCTTGTATTGACAGAGCGACTACGACCTACGTGCAGACAGAGGTCAATTGACCTCACGATCTTTATCTTCGACGTCTTAGTGACATATCTACCTCTTTTTTACTTATAATATCATTGGTTTACACACGTAGACTGTCATATGTGCAGGCGAGTGTCGAGCAGTATAAAAACAAACGAGCAGACGATCCATCGTGGTTAATGGTCACCGATGATTATGGACATACGTAACAGCAAAGGCTTCACCGAGGCGTTGCCTGCTCAAGCAAGAGGTTGGTAGTAGTTACTCAGGAAAGCTTTACACAAAGAATATAATACAAGTAATAACATAATAATAATATAATAATCATATTGATAATCAAACGGACAGGAATCTGTCGTCTCTTACGACGCCCTAGTATGCCGGCATTGGATTAGGGTGAGTATTATAAGCCGCTAAAACCGTTAAATGTTGTAGTGTTAAGTAATGTTAAAACATTTCGCACCCTCAGTGGAAAAAACGCGTAAGTTGAAAATTGCAATTTCACAGGAAAACAAAAAAAGTGTTAAAATATCAGTAAGTAGTAAAAGGAATTTACATTACGATTTCTTGCACAGAACCGTCAAGATTAATGATAAAAATCTGAAAAAAATTTAGCATTATGCAGCTTTAGTCCCTCTTTCCAATCATATTAATAACTAAAATTCAACGTAAGACGACTTTATGCTTTTTTTCCAGTGAGGATGCGATTTTACGACTGCAGTGTGTCGTTCTCGTATCGTTCTCATGTTCTGTGTTGGTATCGTGTCGTCGGATGAAAAGCGGCCATTAGCTTCGTTTAGTACGAACGGTGTTTATCGAGTCATGGTATGGGATGTTTGTACCGCTTGTTACGCCTACGTCGTATAAATATTTTGGAATCTGTAATTGTGGATTGTTAATATTATTATTTTTTATTACTAACCTGTAATTATTGTAGACAGATATTTTACGTATCATGTAGACAGGTTACATGTTTTAGTTTTCGTGATTTTTAACAGACTTCAAAAAAATTAGAGGGTATTTAATTCGACTGAATTTTTTTTATGTTTGTTGCTTCAGAACTTTTGACTGGTTGAACCTATTTTGATGATTCTTTTTTTAATCAAAAGCTGGTGCTTGTCATGTGGTCCTACTTAAATTTGTGCGAGATCTGACGAGTAGTTTTTGAGTTATCCTAACTTTGAAGTCGATTAATTTTTGTCAAGCATTATTTTAAACTGTATTGTCAAAGTTGTAGCTATTATCCGTGCTTTAGTTGGATTTCTCTTTATTAAGGTAATAGGTTTAATTTTATCCAAATCCTTGCAGCCGCTTTAGCGTGGTTGAGTAACAAACATAAAAACTTTTCAAGTTCCATTTAAATCGGTAATTGGGCTGATTTAATTTGTGTACCAAATTATGACGCTACATATAGATCGTCTAAACATGTTTTGCACTAGCGTTGGGGGCTAAGAATTCTCACATCTTTCTTTCGAAGAATAATAAAATACTTACGTAGCTAAAGTACCCACTTTACGTAACAAGAAACGAAAGAAACGATCCGTTTACCGCTCACAATTCATTTTTCCTACCTGTTTTTCGGCGCCCAACGAAAATACAGTATGCCTAACAATCGCTCTTTGCAAGTTAGCGGACGAATCTAGCCGTGGCAATGATTGACCAGGCTACTTTTTTTAGAGATAATTCCGTATAGGAAAGAAGTTGATCACTAAGAAGTAAGCTAATAAGAGGATATTTGTAATTTTGTGCACTTAGTATAAACCAATATTATGCATGTAATCTATATTCCTTCCTAACTTCTAGTAAGAAGGTAGGATTCAAGCAAAATAAATAAAACCGGACAATTGCGTGTCAGGCCACGCGCGATACAGAGTTCCGAAGCAGTAAGTTTATCGACTGTTATTCATTAACTATTTATGCTAACATAGCCGTAATAGTTTTCTTTGTAAATTCATCATATAACTTATTTTTGACAATTTTGTCCAACTTCAACCGTTTCTCCAGCAAGGGAGTGTCCCCGCTCTTGACTCTAACCAAAATTAGCACTTTAAAGCCAAATATTTCGCATACAGAACCCTAATTCCAAAAATGGTCTTAGAAGACCCATAATATTTTTGAAAGACCTTTTCAACGATACCCCATACTATGGGGTACGCGACAAATAAAAAATCATCCTCACGTTACCTGTAGGGGAGGTACCTACCCTGAAAAATGTTTTTCAAAATTTTATTCTACGATTCAGGAGTTTTAATAAATATACAATGTATATCCATACCAAATTGCAGCTTTCTAGCAAACGGACGGACAGATGGACGGACATGACGAAACTATAAAGATGTGTAACACAATATATAACCGTAAAAGACAATGTCTGTTGTATTCAAGCAATAACGACATTATTTTCAAAATGTAAATGAAAGGTGAATATTGTAAAACAAGGTCACTGACAGTAAAATAAATTTTTAATTATTACAGTCATGTTAGTTCTTTTTTCGTTTCCAATCACAAGTGATATTGTGAAGCATTAACTTATCTAAAGTGAAAAAAGAAATTTATTTATTTATTCATTCATTTGTTTAAATTTAATTTAAATCTTAATATACAGCTATTTTCGCGCCAAATTGTAATACTATTTTAAATAAGTCGATTATTTCGTCCTCCAGAAATCCCGATACTTGGTATTCCTACCGTAAGGTGAAGCTAGCAGAGTGAGCGCACGCCATATTGGATTTTTTATTTTTTAAATTGTGCTGGCATGTCAAACGATTCGATCCCGTTCGGCTTCGATTCTATTGTGCTGTATCAACCTTCGTTTTTGGGTTTTGTTTATACGAGACCGTGGACGTAGTGACGTACTTTGATCAGAGGACTTTGTACTGGATACACTGGACTGTAAAAGGTGAATCGTAGACATGGGCGATTTTAAAGCTATGTAAAAAATAAGACCATTTCTTAATTTGTGTCGTTTCTCTTCTGGATGCATAGGTACCCTGAGTGCAATTTCTTTGCGGATGAATGATCAGTAATATTGTCTTTGTATGCTTTTTATTATTTATTTTATTTATTTTATTTAAATTTTTACTTTTAACTTAAAACAGCTGACGTACATCTACATACTTAATACAAAATTTCCCTCGAGTGAATAATCACAAATATTGAGATTTAACAAATGAGTAAGGCCGCCAAAAATTGTACATTAACAGTCGTGAACTCGTAACACACGGTAACATTCGTGAATGGAGGTAACACGTGTGATTTATTAAAGCCAAGTGTACAATGTGCATAGAAGACATTCCTAATAAATTTTTTTTGAATATTTTTTTTTGTTATCAAACTAAATAGGTAAAATGTTATTATGAGGACTTTTTTATTTCGTTATTAAAATATTACAAACATAAACAAATTTTATTTACGTTTTCACATTTTCTTTTATAGATTCTTTATTTTGAACAAGCAGGTGGTTTTTGACATCGTAACATTCACAATAACCTTTATGGGACATACTTTGACTACAGAAACAGCTCAAACATCTGAATTTAATGACATTCGCTACCTCCGTGTTAGCAATTTGGTGAAGAGCTTTTAGGTGAAGAGAGAGTGAGTGGTGAAGAGATTTTAAATGCTGTTTCAGCACCTGGAATATCGGTGCCCTGACACACATAGCAATCCAGTCTGCGTTTTATCGCACCACCAACCCAATCGGCGGCTCCATTGCCACGGGAAGCTTCGCTGAAGTTCCACGTAGAGTGAGGGAATCCGTACAGTTTTTAAACAGTTTAAAAAACAGAAGTTTTTTATGAATACCACTGTTAATTTAAAAAAAAGCAAGTTATATAGCCTTTAAATTTATTTTCTATAGTCTATACTACTCTTAACAATCGATCACGAATGTTACGTAACACATAGGTAACACACGGTAACATTCGTGAATGAAAATACTCGTGGAAATAACTTTAGACATGTTTATTAATGAGAATTTTGATGTTTTAGGACGCTGCATAGTTTGATTTATCAAAGGAATAGTCTATCTTTAGCAACAATTAAAAATAATACAGTAAATTTGCATTGTTACCGTGTTATACTCACTAGAAAATATTAAAAATTTCCGAGACACGGGTGCCGACTACCTTGAAGATCATTTTGACAGTAAATAAAATGGCGTTTCTTCCTATAAGTTAGCCAACCTGGAGCTGACGTTACCATGCCTAAAGAATATTATTAGATACAGGCCGGGAATCTAGTAGATCAGTGGTTGTTTGTGGTAACTTACGTGAAGTATCATTCGGGAAAAAAAGTGAGACACATGTTTCAAATTAATTCTGTATTGATTTTTTGGGTTATATTATTAAACGAATGAATAAAAACTTAACAAATTAACATAATAATTCAGAAATACCAAAATTTTGCGGGTCACAAAATTGTTGTACAATCTATGCGACGTCAAAGTATGACATGCCTTAAAAGGACACACGACATTTGTATGGGAAGTAAATTTAACAGTTTACGAAAAATACAATTGCACTCGTAATAGCCATCCAAAATTAATTTAAATCACTCGTATATGAATAAACATGATACTACGAACTAGAATCAAATCACAAATATAATTAACTATATAAAATATGGAATTTATAATACTCCAAATGAGATGGACACATATTTTTTCCCAAATGTACAATTTTTGGCGGCCTTACTCAAATAACTATTACACGAGACAAAAAAGGTGGTAATGTCACGCAAAAATGTCTGTCCCAGTCAAGGATCGAACCCGCAACACTTCGAACGGTAGACAGAATCACAACAACTGTTATACAGGCTGTGCTTTTAATTTAAAAGTAAAGAAATCAAAATTGAATTTCGTAGAAGTAGCTTAAACTCATTTACAGTTGCAACAGAGCTAATCCTACGCCACCTACATAATTAAAAAGTTAACATGCTACTGAACTATTAAAGCAATGCCCTGACGGGTGAGAGCAATGACTCAAGCACTACATCAGAGAGATCTGATTCAATCGAATACATTCCTCCTAATTCGTCTAATAAATCAACCTTAGACACACAAAACCCCAACAACTTGAAAAGCGAAGCGATAAATTGCCAAAAATTCGCGGGCATCCAGAAAAATCACCACGAGAATTACCCGGAAAACTTTTTTAATAACGCTCACGGTTCTATCTCAATCGAAAATTCGTAACAAAAAAATCCCTTCACAACAGTAAGAAAAATGTATTTAAAACATGTCAGGGGACCGGTTCAGGTACGCCATTTTTTATTTAATCGAACACCTATGTACGAAAGGGACGCACGATCTTGTACCTTTTGAGCGGTAGTCGGTACCACAAGTCAGGAGCGAGAGGCAATCATATTTCCGTCCCTCGCGCGGCCGCTGCATTCATGAGGACAAAGAATAAGTAGTAATAAAGACGTGACATTCGTGCAGATGGTTGATAAAACTTAATACTTCGCAGTTTGTTCGTTCTTGGGCTATTAAAAGGCAACGAACAGATACGTTGTTACACGGTCTTTAGTTCTAGAGACTCATGAAAACATTAAAGAGAATGGCTCTCTGCGAGCTCGTATATTGCTTTACTTTCCATGTTGGTGGTATCGGGAGCCTTTTTGCTCTTGCTATTGGAGAATCGGAGAGAATGAAAATTGCCAACATTCAATGTCTCAATTTAACTCCGGAACTGGTTGCGCTGCGCCCGAAGTCTTTATTTGAGATCGACCCCAAAATAAAAGTGCAAAATAATATTTTAAAACACCCCTAATTCATACCGTTTGAATTCTCCAAATACCGGTCGACCTTGTCGTAAGATAAAATACCTATATCGTGTTTCTGTTTCGGCAACGTCGGGAATACGTAGCTATTTTGTTCTCTCGAGCCAATTAGTGAAAGAGACACAATATCCCCGTCTGAATGCAAAGGGACAAGTTTGGGATCCAATTTTTACCTGATGTTTATTGCTCGCGCTGACAGTGGTGTTACCGGGAAAGGCAAGCATGTGACACATCTAAATAACATACATTATTTTGCTAACAAATAGAAGGTATATCGAAAGATGTTAATTTAAAGATTACGGAACGAGATCCAGTGTACATTCCCGTTTCGAGTATAACAGACCTGGTCGCTCAGTTAAAAATAATGATAAGTATCATTGATTGAGACGAAGTTATTGGTAAGAATGAGTTTAAAATCGAAATTAGACATATGAATGTATGTCTACATTCATCAGTCATAGAGCTTTAATTAAATATTTTGAAAGTAACTAAATAAAGTAATGTGAATTTCTACAATAAAGGGAGTTTCAAAGAAAATCCAAAATTTGTGACAGCTGCAAAATCAGCGCGTATACAACGTATGTAGAATATGTTGTTCCACCAAAGGCAGTCACAATCCAATTTAATGACATAGGACTTCCCACTTTTGATGATGCGAAACTTCTCAAATGAGTTCCGGAATAAGCTCCAAGCCGATTTCAGAGTCATACAAAACTCGTAAAACCGGAGCAAGACTTTCGCCTACCACGATCCCTAAACCTCCCCGAATTTAACGACATTGTTGCTGACACCGTTACATTTCTCCTTTCACACGCAAATCCCGTAGAGTTTGTAAGTAAAGAGGCCAATATATCGCGAATTTTAGCGGAAGGGAAAACATAGCTTGCCGCAGACAGAATTTGGTACGGGTCGCTTCGAGCCGTGTTACGTAAATCGATCGTTTGTTTAGCTGATTGCTAGATTGAAAGGTGGCTCTTTGCTTTGTAATCCCCGGGAGTATAGCATAAGCATATCCTGTAATAACGTCGATAGCTGAAGCAGTTTAGGTCTGGTATTGGCTGCCTGGCCCTTAGCGCAAAGTTTCTTGAAAACTTCTACGCCTTCAGTTTTTATCGTCAGGTATCTATTGTTGTACTTTGTCAGATGCAAACAACATAAGGGTTTTCAGTACTTTGTTGGTCACACATACTTAAATGGTTCAGCCCACCCATCCCATAACACAGTTTTCGTCAAAGTTAAAGCGATTTCCAAGCGTCAATCAAATCTTTGTTGGTAATAGATTTAGCGCGCAAGCGTATAATTTTGAAACTGGAATATTCCCAAGTTTTGGCCGAAATTATTTCTGAGGGGAATGCTCCGGACAATAAAATAGCGTTCTTATAACCGCCTCGCCCGCGGCCATTCCGTAATGTTGCTTCCTTGACAGTATAAAACAATGAAATGTTGCTAAACTTGGTAAATTACTGTTAATAGCTTTCCTGCAAATTATTTGATAAATATTCTCAAGGAGATTTTTGCCAGTTCTTCGCGCTAAACGTGGTTAGTTGCTGTAGATAAGGTTTCCGTGTTTTGATTGATCGAATTATATTGATTTTAATTGTAAATTCAAACAGAACTAGGTAAAGAAGTTTATTTTTGAAACTTTAATCTCTAAATATTTCATTAGAAAGTAATAATGCTAGATGACTTCAGCCAGCTGCAAACAAAGAGGATTACTTAGTGCTTATTTTTTATTGATTTTAAACATTTTTGTTCTCTAATTAAAAATAAATATGTGCGATGAACTGAAAAATCTTTTCTTGTATTTGGGCGTTTAGGTCGCTGGGCATTACACTACCCAGTTTAATATCGTACCCCCATGGTAGTATTAAGGTCGTAGCCCACTTACACGACACCGCTTCAACACAGCTCCTGCACAACACCGCCTGTAAAGCAAGCAGACAACTCGCTGTCTCCGTGCCTACTGCTAGCAGGCTACACGCTGTCCCCGCGCCTACAGCTAGCAGGCTACTCGCTGACCCTGCGCCTACAGCTCACACGTACTCCACCCGCGCACGTACGCCGTCCGTTAGCGGGCTTCAAGCCAGCAGACGCCGTGCTCAAAGCATGGGGGCCGCTCGCTTGAAGTGTGCGATACCCCAGACGTTAACTATTGAGTGGCAAGGTTGCGGTAAGCTCGCTTACCGCGCGCTGGCTGCTAATTTTTGTTGTTACTGTACATTGCATCTACACAGCACGATTATAAGTTTATATTTGAATTCTCATACTTTGGTTGGGTGGGAGCGGTGTCGTGTAAGTGGACTACGACCTTTAGTACTTACGTTGAGTGATAGCCCCCACCCTTGGATGGTAGCTTATCCAAAATTGCAGCTTATCCAAGATGGTAGCTTAGGGAACATACCAAAATCACGTAACCCATTTTTCCAACTTTTTACCCCCCTCCCCCCCCCCCCCTTTCGTGACCATCCGTAGTATATGAGAAGACCCCCCCTCCCCCCTAGTTTTCACGTGGTAATTGATTAATACGGTTTTCAATACTTTTTTGCAAAAACAGAGTTAAAAAATAATAATTTTGCTTATATTTGACGACTTTGTGGCGCAATGGTTGCTAAAATATTGACTACGTGACAAAAACCTAAACCCCCCCCCCCTCCCCTCTGTGACCAATCGTGGTGTTTTGAAGACCCCCCTCCCCCCCTAAATGAGGCACGTGGTTTTGGTATGTTCCCTTATCTAAAAATGCTTAACTGAAAAAAAATACGTGTTTCAGTCTCATGTAGATCCAGTAATGTTGATGTCCACCGACCAGTTACCATTAGTTGTCACGGGTGCTCCTTTGTCTATTATTAATATAAAACAGATACTTTAAACAACTCCGCTAGATGAAGCATTGGGCTGTAAATTGAAATCGGTACGGGTATAAATTGAAATCGCTGGATGCTTCGCCTCGGGAAAAGCTTAACTAACTCCGCTGAAAGCTCTTTTATTTAATTTAGACTTTTAATATGTGGATAGGAATTTACTATCAAGTAGATAAATACGCCTTTTGTTTATTGTTAGGACGTGGAGATAGATGGCTACAAGGATATCAGTTTTAATTTTTTGTTCGTGTATTTAACTTGTGGGTTAGTATGTTGGATGTTTACCGAGTGGAAAATCTTATGTTTCGATTTACATAGTGCACATCTCGAACAAAATGTGTGTCCCGCCCGGGAGGTTCGATATTCAAAATTGAGGCACTATTCTCCTGTCAAAATCGATCGAATCCATTGAAGATTGAAGCCACGTGGCGCCAATGCATTGGAACATGCATGGTGTTCGCGGTTCTATACGCTAGTAACAATACTTCAATGATGCACATCCTACTAATATTGTAAATGTGAAAGTTGGTATGTATGTTTGTTGCTCATTGCCGCAAAAACTACAGAAAGGAATTTCATTTCATCACATGGCACCAACATTTCCTTTGGTCAAAAGATATATTTTTAATGATTACATACAAAATAATAATTAGGTATGGACATCGCATTTAATACAGTTCCTTATTAACACTATCGACGCTTGGAGCCGTATGTTTTATGTTTATTACTGATGATAAGAATGATGTAAAGGTCAAGCCTCGACCTTTACCACCTTCCATGTCATTCTTATCGCGCCATTTGCCAAAAGATAACTATGATATCTGTAAATAACTTTCAAAGTGTGTCGGTAGAGGAATGTTTATTATTAAACTATGTATTTTCAATTTTAATAACGTATGTGGAGTTCTTAATATTTTAAGTCCACTATGCTTAGTAAACAAGCAACTTAAAAGATTCAATAGCTACAGTAGCAGCGCGAGTAAAATGCAGAGCTTAGGAATACGGCTAGTGTTGTGACCTAATTGGTAATAATATGTGGATAAATTAGAATTAGAAAAACATAATATTGTATAATGATTTATGTGAAAGTTCATTACCACGTGCGTGGTACTACGAAAACGATTTTAATTAAAAAATAAAATCTGACTAAAATGAGTTGGTACTGATTGATCTGATGTTTGGTATGTAGGTAAATAAACCCTGAAACAACACAGAGGATACGGAGCAAAGCTAGTATTGATTTAAACATAAGTTTTTAAGCTTTATTATAAGCACACTGAATATAACTGAATCAATATTAACGAATGCGCGCGATAATTATCAAAGACAACACACTCCGGGCGTTCGAGGTAAGAGGTAGCGGGTGGTGGGGGCACCCTCCCGCCCTTCACCTTAGACCCCGACTGCATTCAACTCACGCGCCTACTTTATATTATAGTGTAAGTAATTATGTATATCATATTATTATGTACTATTATTTATTCTGTGGTGTAAGTTTATATTTTTACTTACCAGAGATTCCATGGATAGAATAATGGGAATGGTTATCTAGTATGGATTGTGGTCAGAATGAAACCCCTTGAGTCCGTAAGTATGTGTTATACTTTGAAGATCTGTATCATAATAAAGTAAAAAATAGTCCTTTATTAAAAGACAACGTAAAGCCTAAACCAGTAGGCTTAAACGCAGGACATGGAATGGAATGAATGAATGATTAGATTAAAATCACACGCCAGTAATGACTATTACATTGCTATTGAGTCAGTCAGTCAGTCATAATAATAATGGTCGTAAAACAGACAACGAGATACGCCATTACCGTGTACCTGTATGTTATACATAAACATAATATCGTGTCAACATGCTATTCCTATAAAACTGCCATAGAATTGTGTTCCGTCTTCTGTTAGTTTTTGCTACAATAACTATTGTATTTTATAACTACATTGTAAAGCCGTACATGCATCATCCGTTCTAAGGACATGCGATGTACATAGTCCATTTCGCTGCATGTCAAACTTAAAGCTTACCATTCACTATCCGGTAGATCGCTTTAAGACTTTATTAGGGTTCCGAAGAAAAATCAGAACCCTTGTTGTTTCGTCATGTCCGTCCATCCGTCCAAAGCATAGCGCCTAGGTCCTAGACCTTTAGTGCTATAAAGGTGTAATTAATAGCATGAATACATTATGTATTTATTAAAACTCCAAAATACAACCCTCATTCGCGTGGCCTGACACGCACTTGGCCGGTTTATATTTCTTCAATTAATTGATAATTCACTTACAGATATTTTATTTTAAAAAATGGGTGGTATTAGGGTAACGTGCTGTAGTGACATTTAAACTACATACTTATTTATTCAATTCCTCGTCTACCTAAATCTTGCAATAAAACTTTTAAGTCTGAACTGTGTATTGATTAAAATTTACATAAAATCCCTGCCTAATTAAATTAAGGTTTTTTTGAGTGCTTACTTAATAATAATACGCGACGGAAGTGAAAATCCGGTTTCCGGATAGTGCGTGAGCGACTTTATCTGCCTTAATCCCAGTGTCTTCATGCGGTTTGCAAGTTAGTGCAGTTTGCAATTTCCAGTAACTATGCTATTATTATGGAGTTGATGGCAGATACGAATTAATTTCCTGATCTAAGTTCTCAGCACCATAAATTGTGCATATGCGCTCGTACGGGCGTAATGTAGTAGTTTACTTAGATCCCAAAGTTTGTGTAACCTTGGTTGGAAGACTAAAATTATCTAATCATAGTGCACAATTATGAACAATGGAATCAGGTTGCTGTTGGGTTACGCCCCACTATATGCCCCATGTAACTCTCATAAGGTGACTAAATCCTATATTTTTTAACAAACTTCAAAAAAGGAGAAGGTATTAAGTTCGACTGTGTTTTTTATGTTTGTTACCTCAGAACTTTCGACTGGGTGAACCGATTTTGATGATTCTTTTTTTAATCGAAAGCTGGTGCTTGTCATGTAGTAACATTTAAATTTGAGTGAGATTTGACGAGTAGTTTATGAATTATTCCTAATTTTGAAGTCGATTATTTTTTGTCAAGAATATCGCCCGTGGACATCAGCAATAGTAAAGGATACATTGCCGGTCAAGAAACAGAGAAGAAAAAGAAAGAATTTTATGAGTGCTACAACAATGTATCTGTCTCATTAAAAATAAATATTATTTAATTAAACGTCTTCTTTATTTAAAGTACGTCTCCACTACCACCAAGTGCGTCTTTTGCGTTTGCGTTTAATTTGAAACTATTATTGCTCGACGACAGATGCCAGAAGCCATTAATTTACGAGTTATGCAACTAGACAATTTTGGAAAATCCCTTACTATATTTTATTACCTAATTTAAACATCTTCTTTATCTCAGAATACGTTTTAAGACGTATCGAGTGTGTTATTTATTAATCGGAACATCTTCACTATGAACTACAATTTTATTTCGTATTTCCCAGTGGTAAATAGATGCTTAGTCTTAAATTGATACAAAAAGTGAATCGGTAGTTTTTATTAGGTAGTTTAGCGCTGCAATTGTACTTTCACTGTTCATTGAGCATTACAATACTAAAAGTAAGTTAATCCGGAACAAATGGCGCAAATTGTTGCGATTGAATTATAAGTTCTCGTATTGAATGATTCATTTTTTCTTAGAAGATTTCTTCTTCACACTTCTTCTTTAATATTCTTCAGTATGATAATTTCACACAAAATTAAATTTTATTACATACGTTTTTGCTGTTAAGGAAATAGAATTCCAAAATATTATTCTTGTCTCGTTTCCATGTAATTTAAATAAGACGTACACTTTAATGACTTCAAAAATGATTGTGTCGTAGTAAATTACGTTCGACAGACATTTTTCCGAAACTTTTAAATTTAAAATTCAACACAAGTTTTGTTTTAACAACTTTAAGTAACTTGAAGACAAGGACAACTAAAACCTTCAAGGAAAAATAAATTCCTTCTTCAACACTTAGATATCTTTTGTATTGAGATCTCTACTATTGAATAGTAAGTGCCACGGCCTTAAGTAGAAAATACTTTGGTTTTATTGGTCAAGGCATGAGGCAGATGCATTTCAAATTGCGTCATAAGTCTGTAATAGAGCAAAGGTGATAATGATAAATGATCGCGTACAGAATACATGGACGGTTAAAAGGTGTTGTCTTGCGTGATTGAGCGACGCATTATTTTTATGTTCTCGATAGACAAATGGAAAGTTAATGTAAGACCTAATATCGCCACGTAGACGGTAGAAGGAATTTATAAATATAGTAAAAATGTACCTACATTTTTACAAGAACCATACAAATATGTATTGCAAACATAATCATAATTTTATTAAAGAAACGATACGTAAGCTATAATGCGCCTCTTTAGACAAACAAGTTTGAAGTTCTTAGAATCAATTTTGTTATAATATTATTTTGATAAAAGTTGGTTTTATTTTAATTAGAATCTTGTGGGAAAAAAATCTTCAAGAGTTATAAAATACCAATCTTGTCAAAATATGAATCGTACGACGAATCGTCGTACAAAATACGTAGCGACGTCTATTGCATAATTCCTGTTTTTGTTTTAAGGTAACCTATTTATTGGATGACTTTGAAATCCAAATAAACATACGAATAAGTCTTGAAAGTGGTAAAGTTACACTTACAAAATATGACATCAGTATTGATTCTCAGACATTTTAAAAGCATTGATAAAATCGTCAATCTCTTTCTGATCCGCGCCTAAAAGGCATTATCTTCAAACCAACTTCTGTCACCGGGATCTGTCAAAATTAATTAATCGGCCATCTTGTAACTAACAAACGAGACGTTATCTATGACCCGTTCGGCTAACGGTTAACGGTTCGACCAGTACTTTTTGTTAATACGCGGCAGATATTACAAGCAACATGACAGTATAAGTTGTACTGTTTTATTAAGTTGAGGTTTAGTTTTGTTTTTAATGTTATACGGGAGCTTTGGTTGGGAACTACTTTGGTAAGTTAGCTGGATTTAGAAGTTAAATGTTCTTACTGTTAATAATTCAGAAGGTAGGTCTTTTTACTGTTACACTATTTTCCCAACGGCCAAAAAAATAATTTCAGTCCGTTGAATTACAACTGATAATTTACCAAATATTGAAACAACAAAAAAATCCGTTTCATAATTGCTCGTAATAATCCTAGTGTAATTATTTTTGTAGCATCGATACCAATTTTTACCTGACCCAAGAAAGTTTTTTAGAGTTATAATTGTATAATTGTTTATCAATATTGAATACATTTAGACTCAAAATCTATAAATAAGTAATTGAATAGAATAATGACAAACAAAATTACTTTTTTGTTTTCAAAACTCCATCAATTTTAATTTCACATATACGTCGTGTATTAAATCATAAAATAATGCGTGGGTAGGTAAGCTTCAAAGGATATTGAACCCTACACCAGAAACCCCCATTTTGTGGGGAACCAGCCCCTTCAGACTTCTTTGTGGGATCTTTCCATTTGTTTAAATGATTTTTGGTATCGCTGCATTCGACACCCTATGTCAATTATTTTTAACATAAGATACGTGTTCGCAAGTAAAACTATGTGAAAAAATGTATTAATTACAATAATATATTTCTTATTAAAAGATGAAAACAATTTATTGCACCCGATAAAAAATAAATAAAAAGATAATTTTGAAGATAAATCTGGGTTTTTTCTCTATTTCAGAATGATTTTTCGAGGTGTAAGAATTTGAATAAAATTGAGTTGGATTCGATTAATTTGAATATTCTGGATGGATATAATGTGCCCTCTAAAATTAAACTTAGAAGGCACATTAGAAAATTGTCAGATGTTAAGACGAAGACCTCCTTTCTAAATTAGTTGGCTAATCTTTTCATCCATCCAAACAAGGGGACACATCTATCCGTCAACCTCCAAAAGAAAGGATGCTGCGTGTAGTCTTCCATTAAATCGATTATCACAACTAACGCTCTCTTTAGGCTCTTTAGCTCTTATAAAATTTCACAGATAAAACACAGCTATACACAGAGTAATTCAAATATTTTAACCAGATATGCATCACTTCGTGTGTGTGAAGCAACGATTAAGCGCCTTGACAATAGATGCATTATCTTTGGAACGGTGAATAACTTTTCAAGTATTAATGGTATAAATTTATTCATGGATATCATTGTATTTTACTCAAAGATGATTGTTGAAAGACGTAAAGTCGTTGTCATATAATATACTTGATCCATTCTAGTATATATCGGTGAGGCCATGAATCTCCAGTGAAGGTCCAGGGACGGACCTCTTTATTCTACAGCGCTTGCCTGATGCAGAGGCTGGCATATAAGAAATGTCATGTCATATATAGATTAGGGAATTGTCAAGAATGTAGAACAGATTATTATTGATCACGTAGTGTTGAAGTACTTTGAAATATTGATGTGAATGTTAGGAGAACTGGAAATATACCATGGTGCAAAGTAAAAGGAATATCATTTCATAACCAATACCATAGAATACCTCCTTCTGCTACATCAGAAGTGATGGACGAAACATGCCCACAAATCGGAAAATAAATGAGGAATGACACTAGTTCGGATGACATTTGAAGAAAATTTTGTAATGAGAAATGAAACAATACAAAACGCGATGAAATGAGAATGTGGAAGTTCATAATATAATCGACGTGGACAATGCAAAACGTAGTGATGCGACTCAGTTGTACTAGAGTTCATATAAACCAAGCCATCCAATGTGTCATGATGACCGAAGGAGTATGGATCGCAGATAAGTAGCCTTAGTCTAGCATCAAATGTGTTATCATACGAGTAACCTGATATCATACGAGTCAAATAATTAACCTTATTTATTTTTCAGTTGCGGAAAATCGATAAGTCATGAAATAATGATCTACCACGTGAAACCAAGAGACCCAGGAGCTAACACTGAAACCGATGGTTTGCTTGGAGACATGTCTGCTGCAGGTGTAAGTCACGTAGAGAAACTATGGTTGGTCTGGTAGTATAGTAAAAGAAGGTTTAATGATGATGATATGATGATATCGATTTAATGTGTCGCAACAATGGCTATTGTAAAAAAAAGTGAGAAAAAATAAAGAGGAAAGTAAAAACAGAGGTAAAAAAATAGTACCTACTAAAAAAAAGTGTAAAAAAGAGTGAAAAAAGAGAAAAGTGAAAATGAAAGGTAAAAAAAGAGTACCTAGTAACAAAATGGAATTCCAAAAAAAAATTGAGTAAAAAAAGGATGTAAAAAAAGGTGTCAAAAAAAAATGAAAAAAAAAGGAAAGAAGTGTGAATAGAGTCCGGGCCAGCATAGAACTGAAGGGGCGTTGTACCTGAAGAGTCTTGGAGAGACTGGGCCAGGAGTCTGCAGGGTTTGAACCGGACCAGACGACAATGACATAATTGCGACGTTTCGTAGAGTTTTATGAACCAGATTGGTAACCAAATGGCCAGACCATAGTTCGCTCCACTATGTTTTAAGTGTCCACATTTAAAAAATATCAGACTTAATGAGCGATGACTTAATTATTCTTGACTATAAATTAATAATGATGAATGATAAAAATGAGTATGAGTGAGGTTAATGTAGTCAGAATAGCCGAGCAAGATACTGTTGAGACTATTTTTACAGAATTCTTATTATCCACACGAGGCCGTGCGGGTCGTCAGCGATGGCCGCTTGAGTGAACACAAAAACAACGTGTTTCGGACCCAGCAGTTAGAGCAGACCACATGCTTTGATCCAGTGATGACGTACCAAGATAAATTAATCCGCGCACGAGGACGAGCGCACGTCAGGATAGCCGTATCGGTGAGGCCATGAATCTCCAGTGAAGGTCCAGGGACGGACCTCTTTATTCTACAGCGCTTGCCTGATGCAGAGGCTGGCATATAAGAAATGTCATGTCATATTTAGATTAGGGAATTGTCAAGAATGTAGAACAGATTATTATTATTGATCACGTAGTGTTGAAGTACTTTGGAATATTGATGTGAATGTTAGGAGAACTGGAAATATATCATGGTGCAAAGTAAAAGGAATATCATTTCATAACCAATACCATAGAATACCTCCTTCTGCTACATATATCTTATTTTTCTGTGTTACGTCTATTTCACACAGACTTACGCCCTAACTCAGAGTAACTAACGGTTACTTAAATCGCTCCTTAGTACAGAATTTGTATGAAGATTTTTTACGAAAGAGCGATTAAAGTAACCGTTAGTAACTCTGAGTTGAGGCGTAAGACTGGCATGCTACATTTTTAATTATTAGACGTAAAAAAGTAAAACAAAACCGTAATTACTCTTGAACCTGACGCAAACTTGAAATCCAAGTGGTTTTGAATTTGGAACGCACGTCAAACGTTAGGTTAGGGCGCTGTGACACGAGCAATTTTTCCTAGTCAATTAGCCAACAGACGCACTGCCGAGAGCGACACATGTCGACATCTGTTCGACAACCGATGGAACGCGTTTCCGGACGAATTTGAGATTTTTGCGCGGTAAATTAACACTGCGCTTGGGGTGCCCGGACACGTGCTTGCGGTGCATTCAAATGACGGCCGCCATTTTATTGGGAATATTTTTGAAATTCAATTATTCTAAGGTATTAAATTCAATTGGCCTGCAGCATGTTTTTAGATAGGTTTTAATAATAGGCTATGAAGTCTTTTGTGTAAATAAAAACCACCTTAGGACAAGTGCCCATAAATTGATATCTATATCAGTGATACAACTGCATAGACACTGTTACGTTGCCAACCAAAAAAGAAAGAAAGAATGAAAATGAACTTAAATTTTTAGATTATTCAAATAATTTTAATTGCAGTAAAGTAACAACAACCACATAAAATAAGTAAACACAATTTTCCTATACCGAAATAAAACAAAAAGTCAAAAAGCGAAATTAAGCTATAAAGATTAATTTATTCAAGATAACTCGAAACCACCCTCAGCTTCTTATTATTCAAAATATACGTACAAGCAATGATATTATATATTAAAAAGAGGCAGATATGTCATAAGCGCGCGCGTTGTGTAACTCAAAAAGTTCCCAATTGGGAACTCTTATTCAGGTGAAAAAAGAGATAGCGATGTAGTTTTGACGCGAGAGCGATAAAGACGTGCGATAAAGCAATAAAGCGTGCCTTGCGGACATCGGAAAATATTTTTCGGTTGATTTGTAAGGGCATAACGTATCTATATTTATTTAAACATCATTGCGTACAAGTTAGTCATTCGCGCAACCGCCATCAATAACGAGTTTACGGCTAGCTTTACGACTAAATCAATGGATTCGTCTTGCAAATGTGACCCCTAAATGGTCTAGATAAAATTGGATATTATACGGATAGTTCCGTTTTCTAGGTCAACACAATAAAACACAATTTGCTGTCCTGTAATTTGTGGTGCCATATCCTTTAGTGGCATTTAGTATCTGTGATATAAATGTATTGCTAGTCAATGGTCTCTGTTGAATAAAACTAGATGGAATACCGAAGTGTCTGTAAAAGACATTTATGGTTGTTGAGGAAAATCGATATTCATCTAGTTAAACTTAATAGAGGAAAATACCATAATATAATGTGTATAATTAAAGATTAAAGACAATGTATATTATTCAAAACAATATATACTTTGTTGAGGTAGCTACTTTTTATAGTGTTTAAGGTTGTACCCGCCATAATATTGCATTTGATACCTTTACTTACTGTTAATTTAATCAAAGAGACGCAGCTTTTTGTAGCAACATTTAATTACACATTTTTATAGTTTTATACGTCTTTATTGTGATTCAAAGATGACTGTAATGATTATGATATTATATTATGATTATTATTAGGATTATGGTCAAGCATTAACTTATTTTATATAAAAAAAATTAACAAACTTTAGAAAAAAAATAGTGCATTTTAACAGCCCTGAAGCCCTGATTCGACAGATTTATCCTTAGTCTTCTTGTTTTGAAACTAGCACACGTGTAGCTTCTATAAAATTACAGTCATCTTTGAATCACAATAAAGAGGTATAAAACTATAAAGAAGATGTGTAATAAATATTGCTATAAAAAGCTGAGATTAAATGCATTAACCTTATGATAAAATTTATTTTTTTCGTTATTTCTAGAACACGCAATTTCTAGTATGGCTTTAACGAGAATCGAGATACGAAATATGTACCTAAACCAAATCAAATGATAAAGAAGACGTTGAAATAATGTTCAATTTAAAGTTTTTGTGACTTGTTTTTGTGATGTTGTATTAAAGAAGAGCGGGAACACTTGCCACAAACATATGTTTTTATATGTTTAATAAGTGTTCTCAACCACTGTTTGATTATGTAACTGTAACTTTAATAGACAAATAAAGATTTTTGTACTTTTTTTTTTTGTATTTTTTTTTGTTTAATTGTATGCAACTAGGTACCTAATAGTAAACTAATTTCAAAACTAGAAAGTTTAATTTTTCCCATCCTTTACTTTTCGTGTGGTCTTTCTTGATTTATTAAGAGACCGGTAAGTTAATTACCTACTTACAATTTGACCAGTAGGTATTATTTAATTAAGTAAATTAATACGGTTTTAGGTAATAACGGGATCGTTTAACCCACCTGTTGGCAACAGCTCATTTTATAATACTAATTAGTCAATTACCTACTAGGTAAATTATACTGCCTCTTCGGTCTTCCTCTGTACGTACCTATCTACCGTTATCTTGAATAAATAAAATGGATACTTCCTATGGGCACGTCCCTGCGTCCTTCTAGACCAGAACCCAGATGCCAGATGCATTTTCCGAAGCCATTTTTATTTTTATTTTCAAGAAATTCTGCCTGCTAAATATTGAACAAGGTAAGTAGCTACCTAGAAGTGAATGGGTGCTTTAGCATCTACAAAATTACTTTTGAGATAGAAATTCGTAGCTGACCGCTTTTATTGTATAATTACATTAATTATCCTAGTTAATTATCTAATTAACACAGCAACTTGTAGGTACATTCTATATTGCAAAAAAATTATCAACGTTTATTAAGCCATTTGCTAGACGTTTTGGTTTTGCCTTGCCAAATCATAGGTCTTCTACTGAAACTTCCTGATGAAACTCCAAAAATCAATATAGAACCTACGCAAGGTTCAAATTTGATCGCAGCTTGAATCTTGATTCAAGACTCTCTGGTCTTGGATTTTTGTTCGATGCAACAACAAAAAATGCAACGTAAATCTCGCGTACTTAGTCAACAATCACATGATTACTACATTAAAAGTACCTACGCAAAAATAAGCAAGGTAGGTACAATTACGGAATCGAAACCGAAACAGCACACCAATAGTTTTGTTAAACGACTTTGGTTTAATCTTTTTATTCATAACCTATTATGTAAGTGTTATTTACCTGCCTGTAAAAATTCTGGGGATTGTAAAGATTACATACAGCGCAGACAATTCATCGACCATGGAAACACCATGTTTTGCTACCAGTTACGCCATCTATGGGACAGTGCGTAACAAAACTTCAATTTCAAAATAAAATTAATAGGTATAATCCGTTAGTGTAATTTTCTTTTGCTCATCTATTATGTAGATACTTAGTTAACCTATAAAGTTATAGACTTCTATAGGAACTAATTTTTAATTACGTTAATTAATAAAGTAACTTTAGTCCTTACAAACTTCGAACTTAAAATCTAAGGCTGGGGCATCGTTAGATTTTAATTCGCCTTCGTCAGTTCTTATTATTATGATTATCATATTGTGTTATTTTGTGGGAATATGATAGCAGGTTATTTAGTGTTATTATTGTTTGCTATATTATACATTATTTAATCGAACGTTATTTTTATTTTTTAGTAGGTACCTACTTCACTGTTTTGCTATAGGGTTTTAAAAGGTATATTATCTATTCTGTGATTTTACTTTTTAGCTTTTTCATGCTTGTACACATTATATTGTAAAGGAATCACAAAGCCTACAAAATACCCAGTAAACTAACTGACAAACGAATTCTAATAAAATACGTGCACTTATACAACATTGCCGGATAGTGTAACCAAAACAAACAGAGTAGGTAACAGTAGAGAAGTACGGAGTACCTACAAATCCCGCTCCCGGGTCAAATTGTACCGAGGCGGGGGTCAAGTAAGCGCAGCATTCAGTAATTAATCGACGTCCAACGTCCACTCAACTGGAATCGAACCTGGTGTTTACTGCACTAGCACGCTGCGCCTATCTACAATGCAAATTCACTAACACCGTCCACAATCTGCGATTCAATACCGACGCATTACAACTAGAAGCCTCCGCGCTCGCATACGAAACCAAAATCGAGACTATCGATTTAACTACACTACACGGGGGCCGTAGAAAGAATTCCTTACAACAATGAGCCGGTGTAACAATAAATACCTTAATGATATCCCGAGATCGGAGAGAAAAGGCGTCCGACGGCGGCAGGCGGAACCCGTCCGACACTTTTCAAGAGAAATCCGACACTATAACATGTGAAACACGCAACATCACAATACGAAATGGCACAATCTCACACGAACACCATACAGATGAATCCACAGCACTGGTTTGGTTTTGGTACAAAAGATGTTTTTCGTAACACAACGCGACCGCGACACACCTTTAACGCACGACCGACGCTCACGGCAGCCGGGCACGAACTGAACTGGTTTTGCCGGGAGAGAGGGAGGGGGAAGGCAGTCGGGTGCGTTTGGTTCGGTTTTATGAAAATATTTCGTGAGTAATGCACGTGTTATGTCGGTGAGTGCGTCGGCCTAGAACGGCCTCGGATCTTTGATTGAAGTGCCCCGTAGTACGTAGTACGGGAGATAAAGATAATGAAGAGGTACGTGACGTAGTGGTCGCAACTTGCAGGTCTTGTTGTGAGGTCTTTGTCCTAGCTGCCTACGCTTTCTATTCGGTAATGCAGCTTATCCGAGCTTATTGCTCGTTGCTTTTCTATCTCCAATCAAATTTACAACGTATGAATGCACGCCCGATGGGTATTAGGTTTCATATTAGCTATCTTGATATGGATAGCGGATAGCATCGTCTTCGTAAAATAAACACAATCCAATCGAACCATCTCGAATGTAATTCGCAAATCTTAAAGGTATTATGAAGATGCAGATTATGCGAAATGGAAAAGGTAAAGAGAAAGAGAAGCTATAATGCAGACGTTTCATTTGTTAAACTGAATAATGGCGTAAGTTAAAAATGGAGGATTGCCAAAACAAAAAGTGTAAAAGCAGGGTATGCAAATAAAGAGTGAAAAGTTCTTTCGCGAATAAAAACCAATACTTTTAGTGAGGTCTCAATATTTAGCTTGCAGCGGGGTTATTTGATAGGTAGGTTGCATATAAGCCTGGATTAAGCAGCTCGAAACGTTAATTTAAAAGCGAAATGCCCGCTTAAGAGGAGAGCTAGGAATTTACGATATTAATAAACCTCTATTAGCAGACAAGATGGCGCTTCCCAGTAATTCTGAATTACGGGGCAACGGTTGGTCGACATTTTAAATCTACGGGAACTACCACCATCGTTGTGAAGATAAATTGTTTTATGCACATGGTGGGTTGTGTGAACTGTTGAAATCCGCCAAATGGATGGATAAAGTGCACCATTCGCGTACGGCATAACTTATCCGTGGTAGGTAATACACTTGTCACTGTGATAAAGGTATACGATAAACGTCGACGGGAAATATAGAATTATTATTTTTTATTCGTTGGATACAAAATATTAGGTCAGATTCGATTTGATTATCCCAAAAGAGAGGCTGGACGTTATGTTTAGTAGACTGTTTTTGTACTGTATCCCATGAGTAGACCGCAGAAAGTTTTAGGTATGTTTTTAATAATAGGTATAATGAATTACGAACTTGTCTTCGTTATCGAAAATAAAAGGTATCGCGTGAAATCAAACCCATATTCCACCACCACCGTGAAGTTATTATGTTGATATATAAAAGGATACGCAGGGAAATTATGAAAACATTTGATCAAATCCCCAAGGGAATCAACTCCTGTAGGATGATAAATAACAACTCCGTTGGGTAGTTTCTGTGGAGAATTTCAGTGATTTAATCACTTCCCTAAACTGCTTTTAATTTAGGGTTTGATCAAATGTGGGTTATCATCATTTTCTTGCAACATGTACGTAAAGTACACCGACGTATCTTGGCGCCTCTGAACTTCGCGCAGAAGGCTGCGTATTAACATAACTCGGCAATGTTCGGTACGCGGCGTGTTATGTCTCAGTCACACGTTAGCATGTTCGTGTCGCTATCTCTGTCTTACATGCGCTAATGTTCGCAAAGCTTACGTTCAGACGCGCCAAGATACGTCGGCCGTACTGTACCTACATCGCAACTCGCTGACAATGAGACAAGTCCAAAACCTGCAAACACCGTGAACAAAGGC
Source organism: Thymelicus lineola (assembly GCA_963932265.1). Classification (NCBI taxonomy): domain Eukaryota; kingdom Metazoa; phylum Arthropoda; class Insecta; order Lepidoptera; family Hesperiidae; genus Thymelicus; species Thymelicus lineola. The sequence goes on along the minus strand of OZ010707.1, from coordinate 849,433 downwards.
TAATGGATTCCAAAAATGTACCCTCGCCGAACTTATTGTCACTGCATACACAAATATTTTATCCAGTCGCAGTTATTCAATTTATATCGGTTGGATTGGGTTATTTAATTAAATACAATCCCGGAGTGAAACGCGTAGTGAGATATTCGCTTTATTATCCAATATTAGGTAGTTATTTCATTAAAATGGCATGACCTGAGCACACAATGGAGCTTCGGTTTTAAAGGCATGCACTTGTGTACAGGTTATGGAGCTATTAAGAGATACCTGAAGACAGATCACGTGACGTTGGCTGAACAAGTTCGACCAATCATCGACATGAATTGACATGATTAAATAAATAATAATAATAATAAACTTTATTGAAACAAAATCCTACAAAGGCTTATGGGGTTGAGGATCGTTGGTCCCACATTAAGGTCGTAGCTCATCTACACGACACCGCTCCCACCCAACCAAAGTATGAGAATTCAAATATAGACTTAAAATCGTGCTCTGTAGGTTCACTTTACAGTAACAACAAAAATTAGCAGCCCGCGCGCGGGAAGCAAGCTTGCCGCAACCTTGCCACTCAATAGTTGCATCTACAGAGCACGATTTAAAGTTTATATTTGAATTCTCATACTTTGGTTGGGTGGGAGCGGTGTCGTTTAGACGGGCTACGACCTTTAGGATTCCCTGTGTTGTGGTAAAAACAAGTGTATTGTAAAAGTGTGTGTGTGTGTGTGTGTGTGTGTGTGTGTGTGTGTGTGCGTGTGTGTGTGATTGACGTTGACCTGACTCGTGCCAATCGAAGGTGTCGGTGTGTAACTTCGACCATTGATGAGGCCCATACATACGTATTCAGGTACCTCTTCGAAGCTACCCTCCAGAGTTATCAATAGGGATCTAAAGTTCTTGATAGTACCTACCATCCTACTTCCAGAAGCAACCATAAAATATTTTAACTTTCGTTTGCAATCTGAGCAGCATTTTGATGTCATATGTAGTGGTTACCCTCACTCACCACTGACTCTTACCGTCTGATCGATTGGCTGTTTACAAAAAAAGTCTTTGGAATAATATGTATAATAGAAAGTTGTGAGTTATTATGATGTCCTGCGAATTTAATGCGAGAAGCGCTCATAGCGCAGCGGCTTGCGTCAATCCTAAGTGATTGACAAAGTTAAGCAACAGCGGACGCGGTCGGTAGTTGGATGGGTGACCGCTAGTGGCAAAAATTCTTGAGCGTTTCCGTGCTTCGGAGGGTACGTAAAGCCGTCGGTCCCGGTTGTTATCATAAGATAACAGTCGTTAAGCCATGTCGGAGGCCCTCGGGCGGTTTGAAAACTTCCGGCACTCGGGTTGGCCACTAACTCCTCCACCAATCCGCACTGGAGCAGCGTGGTGGAGTATGCTCTAGGCCTCGTTAAGAGGAGAGGCCCGTGCCCAGTAGTGGGCCATTAATGGGTTGAAGCCTGCGATTTTTTTACAATTTGACCCTGTTTATAAAACAAAATTGATTTTACTAACTAAAGTCAAGCGAAACCCTCGCAAACAGCTAGTATATCATAATCTGAGCTCCCAAATTTCACCATCCACAATTTGCTGACGAAATCCCTGTCATCAAAGCCGGCATTTCTATAAAAACGCATTTTCAGAATTGCGGCGGCCCTTTGAAGTTAATCCTTGGATTTGGGACCTTCTTCGGGAATATGTAAATCTATCTGAAATTCTCAATCTTATGAAACTGTATATGATGATCTGTGCGTACAAAAAGATGTGATTACTGAAGCTAAATGTAATGGGGGCTGAGTCAGATGTGTTATAGACTACCATACGATCAGAAATGACATGTGGTAGACATCGCTGATAGTAATCATTTGCCGTCAAGTCAAAGCTCATTTTTTTGAGCAATTGTGATGAATCATTTATAAACCATTTGCGGTGGAGTTGTTCTAGAAAGATATATAATTTTATTTCTTCGTTTATAACGAAGGTTTGAATTAAAAGATGTGTAATAAACACATCTAATTCACAACTGATGTTACAGGTAATTTTGCAGTTTTGCAAACTCTTTTTCTTTTTATTCACTCTGTCTTTGCCGGCAACGCATCAGTGAAGCCCTTGGTGTCGCTGATGTCCATAGGCGACGATAGCAACTTACCATCAGGTGAATCGTCAGCTCGCTTCTAAAATGTGTGGCGATCAATCAATTACCACTGGTATACAATGTTATATCATATAGCTGTATCCTTCAAACGTGTGTTGGCAGAATCTATGCCTTGTCTCTGCATCGTTTAAATCCAGCGGAAACTAGCTGACTTCTTCAGGTCGTCAGTCCAACGTGTCGAGGGCATACTACAAGGTAGAGGTCTTTAATAATTCAATAATTGAGGAGACTTAGAGCATGGTGATGGAGACCACGCAGCGCCAGCTCAGATTGGTCAATTCAAGGTCTCGGACATGGCTCAAAGAATGCTAATAACATTCAGAACCGCTTAATGGGTACGCCCATCATCATCATCCATCCATCAGTCCTTGGAGGTCCACTGCTGAACATAGACCTCCCCTAACTTGCGCCACTCTGACCGGTCCTGAGCCACGGTATGTCCAAGTATGAAAATATTCAAGATCAAGCCAATACCTCAGCCTAGCCACCCATTCAACTCATGAAGGATGCGTTTCAAACATTATTTCGATTGTTCGACAAGTTTATCGAAGCCTCCTTCGAATTTGCCTAAACAAAATATAACAGCAAAAAATGCGAAAATGTCAGCAATTGTTATTAAACTAACAAATGGCTGTATGACAATAAAATGTCAGTAATTAGGCAGTACGAGCGACGCCGGTAGCGTCATCATACGACGTCATTTCCGCTCCCCCCCCCCCTGGTCTGACACACCCTCGTTTCCGATGCAAGAGCCTGTGTTCTGCAAGGCTAGGGTAATTTGAAATTATAACAGTTTTGTTTGCTTTGAGGCTATTAACAAGGATTGAATAAAAAAAAGTTTGTTCATAATTTAAAAACAGGAATCACAGTCATTATAATACGTCCATTTTTTAGATGAGACTTATTTTGAAAACAATTTGGCGATGTGCACTAATATCTATTAAAAATATAAATCAATGTATCTTTCTTGGCTCTACTTTTTAATAAGTTTTGGCATTAAATGATTATCTGTCTTTAAATTTTGTGTATTCTAGCCGCAGCGTAGGGCAGCTTAGAATACTAACCCCAATCCCACGTCGGATGGGTGTTGTAAGAGGCGACTAAATCCGGCCCGCTGGTGGTAGGGACCCTTGGAGGGATTATATTGATAATATTGATTTTAACTGTAAATTTCTACCACCTACTTTATTTCTATATCCACTTTAACTGTTGATTTTTACCATTATTATTATTATTTCTCCATGGGGTCCGCTTGGATAGCCAAACGACTCGTATTCCGGCTGGGGGCTTGAGGGCCAGTTCTTTCTTTCTTTCTTTTTTTCTCTCTTGGCCAGCAACGCATCAGTGATGCTATTGATTTTGCTGATGTTCATGGGCGACGATAGCCACTTACCATCAGGCCTTATTTATTAATTACAAATAACGTTAAAGAATACTAAGTTCGTTTACCACATTGCAAAAACATTCCACGATCGATTTTAGTGTGTAGTAGCAGCCAAGCAAAAACTCCTAAACCCATGCATGAGTAGGTCGCCGGTCGTCAGGACTAAGGTAAGTGGCACAGGACCTAGAAACCTCTGATAGAAAATATGTTGTATGCTACTTATTAATAATTATCATTATTAATAATTGGGTGACCGCGAAAGAAGGGAGAGAAAGTAAGAAAGAGCTGGCCTCCAAGCCTCCAGCTGAAACATGACTTAGTGAATACATTGATAATATAATCCTTAATATCCTTAGGTAAAGCCTCACCGCTGTGGGCCGACTACTATCACCTCTTACGGCAGCCTTGTATGCCAGCATAGGATTGAGGTCAGCATTTTAAGCCACTCCAATACGGCTTAAAAGTTAATCACCAAAGCATTAGTAGAGTGGTTACTGAGAAACCAGATTTTACGGATAAATGTTTGGAACATTTGTAATTTTAAGACACGGTTAGTGCTTGATTCAATTGATTTTATCAGATCGTGAGAAATGTGTTTGTTATGTACTAGATAATTTGTTTAAACAAGTTACATTTGCAGATAGTTATCATGAGAGGAATTTACGAATAGACGGCAATCAGATAAAGTTTGGTTAATTGTAATCATTACGCTGTGGAATTCAGTATTCTCCGACACCTAATTAAAATGTCCAACCGCAATTTTATTGATATTTGTAAACACCAGTACTGTTTTGAGATAGATTTATGTAGATCTGGTTTTGTTTCTCGCTCCTAATTTACTGAGATTTTTGAATTTTAGTGGACATCGCGGATTTTAGTTGGCACGTCATCAACAACTTACGTAGCCATTTTGAACTTGAAATTAGGTTTCGTTTTAAATGGAATTGGATTCGAATATTGTATCTCAGTTATTTCCAATTTGTAAGCGTGTTTCAAAATTAAAATAACTACTTAGTCTAGAAGGCAATTTTTTTTACCTTTTTCGAAGACTGAGTAATGCTTCAGAAGGAAACTCATTCAAAGCAGGTCATAAGATCATATGTCATCGGACCGTGAAGATTCCCCAAGTTCTAATCGGCGTTATAAATACATATATAATTACTTTATAATTATAGGAGACCATCTATAAAAGGCGGGATTAAAACATGTTATTTTAATAGTCCATTGAGTAAGCGACCGTTCACCTAATCGCGGAAATTTTTTGGCAACTGTGGACAGTTTTTGGACAAAGTAATTTCATGTGATTAGACGCGCCGATTTATAATTTTATAACAATGTCGATAGCTGGGCCTAACTTCCCGTAAAAATGAAAAAAATATTGCGAAGATTGATTTTGTCGTCTTATTTAAGCATTAAATTGAGTTGCTTACAAGCTCCGATAAAATCTATTATTCTTGACTACTTCTGCAATATAAGATTTAGGCGTGCTACCTACTCTATATTTGAATCATTGAATTTGTCTCATAATTATGAGAATAAGATAGGTATCACCATCCAAGAACATATCTTTAAGAAACAATGTAATATGATTGATGATATTTATTAATTTATTTACTAATTTATTTCTTTATTTATTACACTTTATTGCACACCAAATTTACAGAGTCAGTAAAAGCTTTGCTAAAATGCTAATATTATAAGTGCACAAAAGGCGATCTTATCGCTAAATAGCGATCTCTTCCAGATAACCTTTGGGAAGATGACGAAGGGACAATTTATTGGATGTTGGTAGGGATGATAGTAGCAAATATAATGGTTTTAATCACTTCACTTGTATACTAATTCCATTTGGAAATAAAATTAATATAGGTCATTATGAACTATTTTAATGAGTGCAGCGACAGACAGCACTTGTGACGGACAAACTTACAAAGGATGTTTCAATGGTGAGGATTAAGACAGAGAGGGACGGAACATGTCTGGTGTCTAGTGCCTGGATGCAGTCCAAAACCTATTCAGCGTGCTGCACTTCAATTAATTGATTGTTTCTGCTTTTATTCAAGTGAACTATTGTCTTTACTGCGTCCGTAAAGGATGGAATCTCTTGTAAATTAAATTTTAGTTCAGTTCTACCGGCTATGGAGTTGTTTTTAGGATACATGCGCTCTTAGGTAAAGAGAATTCTGAACGATTCTGGAGGTTAAGTATTTTTAAATATTCTTTTTGGTGTTATGAAAAATATCTGCAACGCTATTGTTGGATGTTTTTTTTTTATATTTCCTTTGCAGTTTCCAAGACGAAATAATAACATTGTCATCTTACTAATATTATAAATATGAAAGACTGCTATGAAATTCAGTATTTTGTTTACCTAACAAGTCATTTATTATTTCGGGAAATTAATCTGTTTCCATGGGGTAAACTTATTTCAGTATAGAGCTTGTGTTAAAATAAAATAATTACAGTATTGTTTTGACTGCTTGTATATATGCTGGTATCTTAGAATAATAAATTTCTGATTTTAAAATTTATCAAGAATCTGCTGAACATCAAACATATCTATCATCAGTCAATCAATCAATAAATATACTTAATATAATAAAACAGTATTTTTTGTCTGTTTTTCTGTTTGTCTGTGCGTTTGTTCCAGCTAATCTCAGGAACGGCGGAACAGATTTGGATGCGGTTTTCACCAATATATTGTAGTGAGGTTGGATTAACATTTAGTGTTTTTTTATCTCAATCGGTTTATAAATTAATTTATTAATAAGTTATATTAATTTAAAGTTTTACCGAAGTGTAACGAGTGCGTTTACTAGTAAATATTTTACTATGTTGAGGTTTTCCGAGGTAATAATTACTTGGGTGATTATTTAAATTTTGTACAACATAGAAATAAAACACTGTATTGACATACGAGTTTATATTTTTAGTTTGCCATTTTATTAATATACTTCTAATTATGTCCTCGAAGAAATCTTACCAATAAGAAGTGTTTCCATCCTTGATTAATTGAAGAATTTGAAGCTAACAAAACAATGTTGGACAGAGTGAACTAGACCCATTTCCATATATATAAACCATCACTGTCTCAGTTCCATCCGTCTGCTCTCTCGTCTAAACTCAGAGCCCATTCAGTGCTGCACTTGAATTAATCAATTGTTTTAATCCATTCGCGAAGGCAGCTGGTGACCGCGCGCGCTAACTGCGTGGTGCGGGCTTACTGTAAGGATTAGCGATTTTATGTAATTTTTATTGAAATTAAATAACGTTTTATTTATTAGGTATCGTAAATATATACCAATATTGAGCTGCAGTTGTTTACACTCATATTATTTGTTGGTAGATATTATACGTATGGAATGGAGTGTTCTGTGTCGTCTGGCCAAAGATTCTGAGATTCTGGGTTATACGACACAACTGAGCTTGCCTTGTTCTGAAGACACGCCACTGCGTATCTGCAGGATGATTTTAGTTAATTAATTACTTTTATCTTTTATAATTATATAATTAACTTGATCTGATAAAATAAGTTTTGTAGAGTGTTAAAAAATAAAAATGTATATTAACGTTATTATTTTAAACACGATTTAAAAGTAACTGAGGTTTGCATTAAATTCTTTACTAAAATATATACCTATTTCACTATAAATTGTATAACTATTCGGGTTTTATACAATGTTGTAAGTCTTTAAAAAACTTGTCACTCGCTATTCGCCTCCGCTACCGCTCATCCACCATGCCCGCAGTCCACATCTCGAGCCAGATCTATTTATTGTAGCAGCACGTGTTACTTTATTTGACATAAAATGCATTCTAATGGCTCGTTAGTTTGCGTCGTTCCTAGGCTCTTCGTCCAAAGCGGACGAAGCAATCCAACATCTCCAGGCCCAACATGGCCTGCGTACATTCAAGTCCCTTGAGCCTCGCACAGTAGTGCTCGTAGACTCCTCCCCCCTCAGTCCCTCTGCCGCCTCTCGGCACGAATCAATGGACGAATCGGAGCTCTCAGACTCCACGTCCATCTCTAGTTCCCGGAAACGGACCAAGGCCCCGTCCTCGGTCAGCTCCGACTCAACCGTCACCGGTGATGACGGTTTCGAGCGAGTAACGCGCAAAAAGCGCAAGCCTCGCACCAAAACTTCTTCGGGCACTGAGCCCTCCGCCCCCGCGCCCACGCCAAAACCGGCCGTTGAAAACGCCCCCGAGACTGTCCTCCCTAGGCAGTCCTCCAAGCCAGCCTCGCGCTGCGCCCCCACTATCCCTGCCATCAAGGCCCCTCCCCCAGTCTTCCTGCGGGACAAGTCCAAATGGACCGCAGTAGTGGATCTGTGCTCTCAGCACAAAATTCACTACACCCACGCCACCAACATGGGCGAGACAATCCGGGTGAAAGTCCCGGACGTCGATCAATTCCGGAGCCTTACCAGGCTCCTCATGGTAAATAAAATACCATATCATACTTACGCTCTCCCCGAAGAGCGTAAAGTCAAAGCGGTACTCAGAGGAGTACCGTTCGAGCTAGCCAACGAGGCTATTCTTGAGGACCTTAAGTCCCAGGGCCATCCCGTGGAGGCTGTGCACAAGATGCACACCCGCACCGGCCGACAACTCCCGCTGGCCTTAGTCATTATGACTAACGCGCCCACGTCCCGCGACATTTTCAAAGAGAAACTCACCATATGTGGGCTCTCTGAAATCCGGGCTGAACCCCCGAACAAACGTGGGTTCCCCGGTCAGTGCCACCGCTGCCAGCTTTACGGCCACGCAGCGGCTAACTGCTGCGCTCGTCCTAGGTGCGTTAAGTGCCTAGTACCTCACCTCACCAAAGAGTGCACACGCACTAAAGACGATCAGTCTCCCCCGGCTTGTGTCCTATGCGGACAGACCGGCCACCCCGCTAATTATCGCGGCTGCCCACGTGCCCCCCGCTCTAACCTGCCTAAGACTGCTAACAAGCAGCCTTACAGGCCAAGACAAGCCCCGCCCCCTGTAACGGACGCGAACTTCCCTCAATTGAGGACCCCCAGTGCCCGCCCAGGGCCCCCGCCCCCTCCCACTAACCCGTGGAGGCGGACAGCCACCACGGCTGCCCCCGCTCCCGCACCTAAGGTTGCATCCGCACCTAAGGCTGCGCCCGCGCCCTATAAGGCACCTACTGCCTTCCCGCGCCCCTCCCAGTCCCAAACCAGCCATATGCCCTCTTATGAGGACTTGGCCACGGTGAGGGACTTAATAAATAGTATTAACATGGATGAAATCCATGCCTTCACCCGCAAGCTCCTTGCAGCTAGCAGTCCCATCGAGCGAGCCATGGTGCTCGTCGAACACAGCGAGTTAGTTAACTCGCTTAAGTAATGTCAATAGCGCTTAACGCAATTCCCCCTTCTACCGGTCGAGTGAGGCCTAAAGGCGTCTCGCTTATCTCTTTCAATTCGCACGGTCTGTACTCTAACATATTAGAAATTAAAGAGTTTATTCGCAATAGGGATATCGACCTATTGCTAATCCAAGAAACCCACCTCAAGCCCTCTCTTAAAAAGGGCTTGTCTATCCCCAAATACTCTCTCGTACGAGACGACAGAGCCGACGGCCGCAAGGGCGGAGGCACTGCCATCTACTACAAAAGATCTTTACATTGCTCTGTAATAGAAACCCCTCCACTCATCAACATGGAAGCCACGGTAGTCAAACTAGGCATGACAGGACACCCGTCCCTGATCATAGCCTCAGTTTATAACCCACCTCAGAAAACACCTCTTCGTAGCGACCTAGAAGCACTGCTCTCGCTCGGAGACTCCATTATACTATTCGGAGATTTCAACTCCAAACACTCCGACTGGAGGTGCCTTAAAACTAACCAAAACGGTAAGAAGCTCTTCAAGCTTGCTACCAAACTGGGAATAAATATTTTATCCCCTTCCTCTCCCACTCACTATCCGAAACAGGTGAACCATTCACCTGACATTCTAGATATAGCCCTAACCAAGGGAATCTCACTCAACCTGAGAGCTTTAAACACTCTCGACGACCTAGGTTCTGATCACCGCCCGGTCTCCCTTGAGCTAGGGCCTATCGACTCTTCCCCGCCCGTCACCCGAACTTTCACTAACTGGGATGGTTACAAGAACACGCTTAAAGCGGAGTTCGAGTCCCCCAATTCACCCTATGCTATCTCAGCCGACTACTTCGATAGCTCGGCTACAATAGACAATACTGTCAGCAATCTCACTAAAACAGTCCAGTCAGCCCTTCGTGACAACGAGCGTGTGGTCAAGGTCCCAAACCGGAAACTACAGCTCGAAGCCAGGCTTCTCATTCGAAAGAAAAATGCAGCGCTCAGACGTGCTGCATTATACCCCACCCCCACTTACCGCAGGAGAGCTAACGCCCTACAGCGTCAAGTTCGTTCCCTACTTACAGAACTGAGGAACTCCAATTGGGACTCCCTCATGAGTGACATTACTCCCTCTCACAAGGCGTTCTATAAGATGGCTAAAAACCTTCGAATAGACGCCAAGTTAGACACCCCCCCACTCAACCGTCCCGACGGCAGTATAGCCTTCGAGGACGATGAAAAAGCAGAATGTTTCGCTGACAGTATTGCTACGCAATGTGCTCCCAGCACTCAGCCCCATTCCCCGTCTCATATTCAAACGGTGGAGGATGAAGTCCGTCACAGGAATTCACTCCCTATCACCGCAGATCCCATTCAAACAACTACTGACGAGGTCAAGTCCATCATACGTGGACTCAAACCCCGTAAAGCTCCTGGAGCCGACGGTATTTCCAACCTGGCGCTCAAACACCTCCCAGAGCAGGTTATTACCCTTTTAGTCATTCTATTCAACGCCTGCTTTGAACACTGCCACTTTCCCACTGCGTGGAAAGAGGCTATAGTAATAGGAATTCCCAAACCCGGGAAACCCCTTAATGTCCCGTCTAACCATCGACCCATCAGCCTCCTCAAGGCAATGGGTAAAGTATTTGAAAGAATAATACAGTCCCGCATGAGAAAGCATCTCTTTCCATCGGACGGTCCTCCCTTGATCATTCCGCACCAATTCGGGTTTCGTGCTAAACACTCTTGTCCTCAACAAGTACACCGTATAGTAGAATACATACTTAGTGGATTCTACCCGCGACGCGACAAGACAGTCGCTGTCTTCTTCGACGTTGCTAAAGCCTTTGATAAGGTCTGGCATGCCGGACTTATCTATAAACTTCATTATCTTGGCCTTCCAGACCGTATAGTACGACTCGTGGCTTCCTACCTAGATCAACGCACCTTCCGATTCAGACACGAAGGTGTCCTCTCGTCCCCTCGCCTAATAACGGCCGGGGTCCCTCAGGGCTCAGTGCTAGCCCCCTTACTATTCATATCGTACACTAACGATATACCGATACCCAAGAAAGGGGTCCAACTCTCCCTCTTTGCCGATGACACCGCCCTTTACCTTAAAGGACGGGTGATGTCGTCAGTTCTTACCAGAGTCCAAAACTCGGTTAACGAGTTAGGAGACTGGTTCAAGAAATGGCGCATCGAAGTCAATGCAGACAAAAGTGCCGCAATCCGCTTCTCGCACAAGCAACGACGCTTGAGCGATCCCCCCATCCGCTTCGCGGGAACACCCGTCCCTTGGAGGACACAAACAAAATATCTAGGTATAACACTAGACTCTAGACTCACCTTTAGGCCCCATATCAACAAGGTGACTAGTACAGCCCGTTATTATATGAGCCGACTCAACGTTATGTTGGGAAGGAAAAGTAAAATGTCCCTCAGGAGCAAGCGAACGCTCTTCAAGGTTTGCATTCGACCGGTACTACTCTATGCCGCCCCTGTCTTCGCACATGCGGCTCCCAATATAGTCCACAAACTACAAGTAGTCCAGAATCTATTCTGTCGGAAAGCGACCGGCGCACACTGGTGCGTTCGGAACGCCGATCTCCACCGAGACTTAGAGCTCGACACAATACAACAAGTCATGAAAAACTTCTCTGAGAGATTCTTCAAATCCTCAGAAACACACTCCAACCCCATGATTAGGGAATCAGCGGACTACACCGCCCCCTCCCTCACCGGCCATCAAATACGAAGGCCGCGCAATGTCCTCACGGACCCACCCAATAAGCTCTCGTCTGACCTGGAAAGCCTCCTGGCCGCCTCCAAGGAAAAAGACGACTCGATCACAGATAGTGCTCATCCAAATGATGGCACAAGTAACCTTCCTTCGACAACACAAAGTGTAGTCACCCAGCGGACGCTCCCTAGGGAGCGCCGCTAGCGCTCCGTCTCTTCAAACGGAGTCGCTTCAGATGAAGGTTTTAAGGTCGTACGACCAAAACCATTAAGGCAGTTTTTAGTGCGGTATTATCCTTGGAGCGGCGATAGATATAGATATTTTTTCATAAATATCTATATTTTATCATCCTTGGATTGAGTCTCCACATAACCACCAGAGACGGCTCTGCTGGTATGCGTAAATGCATTCTCTGCCTCCCTCCCGTGAGGGGAAACAAAAAAAAAAAAAAAAAATCGTTAGTTTGCGCAGGCGCATTTATTTAAATGCGCTTTGATCTATGGAATTCCAAACACATTGAGAGGGCTTACCTTATCTCCTGCTAACATAAATATTTGGCTGACAATATCTGTTTGTATGTTCCCTTTAAGAACTTTTATACTGAAATAGTAGTTAAAATACATAAATATAAGTTAACGCTTAACAACAATCCTAACTATTCGTGGGAAGATAACTCATAGTTACTTTATATAATAAAATGGTGTCTTATGTCTTAGTAGCTACCTACTCACACTAGAATATTATTAGGTTCAGAGAGAATTATTTAAATTGATTTACTCTTAGGTAACACACACACATACCTATGTGAAAACCATATTCAAAACGGTTTAGTTTCTAAGGTTAGCGGGAATGGTCACTAAACGTACAGTCAAATAGACAAAAATAAAAATGTTATTGGATCTAAATCATGAAAACACCCCCAATGACATTTTTTTAAATACCTCCATATAGGTACCTTGAGACGTCACATCGCTCAGTTACAATATAGGTATAGAAATGCATGATATTGCATGCTGCTTGAATGTAAACTATATAACTTTAAATACATGTACGCATATGCATACGTACCTACTTAATCCAGACTGCGAGCATGATTCGTGCTTGACCGATTTCCATCGCCTATTCAATAATGTTCAGTCAATTAGATTTATGGTTTACAAAAGGCCGTTGACCTATTTCAAATGGTGTTGATATAACTTTATTTATTTATTTATCGTGGGAATAAGTGATAAGGAATGGTGATTGACACCTGGGTGAGAAAAAGATAGAGATTCCATCAAACTTTTGTGATAACAAAGTAAATTATTTCAAACGAAAAACTGCATAAGTTAGATTGAATTTTAATAAAATTACTTATACTAGTTTTCGATCCCTCATAATTTTTATCGATTTAAAAATGCCTTAATAATGATGGAATTACTTATTTAAAAAAATTCAAAACCAAATTCAACACACATCAGATAAAATCTATAGTACTAATATTATAAAGCAGAAGAGTTTGTTTAGTTTAACGCGCTAATCTCAGGAACTACTGGTTCGAATTAAAAAGAATTTTTTGTGTTTAATAGTCCATTTATCTAGGAAGGCTGTAGGCTATATAACATCATATATTTTTTAGTAGTTAGTTTTTTCCACAAAATAACGCGGGTAAAACCGCTGAGCACAGCAGCTAGTATCTAATATGGCGGATACCTAGCCCTTCAAAATAAATAAAAATTCATTAATTTATTTATATTCTTGCTGTTTTCTTGCTACTGCTGGGTTGCCTGGAAGAAATCGCTACATAGCGATAAGGTCGCCCATTGTTTTGTATTCTTTTTTTCTTGTACTTTTATGTATATTATTGTATGGTGTACAAACAATAAAGTGTTAAATAAATAAATAAATAAATAAAAATTTTAAAAGTGTTTTTATGTGGTATTATTATCTTCGTCTCAAAATGCATCGTTTTAAGTTTTTTTTAACAAAAGGATACCTTACCTTTAATAGTAGTTTTCCCATAAAATTGTATAGTTCCAACTTAAAATGAAAGTGTATCTTCAAAATTAAGCAGTCAAACATTTTAAGGTTTCCGTTTACGACAAGAATCACTTCAAAGATGCTTGAACAAATCATATCGTGAACCGTCTTTGTATTAGGAGCTCAGCTATTAAGGTTTCAAAACTGACAGACATCAAAACAAACTTACGTAAATGGTGTTAATGGCATTCGTTACCAACACGTGCACAATGGAGTAAATCCACAATATACGTATTATGTTACCCGTTTCTATAGTTACCTAAATGAGTCTTATTTGGCAAACAATCTTCGCACAAAATTTTATTGAAATAGTAGCTGATTCGACAGACCCTGTTCTGCTACAAAATTTCTGGATAAGCCACCTAGCATGAAATATACTTTAGGACCTATTTTCTTATCTACCAAATATACCCAAAAAAGTCATTAAAATCGATTGAGCCGTTTCCGAGGAGTGCGATCAAAACACCCTGACATGAAATTTTACATACTCGTATTAGATGAATTTAAGTTAAATAAATAATGAATACACACGGCGCTACGTTGCCAGTTCCTTTTTCATTGAATTTAAGTCACAAAGGAAAGTTACCTTGCTCTTCCATCGTAATTGTCTCGCCGATGTGATTGGGTCTTATCACATAATGAGGTCATAGTTCGCCAACATTTAATTACAGTACACTTGTTGAGAACATTACGGAGAACTCACGTGTGCAGTACATAAAGGGTTTTGTTTCGAAGCAATACTTAACTCATATCTAATATAAAAATTTGTAATGCGTGCACGTTTTGAACTTGAGTTAAGGTCGTAGCCCATCTAAACGACACCGCTCCCACCCTACCAAAGTATGAGAATTCAAATATAAACTTTAAATCGTGCTCTGTAGATGCAACTATTGAGTGGCAAGGTTGCGGTAAGCTTGCTTCCCGCGCGCGGGCTGCTAATTTTTGTTGTTACTGTAAAGTGCACCTACAGAGCACGATTTTAAGTCTGTATTTGAATTCTCATACTTTGGTTGGGTGGGAGCGGTGTCGTGTAGATGAGCTACGACCTTTACCCGTGTGGAAGATGCGGAAACATTCAAAGTATCCAAACTATTAGAATATGACTACTTAATTTAGTAATTCATTCATGGTTTTTCATTTGTAAGAGAATGAGACAAACATCTAAGAGTCAGTTATAATTTTTGATCTCAATCTTTTCACCTCAATATTATATGGTTACTCAAAAACGTTAAATCGCGCCATTAATACGTGACAGCATATTATTCTCTCCTGAAAATTACCTACAACCATCAGTAGCCGAAAAAAGGTAATATTCGGTGAACGACCAGCCAAAGCGAAAAGCTCTGAGTGGCAGATTAAATAAACATTTTTCATCCCCCGTAATATTGGGTTGGAGGTGAAACTATTATAAAGGTTTTAATATACTCCTGAATTTGGTAACGCAATTTCATATTGTGTTTGGTTCGAAGCTGGGTTTAGCCGCACCGATTCTATCATCTTTTAATATCACTGAGTTTAATAGACTTTTATCCACTTATAAGATAAGGATTTTTTGCTTTATTTTCAGGTATCTAGACGGATTTACTGATGAATATCGGGCTTACAGATCTCAATTTGGCTTTTGTTGGAGATAACCTTAACGACAATTGTTTGCTTGTCAATCTCTTCTAAATATCCCTGGGGCAAAAGCAGTGCCCTCCATATCTCCTTAGTAACGAGGAGATCCTTGGCCACTGACTCCATAACTTCTACCTCCAGATGGGTTGTGTGAACGTAAGATTAACAAGAAATAACTTCCACAAAATGATCTATGGACTTAGTAACCGACAAACATTTTACTAATAAAAGCGATGGTAGATTATTATTCTTTCTTTTGTTTTCTTTTATGCCGACAACGCTTCAGTGTTTCCTAAGGTGTTATTTGATGTCATGGCTGACGATGACAAGATACCATCAGGAGACCGTCTGCTCGTGACGCAAAAAAATTGTAACGTTGGTGTTTCTGTCGAAATTCCTGCAATCCTGGACAATCATGGACCATTAACACTTCATCGTGAATGTACAAATGTAAAGTAATAACAAAGATTAGCCGTTTTGAACGTTATCAGGTTATCACATGCCAATCGGTTGTCAAGTCTGTAAAGTTCTTTAACAGTGTCTAACAAGAAATCTAGTATCCCTTTCAATATTTTTTTCTTGTATAATTTGGTTTTGGACCGATTTCATAGTGACCATTGAGATACGCTGAGTCACGAAGCACAGCCTCTACTCAATATTAAACGTTTTTGTTGGATTCACGATCGGTCATAGACTGGTTACCCGCGCAGAAGTGGTATAAAGGTCAAATGTTATATTATACTTATTATGGGATGGATAAAAATCTGTTTGTGGCAAAGCATAATTATTGGACGAAATGGGTTAATTATTTTTGATAAAAATTAACTGTACTCTGTTTGATTTTCGGCTGGGGCAAATATTGAACGGGTTTATTTGATACAACTCTGTAGAGAACAATAGGTAGTCCGCTATAGCGTTATGTATCGTTATAATTAAATATATTAATACCATCTAACATTAGATACATTTTCAAAATTACAAACACAATTACAAACTCAGAAGGAAACCAGATAACTTATTATTATGATTAGCGTATTATCGAAACCAAGATGATATTAACATGAGCTTAGGATAAAACAGTAACAGAATCAATAAAAGATGAGGTGTCAAATGTCAAAGAGCCAAAGTGTGGTTTAGAGCCAGCGACTTAAGAACAATAAGGGATCTCATGTTTCCTTCCTGAAGGTTGGCTTGAATACTATTACGATGATTGATGATTATGATGATAATTGTGGATTATGTCCTTTACACGTTCTTGTTTGTCCTGCCGTTAATAACAACATTTGCAAGAGCAAGTTCTATTACCAACTATTTTTGTAAATCGAGTATTGAGTATATTCTCTACAAATTCAGTCCCTGCTAGGCATGAAAGTGTGAACACTCATTATCTAATCTCTGAATAAGCGGCGATTCCTTTTTGTTAGCATTGAATACCATTCAGATGATTTTTTGTACACGTCATTAAGAATTGTACTCGGTTTAATTATTGTGTTTTGAAGATATGATTTATATCTAACGATTACGTTATTTACGAAATCAAATGTTACAAGGTTCTATAGATTGAGACCACGAATGATACTTTTGAAACTTTATTCGTTTATGAGAAATATTAATAACCAAAGCTTTTATATTGTATGATAGATTTTAATAATTTTGAAGTGCTAAATGGGCATACCTAAAGTACGAAAATAACGAACAATTATCGTGTTAGAACAGAGGCTCAACCTTGAGTAATATCTCGATCAAAACCGCTATACAGACACCGGCAATTATAACTACCTAAAATAATATACAGCATGTTCAAGTTAACATCATGAGCTTATACGGCATGTTCTGTCTAACAGAGCAAAGTGCCTAGTTAGGCGTGTGGGTGCGCGTGGGCGAACTGCCCGGTTTGTACACGCCCTAATGATGTTTACTTGGTCCTGTGCTGGAATTTATAACTTTATTGGTGTAGAGCCTTAGCCTTAAAGGGCTATTAGTAGTCGAACAGTTTCGCAAAGGTCTCTTGAAGATACAGTCTTTGTTTTCAATATTATTTATGAGTACAGATTTTCTGTTGTAACATTAACAGATAAAAAACGGTGCTAAGAAATGTTTATTACATATATTAGATAGATAGAACATATTTTATTGATGTAGTCTTATTGTATGCTAATAAACAGTACGTGTCTACTGATACTGTACATTCATAGTCCTATAAGAATCTTCATGTCATGGGTAGTAGGTGCTTTAACAACAAATAAAGATACGAATAAACATTTAGATTTAAAAATTTAAACTCATCATTCAAATTTTCGCTGGGAATCGAACCAAAGAGCCAGGAAATAATTCTTGACAAAAATAACCGACTTCAAAATTAGGGATAAATCAAAAACTACTCGTCAGATCTCGTTCAAATTTAAGTGGGACTACATGACAAGCACCAGCTTTCGATTAAAAAAAGAATCATCAAAATCACCTAGCCGAAAGTTCTGAGGTAAAAAACATAGAAAAAAAATACAGTCGAACTGAATACCTCCTCCTTTTTTGAAGTCGGTTAAAAAAGTAGATAACCCACAGATGGACACTTTCGTTATATCCGGTATCCGGGTATCATCTATGCTTGCTGGCCCACTTCAGGTCCTCATATGATAGCAATGACTTAACTAACCAGTTATCCCATGGGGACATCCGTTTATCGTGTAGGTAACTATAAGTTGTAAATAACACAAATAAGTGTAAGTAACACAAGTGTAAGTTTCGTATTTGAATAGCATTTGTAGTATTAAAGTTGTTAAAGTTTATATTAGGATAGTAGAATAAAGGCTTTTTTATTTTTTTATTTTTGGAACGAAGTTAGGCTAGACGGAAAAAATTCTTACGAAAAGTTGTCACGACACTTTTTGCTATTTTAATAAATAGGAAATATCGAAAGGAACTTCGTTCCATCCGGGTGTCCCTTGACACCTCTCTTTTTTATTTTTATTTATTTATTATAGTATTAAAATTCCATAAGCAACATCCTAGCAATATTACTAATGAGGAAGTTTGAGATGATGTTCACGCAAAACCTAATAAACAGGTTTTCGTGAAATTTAGCACATCTGGTAGACCATGAATAACCTGGAATATCATAATAGTGTATTTATTATCCCGGAAAACGGAGGCAGAACCGTGGGCAGAGCACTAGTTAGAAAATGTACAGTTTATTAGTTAAGGTTTTAAAGTTTTTAAGTTAAAGCAACCAAAACACTTAGGGACGAAGGGGTGTGAAGGAGCTCTAGCTCTCCCCCCCCTCCCCCCTCTATCATATTATATTCGTAGCACCCTTGACAACATTTTGGTAAATAAGGTAGGAGCACACTCAAACAAAAATACTGGAACCGTCTCTGAACCGAAACATGATTCGGTTTTTTCGAAAGAAAATAACTGTAATGGTGTGGTATGCACCCGCCCTTATTAAGCTGATTTGATCCTATGAAAGGAATTCTACTAATACTACTAGGAGCTAATTCACTGTATATGGCTCTTTGCAAATGTCGTAAAGATTTAGTTCCTTTCAGCTCATGAAGTGATTTATGTCAGTTTCCTTTTAAGTTGCAACAACCGTAGACATTTTGGTTCTTTTTGAGTGCAACGGGTACTCACAATTCGTAATTTATAATACTTAGTTATACACAAACAAATAACAATATTAATGCATGTTTGTATATATATACTAATTGTGTATATAATATGTGCTTGGCTGCGCCAAATACCATTTACTTATCCAACAGTTACAGGGTTCTGTCGCCAAGAAACTTTGAGAACCGGCGTTCTAGTATCACATTAGCGTGATCACGAACACAATAAGAAATTTGTCCAATTAATATGATAGAGAACATTTAATAGCTTTCTTTTAGTTAATACGGTGTAATAAAACATTTTATTGCGATGATATTGATAGTCACGGAGCTATAAGGACCCCACAGACTTGTCGTAGTGTTTACGACGGACGATTTTATCGCTTCTAAATTAAACTAATTAGTAGCAATAAAATGTTGTTATGAACTACGATTACATTACGAAGTAATTGAATTAATTAAGTGGACAATTGAATGTTAGTGTAATGTTAATTGGGATCGCTTCCGAAGTATATTTCCAGTTATAAAATATTTGTGTCTATAATTCTTGTATTTTGTACTTCTTCATGTTTTACTGTTGTGTTTAGTATTGAATCTTGGTGTATAGGGATTTATATGATTAGTGATCGATGGAAGTTTGCTTATAGTCCTATTATGAATATTATAAATGTAAAGGTTGTGAAGATGTTTGTTCCTCAATCACGCCACAAATACTTAACCGATTTGGCTGAAATCTTGAATGGAGATAGCCTATAGCCTGGATTAACACATAGGCTACTTTTTTCCGGAAAATTTTAGGGTTCCTGTGGGATTTGTACAAAATCAATATCCACGCGCGTGAAGCCACAGGCATCATCTAATAATATGTATCCTAATCCATCATTCTACTTATTTTGATGTGCACTTTATTGGTTTTATAAAATGTGGTTCTATAAATCCAAATCAATTATAATAATTGAAAATTTTCGTTTCTAAACCACTCTACCGCTGACGAAGCCGCGGGAAAAGCTAATATTCTATAAATACAGGATTACGTATTAAAATTTATGTCTTAAAATCTACATAAAAGTTATACATCGATTAAAAATTATTATACTTATTAAGAAAGAAAAAAATATCAACCAATAACAAAATATGTCCGTTCAGACAACGCATATAGCTACCTATTGTAATGTAACATATTTAGTACGCCGCAATAACAGCAATCCATTTATTTCCTCGTAACATCTTAACAATTTCAAAAAATGTCAACAGCTATTAATTAATATCTCTGTCTTATATATCGTGTACAGTGAGACACCTGCCAAACAAAATAAAAAATCATTAATCGAAAACGAGTCTTATACCCTGACCGTAAGGTCGACAATAAGGGTGATCAAAAGCTGGGAAGCAACCCCTAATGAAATCGGATATGTAATGTACCTTACATTACATAGCATGTAGCCAATACTAATAATGTAACACCGAGGTGAATGACCGCGAATCAAACAATAGGACGTGTGATAATGGTGCTATCAGTTTACAGGGAAAACTCTTCGAGTGGGTGATTCATGGGTACGATGGAATCCTTCAATCCACTATCCTACTTTCCTATTTCTGTCGCTTATACGTTCTGTCAGTTTTATCTTATTAGGGGAAGAAAAGCTCAAGGAGAGACCACGTTTCGGAAACAGGAGCATAGATTTCTATAATAAAATCCCAAAATTAATACGTGACTTGCTAATAGAAACTTTCAAAAAACGTGTAAAGACACAATTGTTAGGCAAGGGATATTATAGTGTATTATAGTGTAGACGAGTATTTAAATGACAAAGACGCATGGAAATGACCAACTCTGCAACCAGTTCCGCTCAGAATAGTAAATACTTTTGTATTATTATCTTTTTTGTAATATTGTTTTAAAAGATGTGCTGAGGAGTTTGTTTAGGCTTTTCTTCTCCTCCACGACAGAGCACCTTTCCGAAAAGCCAAAAAATGACGTGCATAAGTGTATCAGTGATACCTATATGAATAAAATATATTGACTTTGACTTATAGGACGCCCCCCGACCAGGTGGACCGACGATCCGATGATGACAGCGAGCATCCGCTTCATTCAGAAGGCTCAAAATCGGTGGCGAAAGGTAGGAGAGGCCTATGTCCAGCAGTGTACTCATAAAGGCTGATGAAAGGACTCAGAAAGAAGATACTCAGAATAGATGGATTTTTTTTTTTTATTTATTTATTTCATTGACAATAAAGTAACATAGTAAACATGAATTGGGTGTAAACATAAACTCTTTTGAGTTTTACCGTACACCCTACGCCGTCGAAATACATACATAAACATTAAATTAACATTACGTGCTACATATTTCAATAAAAGAAACAATCTTTACACATTTTATAAACACCATGAGGGTAGATCACAAAAAGAAGTTGCGTAAAAACCTTTTGTGGACGTTCATGTGCAACAACGACTTCATTTCTTGCTCACTTTATTTATGCTACATACAGGATGATTTTAAAATTACAGTTTGAACAGGTAATGTATAATGTGTGTGTTCTTACGTGGTTTATATCTATTATTATTATATAGTGTTTTAGTTTATATGTATTATGTTTAAGTATTTTGTGTGTAATAAATGTGATTGTTAATTTTTACATGTAGATAATTTTGTTTTCATATGCATTAGTATTTTAGATGTTATCTATGTATATGCTTACGTGATTTTATTTATTGCTACTATGTAGATAGATAAATATATATATATATATATATATATATATATATGTTATGTTATATATATTATACTATATAATAGTAGTATATATTTAAATATTTTTTTAAATTATAATTTATGTTAAGTGTATTTATTGGTTATTATTTGTAGAAAATGTTGTTTCAAGATATTTTTAATGTTTTTATGTGTTATTTTTTGTCTAATATTATTAGGTATATGATTAATTAGGTAAGGTATTATGTAGTTTAAGCATCTTTTACCATATAGGTTATTATAAAAAGGCAGTTGTAGTCTATGCTTGTCTTGCCTACGGATTGAATAATTTTTGTGTGGTTTTTGTAGATTTTCAGTAAAATAATGTTGTGATAAAAGAGTTAGTTGTAGTTTTTCATGAATTGGTATGATTTTACAAAATGCAAAGAGTTTACGATAATCTTTAAAGGTTGTTTTTATTTTTGTTGGAACTATTCTTTTTAGTATGCGTAATTGAAGTGAAAAAATATTGTCTAGGTGTGTTTTAGAGGTTCTTCCATAACTGGACAACCCATAAGATATTATAGACTCAGCCAGGGATTTATAAAGTAGTAGGAGTGTTTTATAAGGTATTTTATGTTTAATAATTGAGAATTTCGCTAATATTATCCTTAGTTTGTCACACACATGGTTAATATGCTCCTTCCAGTTTAGCCGGTCGTCGATTACGAGTCCAAGGTATGTATATTTACTTACTTGATCTATGGCGTCACAGTTACATGTCAGGGAATTATTTGAGTGGTTTAGATGTAGGCATTGATGGTTGTGTGCTTTAAGTTTTAATCTAAAAGTGCTTCTGTTTTTACTAGAGCTGATGTACATTAGTTTTGTTTTATTGGAATTAAGTACAAGTCCAACATCGTGAGACCATTTCACTAATATGTCAAAATCGCTTTGAAGCCGAGTAAGGGCATCTTCGATGTTTCTTCCTGAGGCAACTAAACATGTGTCGTCCGCAAACTGGTATAGCTCGCATTGTTTTATTGTGTTGGAGAGGTTATTTACGTAGGTGAGGTAATGCAAGGGTCCTAAAACGGAGCCCTGGGCAGTACCTTCGGTTGCTAAAACTGGAAAACTATCTGCATCACTGACCCTAACTCGATAGCTTCTATCATGCAAATAGTTTTCGCACCAGGTTAGTAGTTTACCTCTTACCCCACTGTCGTTCAAGCTTTGTACTATCTTATCATGTCTGAGAGTATCAAATGCCTTACTGTAGTCTACGAAGACGACCAATATATGCTCTTTCTTGTCTAAATGATTGTAAATGCTGTCAGTGAAAGTGGATAGCAGTTGCGTCGTGCTTTTACGCGGTTGAAATCCGTATTGGTTGCAAGTTAATATACTATTATTATCATAAAAGTGTTGTATTTGAGTTCCTACATATTTTTCTACTACTTTATTGATCGTAGGCAATATGGTTATTGGTCTATAGTTGAGGTAGTCCACATAGCTGCCTTTTTTATGAATTGGTCTCACAATGCCGGTCTTTAATAATTTTGGGTATTTGCCAGTGAGAATGCTTGCGTTTATAAGTTTAGCAATGGCTAATGAAATTTTGTCACATATCTTTTTTATGTCGATGGCCCTTATCCTATCTACTCCGGGAGCTTTGTTACTATTAAGAGATTTTAGAATGGGATGATTATTTTCAATTATTCGAGTGTTCTTAGTTTTATTTTCGTTACGAACAACGAAGAAAGTTCTGTTGCGATTGCTTTATGTTCTTTCACATTCAGAAATTTATTCATTATATTTTTTTATGTTACTTGTCGGAAGCGGAGGATCCTGATGATAAATGGCTTTAATTGCCCTTGGACAATCCTAAAGACATAACTGATGAAAAAAGAAATGGCTTCTTTGGAACTGTTTGGCGGCTGACCCAAGCTGAAGCAAGAGGTACACCCAACCATGTTTTAAGAAACCTATTCTGTATTGACTAATACGAGTATTACGCGCTATGGTCACCTAATTCAGCCAACATTCCTCGAAAAGGATCAGGTAGTAATCTGTCTAATCGTATTGTAGGCCGCGATTACAGTTAGAGGCTTTCATTCGGCCACATTATCCGTATATCTTGTTATGTTCTGCTGCCCTGATTGTCCTCTTTCTGTATGTAATTAGGGCAGTTCTTTATTGAGTCAACAATGTCATGACAATTGTAATGCCCATCATATTATGTTAACAAATTATTGTTGATTAGAGGTTCATTTAAGAAAAATAGTATTGGTATTTATACCGATAGTAGAAGTAGTATTTATATCGATAGCTAATTAATTATACTCAGTTAGCCGAGCTACACCTATAATTTGAATGGTCCGAACTGAAAATCAGTGCCGTTCTTATCGCGGCTTTCGCTGAGTTCGGTCCTTTTTACGGCTTTGTACTGCAGCACAGATCCCTTTTTTAATATTTTAGTTAACTTTTGTAATTTTTTATTTGTTTTTTTTATTGATCTTTTGTTTCTTTTTTGTTTTGTTTAATTTACATATTTGCAAACTTTATTCTTATATTTCTTTTAAGATGTTTATGTTTGTTTTCCTGATTCTGTGCGGTGAAATGCCGTAAATAAAGATTTTTCTTTCTTTCTTTTCTTTCTTTATTTTATAAGTAAACGATCTGCCCACGGTTTTGCTTATATTTTCTGAGATGATAAGTACCCTATATCCTATTCCATATCTTGGTCTACCAGCGTGCTAAATTTCATAAAAATCCGTTCAGTAGTTCTTGCGTGAAAGAGAAACAAACATCCAAACAAACTTTCTCATTTATAATCTTAGTGGGATCGCACCACTCGACAAAAATAAAACTTACGGGACTTACCATCAGGTCATACTCGTTTGTAGGTCACATAGAAAACCTGCAGTAGTCATTAAAATTAAACAGAGTTCAAAGTTAAATAATTTTAACTGACTTCAAAATTAGGGATAGCGCCAAAACTTCTCGTCAGATCTCGTTCAAATTTAAGTGGGACCACATGACAAGCACCAGCTTTCGATTTAAAAAAAAACATCAAAATCGGTTCACGCAATTGAAAATTCTGATATAACAAACATAAAAAAATACAGTCGAATTGAATACCTCCTCCTTTTTTGAATTTGGTTAAAAATCCAAGAACGAAAACAACTTAAGATAGAAGTTATTCTGATAGCTACATCAATTAATGATAACTAATGATATCCATAGCCCGGGCGGCTTGCGACCATCCTAAGGCTGCGGGCACGAGATCTGCGACGAGCGGCGCGGGGCGATTAGCAGCGGTGTCTTGCGGGGCACGAAAAAACGGTCGGTCAATCGCGCTAAAGTAGTGTTGTGAAGAATGATAATATTATAATCTGTTTATTTGTACTTTTATTGTGAAGCGATGGCGTAAAGTGACTTTCGGAAAAAAGTGACGCTTGGTTTTCATACAGATGAAGGTACATGTTTCATCTATTCGGTTGTGAAAAATATGAGTTTACGTTGAAGAGAATTATTGGAGCCTAGCATCCTGATGAGAGCTGAATTATTATTCCCAAGAAATGCGTGTTCATCCAATAAATAAAGGAAGAAGTAATTTAGGAGAATTTTCTACTCTTTATAACTAAGTTTTCATTCAAAAAATATTAAAACTATACGAGAATGAGTACATTTTGATTATATTTTGGAGAATATTTAGAGAATATTTATATGGTGCAAGTTTTCACTGTCCCATATAGCAGCTTTTGATGAAATACACGAAATAAGTTCTTCATTATAAATTTCCATTATTTTAAAATTATAATTCAATACAATTCTATGTACTATCAATCTAGTTTGTTCCCATCTCTTCCGCGCCGCCGCGCATCGCCCCGCACCGCCCGTGTATCGCGCATCGCCCCGCTCGAAATCGCGGGTTTCGTGCCCGGTCCCATAGTACGCCATACTGTTGATTCCATCGCTTCAAATCGCCGCCGCCCCGCAACCGCCATCGCGCCGCTCGTCGCAAATCTCGTGCCCGCAGCCTAAGCGATCGACAAAGTTAAGCAACAGCGGGCGCGGTCGGTGGTTGGATGGGTGACCGCTAGTGGCAAAAAATTCTTGAGCGTTTCCGTGCTCGTAAAGCCGTCGGTCCCGGTTGTTATCATAAGATAACAGTCGTTAAGCCATGTCGGAGGCCCTCGTGTGCTTTTAAAACTTCCGATACTCGGGTTGGCCACTAACCCCTCCAGCAATCCGCACTGGAGCAGCGTGGTGGAGTATGCTCTAGGCCTCCTCAAGAGGAGAGACCCGTGCCCAGTAGTGGGCCATTAATGGTTTGAAGCCCCAATGATATCCAGTATGTAATTATGGTCGAACACTTGCAACTCAAGCTACCCCACGTTGTTCCATTACGGGTAGTAACTAATTAAGTGGGCACAGCCCTTATTGCGTTAGATTACACAAGTTATACGAGTACCGTGCTGTATATAGCCATAAAATAAGGGTTAAAGTATGCAGAGAGCGTCCCCAGAGTAAATATTGTGACCACGTGTGTTCACACGGTCCAGACGACAGGTGGCGCCACAGTGATAGCGAGGATATTTTAAACTATACAGAAAAGTTCTACTGACAATTGAATTTCATTTTATTAATAACAGTACTTATTTGCAGCCTCTGAATATTTGCAATAATGCATTCTTTAAACATACAATGTATATGTGTTAAACTAGGAATTAAATCACCATCTACTTATTTTTTTATATGAAATAAGTTAATGCTTGACAACGATCCCACCTGATAGTAAGTGGCGATGAAGTCTAAGATGGTGAAGGCACTAACTTAGTTACTGCCTGTTATGCTTTGGTTGAGATTGTTTCAGTTTCCATCGAAATGCATTTTTATGATAAACATGGCATGATCCTACATTAAGAATTGCCTCCAGTTGAAGGAAATCATTAACGGTTTACACCTTTTTTTATCTGATTTTTTTATTCGAAAGGATATACCTATTCCAAGATAGGTCTCATACTTATGAGATTCATAAGACTGAGGAAGCTCCTTAAATATTATAATTTTAAATGTGATTTTTATGTATGTACTATAGCTACTAACTAAGCCATAAATTTAAACTATAAATTTCTTGTACAAATATATTTCGATGCGCTATTGCTTTGTGATGAGAAATAAAGAATTATTATTATTCGAGCATATCTTTCACTGTACCACAACCCTAGGAGCATAATAAAGTCGTCGCGTCACAACCATACGGTCATCTCATTACCAAACTGTTTCAGTACACTTTAAATAAACCGCCGTGTGTTCTCCGCTTAATGTAAATATTAGAATGGTGGTCCCTCGTAGAAAGCGTGTACTTAATTCCGTGAACACCTAGCGTTATTTCAATAGCTGTCTCAGTTAAATTGCTCGTTTTCGACGACTCAAGAGTATTTTTATGTAAATAAATGGTAAGTAGATGAATCATCATTAAATCAGTGTCGCCTTTATACCAGTATCTAATGTTAATGGGGTCACAGGTGCGGTATTAGCCAAAAACAAAAGGAATTAGTAATTTTGCTGGCTTTCTGAAATTGCCATCGAAAAAGTAAAAACGCTTTTCGAAACAATTTTAACAGAACAAAGTATGTAGTTGGTATAGGACCCAATCATTATCATCATCATCATCATCTTCATGTTCTGATTCCGGTACTATTCCCGATTTTCTTTGACACAAACTAATTACGCGATTCCACGAATGCGCTTCACCCAAAGCGACAAATATTGCAAATTAAAGGATAGTTTGTAACTAGTACCACATTAAAAACGGTCAATACACATACACATGGCTTCAACACATTATTGGCCCACTACTGGGCACGGGTCTCTCCTCTTAAGGAAGCCTAGAGCATACTCCACCACGCTGCTCCAGTGCGGATTGGTGGAGGGGTTAGTGGCCAACCCGAGTGTCGGAAGTTTTCAAACCGCCCGAGGGCCTCCGACATGGCTTAACGACTGTTATCTTATGATAACAACCGGGACCGACGGCTTTACGTGCCCTCCGAAGCACGGAAACGCTCAAGATTTTTTTGCCACCCATCCAACTACCGACCGCGCCCGCTGTTGCTTAACTTTTTCGATCACTTAGGATCGATACAAGCCGCTGGGCTATGAGCGCTTCCATGCTTCCACACATACACATGCCTTTTTGAAATCTTTATGGTGAGCTCTTTAATTTAATACCCATATTGCATTATTCCATTTATTTTTATTTTTTGATACTTACAACAATGGCATCTCACAGCCACCATTAGTTTTTTTTCTAATTTCACTTATTTAAGAACACTTGGACTGTTAAGACGGATCTAATGATATCTTAATTGTTATATTGGTCCAGCGGTTTGGAAGATATGAGGTAAAAAAGGATAATACATGCATACATACATACATACAAGATACGCGCGAAAAACAGCAGTCGGGTAAATATAGATACAATACAACACAGACCTCAACCAACTATTTTAACTTGATTACATGAAATACTGTACCACTTAACACCATAACGACCTAGTCATTTGCTATTTTAATAAAAAAGAAGGTATTCATAAAACTTCAGTAATAAAAATACATTGAAGATCTAATCACAGTCCAGGGACACTTAAATTAACTTTTTCGTGCCGCAAAACCGTTTATAATTTTTTGGTTCATTTGTTACGACGCGTGCAGGAAGGGTGGTTACCCTTTGTGGGTGGGTGAGTTTTATGACTTACTTTCATTCAACTCGAACCCGTCAGTAAAATAAATTGTTGCTAATTAACTTTTGATCACTGATTAAAAATATTGTTTCTATTTGTCTAATATTTTGTGACATTAGAAACAAAATTGTTGATAGGTACTGATAAAAAAATTGGCTTACGAGTCTCTTAACTAACAAAAAATATTTTTATCCTGCAGTATAGTTACCTTCTATTTTTGTGGATCTGGATGAACAGTACTAATAATATGCCAAGTAGGTTACATGATTTGCACTTGTAAAGACATGTAGAACAAGTAGATGAAAATTTTGCGATTTTTTTTTGCAACTACAAATTCTTTATTTCCCATTATTTATAACAAAATGGTACAAATATGGTTGGAGTTCCTGCCTTCAACTTTGGTTTGCACTATGTTGTTGAGGGCAGTGCCTTCCCAAAATATCCAAAAAACCTGTTTTGGTGTCGAAATTTTCAAAAATATTAACCGTACATTTAGCACAGTTACTGTTTTACATTCGTACTAAAATACAATAAAATATAACTAATAAGAATAGATAATTGCTACATGAAGTGTGTTTTGGCTTAAGGATTAAAAAAATAAATCAAAAACTAAAAATGTATTAAAACGTGTAAGTACCTACATTTGATTAAAAAGTACCAATTACAATACAGATCTTTTTCGTACGTACCAATTTTTACCGAAACGTTTGAGGGTGAACGACCATACCTACTCCCAGCCTGTGTGCCCAAGTTTATGAGTTGTTTACATTAATTTATGGCGCGACACTTATGGGGCTAATTCCCCAGCTTTCCAGTTGCGGGAAATGGCGATAGAAAGTGATTTAGTGTTGTACCTTGGATAGCTAAATACTGGATTAACGAAATAAGTATATAACAAATTACTTGACTTATACCGATTGCAAAATACTATGCTGCTCCAGTGACGAACCCAAGTGTAGTTTTATGGCGTCCGAAGGCCCTTGACGTGGATTAACTGGACCCTCTGAAGCACGGAAGCGGTAACCATACCATCAACGGTCACCCATTCAATGAATGACCACGCCCGCGGTCGACCCAGATCGATCACTATATTTTATTGTCTTATTTTCGTTTATAACAAATAATCCTTTTAAGGTATTTAATTATACCTACGTTCCGTATGTTGCATGGTATTAAAACAACCACGTATATTGTTACAAAAACGTTATAAATGCGAGCATCATATTCGTAACGAAGGTATGGCGCGGATTTAATCGTCCTAATTAATATTATGTATCGTGAATAGTCGACATTGCGATCAGAAGCGCTGTTTCCACTACTTACGATGAGCGAGAGTGTTCGAATCTAAGCATAACAACCCGTAACTGTTCCATTTCTTTCTCTCTCTCTTTCTCTCAGCTGTCTTTGATTGAGTGGGTTAAAGTCCGAGAAAACAAATTGCAGATACTCCACCACGCTGCTTAAGACTCCAGTGCTGATTGGTGGAGGTGTTAGTGGCCAACACAAGTGTCGGAAGTTTCCATGCCATCTGAGGGACATGGTTTAACAATTGTTATGTTACGATGTAACCGGCACCGAGTGCTTAGCGTGGATTCTGAAGAACAGAATCACTCTAGTTTTGCTACTAATGGTCATCCATCCAACTACCGAACGCTCCCGCTGTTTCTTAACTTTGTCGAACACTCAAGATCGGCACAAGCCGCCGGACCAGTACCGGTTTTAGCACTACCAGTGCCCTGGGCGAGATTTCTACTGCGCCCCTATCTGCCATTGAAACTCACACAAAAATAATAAATATGTAAATCTATGCCAAGTTACAGCTTTTCAGCACTAAGGATCTCGACGCTATGCTTCGGACAGACGGACAGGCTTGACGAAACTATAAGAATTCCGTTAAGATTACCTGCGTCACCCCTTCAAACCTGGCGCCCTGGGCGGTCGCCCATCCGTACCCTACCCAAACGCTGCTACTGCGCCGGGCTATGAGTGTTTCATTACTTATTTTTACTACCTATTAATTAACCGACTTAAAAAAAGGAGGAGGTTCTCAATTCGACTGTATTTTTTTTATGTTTGTTACCTCAGAAATTTGGACTGGGTGAACCGATTTGGATGATTCTTTTTTTAATTGAAAGCTGGTGCTTGTCGTGTAGTCCCACATAAATTTGAGCGAGATCTGACAATGGTATCCATGTCAAAAGTACAATGTACTTCATTTGAAGTCGGTTATTTTTTGTTAAAATGTTAGATTATTTGATTTAAACTCTCAGTTCGCTACGCGTCGCCAGTGCGACGGGTGTTTCACATACGCGACATTCCTTCAAGAGGGTAACACCACAATAATGACAATTAATGGCAGATCCACAGAATGTGTAACCATGAGAGCGAACTCTGATTTCCCGTTATTTGATGGTTATTTTTACTTCCTTGCGAGATCTTATTTGCTTTTAGATGGTTATTTTTACACCTTCCTCCTTAAATTAACTGAGAAATGTTTTTACGTTTGCTGTGTCGAACAACCAGTTATGAGCGAATCGCTTTCGGTCGGCAACGCGTCGGTGTTACCTTTTAGTGTTATTGATGATGGGCGGCGATGACCTCTTATCATCAGATGGTCATTCTGCTGGTCGTGTCGGTCATTCCCTTCTATTACTGTTTATAATCTTTGACCGAACATTGGTTGTGTACTAATTCCGCGGTTAAACGACGGGCCTACCATACTCAGCATTACATACTTACAGGGCCGGACTTTGTCTAATGTTATGTCATTTGTATTTCATTAGAATTGTATGTTTTTAAGAAAATATCCAGCAAACGAGCTGACGATCCACCTGATGGTAAGTGGCTATCGTTGCCCATCTCAACACTCATCTCAACACCAAAGGTATCACTGATACGTTACCGGCCAAGTGAAGTGAAGAAAAAGAAAGAAAGAACTGGCTTTCAAGCCCCCAGCCGGAACACGAGTCCCAAGAGTGTGGTAGCTATCCTGGCGCACCCCATGGATAAATATGAATCTTTACATACAAATATCATAAAATATCTGTTTCAATCCGAAGGTGGTTTGAGACCACTAACGCAATACAGTCACATTCGATCGATTGATAAAATTGATTTTTCACTTTTCTCATACAACAATTATTTGAAGATAAATATGTAAAGGGGCCGTCCATTAATCACGTGATCTTTTTTTAGCATTTTTTAACCCCCCCCCCCTCCCCCTTGGTGATATGTAGTGAGGTTTAAGACTAACCCCCCCCCCCCCTCCCCCAACATCACGTGTATTTTTCCTTTCTTATACTCTGCAAAAAGGTCTTTATACAGATCATGAGATCACCTACTTTCGACATTGTTTTAATCCAAAACATGCCGAGCCGGTAGTGGCGGCGCGTGAGGCCTTCGTTCGTTGCCTGGCAACGGCAAGTCAAAGTCACACTACACGCTGCTTTTCTATTTAAAAATCGCGCGTTTGACGAAAAAATAAATACACGTGATATTTTACTACACCCCCCCCCCTCCCCCTTCGTGATATTTCGTGATTTTTGTCAAACCCCTCCCCCCCCCTTTCAAGCCTCACGTGATTAATGGACGGCTCCAAAGATGGCGCATCATCGTCAAGGTTAACACAAAAACACTGATCTGTCATTCTCATCAGAAAAATATTTAACGTAGTGGAACACACCGAGTATCCTCTAGTAATATTATAAGGAGATATTAATATTTATTATAAAATGAAGCATTTTTGTACAGGTCGTCTAAATGCGGCCCTGCTAATCATCGTCGTAAGGGTTGCCACATACCAAAGTCTAATTAATTTTAAATTTTCATATGAAACCTCATTATCCCGGTTTCAGCGAAAGATATCCTTTATTAATACAACCGAACTCTAAGGATTATTATTTAATTTAACAGAATTAAGAGTTCAACGCCTCTGGTAAAAATTATATTATCTTTATTCAATTAAATCCTACTAATATTATAAATGTGAAATTGTATGAATGCTTATTTTCAGGTTATCTTTATTTAGGCACAAAAAATCTAAGCCTATAAAGGTCATAATATTCCAAAGCTTGGGATTATAGTTACTTTTAAATAACAGTGGGTTTTTTAAGTGTTATTATTACCTCAAAGATTACTTACATAAATGACAACAATCTTAATATATAAATTACGTGTCACTTTGTTTGTCCGCGATGGACTCCTAAACTCCTTAACCGATTTTAATCAAATTTGTACACCGTGTGCAGTTTGATCAAACTTGAATGATAGGATAGCTTATATCTCAATTTATAGTTGCAATATTATTTATAAAAGCATAATTTCCGCGTGCGAAGCCGCGGGCAACAGCTAGTAGAAATATAAAACAGATCGGTCTGCTACCACCATGTTGCAATACCCTAATAAGGTTCATATGTGCCTCTAAAATATTATGTAATCACTACCATTTATGGTTGTAAAAAAATATTGAGTGTTGAGTACAGATAATTTATATTTTAGGCAATGATTTACTCAGCGTCTAGACTTTCGAACAAATATTTTGACGTGCACTAGAGAGAAACTTCTTTCAATACACAATAGCTAAATCAGCTGATGCCAATGTTGATGTTCTATTGGTTTTGCTTATTAGTGCAAGATATTTTCTCTTTGTGTAAAGGTCTGAAATCAGAATGAAGACCTACCGCCGACACTGCAAAAATAGTGTCGATCTACAAATATTATTTGAATAATTAACCGTGACGCTCATATTATAAGATACAGATCAAGATACAGATACAGATAAACATGCATGAAATAACGATGATATTAGCATACATGCAATTTAAAGACGTACACAATAATTCTTCTAAAAAATAACCGACTTAAAAATTGGGAATAACTCAAAAACTACACGTCAGATCTCGTCAATATTTAAATGGGATCACATGACAAGTACCAACTTTTGAATACAAAAAGAATCATTAAAATATGTACCACCAGTAAATAGTTATGAGGTAACAAACATAAAAAATACAGTCGAATTGAGAACCTTCTCGTTTTTTGAAGTCGATTTGAAAACACGCGGTTAGTGCACGCCCTCCCTTCCTTATCATAATCTTAATCCAAATCTCAAATTTTTCTATCAGTAGGTACATCCTAGGTACCTATAGGTATAAATATAAAATCTTATGAAATGTTTAATAAAAGTATCAAGAAAAGAATTAATTGAAACTAGCTTAAAAATGAATTTAATCAAAACACCCTCTCAGGTGCGTTATAGGGCGAACTAATGAAAAATACAGAGAATAAAAATGATACCATACTTCTATGGAATCGTTCATCCCATCTATGTTTCGATTACAATACACTCATTATTTTCCCCCATAAAACCCTATGAACGCCACGATGGGAATTATGTATTTTCTTCCATACGGGACTACGGGTTCCATACGTTAAATAAGAAATGTTATCAAATTGGTCAAAATATCGAAATCGAAAATATCGCACCTTTAGAATTGAAGTGGCTTATCTAAGAGTTTTAAGAAAATGACTTTTATACATTGAACGGCATAAAAACATGTACCTACTCTATGCCCAATAAATAATAAAAAAGCGGCCAAGTGCGAGTCGGACTCGCCCATGAAGGGTTCCGTAGCAGCAAGTAACATAATATAAAAGTTCTTGTAGTTCGTTGTAACTTCGATCGATGTTTTAATAATAGTGTATTTTTTTATTAAAAAAAAAACTACTTACTAGATCTCGTTCAAACCAATTTTCGGTGGAAGTTTGCATAGTAATGTACATCATATATTTTTTTAGTTTTATCATTCTCTTAGAATTCATTCTCTTTAGAAGTTACAGGGGGGGGACACACATTTTACCACTTTGGAAGTGTTTCTCGCGCAAACTATTCAGTTTAGAAAAAAAATATTAGAAACCTCAATATCATTTTTGAAGACCTACCTATGCATAGACCTATGCATACCCCACACGTATGGGTTTGATGAAAAAAAAATTTTTAAGTTTCAGTTCTAAGTATGGGGAACCCCCAAAATTTATTGTTTTTTTTCTATTTTTGTGTAAGAACCTTAATGCAGTTCACAGAATACATCTACTTACCAAGTTTCAACAGTATAGTTCTTATAGTTTCGGAAAAAAAGTGGCTGTGACATACGGACGGACAGACAGACAGACATGACGAATCTATAAGGGTTCCGTTTTTTGCCATTTGGCTACAGAACCCTAAAAATGCCCAATTCTTCAATTACATGTTTGGCGTTTATCAAAAAATAGGAATTATGGAAACAATTCTAAAGGTGCGAGTGGTTTACGAGTATGCCATTCAATGTACAAAAGTCATTTTCTTAAAATTCTTAGATAAGCCACTTCAATTCTAAAGTGCGATATGTGAGTACTATTAAAGTAAAGAAGTTTAATAACTGAGTTTTTCTAGTTAACCTCGTAGACAATGGCTCTTATAGTTTAGACACGTTGCATTCAAAAACCTTTATTTGAAGCACGAATCAACAGCACATATTCACAAAATGTCATTAACACACAGATTTTTAATAGATTTCAAAAAAGGAGCAGGTTTACAATTCGATTGTAAGATATTTTCTTAGGGTTGTTAGTACAGGTAGAACTAAGGTGTCTTTAACAACCAATTTGGGACACATATATTTCATTGAAAGGGAAAGATTTATTTTTTTCATATTTTTTTGATGGGATCTATGCGGAAAGAACTCCTCAAATGTAGTGGATATACATAATTTTATAAATGAAAAAATTATATATGTATATTTAAAACAAAGTAAATAAAGCCGTTAATTTTTTTTATTAAATTACATTAAAAATTTAAAAGTTTGGTAGTCGGCCAAAAATTTCAATGACTATGACGAGATGACTGCATCGGCCGGGAATCGAACCCGGGCCGCCCGCGTGGCAGGCGAGCATTCTACCACTGAACCACCGATGCTATAATTTCTGTTTGAAAATTATGCTATGAGTTAAACAATTTTGTTATTTTTTATAAATTAATATTGCTAAATGAAACATGATATGCGCATGGCTTTGCCCGTGTTTACCTGGATAATAAACATTACCTACACCCTATAATACAATATTACCTACCTTTTAGAAATGTTTTTGATGAGCTCTTTAATTTAATACCCATATAGAAAGTACCCATATAGTGTTTGATTTATTTTTATTTTTTAATACTTCAATTCCAAACAATGGTATCTCACAGTCACTATATTTGTTTTTTTTCTAATTTCACTTGTAACACTTGGGCTCTCAAGACTCATCTAACGACAACTACTTATATACATTATTCGGTCTAGTCGTTTGAAAGGCATAATAGTACTTATAATAAATACAGAAGGTGAACTCCGCAAAATCATTTAAATAGCGACTCTAGATCCAACGCAATTAAGTGTATCAGGTCGCACAGCGCTAATCAAAAACGCGTAAGTACCTAATTAGTTGCTTTCCTTTCTAACACTATAGCTTATTCTCTGTGGTACTGGTAATGTCAGGGTTGTCTTTTTTGAAAGAATAAAATTAATCTGAAAGTTTAGTGACAATATGTGTCATATTTAATATGTGTGATAGATTACGAACGTATGACAGCCATTATGAATTTTCTGAATTAGCCGGACATGTCGAAAGTGGCATGTACTTGTAACATCATAGCTATAATGCGGAGTGCGCCAGGCCTGATACTATTATTAATTATCTACTTACATCTCAGCTACACTGGTTGGTTAGTGTTTGAGTACAAAATAACGATTACGATGCCTTTAATAATAATGAACACTCCACGTAAATATTTACAGAAAAGCCTTCCCATTTCTATATCCCATCGATCCCTAGGGTTTTAGATATTGATAATAGAGGCTCTCCCTGCGGAGTATTGCAGGCTATTGTCTGCCGGAGTTGCCCAAGATTACCTATTGTTTTTCCGGTAGATTTGAGATTTCAATCGGAACCTGTGATTGAAAGCTGTGATCATGTCTGTTTTAATATTTCCAGCAGCTTTTCATATCACTACTAAAACGCCGATATAAAAAGCCATTGCGAAGTGTAAAAGTGTATATTGTTATAAATTGTCCATTAACGAATTATAATAAATAAATTATTAATGAATTTAAAAAATTTTGTAGCCGACGCTGAAAGCTTCCACCGATAATAAAAACTCTTTTTTTGGAGGTAGTTGGGTTCAGTATTATCCAGTTTTATCCTGATGGTATTCATTGGTGTGGTTTATCTCATCATTTGTTACGTATTGTGACTAGTGCTCTGCGCATGGCTTTGCCCGCATTTTCTTGGATAATAAGTACAGTCGGCAAAAGAATTAGGTATGCAGGCCATGATTCTAAAATGTTCTGTAATTATTGATATATCAGATCGTTTACGTTATTATCAACGCTAAATGATACTTGTATACGTAATATCGATAATAAAGTAAACAATTACATATAAATAATAATAGAAGGTTTTAGAATCATGGCTTGCATACTTAATTCTTTTGTCGAATATCATCAAAATCCGTTCTGTAGTTTATGCGTGAAACAGTAACAAATATATATTATATTATCTTCACAAACTTTCACACTTATAAAATTAGTAGGATAGTCACTTTAAAAGTGTCGAAGGAATAATTCAAGGTTGGCTTGCATGTCATCTGGGATTGCACTAGTCTATAGGCTTCAATGTCCTTAATTAAAAAAAAATAAGAAGCGCGTTGTAAACACCACACCGCAGGGATTTAGGAGTAATACAGAATACTCTTAATCACTTAAGCAGTACTACAAGTGAAGAATAGTCCCGGATATTAAAAATCGTCCTCAAAAAAATCGCCCCACAGTATCTTAATCGGCGTTTTTGGGGTTGTGAGTCTCATAGGAGGCATTATCATTACAGCGGCTTTTATATTTCAAATATTGAAGGGCTGTTTTGTAGGGGACAAAACATCTCTTAAAAATATTTTTTTAAAACCACCTTGGTATTCTTAATCTGTATTATTTTAACCTGTTTGTAAATGGAATTTTTTACTTTATTGCAAACTGTACGATAAGAACATGGGATAAGAAGACCTAATGAAGTGGTCATTGACAGTCATGGATGGCGATTGTCTCAAAGGCGCGGGCCACACAGAAAAGACGCAAGACACGGACCCGTCGCAGTCGCGGCGCCCGTTTAATCTACTTTCATACAAAATGTATGCAGCCGTCGCGACGTAAAACATACAGAAAAGACGGGACGCCGACACGAACGCCGACTCGTCGGCGCCCTATTGCAAAACATACAGAAAGGACAGGACGCGGGCCTGCGTAGGCGCCAGCGGGGGAGCGGAAAGGACGCGGAGAGCAGGTTATAATTATTATAGTGATTAAGTACTCTGTGGCCGGGAAAAGCCCAGTGTGCACCGACCGTCACGCCCGTTCCTTGTCTTTTCTATATGTTTTAACGGCGCCCTGTCTGCGACGGGTCCGAGCCCCGTCTTCGTCTTACGTCTTTTCTGTGTGGCCGGCGCCAAAGGTTTCACCGGCGCATTTCAGTTTAAAATTCAGACTGAATTAAAAATTTAAAAACCTCCGATTCAAAAAAAAAAACAAAATAAAAGTCTGAATAGGTAAAAAGTACAAAATCATGAAATAATTATTTAAAAACTCATAAATATTAAGAATATTATAAAATGTACTATCTGTGCCTCGCGGTTTCACCCGCGTTAATTTGTGGAAAAACTAACTACTAAAATATATAATGTTATATTATAGCCTATAGCCTTCCTCGATAAATGGACTATCAAACACAAAAAAAAATTCAATTTGAACCAGCAGTTCCTGAGATTAGTGCGTTCAACGAAACAAACTCTCCAGCTTTATAATATTAGTATAGATAAATTAGAGTTGTCAACAATCGTACGCTGACCCCGTTTTGTACCTGGTTTACTTTGTGACATAGCTCTAAGTTAAGCCAATATTTCTTAATTCTAAGCCACAGAATAATTCTAAACATTAAAACAGCTACGCAGTAGGAGGGGCGCCAATATTACGGAAAAAAAGATTTATCGATGGAATATTTAGGTTACGGCCCATGATTTATGGATATATGGTGTATGGGCTTAAACATTTACCATAAATATTATGAAGCAACTTTTTTGGTGTTAAGCTAATAGCATTTAATATTTCGCAAGTTCGCACTCGTCGCGATTATTAAATGATTATAAATTATAGAAATATATGGCTTCGATGTCAAATTGTGATTAATTGAGCATCATTAATTTATGTTAAGTTATTTTCGTTTAGTCATTCCGATTTGGATATAGATTTGTTTGAATTAAGACCACAGCAGTAAAAACATTTTTATAGGTGATGTTAATCAAAATTTACATAAGTAATTTATTTTATGATATTAAAACCATTATTCTTTCGCTTTAAGTAAAAAGTATTATAATAAAGACACATTTGAAACGATTGTACTCAGATCATTTATGACTGACCGCGTCAGATCGTGGATAGTAAGATGACCACCGGTGGTGAAATTTTATGGAAGATTCCGTATCTTAGGGGTTGCTGTAAGTATCTTAATTATTAACATTAGGCCAAGTAAGCTTTTAACTAAATTTCCATCACTGCTATTGGTGAAGGAGTTAGTAGTTAATTTACAAAATGAAAATTTATTTAGGTGTGATCAATTAAACTTGTGCACGTAATTTTTCTTCTTTTACTAATCTACCAGCATTTTGGGAACGTGCTTTGTCATGCAGGAGAAGATACACCAAAAATAAAATCCTCAGCACATCTTATTATTTGTTAGTTAACCAACCTACGAAAGTTTTCATGCTGCCTTAAGGCCTCCGACATAGCTTAACGACTGTAGTGTGAAGATAACAACCGGGACGAACTCCTTTACGTGCTCTTCGAACTTTCGAAGCACGGTAACGCTCAAGAATTTTTTGCCACTAGCGGACACCTATCCAACTACCGACCGCGCCCGTTGTTGCTTAACTTGGCCAATCACTGGATCGAACATAAGCCGCCGGGCTATGAGCACTTCTACACCTCAACTAAAGCATTGTAATATGACCTTTATACCGCTTTCCTTACAGTTCTATTTTCAGCTAAATCGAAATAGTTTCCTCATGAGCACCTATCAATTATTGTTATTGTATGAACCTAATGAGGAAGTTTGACGTTAATTAAACCACATCAAAGCGGCTTAATCGGATGGTTGGATAGCTAGGCGGCTAAGCAGGAGTGGTACCTATTACTTGAAGATAGGTATTTTTATATTACTAAATCTTAAACTACAGTTTTAATGCAACTGCATTGATGGTATCTATACATCAGTGGAAATCGCATCGAAATCAGTCAAGTCTTTTCTGTAATCAGAGGCAACAAAAGCCAGAGAATTAGCTGAAAAATCTAAAAATAATTGTTATGAGATCAGTTACTTTAATATAATAAATAGTTTTCTTAAATATTCCACGTACAGGTATCGATTAGACTACAGTATAAAAGCAAAAAAAAAGCAAAGCAACAACCCATATTTGCCCCACTGCTGGGCTCGGGGTCTCCTCTCACAATGTGAGGGGTATAGGCCATAGTCTACCACGCTGGCCAAGTGCGGATTGGTAGACTTCACACACCTTTGAGAACATTATGGAGAACTCTCCGGTGTGCAGGTTTCCTCACGATGGTTTCCTTCACCGAAGTAAGTGATAATTAACTTGTAATACGCACATAATGTTTGAAAATTAGAGGTGCGTGCCAGGATTTGAACCCGGGCCCCTGCGTTCGGGAGAACAACGTTCTAACCACTAGGCTATCACTGTGACTGCTTAGACTACAGTATAGTATCAATAAATGTACCTACTTCAGGGCTATTAATTACTGGTATTTCTGCGGGAATTATTTCTTTCTTCTATAGAAGACAAAACGCTTCGGGACAAATCCTCGACGGGGACAACGATGACAAATGCGTTACGAACGTGGCCGGCTACACACGAGTACGAAGCATTTATTAACCTTACAATATTCAACAAACTCGCAAAAACAACATTTGCTTACATTCAATGATATTATATATTAAAAAGAGGCAGATATGTCATAAGCGCGCGCGTTGTGTGACTCAAAAAGTTCCCAATTGGGAACTCTTCGCACCTTCGGTGCAACAAAGGCACAACAGCTTTTTTTGTAATTTTACATGAGAGGACTTTAAGATTTTTTCACATTCGCATTTATTTTCATATTACTGGATTACTATCTGTAATAGGTTAAACATATAATATACTATTAATTGTTTATAGTTTCTGCTATGGTTTCACGTAAAATGCTTGTTTTATAGACAATTTGGCATACTAACTCAATTTTACAGTTTTGGCTATTTGTGACTTTGTTGCACCGAAGGTGCGTCTTGTTCAGGTGAATAAAGAGATAGCGATGTAGTTTTGACGCGAGAGCGATAAAGACGTGCGATGAAGCAATAAAGCGTGCCTTGCGGACATCGGAACAGATTTTTCGGTTGATTTGTAAGGGCATAACGTATCTATATTTATTGCTTACAATATTCCACAAACTCGCAAAAACAACATTTGCTTAAATTTGACTTCAGTTAAAATTTTACATTATTTTCAACTTTAGACGACTTGTTATTATGTTGCGCTGTAGGTATACAATATTTGCGAGGACAACATACAGATTAATGATTTCGGTTTCCTGCAACAAAGATCCAAGTTCGAATCCTGCATGAGCACTTATTATACTAACGTACAAACAAATTATTACAATTAAAAATATCTAGTTGTCAAAGCTATGAGTGTTTAAAAACCAAGTGAGTTAAACACACGTGGAGCAGGTTCCGTACGTCGATTATGTATTATATTTACCATTATTTTTCTATTTTATTTATTCTTGCAGTTTTTTTGAAACATACACTACTGTAGTGTTTGTCTATGCGAGCTATGGAGTATCTATGTTGTCTCGAGTCCACGGGTAGCGGTGAGTCTGTACATAGTAAGTATATACCTCTATGGTTTATCTACTCTGTAGAGTGGAGAGAGCTGTCACAAGTCCTCGTCTAGTGGGAAAACCGAGTGACTGTGTTTAGACCCTGGCTACTGGTGGCATAACGAGCCATACAAGTAACACATAAATTCATAAATTTATAAGTACTACAACTACTAATAGGTTTTCCTGTAACATATAAGTACCTAAAGACCTATTTTCTGTATTTTTTGTTCTTTCTTGAATATTATAATTTTAAAACTATCCATTGTAAAGCTATAAAATAATATATATTTGAGATCCTTACAACAAGCCCTTTAGTTTGACATGCCATATGATACAGTTTACAGTTAACAGTTTTTTTATTTCGTTAGTATTTTTTTTTTCTAAATTCAGTTGTTTACTTTATACCTTTGTCTTTGGGTCACAAAAAAGCACACGAGTACCAAATTTCAACTCATTTGGTTCCGTCGTTTTCCGGGGTAACTATAAGATATACCTATGTCCTATTCCGGATCATAGTCTGTGTGCTAAATTTTATAAAAAATCGTTCTGTAGTTTTTGCCTGAAACAGTAATAAACATCCTCAAAAATCACATTTATAATAGGAAGATTGCTGTATGCCAAATTAAGACCCGAGCCGAGCAGTGGGACTTTTACAGGCTATGATAAATAGAGACCTATGACTTAACCGAAGCAAGAAACAATTCCTAACCTCTTTGTAATGCATATTGAAACTTAAGCATATTGGAGCACTATTACGACCATGCTGTTGGATTTTCTCGGACTTTCCTGCTGCTGATAATGCTGATATCAAGGTTATTGGATACTACTTGGTACGAACGATCGACGTAAGACGGTTTAGCAATTTATCGATAAAATCCTAAAGTCGAATAAGATCAAACAGTGAAAAATATGTATTAAATTTCG
The DNA here is from genome assembly GCA_963932265.1 of Thymelicus lineola. Taxonomy (NCBI): domain Eukaryota; kingdom Metazoa; phylum Arthropoda; class Insecta; order Lepidoptera; family Hesperiidae; genus Thymelicus; species Thymelicus lineola. The sequence goes on along the minus strand of OZ010707.1, from coordinate 807,208 downwards.
ATGTAAAAATAAGTTAAAAACAGTTAAACTAGTAGGTACTGGAGGAGTGGGCTGCCACGTCGGGCTTGGTCCTTCTAAACCGGGGGTCGGTAGACACGTGCGTGCGGCACAACGGGGGTTCCATCGTGGACCTAACGTTCGCGACCCCGTGTCTTGCGCGCCGTGTCCGAAACTGGAGGGTGCTCGGGGAGGCGGAGACGCTCTCGGACCACCGGTATATCCGGTACGAGGTCGCCGCCAACCCTGGAGCTCCCCAGAGTCGGCCCCCGCGTGGGGACGGACCGCGCTGGGCCCTCAAGACCATGGACGGTGACGTCATCAGTGAGGCGTCCATCGTCCAGGCTTGGCTACCGGCGCCGGAGGGCCCGGCGGCCGACGTGGACGGGCGAGCGGAGCGGTTGAACGAGTCAATGGCGCAGGTGTGCGATGCCGGTATGTCGCGCGCCAGACCGCTCCCGCCCCGCAGATGGGTGTACTGGTGGTCGGCGGACCTGCGCCAGCTTCGCCAAGCGTGCGTAGCGGCCAGACGCCAGTACACCCATTACAGAAGGCGGCGAAGGCGGGTGGACGCCGAGGAAAGCCGCCTCTACGCCGCGTACAGGGAGAGATGCGTCTCTCTGCAGATCGCCATACGGGAGGCAAAGGCCGAGTCGTGGGGAGAGTGGTTGGAGACCCTGAATAGGGATCCCTGGGGGCGCCCGTACAAGACGGTGCGTGGCAAGCTGCGCCCCTGGGCCCCTCCGCTGACCCAGAGTCTCCAACCAGAGGTGGTGGAGAACGTCGTTGCCACTCTCTTCCCAGAGAGGGCCGACTCGGCGCCGCCGCCCATGGCGGCTGCATCGTCGGAGAGCTCGAGCGCCCCGGTGCCCGAGGTGTCTCGGGCGGAGCTGGAGGCTGCGGTGGAGCGGCTCCGCGCCAAGAGCACAGCACCGGGCCCCGACGGGGTACCCGGTAGGGTGTGGGCGCTAGCCCTGGAGGCCCTCGGGCCCAGGGTCGTCGAGCTCTTCGACGCCTGTATGCGGCGTGGCCGCTTTCCGAGGAAGTGGAAGGTCGGCAGGCTCGTGCTGCTGCGCAAGGAGGGTCGCCCGGCGGACTCGCCGTCGGCATACCGGCCCATAGTGCTGCTCGACGAGGTGAGCAAGCTCTTCGAGCGGATTATTTCCGCGCGCCTCGTCGGGCACCTAGAACGGGTCGGGCCGGGGCTGAGTGACCGGCAATTCGGTTTCCGCCGGGGCCGCTCGACGGTCGACGCCATCGCGCGTGTGAGGGACCTCTCGGAGGAGGCAGTGTCCCGGGGAGAGGTTGTTCTGGCGGTGTCCCTAGACATCGCCAACGCCTTCAACACCCTCCCCTGGGGCTGTGTTCGGGCGGCGCTGGGATATCACGGCGTGCCCGAATACCTGCGTCGTCTCCTCACCGACTACTTCTCCGAGAGGGAAGTGGTGTACCCGACGCGCGACGGGTGGGGCCGCCGGGTCATGACGTGCGGTGTTCCACAGGGTTCGGTTCTTGGGCCGTTGCTGTGGAACATCGGCTACGACTGGGTGCTGCGGGGCGCTAATCTGCGGGGGGTCGACGTTACTTGTTACGCCGACGACACCCTCGTCACGTCCCGCGGCGCGACGTACCGGGAGGCGGCCCTATTGGCGACGGCCGGAGTGGCCCAAGTGGTGGCCCGAATCCGCCGGCTGGGGCTGGAGGTGGCGCTGGAGAAGTCGGAGGCTCTGTGCTTCCACGGAGCCCGACGCGCCCCTCCCGCAGGATCCCGGCTGGTGGTCGGCGGCGTCTCCATCGCTGTCGAGTCGACGATGCGGTACCTGGGCGTCGTCCTCGACAGTCGGTGGAACTTCCGGGAGCACTTCCGACGGTTGGTCCCCAGGTTGTTGCGCGCGGCCGGAGCATTGAGCTGGCTGCTGCCGAACCTGGGCGGACCGTCGGTCGCATGCCGGCGGCTGTACGCCGGGGTGGTGCGGTCGATGGCCCTCTACGGGGCCCCGATCTGGGCGGACACCCTGATCGCCCAGAATAGGACCCTCCTGCGCCAAGCGCAACGGGTCATGGCGATCAGGGTGGTGAGAGGGTATCGCACCATCTCGTGCGAGGCGGAATGCGTCCTGGCCGGGACCCCACCGTGGGACCTGGACGCGGAGGTGCTCTCGGCAGCGTACTGGCGCCGCAGCGCAGCAGCACGAGCCGATGAGGTGGATCCAGAGCCGGAGGAGGCCGGGCGGCAGGGGCGACTCGACCGCCAGGTCCTCCTCCGGAAATGGAAGGAAAGGCTGGCGGAGCCGACCGCCGGCAGAAGAACGGTGGAGGCGATTCGGCCCGTCCTGGAAAGGTGGGTCGATCGCCGACACGGGGCCCTCACCTTCCGCGCTGTGCAGGTCCTGACGGGGCACGGTTGCTTCGGCAGGTACCTGTGCAGCGTGGCGGGTCGAGAGCCGACCAGCGTGTGCCACGCTTGTGGGTGTCCGGAGGACACAGCGGAGCACACGCTGGCGGAGTGCCCGGAGTGGGCGGAGCCGCGGGCGAGCCTCGCGGCGGTTATTGGGGGCGACCTGTCGCTGCCGGGCGTCGTGAGAGCCATGGTCGGCAGCGACAGAGCGTGGAAGGCGGCGCTCCGGTTTTGTGAGTGCGTCATGGCGCAAAAGGAGGCGGCGGAGCGGGCGAGGGAGGACGACCCTCTTTCTAACCCAATCCGCCGGAAGAGAGTTGGGCGGAGGCGCCTGGCGCACGAGCGCCGTCTTCCCCCATAACCGGGGTCTCCGGGCGGTGGAACCGGGGGGTACCATCGCCCAGTTGGAGGAGACCCCCGAGGCGGCTGGCGTGTCCCGTGTTCCGACACGCCAGTTTGAATGGTGAGTGGCGCCACAGCTGGGCGCCCCACAAGATGGGCCCGAGTCCCGGGCAACCGTCGGCGGAGCAGCGGAAGTGTGCGAATGCGTCCCCGCAGCTCCGCCGGAAGACGGTGAGGAGGAACACCGCTGGTTTTTAGCCGGTAAGAGTCCGGCATAACCCGACAGCGCCCCCCCGCGCCTGTCGGGTATCCATGAGGATTTTCCAGCGTCAACAAAAAAAAAAAAAAAAAAAGTAGGTACTAAATATTAAACAGTGTATATTAATAAACGTTTTACCAATAAATATAATCATTTAGTAGCAATTCGTGGTGTTTCACTTACACAATTTATAAAACCCCCGTTAATGTAAAAAAAACCTACTGTACTTACAGATTTTGCTACGATTTTTACCAACACACAGTAAGATTTATATACAAAACACTAATTTATAATTAGATCAGCAACATTTATTACTAGTAAAATGTGTTACGTCAATTAGTCTTTTTTAGGGTTCCGAAGTAAAATCGGAATCCTTATAGTTTCGTCGTGTCCGCCGTCTGTCCGTCCGTCTGTCTGTCTGTCTCTAAAGCTGTCATTTGGCATGGCTATATAAAAGGAATAAACCAAAGATGTGTTTCTCTGTAATCAAAATATATTTGTTTTATTTTACACCATCATACATTTCACATTAAACAAAAAACCTATATTACAATAAATTATAAAACTCACCTGTAATAAAAAAAACGACATTTAATGTTTACCTATTTCTACCTATACCTCTTCTGTCTACTTATTTACGCAATACTAATTAAATAAAATCATATTTTCTATTTGACGATATTGGTGTCATTTATATTTTTCCTTCCGTGTTCGGATTAGGACATCAATGCATTCAAAAATTAAAAATAAAATACATTTTCTTTACAGATATATAATACATATTTATTAAGAATACTCCAGAATCGCAGAATAAAATATTGAAAAATATTTTATTTCCCCTACAGGTAACACCAGGATGAATTTTTTTTCGTCGCGTCGCCGCGTCGTTCACAAATATTTACAGGTCTTCTAAGACCATTTTTGCGAAATATTTGGCTTTAAAGTGCTAATTTTGGTTAGAGTCAAGAGAAGTCAAGGAATTGGACAAGTGAAAAAATTCTCAAAAATAGATTATATGATGAATTTACAAGAAAAATTATCACAGCTATGTTAGCATTAGTAGTTAATGAGCAATAGTCGATACATTATGTAAGTACTTCAGAACCCTACATTACGCGAAGCCTGACACGCACTTGCCCGGTTTTTCCTTTTTCTTTCTCCTTGACCGGCAACGCATCAGTGATGCCTTGTTCTCGCTGTTATCCATGGTTGATGAAAACCACTTACTATCAAGTAGATCGTCAGCTCGTTCGCCGGTTATTTTCATTAAAAAAATTAAACTGGTGGTGACCCTATCTGGGGCCAGGTGAGTGCTGGCCAAGGTCAGTATGAATTGTCCCCAGCGAGCCGAGTAGGAAGTACCTGAAGTATACTTGTTTGACCCGAGAACAATGAGTTTGTCGTGTAAATGTTAATTACAAACTGCGCATCTTAATATTCCCATGAAATTATTCGAATGTCCTCCCAGCGGTGGAAATTCGATAAACCTAATCGGTTTTTTGCGTGTTTCGGGTTTTTTAAATTTTAGTCATTTGGTAACGGTATATTACTTGTAAATTATGTTTTCCTACGTACTTATTTATCCTACATAATATTTCACCATCATTTATAAAATAATTTTTTATAACATTAAACTTGAGACTACACAAAAAAATACAGGTTGACAGAGAAAAATAAAAAAAAATCACTTTAACTTTTGTGTTTACATTAATATATTTGATACTTTGATCGCATCTAGGATGGAATTTATTAAGATACTTGATATTGATATGCTAAATATTGAGTGACAAGACTTTCCTTCGTAATGACTAATGAGTTATCTATTCCTATGTAAATACTAACTAATTATTACAATGGGACTTACTTAAAAATAAATTTATCTGCAGAATATTTTATAATTCCTATGTATTGTTTATTCATTCATTTATTTATTGCTCTAAATGTGGTACAGCTCGAGTAAGTAAGTACATAAATTACATGTTTATTTTTAGCTAGACATTAGCATGCAAATATTACTCATAAGTCACATACCTAAAAGTCATTTTTAAATGTAGTTAACCCATATTACAATTTAAATAAATTTTAATTACAAGTAAATTATTTAAATAAATAAATGCTAACACACTCATACCTCCGCAGTAGGCAAAGATATGGTCGCGAGTGGCATGGACAACACATATAACACATCACAAATTACATTATAATACCCATGACCTGAGTACAAATATTTAGCTGTCACATAAATATTTGCCCCGGCCAGGAATCGAACCCGGGACCCCTCGCTTCGCAGGCAGGTCCCTACCAACTAGACTACAGGATCGTCATTTGGTTTCCAATTTATGATTGCCAATTATTGTTTATATGGAAGCTATAAAAACCCTGCGCCAAGCAGTGGGAAATTATGGTCGTAACGCACATATCAACTCGGAAAGGGATCGTCACCGGATCGCCTCGCCGTCAACCTAACGTAAGCGCGCCGTCAACCTAACGAAGCGCGTTACCAACCGACCAACAGCTCCAAATCGACTCGGCTACGGCTAGGTGACGCCGCGCTTACGGCTCGAATGACAGCAGTTCGCCGACGCAGCGGTAGCCGCGGCGCCGCGGCGCGGGGCGTGCACGAGGAAACGGAAAGTCGTAGGATAGCGTACGGTGAGACGTAAGCGCGGGTACGGCAAGTCGTCCACGCACCGTACCGCGGTTCGTGAGCTTGTCTCGAGGCGAGGCGATTACGTTACGGATCCGATAAGTGTGCTTTACAGTAGGGAGTTTCATACAAAGAATACTGACATGCAAGAGTTGATACGTTTACGTTCCGTTTACGAGTTGATATGTGTGCTACGACCATTAGTGTGAAAAACTTGTCACGACTGACTTCACTAAACGCATATAAACGTTCCAGAATTATCCTGTTAAAGAATGTTCTAGACGTCTCGATCAGAGCACTAACCGCTCACTTGCATGCATTAAAATGCTATTGAGATGCGCTATAGTCTGTAGGAAAGAACTTTTATTCAGATCGTCTCCCGACAGCCCGATAGTCTATCCACATATAATGGAGATCCTGCCCTCCCGTTTTTAATTGGCACATTCCAACCAACTGCTTTTTTCATTGCCAACTATAAAAATCCGACTAATCCCTTTTTACGATTTCATTAAATTCGAAATTACGTCTCGGTGCCAATGCATAGCAAAATGGATATAAAATGGCTGATTTGAATTCACCACTCATTCACTCGGACCAGGAATAATCACATCGATATCTTGATTATATTAGATTAGATATATTACATGGTACTAAGTAAATATTACTAACATAGTATAATTGGCATGACTTAATTGAGATTGATGCTATTACAGTATCATACAGGCAACAAGATATTAATAATAAAACTATCGGATATAAATTTAATCACAGCGCCTCTAAAAATGCTTATGGTACCCTCATATGCCACCTTATAATACGCGTACACTTTTGAAGTTAAATTTCTTTATGAGACATAGTTTTTTCTATTATTTAATTAATAAAAGCTGTCTTAATTTTTGTTATACTTTATTTTATATCTACGTACTATAATTGTAGCATATATCGCACCCTCAGTGGACAAAAAGCATAAGTCTTGTTACTTTTAATTTTATTTATTAATATGAATGATTGGAAAGAGGGACAAAAGCTGCATATGCTCATTTTTTTTCAAATTTTATCATTAATCTCAATGGGTTTGTCCCAGAAATCGTAATGTAAATAAAATTCCTTTGACTACTTACTAACATTTTATATAATTTACATACAATACATTTTATATAACATAAAATTGGAATTTTTATCTTATGCCTTTTTTCCACTGAGGCTACGATATCCTCTCGACGTTAAAACGTTACTTGAAAACGTTACTTTGTTACTCATCTTAACAATGTTCATAAAGTTCCACTAAAAGTCTGCAGTCCAGACATGGTCAGACTTCAATGAGTCACCGAGTTCCGACTCCGCCTGAAGGTCATCAGTTATTCTCAAAGTTCGGACGAATTCCCTGTTTTGTATGGAAACTTCCACCCGAGGTAAGTAGGTGAGTGTCTGGAATGAATAAAACATTTCCCGTAATTTCATTACGCCATGAGATCGAGATGACGGGCACGTGATACTCAACTTCGCAGTTTTAAGTACCTACGGATAATTGGATCCTAAATTCAATCTGTCATACGCAATTTCATAATAAAGTTACGCGCTTGTTCATAAAATATCTATGGCGTTGTAAGTATTCTTAACTCAGATAGATATGTCAAAACGTACATAAAAACCTACGCCAAAACGAGCACTGTAACAAGCAAACATTTATGGGTATATAACAATGATGTTTAAATAAATATAGATACGTTATGCCCTTACAAATCAACCGAAAAATCTGTTCCGATGTCCGCAAGGCACGCTTTATTCGCACGTCTTTATCGCTCTCGCGTCAAAACTACATCGCTATCTCTTTCTTCACCTGAATAAGAGTTCCCAATTTGGAACTTTTTGAGTCACACAACGCGCGTGCTTATGACATATCTGCCTCTTTTTAATATATAATATCATTGGTATATAACGTTTGAATAGGAATGATTTTTTACGTCCTGGTGGCGGAGTTATTTGAAATAATACCAAATTTTTTTTTTCTATGAGCGTTATTATAAATTATATCATCCATTTAGTTGGATAAATGAAGGGCTTAAGACCACACTCAGAGGTACTTAACGGTTACTTAAATCGCTCCTTAGAATCACAATACATAATTTGTATTGTGGAGTTGTACTAAGGAGCGAATTAAGTAACCTCTTGAGTGTCTCTGAGTACGGCCCTTAGCTATTTCTTCACTAGTTTCTCTTAGATCAATATGTATTATGATTCTTACATCCGAACATCTCAGCTTCATCAAATCGTCTTTAATAATGAATCGTCAATAACGTTATTACTTTGTCCCAATCGAAGTCAGTCACAGATGTGTTGCTACCCCTACGACAGATGGTCGCCTTTTGTATAAATGTAACAGGTAACCCTTCCGATTACAACTCATTTGCTTATAAGAATTGTTACATGGGTTACATGATAGAAATAGGTGAGTCGAAGAAATAAGTGGTACCACCCAGGGCGAACCGTATAGGGGTTCTGTCATCAAGAATGTAATCATTGTAACAATGATATTAAAATGTTATTATATTTCAACAATATTATATTCAAACTTGGTTCCAAATACCGCTTAATACATACTAACTGTTGCTCAGGTGGTCAGTAATATGATTAAGTAGCCAACTCCTATGTTGCTTATACAGAGTGTTCGTTTACTCTATACCAAAAAAAAACTTTGTAGAAAAATTCTTTAAAAAACTTATTTCAAAATCACTTATTTATGTATGGTACCTTTAATATCGAAGAGTGCCCTCATCACGTGATTTAATTTTATTGTTTTTCATGGCAGTAGATTTCATTTGCGTAAAGAATACTATTAGGTATTTATGCTTTGGCTGTCCTGGTTGTTACAACTGATGGTATATATAAAATAATCAAAAATCTTAGACCACTAGTTGACCTCACAGACGTCGTCCTTTTAAAAAGTTCAACAAAATTTGTTCGTCGCATTAAACAACTTTTTCATAACGTGCTATGATGGCATTTCAATATCTTTAATAAGTTCTTAGTTTGACTGATCCCTTGATAACAGTAATAATTTCTCCAGATCCAGATCCTGATCCAGAAATCAAATTTTTCTTCCCGTAACAACCATCTTTGGACCATCGTGAATGGTATTAAACAAATAATTGCCAAATCAGTTAAGCCGCAAAGAAAACGCCTTCCTGTTCTTCCTATTGATTAGCCATTGCCCAATTAGAACAACCTTCAAATCAAATCAAATCAAATAGTTTATTGTGGACAATAGGTAAACAGGTATAGTACGTCCTGCCCATTAGAGGCGTACAATGTTAATTAATTAACGATAAGTTTTAACAATGACAACATAGAGAAGTCGGACCAATATATTTATTATTAATATTCCGTCATAACACCTACCTCAAACTATTTCTATTTGTGGTCGTTAACAAATGCATTGTTCAAATTCAGTTACTAGTTATTATCTACTAGCTAATCAGCTTTACTAATTAGTTGATACGAAGTCTGCCTCAAGTGAACTTATTAGGAAGAAATATGGTACAGCACTTATACTAGTAGTCTTTACGTCGCCTCGTATTCGAATACTGCAGACATATTTAAATGATACTAATTTTATAAAAGAATTTCGGCGTTTATTTTCGTGAGCGTATATTTAGGTACTAAATCATTCTCCCCCGTATTCATTACAACATCAATACGGGGAAGAACGAATTAGTAACATTTTAAATATTGTATTTTTTATTTTTTATTTATTGTATTATTGTTGGCGTAGTAATGAAATACAAACACATTTTTCTGTGGCTCAAAATTACCATGGCAATGGAATTTACGACAGAAGCAACGATGTTAAATTATAAATGAACTCAAAAACTAGAAATTACCCATCCCTGTGGGATTCAATGAAAAAAAATAAAAAGTCAAATGTTATGGACTTGTGACCAAATCAATACTGAAGTAAAAATTAAATATATTGGTGTCGTTTGTTTGGTATCACCCTGTATTCAGTGCGATATCTCCAAGCGCTTAATTACGGGGCATAACTAGCTTATTGTGACGTCATAAATAAATCACCAGTGGTGTACTGGGACGGGAGGGATATTATATATTTATTTAAGCAGTACTATGATGACATAGTGGTTTGAACGCCTTCACGGGGTCCTGAGTTCGAGTATTGTATAGCTTTTACTTGCGGCTTCGAACATTAAACTTTCCTAGATGAAATAAATTCTGTGTACTTAATTTAATCATCGAACCAAAATATGTTTCCCATAAAGTTTCATGTTTTCAACTAAAATAAATAATGTAATTATAATAGCTATTTGTATAAACAAAGAGCAACAAAGTGGTATGGTAAGATCATAGACTTAAAAAAAGAACTAGACGGATTGTCAGCAACAAATTCAGTGAGGCACCCTTAGTAATACCAACGCCTATATTCGTACAAGTATCACACACACACATTGACACCATGCTGTTATTAATTGGCCGCCATTACCGCGTCGGATTGGTCGGACCGTACTAAAAATTACGCACACATGGTAAGCGGGCGGCGTCACTCTCGATAAGACAAGGTGACGTCAGATTCTATTTTTAAGTCTACATGAGATAAGTTGAGGCGAGCTGAGGAGAGATGAGGAGAGCTGCGAAGAGGAGAGTTGAACTGAATGTACTTGGACGGCGAGTGAAAAATGAATGATAAATAAGTTGAATCCTAAAAAAATTTTTTTTTTAAACGCTTTTATTTCAATAATGTTTATTTTATAAAATTAGCTACAAGTTGTGAAAATTTCAAGTCTCTACGTAAAATAGAACATAGAAAATTATGCGTCTAAAGTCTGAAAATCGTTTTTTTTAATTTAACAACAAATAAACAATGAAAATTAGTTTAAAATATGATTTTCGTGTATTGTCATCGGAAATACACATGTCTGCCAAATTTCATCAATTTTCATTAAAGGGAAGTCATTCAAATTAACGTTACAAGATTTGATGCTTTGAAGATTTGATGCTTTGATGCTCCGAAGTGAAGCTAAATAAAAGCGTTTAAAAAATATAAGATTATGGACATAAATATTTTCTATCCTGCAACATAATTACTTATACTATTTGAACAGTGTACTTCAAGTGTAAGAAAGGTAAACGTCTCAGTTTTCACAGATTACATTTTCAGGGAGAAAATACGAGGAGATAGATGTGCGAGGTATTTTTTATCTGTAGCGACTCGCGCGAGCACTTCGCCACAGCTGCGCCATTGTTAAAGGCTTGCTACATCAATAAGCCATTTCGAGGAACGCTTGGGAGCACCGCACACTGGGCGCGCGGGTGGTCGATGCCCTTTACGTAGACTCTTAATTTTTTAGACAATCTTGCCACTAATTTTATTGAAATATTAATTTAAATTTGTTATAAATAATTAATTGTTTGGCATAAAATGGTTATTTCAGTCAGCCTTGTAATTAATTACAAATTATGACAAAAAGTTACTGGAAGATTGTTTACCAAATAAGACTCGTCTAAAATAAATAAAAGGCGCTCCAGGGGTGTGGACAGAAGTGAAAACTTGAACAAATACGTGTGTATTTTTTGAATCGTCAGGAAATATTTTATTATGCAGTAAATACTTTTAAATGATGTCTTTTTTTATTTATTACATTTTTAGTGAATGGCTGCCAACACCTCGTAATGTATATGTAAACTACAATCTTTATATTAATACGAGCTGTAAATTAAACTACAGTTCTGTACTTCTCTCAGAGATGGCACCACAGGTAGGTGTCGATTAAAATCTGACATGTCGCGAACTGTATGGTTTCATCCCATCTCAAGAATACCCAACGTTTTCACTTTAAAAAAGAAAATAGTGTTAGTCAGTGTGCGTTGAACTTTTTGTATCCGTATGTTTATTTATAGGGCATTAGAAAAGACGAATTCGCGCTTCTCGTCTTTGTGGGGCAGTTTGAAGAACATTTCTATGTACGTGGAAATGTTAGATCCTCAGGGGTTGGAGTTTGGTAACATTTAGGTAGGTTTTGTAACTGTGTAATTTATTGATTGATAGGGACGTCATGTATTGTTTCAACTTTGATCTTGATCCACAAAAGTTGAAGTAAAGCTCTTCGTGCATATCTGTTTGGCCTAATGGTTAGCTGGTAGAGAATGCATTTAAGCATTAAGCTCGCCAATTGTACCGTGATTTTGTGGTCAGTAAAGTTTAAATAAATAAGTAAAGCAAGTATCGTGTGATATACATTACGTTCATGCATGGAGATTCTTGCAGTTTATTTTCCATAAAAATATTATTTGAGGTGATGGTTATCAATTTAAGAATTAAAATCATTGTCATTTTAAATATTTTGCCATTTAAAACTGCGACTACTATAATATTTTTATTTCTTTTTATTTTTATGTAGACTGAGTGCTAAAGTACAAGACACGTGATACTTCTATTATTTGAAGCCTTTTCAAAATTTGATGAGCACTTATTTGTGGTTGAACTTAAAACTGGTGCGGAATGTGTAAAAGTATATATGTTTATTAATAGTTACACATACAAATGAATTATTTACGCTTGAATTCACACGACATAGATGTGTGCACACAAGAAACAATAGATGTATGCTACGGGTACCAAGAACCGTGACAATATCTGAGCCAAAACTTAAAGGATTCTCAACGAGGCAGATCGCAAAGTAATTTAATAACAATTGTTATACTAGCTGACCCGACAAACTTCGTATCGCATTTTTTTTCTAAAATAAAAGTAGCCGAAATTACTCCTTGTAACATCAGCTATCTGCCAGTGAAAGTCCCGTCAAAATCAGTCCAGTCATTTCAGAAGTTAGCCGAAACAAACAGACAGACAGACAAAATTTTTAAATAATGTAGTTTTGGTATATGTGCCGTGTATACATTCAAATGCACTTAGTAAAATGCGATTATTTTAATATTACAAACAGACACTCCAATTTTATTTATTTGTATAGATATAATATTTATAATTGGTTATAAAAAGAGTGTAGTAGAAATATTTAATGCGACCTGCCTCACGTAACCGCCGAGTTACACCTTAGTCTATAACTAAAGCAATTTTATCAATCTAGACGCTTTCCTCCTTAAAATACGACGAACTTGCTTTTTTAAAGATGTCTCGGTTTAGAGGCACCCGGAAAAATCTGTCAATTATTTCAATGATGCTTCACTGTCTGGTCATTAATTCAAGTGTCTTGTGGAGTGCAGCTGCCTTAAGTTGCAGAAACCGGGAAACCGAGCAGACCCGGCTTGGGGGAGCCGTTTTATAGATTCAGCACCTCTGTTGGCACTTGTAGTTTTGTGGCATTTGCGAATTATTACTTAAGCGACTACAGGCCAAATAATAAATAAATAACGCTTCATACTCATAGCCTCACACTAGGATTCCCTGTGTCGTGGGTGCCATGGACAACACACACGACAAGGACACTCACACCCAGACCGAGAACAGAAATTCATACTCATCATTCAAATTTCCGCCTCGCTGGGAATCGAACCCAGGACCCTTGGCGCGGCGATCCGGCATGGTAACCATTGTGCCACACGGGTCGTTACTACTTGTTTTCAGTATTAATAGGGGATGTGGTTGGGTTTTTGTATTATAATGGAATATGAATTTGGGCTCGAAAAGATAACAACGGCACCAAAAAAGTTCTTCTTTAAGAACACCTACAAAAGACTGTTATTGTTTCATTATTTATTTATTTATTTATAACAGATGGTTGCAGTAATAACAGCAGCGCCAAAGCATACTGTAAGTTATTGGTATCTTATTGTTCACGCAATTATTGTTTTTTCTGGCGCGGTTTGAGGGTGTCTGCAAAATCTACGGTTGGCGGGCGGTAGACCGTGCGCGGGCGCGAATCGTCACTCCAGTCAGAAAACGGGCCCTGTCTAGTTCGGTACTCGGCGCACAAATTTCGGCTTCGGTTGTGAATTTACTTATTACATATCAGTTTACGGCTTCAATAGAAGAGTTCTACAGATGCAGAAAAAGAAGCGGCAAGCAGCAGCGGCAGCTGCAGCGGTGCAGTGAAGGAGTACAGAAGAAGCATTACGTTCCGATCGGCAACGTCGGCTCCAGCCTCCAGCCAAGGTGAGTGGATACCCTTTTTACTGTGTTGGGGAGGCAATATTTGCGTTGAACAGATAAATAGAAAAACTAGGATCAGACCAACTCAACCACTGACTATCGAAGGCATCATCATCACCCATACACTTATGTTAAAGTAATAATTGCTTAAACATTATTTACAAGTATTTTACATGTTTATAAAATAGTTCAAAGACATGTTGAATATATCCGTATCATATTTTTCAACACCCTTGCTCATAAATTGGTTTTTATCAGTTATCACATGGCTTTTACACTCATAAACCATGGTATTAAACACTTGTGCTTTTTTATTTTTTTCTTGATCGCACTAGTGTTTTATTTTATATTCCATCAAATTAAGTTTGTACCTTGCTGAAAGATAATATTTATGCATTCTATTTGCTCTTGACTTAGCCGGGTTATAGTTTTATTTTTAAATTTCGGAAAAAAGTTTTGACTTAGATACGTTTCATTTCAACATAAGACTAAAAATAACACAATTTTTGTAAAAAACCTATTTGTAAAGTACACCACCATGAATATGATAAATTTTCAACAACTTATTTACTTTAATTAATAATTCAACGTGAAACTAATTCATAAATACATAAATATTAGATTTTTTTACATTTTGCGTTTTGGCTGTTTAGGGTAATTGTTCATGCCTACGCTCCAATCTGCGCGCGCATAGCTAACAAGCTGCGCGCAGAAAAAAAATATCAGCGCGGAGCGCGCCATTTTTAACTAACTTTCCGTCTGGTCTGTGAGCATTGTTTATTTGAGTACGAATAATTTGTTTTTTTACTCGTAAGAGTGTTGAAAAACGTCGTATGACACACGTGAGGTTTGGTCATTACACTCTCGGTTTTCTTGCAGCACTCGCCTTCGGCTCGCGACTTCGAGTGTACCAACATACCAAACTTGTATCATAATGTACTATTATCATATCCACATTGCAATCAACATTGGAGCAGTGTAGTGGAATGCTATGCCACACATCTTTTACATCATTTACCCACAATAATCACATTCATATTTCATAACATAAACATAATATGACTTTTATTCACATTTAAAGCGTATGTTTTACAAAATTTCTATAAATAACGTTCCATCCCCCGACCCGAGTACCGAGTGAGCTAAAAGGAAGCACAGACAGACATATTCCACGACATTAGTGCCGCAACCCGCCTCTTGTTTTAATCCCGAACACCTCTTTACAGAATTATCCAACATTACTAGCAATACCATGAGATTGGGGAATACGGGATATGAGTTGTTTTTTCAACACAATGGCTGCTGTGATGAAGGGCTGCTCATGTACGTAACATGAACCTAAATGTTATGTATTATTGTGTGTTTTTCCGTTTTCTAAGTAAATTAAATAAATAAAAAGACATGAGAGGTGTCAAGGGACACCCGGATGGAACGAAGTTCCTTTCGATTTAAGTATTGTTTTTTGAAGTGATTCAGAAAGTTGTTCAGCGCCATATCTGTAAAACTCTCTGAATCACTTCAAAAAAAGTGTCGTCATTCGTAAGAATCAAAAAGTTTCGTAAGAATTTTATCCGTCTAGCCCCCTTTCACAACGCACGATAAGGAACTTCGTTCCAATATTCTCTTTATCATGTACTTTAAAGAAACATCCTTCTAGATGGATATTTTGGCTTTTATTTATGGGTTAATTAAGTCAAATTAGAGAATTATATGGTAGCAGAATTATACATATATTTTTTTATCAGATTAACTTAAATTATGTGATATAAATTTATATTTTTTCAGGCGGTTACGTCGTTTAGAAGTTTGTCGGTTGTTAATTATACCAATTATTCTAGGTGATGCCATTTATCTTTTCCAGGGTTTTTTATGAAAACTAAATATATTTCTAATTATTTATTACAACTGGTACGGCGTTACATTTAACAGGCATCTTAATTGTAGTCTCTGACAGGCTCTGCCATTACCCGATATACTACCGATGCCTACTATTATAGATATTGGCCCGACTTTATTCCTCTAAAATTAATTGGAAAATATCAAATACTGACAGAAATATCCTTAAAAACTGAAAATTGTTGTCATCCTAAAACATAACACAATGGTAAAATACCTCTTGCTAGCTTTAAGAGCGGCTGCCACATCTGGTACACATTTAAGAGCAATGTATGACATCAATAAGGCACAACAGTATTTTCCCTTTTCTTTGCCGCGAACACACACACAAACGTCATCCGTCCCTTTCTTACGCCTATGTTTTTATGTAATGCTGTTTCGCTTTTCTAGCACAATTTTTCCAGCCCGTTACACGGATCCCTCGCGAAAATGAGTAAAATATATTTAGCGTCAAATGATATCATTTGTTTTGATCTACACATTATAGAGCTTTTTATATTCTTTGTGGTTTTAATTATTTTGTTACGCGTCTGCCAAGTTATGTTTTTCGCGCAATCTTGTATACAATGTGTGTAATATTCTTTACTACCTCATATCTTCCAAACTGCTGAACCAATTTATATAATTAAGATATCATTAGACTGTTCTTGGTGGATCGTCAGCTCGTTTGCTGCCTATTTCCATAAAAAACTACTTATTGGCTTGTTTTTTTAATGTTCTGAGATATCTGTGATGTCTGTTTTTATAATAATAGCAGAATAAGTGATTATCAGATGGCTTATCTGCTCCATTGTCTATTTACGGAAAACCCCCTAAACCAAGTTTAGCTCAATGGAACCCCATCCAAGGGATCTCAAAGATTTACCGCCATCCAAGTATGTATATTTACGATAACATTAATATTCGGTGTATCCGGCCAAGTAAAAATCCGCCCACTCCACTGAAAGTCGTAAGAAACTGGGGGTAATAAACTTTGTGGTGACACGCTATCAATTCGTTACCCGTTTTCTAGAAATCCCTTAGTTAGGCCACTGGATATAATGCTATTTAGTTTTTGTTGCAACCCTTTCTACAAGCTTTTATTTAACTTGTGCGTTATTTTGTTAGCATGTCAAATCATGCAAGCAGAATTATAACTACTTCCTCTCGTCTTACTGAGTTGAAATCAGTTGATGTCATACATTGTATAGATTCGGATTCGTTGACAATGCATCTTTATGATAATGGTGACCTGATACCATAGATTATGCACTATATTATACCTGATACAGCTCCAGACGTGAGGTAACTCCTTAACAATCAACAGCACGAATACAAAATGTAAGAAACTTGTTTGTAATTTATTTTTAAATACTTAATACGACGAGTAATTTTGTATGCCCTAGTGTAACACTTACACTCGCAGTATTTTTCGTGGAGTACGTGGAAGTGGTTTACTAATGACTCATTACTAAATTATTAACCATTTTTAAATAGCAACAAAGAACATATTATACCTTTTTTATGTTATTTAAAATCTGGGACCTAGTCGTTAGTGAATAGATTACTATATAGCAAGATTACCGATCTTCCTAACGTGTCCCATGTCCTATAAAATGACCCAATATAAGACTTCGAGAAACAAAGAATTAAAGAATACTTAAACCTTCGTCGCCAAGTATAATACGGATTTTTGAATTTTTTTAGCCGACAACGCATCGATATTGGTTTAAATGTTTCTATGGACTATATGGATTTATATGGACGAAGCAAAGGATTTACAAGTAGTTCGTCTGCATCAGCCAAAAATAAATCTTCCAAAATTCGATTTCAATATCGATTCAATTGAACATTCGATCGATAGATACGCGTGTTAAAGAATAAATTATTTGCAATGATTTGAATTTAAAGCCTCTAATTGAATACCAATATCTCACAGTGACAAGCGTTGAGTCGGATAGCAATCTGTAGTCGGATTTATTGGTGTCGATCACGCGATCGTATCGTGAGTCGATAGGTTCTAATTACGACATCGCGTTTACCTACATTCGATCTAATACCATATAATATTGTTTAATATGTATATTACGACACTTTTTTTGAATTTATCATCTGTTACCTTCGTTAGAAGAAGTCGGCCAATAAAAGAAAATAAGAAAGAAAGTGCTGGGTCTCAAACTCCCAGCTGGAATACGATGAGTCGTTTGGCGGCTGGTTAATGCAAGAGAGTTGTATCCATGATTGCTTCAGGGAAAGATATTGATGAATATTGATTGATTGAATAATATTGATGACATAATCATCATCAAGCAAGCCGTGTTTGCCAATTTCGATACCCTGGTTTATCGGCATGGAATCGATAGTACGCCAGGCTTCCCCAAAACGACCATTACTTAGCCCGGCGGCTTGTGGCAATCAAAGTAATAAACAATTAAAGCCTACTAAATATACACAATTTTTAGTCGTACCTAGAACTGTTTAGTTGTGTAGTGTCTATGCATAGCGGGCACTCTGTGGCTAGCTGTGAGCGAGTGCAGATGTGCGCTCTGCGTATTCATACCTCACCTATTACAGAGTAAAGCGTGTGAATTATTGACCCTCCAAACACTACAAGTTGTACGGTAAAAGTATATGAAAATGTATGTAGATCCGCATATAATCAACGGTAGTTGGTCAACTAAAAAATCACATCGATCTCCTTTTGATAGATAATCGAACAACAATTGACCGATCGTTCAATTTGTATTGCCATACGCTAAACAATCGATATGCGACTGTTAATGGTCATAGCGCACATATCAACTCGGAAAGGGATCGGCACCGGATCGCCTCGCCGTCAACCTAACGTAAGCGCGTTACCAACCGACCAACAGCTCCAAATCGACTCGGCTACGGCTAGGCGACGCCGCGCTTACGGCTCGCCGGCCGCTGGTTGACGGAATGAATGACAGCAGTTCGCCGACGCAGCGGTAGCCGCGGCGCGGGGCGTGCACGAGGAAACGGAAAGTCGAAGGATAGCGTACGGTGAGACGTAAGCGCGGGTACGGCAAGTCGTCCACGCATCGTACCGCGGTTCGTGAGCTTGTCTCGAGGCGAGGCGATTACGTTACGAATCCGATAAGTGTGCTTTACAGTAGGGAGTTTCATACAAAGAATACTGATATGCAAGAGTTGATACGTTAACGTTCCGTTTACGAGTTGATATGTGTGCTACGACCATTAGACGGACGTCCGCCTTCGAATTGACACCATGTATGAATTGTGGTTATGGCGGGAAATATTAATTACGTTTTAATGAAATTATTTCATTAAAACTTCTTTCACCTATTTTGTAGTATTCATAAAACTTGTCTGCGTACTCTTTTAACTTAAATGTAAAGTTTCCATTAAGTAATCTGGCAGTTGGTACTAAAGATAGGATGAATAGAATATTTTCTTTTTGTTTCTCTTATGCTTTTCATAAATTAAGGCACAAGCGAGTACTTTTCTAGGGTTCCAAACGAAAAAACGAAAAACGGAACCATATGGGTTCCGTCACTTCACGTCCATGGGCGGCGGTGATCACTTACCATCAGGTGACCCGTCTGCTCGTTTGCCTGCTCAAAGCATAAAAAAAACTAGTCCAATTTATTATTAATCATTGCAATAGAAGACATCTGGTCAATAAACGAAACTAGAAAAATGTACGACTGAATTAACTGTTTGCGCATCACCGTCTACTAAAATATTTGATGTCATGAAATAGTGCAAGTATACAACTCAACTAAACAGTTTGATCAATATAACAATTGTGTGTATGTGGTAGGCTCAAGTACTTAACAGCGGGCGGTCGGTAGTTGGATGGGTGACCAGTTAGTGGAAAACGTTTCTTGAGCGTCCGTGCTGGTTATTATCGTAAAATAGTAAGTCTGTAAACCATGTCGGAGGCCCCCGGGCGGAATGAAAACTTCCGACACTCTGGTTGGCCATTAACCCCTCCACCAATCCGCACTGGAGCAGTGTGGTGAACGAAATTTTAGGCCTCCTGAAGAGGAGAGACCCTGGCCATTAAAGGCTTGAAACCAATATGTTTATTTCGATACAATAATTCAAATATAAATCACATCAGTACCTCGATACATCGCACCATAATCAAACGTATTAATAACCGAAAACTGATACAACCCGTAAATTGACAATACGCACGAACAAATTAAATGGAACATTTTGATTCGCGTTAAATAAAACAATATGGGGAAAGATAAATAATTCAGTGGGAATTCGAAATTCATTCGTCGCCAGTCACCAGACTCGATGGAGGGCATCCAGTCATCAGAATTAGTAGAGATGACGTCATCAATATGCACATTGCATATCAGTGTTCAGTTTGCGGACTTTGTACGGCATTTAACTGCAATGAATATTAAATATTATTGCTTCTCTCTTATTTGGTTGGTGTAAAACTTGCGGTGTGGTCTCTAGTGTGGAATACAAACGTAAGATGAAGACATAAGTTAATATGTGGCGCATTTTCATCCGCATCGGGCTCTCATATGATTTTATACAAATGCTCGTTCAGCGCGTACTGTGCGGATATATGTGCGGTTAGCATGGTGAACCAGTAGCTTAGGATGTAGACAAGGTTTACTCTCCTTTATAATTAGAGTAACTTAGGAATAGAATAAGGGACCTAGTCAGAACAATGCCAAAACACGTTCCAGATTATCTAAAAGGGAAGCTTTATTTGTGATTACTGGTTTTAAAATATTTTGGGTATTTTGTTATGGGAAAAGCCAGAAAACGATCTAACGATCCACCTAATAGCAAGCGACTATCTTCGCCATGAAATCCTTTTTTAATGACATTGAAGGGAAATGACCAACATGTGAAACACGTCTTATTAAGGGGACGTCAGATTTAGTTAGGTTTATGAATCCATGGTTTATTGAAGTATAGTTCAATAGAGATATCTTATCTCTATTGAACTATACTTCAGTATAATTCAATTCAATACTTAGTCGTCACAGGGAAAGGGACGAGAAGGCTAACGATAATAGATTAGACCGTCACTGTAACCGGACACACTGAATTTCTTAAAAATACATCATAATAAAAACATGACATGTCCAAAGAGAAGTAATTTTAACTGACTTTATAAATAATTTTATATGAAAACCACATCTATGTGATAACTATTACTTACTTGAAAATCAAACTTCGCTGTGTGATCACATCACATAAAGCGGTTGGTTCATAGCACGGACGTGAAAATCATTCGGACGTCACCTTGTCTTATAGAGAGTGAAGCTGCCTGCTTACCATAAGCGTAATTTTTAGTGCGCATATTTAGAGCGGTCCGACGCGGTAATGAAAGTCGATTATAACAGCATGGTTTCAATGTATGCGTGTGATACTTGTACGAATAGAGAGTTGGTATTACTATGGGTGCCTCACTGAATTTGTTGCTGACATTCCGTCTGGTTCTTTTTTGAAGTCTGTGGTGAAACCCATTAGGTACATAGATGAAAATCAAACTTCGCTGTTTAATCACATCATATTAAACGGTTGGTTCATAGATTGAAGATTCTTCTGTAGTTGCTAAATAGATCACCTCGCACCACACTACTTAAGGTCGTAACTCGTAATATTAAAGCAGTCAACTAGTCAACAGATAACAAATTTCAGTAACAACTTCACCGAACTGAAATCAGTTAGCTGCCACGGATGAGCTTTTACTGATGGCGCTATCAATACTCGTCCGAACTGACCGCGACCAACCGCTGCTCTGTAATCTGTTACAAGAATAGTTAGTTTACAATTTACGTGGTTTAGTTTAGTTAATCCTGAATGATCGACAGTCATGTCTAGTCTGGCTAGTGGTCTATGTAACATTTTTGACACATAGACCACTGTAGCCAGAATTTATTTCAGTTTGATTGATCCATTTAATTAATCCCCGATGCCATAAGAGGGGGTTATAAGTTTGATGTGTGGGGAATTTTAAAATTTATAGCTTTGTTATTAAACCTAAGATTAAAATCGAAATATTCAAAATTATGATACAAAACAAAAACAATCAAATAATCCAATTACGACGATAAAATACGACTATACGTTATAATGATGGTCATACACGATCTAGTATATTTGTCAACTTGACGTCAAACTTGACGGTGTATGGCCACGGTATAGCTAACTGGCTATAGCTATCTCATGGAAACTGAATGCCGCATCAAGTCAAACTGCAAACTTGACAAGTATACTTGATCGTGTATTATTATTATTGAGTTTGGTGTCGGTGTTGCATTTGCTGTTACCCAGATCGGTGACCCAGGTCGTCGGAATTGGTCTATGCCCTATGGGATTGGTAATGCGACTTTTTTTTGATTTTTTAACTTTTGAAAAGTTTTTGTACAAATCAAGTTCGAATTATTCTTACATAAATAAAATAATATCTTACATTGATTACCTCGCCTGCTGAGTCCTGGGTTTTATTCTCGTTTAAGAAACAGATAAGTATTTGTCTTGTGTCCATGCCACCTACAGCGAATTTTAGTGTAAGGACGTAACTGTACGAGTATTTATATATTTAATTTGCTAAATTACGTATGTATGTTAAGTTAAGTATGATTTTTGTACTGTATATCTGATAAAAAAGTTTGAGAGAAAATTATATTAAAATCCTATACTGCTTATCAAATCGTCAGATAAAAAATTCCACGGCCTGATTTCAAATAAATTTTAAATTACCATTTCGTGTAACCATAACCGATACCAAATACCGGTATAAACCTGTAGATATATTAATAAAATAATTCCTTTTGCACGTTTATGAGCTTACAATCGTTCGCTTTTCCCGAGGAGCGCGCATTAATCATTCACAGGCCAACGCATCGGTTTCGTTATATCTACCGCAGGTTTCAAGGCCCGGGAATTATTTTATTTTGCTCGCTGAAACAAATGGGCGTTTTGCTGAATTTATTACCGTTTTCTAAGTGGGAATAACGACGCGTGCGTAACAAGTACCAATAAAGAGCGGTCTTTAATGGTTTAATCACGTCGAATTCTGAGTGACACTTCTTAATATTTATTATTAGCAACCGCCCACGCTTTGCTTCAGTTTTTGTTTAAATCTCTAAATTTTTCAATTTAAATATAACCCATGTTACTTAGAAACAATAAAGGATCCTATTGGTGAAAGATTTTTTTAAATCGGTTCAGTAGTTTTTAACCGACTTCAAAAAAGGAGGAAGTTCTCAATTCGACTGTATTTTTTTTATGTTTGTTACCTCAGAACTTTGGACTGGGTGAATAGATTTTGATGATTCTTTTTTTAATCAAAAGCTGGTGCTTGTCGTGTGGTCCCACTTAAATTTGAACGAGATCTGACAATGGCATCCATGTCAAAAGCATAATAAGTCTTAAATTTGCATTAAGTATGTGCGCGATAAATGGACGAATAACTCAATATCATGCCAACCGATTTCGATATTTCCTTTTTATTGGATGTACTTCATTTAAAGTCGGTTATTTTTGGAACGAAGTTCCATATCGCGCGTTGTGAAAGGGGGCTAGAAGGAAAATTTCGACACTTTTTGATTTTACGAATGACGACACTTTTTGAAGTGATTCAGTGAGTTTTACAGAGATGGCGCTGTACAAACTGCGTAACTATATAAGGTAAATTAAACTAAGTATCCAGAGCGAATTCAAAAAATTTAATAGTTTCCTTGAACTTACGTATGTTACAAGTATAACTTGATAGCGTGATTCAGAATTAATTTACTAACGCCATCTATCCGCAACTAACCAAACTAAATATCTTAAGTCTGAACAGGCGCTGTACAACAATACTTAAATCGAAAGGAACTTCGTTCCATCCAGGTATCCCTTGACACCTCTCATGTTATTTTGTTAAAATTTTAGATTATTAAGTTTATCCATTACAAAGAAAAAAACTAAAAATCAAAACTTGCCTCTGATTAAGTTAAGGTTTATTAAAAACCAATGATGGATTAGTGGTTTGAACGTTGATCCTTTGAGGGATTATTTTGAATCCGTGCAGAATAGTCGTTTCTTGAATCTAAATCACAAACACATAAACGTCCTCAATTGTCCCAGGATAAGATACAACCGGGATAAAATGTACCCTATTTTCGAGCCCACGACAGGTCTATATGTGCGGCAAGTTTCATCTTTCCGAACAAGAGTTCAAACATCTTCGCGAATTTTCACATATATGATATACATACAAGATTCTGTGAGGAAGGATTTATTTCCTTCCTTATACCACAGAAGCTTATACCAAGACCAACCTGATAAGTGCCTCATAGTATAGGGATTTTTGAGCCAACCCACTCGCGACTTATTTTAATATTTTTTTTTTTTTCCTTTGTAGGACACATATATTTTGTCCCCCGCTTATATTACAATCTAGCCTACAAGACTAATAATTTTTAATTTTTAATATATAAAACATACTAAATTGGATATAAAATACTTTTCATCCTTTAATACAGATGGGTGAAGGTCGTTTCTAGTTTGGATCTTTCTTCTACTATTATCTATTATTAATTTAAGAGACTTACGCCCCAACTCAAAGTCACAATCGGTTATTTAAAATCACTCCTTAGCAAAGATTTTGATGGGATTCTACGCTAAGGAGCGATTAAAGTAACCGTTAGTGACTCTGAATTGGGGAGTAAGAGTTACTTTTAAAACTACAGTACCTAAATAAACTTTGGTGCCTTGTTACAATATCCATAATCTATACTAATATTATAAAGAGGAAAGATTTGTTTGTTTGCATTGAATAGGCTCCGAAACTACCGAACCGATTTGAAAAATTCTTTGACTGTTGGAAGCTACACTATCCCCGGGGTGACATAGGCTTTATTATAATTTTTTTACTATTTTTCCCGACACGAAGTGAGGGCGATATCCTAGTTAATAAAATAATTAGAGCAACAAGCAGTAAATATCGTAAGTAGTGAGATCGATGGTATTTGCAGCAGTCAGTCCATGAGTAATTGATGGCGGTTCCATAACTCCTTGAATGATTGAACGATGACTCCGCCGTAGTTCTGTTGGATTAATTATTTTAGACATAATTCTGTTTCTCGTTACGTGACGTGAAGCAACAAGCTATTGCCGAAAATATTATATTATGGCATTCAAGTATTATTACTAGCGTATAGAACACCGCGAACATCATGTATGTCCCAATGCATTGGCGCCACGTGGCTTCAATCTTCAATGGATTCGTTCTATTTTGAAAGGAGAACGGGGGGCTCAATTTTTAAAATGGAACCTCCCGGGCGGGGACACACATTTTGTACGAGATGACTGTTCTATGACATTATACTACAATGTATTATGGGTATATTTAATTTACTGTAATGGTCCTATTGATGAGTTTGTATTTCTGTTCTCGGTCTGGGTGTGTCCTTGTCCTTAGGCGCGGGCCACACAGAAAAGACGCAAGACACGGACCCGTCGCAGTCGCGGCGCCCGTTTAATCTACTTTCATACAAAATGTATGCAGCCGTCGCGACGTAAAACATACAGAAAAGACGGGACGCCCGTCGTTTTTGTATGCGCGCGACCGCGACTGCGACGGGTCCGTGTCTTGCGTCTTTTCTGTGTGGCCCGCGCCTTATGTTTCCATGGCAACCACGATAAAGGGAATCCTATTTTGTGGCTATTTATCCCTAGGATTACAATAAGTAGTTCTAAATCAGTTTAGTAAGATTTGACCTGCTGAAAAGCTACCGAATAAAGGAAGTTAAATAATAGCTTGTACATAATAACAATTTATAATTATGGATGAAAATAAATTCAATTATAATATTTATCATAATTATATTTTTAAAGATAATATTTATGTTTATCATCGATACTTTCTATCCGATAAATTACCTATATCCTTTACTAAAAATCTTATAGAGGCCATACACGATTATGTGTACTTGATCAAGCGTCAAGCAGACTTGACGCGGCATCCAGTATACTCTATCTATCGTGTATGGCCACGGTATAGCTATCTGGCCATATTATTATAACCATCTCATGCACACTCGATGGCGCGTCAAGTCATAACTGCAAAGACAAGTCAAACTGCAGTCTTGACAAGTACACTTGATCATGTACGGCATCCATTAAAGTAGGTAACTGTATGATGGATACTCGAAACTGTCAAATTCAAGCGATTTTACGCACGAAATACATCTATAAAAGCTAGTGAAGCACTAAACCAGGCACGAAATGTCCTGGATTTTATCGAACTTTTCTCTAGAAATATTTTACAAATGTTCTCTCCAACCGAACTACCAATACATGATATTAACGGAGCGAAAAAAATTCGGTCCAACAATGGACCGTGGCAAATAAAAATAATAAATGCGCAATTCTTTAGGCAGGGCTGTAAAACTGTCGGACGCACTCGTGCCCTTGAGTTCCGACCTGCGAGTTTGAAACCCCTGGGCAGAAGGGATTGATGGCACGTCAGGGGAGGCGAATTGTTTTAATGATGTTTTTGCCTATTTACGGTCAAAACTGTTGCGAAATGGCATGTTAATGTTGGAACTTTGTGGCTTCAGCTAAACGAAATATTTCGAGGTTATGATTGATCGATGCCCTTAGGGAGCTTCATTAGGCAGAGATGAAGGACCTTAGTGAGAAATTCCGGAGATTTTTAAGACCCATTTCTAATTTCGATCTTATGTACCTATTATCTGATATAGATTCAATCAGACACTACATAAAAGTTGGTTTAGACTCGAAGTTAACATAACACTAATATTTCCCACTGCTGGGCTCGGGTATCTCCCGCTGGCCGAGTTCACTTAAGTATAGTTTACCCCTTTGAGAAAATTATGAAGAATAATGTGGTACATGTTTCTTCACGATGAATTACTTCATCGAAGCATGTGATATTTCTTAATAAAGCCATAACTTGAAAAACAATTAGAAATTCAGGATTCGAACTTCAGTCAAAGTGAGAAAGATATGTTACCCTTGAAACTCACCATGATTACAATTTATATACAGGTTAATATTCTCTACGCTAAATTGCGAAACTAGTTGAGGATATACTTCAAACTCGGTAATCTTTAGACCCTCCAAGGAAATTTTGATTGATTGATCAGGTGGGTTATGTAACCTGCAATCGAAGGGTTGATCTCAAGTCGCAACGAATGATAACATACTAAAAATATGGTGTTAATGGTTGTACTTAGTACTTGGGATTGGAGTGTACAAATATAGTTGATAAGGGAAAACTTTTTCGTTCGTAAGAAGTTTCATTCTTACTTCTTATTTCTCCTCCTCATTCAGTTCATCTCCTGCTATTTGAATCAATAATTTATTTGATACTTTTGCATGATGTTAGGCATTTTCACCCATCTGGTTATCTACCATCCTGCTAGAATCAACCAAAAAATCTTTTTTTTTTTTTTTATGCTTTGAGCAGGCAAACGAGCAGACGGGTCACCTGATGGTAAGTGATCACCGCCGCCCATGGACATTAGCGACACCAGGGGCGTCATCAACGCGTTGCCGGCCAAGAAGATGACGATAGACCCGCTTCTTGAAGGACCCCATGTCATAGCCTGGAGGGAATTTTCTGTTTAAATACTTTCTATTTTCCTTCTTTCTTTAATGTTATCTATTTATACTCCAACACAATTTCAAATTGGAAACAAAGAACTTTTAGAATTTAGACAAAGCATCTATTAAAGAGGATTCCGATTGATTGATGCGTCGAAGTCAATTCAAATCTCTAAGGTCTAAGTCGTGTGAGCAACTTTATACAGTGGAGACCAAACCGCGCGGTGGATCGGTACTTGGATTGTTCTATTTTATTTTTTATACTACTTACTTACTTTTCCTTCTTCTTTCATTGTCCCAGAGCTTGTCGTATCTACCAATAAGATTGTTCCTAAAGATTAAGAAAAATTCGAGAAGTTACGTAAAATATCGTGTATGAAACTAGTCCAGGCCAAATCGGTAGAACCTTGAGGAGCTCAGGACTCAGGTTCGATTTCAGGCTGAAGCAGGCAGGTGACATATAAACTTTGTTTTGGGGTATTAGTAATATCTTTTTTGTAATGTCAATGGCACCAGCAACATTGGCAATCTTAGGAAGTGTTAGTGTATCTTTATAGGACTCCAAGCATCAGCTGTAGACTCTCATCATCTCCCATGACTGTCCCACTGCTGAACTTGGGTAGGATTACCTCTCTCAATGTGAGGCACGGCGATCCGGCATAGAAACCATTGCGCCACATGGGTCGTCAAAATAAATGAGCTAAATTTCCTCTAGGATAATGTTACTAAATAAACGCTTTATGCTGTAGGAATAACGGAGAAGCCCTCTTCTTTAAACATTGTACATCAAAACATACAAGGCTTATCCAGCAAAGAATTAGAAATAGAATTATTTATAAAATACTGTAATATACATGTTTTATGTATAACGGAACATTGGTTACCAAGCACTCAAAATCTTGTCAGTATAGGTAATTATAAATTGTCAAGTGCATTCTTTAGAGAGACTGCAATTCATGGTGGATCACTAATATTAGTGCACAACAATATGTCTTGTAAAGATCGTAAAGACATTGTTAGTCTTTCTATTGAGCGCACTATTGAACTGGCCTGTGTGGAACTGGAGCGGTTTGTTATAGTTTGCGCGTATCGACCCCCCTCTGGTGATTTTACTATTTTTGAAGATACATTGGAGGATGTACTTAAACGGTTATGTGTTTCTAGAAAAGAATTAGTGATATGTGGCGACTTCAACGCAGACATTTTATCAGATAGTACTATGGCTACTAGGCTACTAAGTTTGTTTAAATGCTTTAATTTAAATCCATTATTCAATGAGCCAACCAGAATAACTGAAACTACAGCTACTTGTTTAGATAATATCTTTTGCAATTGTGAGATTTTAAATAAAGAGATATTCAGTAAGTTGAAGTCAGACCACTGCGGACAAAAAATTTCGTTGTATAATTCAGTCACTAAGAAAAAACAAATAATAAAATGTAGACCAATAACTAAAAATAAGATTTCAACTTTTAAAGAAAAAATCCACTCGAAAATGCAAACGCAGTTAACATTACAACAAAGAGATCCAATAAAACTATATAACACATTGTCTAATAACATAAATAACGAATTTAATAAAATATTCAAGTTTAAGTATGTAGATCTAGCTAAAAATAGTAAATTTAGTGATTGGGCTACTGTAGGTATTTATAAAAGTAGGAACAGGATGTATGACCTTTACGCCGAGAAACAATACAATTTTTCTCCAACTTTCCAGGAGCACGTGAGAAATTATTCTAAAATATTTAAAATTGTTTGTATTCAGGCGAAATCAATGTACATAAAGAACAAAATTATTAATTCGGATAACAAGATAAAAACCACTTGGAATATAATTAACAGTGAGAACGGTAACGCAAAGTCCTGTGATTTCAATTACGAATTATTGATTAATAATAATATAATCAGTGCTGATAAAGACGTGGCAAGCGAATTTGAAAATCACTTCCGTAATATTCCTATAACATTAACCAGTTCACTAGCTTCTTCACCGACGGAAGCACTTTCTATATTAAAAAATCATATTAATGAATGTAATATTTTATTTGAATTTCAACATATAACCGCTAGATACTTAATTAAGGCCTTTCAGTCTCTGAAGGTAAAGAATACGGGTGATTTGTGGGGCATCTCGGTGAAAATAACACAGCATATTATAGGTATTATAGCTCCATATTTGGTCGTAGTTTTTAATAAATGTATAGATCTAGGTATCTTTCCAGATCTTATGAAATGCAGCAAAATCATTCCACTTTTTAAAACAGGTGAAAAAACTGATCTTAATAACTATAGACCAGTTTCTGTTTTACCAACCCTTAGTAAGATTTTCGAAAAGATAATATTGAATCAAATGCTAACCCATTTCAACAATAATAAATTATTACATCCTGAGCAATACGGTTTCACTAAAGGCCGTAGTACAACCGATGCCGGGGCTAGGCTATTAAAGCATATATTTGAAGCATGGGAGGCGTCACATAATGCCATAGGAGTATTTTGTGACTTATCTAAGGCATTTGATTGTGTTGAGCACGAAACATTGCTGTTAAAACTTGGCCACTATGGTATAAAAAACAAGGCCCTTAGCTTGATCGCGTCTTATTTGAGTAATAGAATACAAAAAGTCAGCATAAACGATATTAAGTCATCGGGGTCACCGGCTGTGATGGGTGTACCGCAGGGCTCGATCTTGGGTCCGTTTCTTTTTCTGGTATACATTAACGATTTACCACATTATGTAGAGAACCAAGCGGATATTGTACTATTTGCTGATGATACATCACTAATATTTAAGTGTGAAAGGAATAAAGTAAATTTCGACGACGTAAATAGTGCTCTTTCGCATGTATCGCGTTGGTTCACTATCAATAATTTACTATTAAATGCAAAAAAAACGAAATGTATAGAGTTTGTGCTACCTAATGTTAAAAAAGTCAGCAAATCTCTTAAACTAAATAACGAAACATTGCATATGGAGGAATCGACGGTCTTTTTAGGGGTGACCTTAGATAGTAAACTTCAATGGGGCCCACATATAACAAATCTCGCGACAAAACTCGGTAGGGCTGCTTTTGCTGTCAGGAAAATAAGGCAGTATACAGACGTCGAAACTGCTAGGATAGTCTATTTTGCTTATTTCCACAGTGTTATGTCTTATGCCATCTTGCTGTGGGGCAAAGCAGCCAATATAAAACAAATTTTCATACTCCAGAAACGGGCAGTTAGGGCTATTTATAAACTTAGGTCTCGGGAATCTTTGCGTGAAAAGTTCAAGGAAATAGGTATACTTACAGTAGCTTCCCAGTATATCTTTAACAATGTAGTTTTTATACGGAAGAATATAAACGCGTATAAACAAAATTTTGATATTAATAATCGCCATACGAAAAGAATGCATCAATTAGTTACGCCTTCGTTCCGCCTAAGTAAAGTGCAGCGATCTTTCATAGGGCTTGGTATACATTTTTATAATAAAATCCCAAAATTAATACGTGACTTGCCAATAGAAACTTTCAAAAAACGTGTAAAGACACAATTGTTAGGCAAGGGATATTATAGTGTAGACGAGTATTTAAATGACAAAGACGCATGGAAATGACCAGCTCTGCAACCAGTTCCGCTCAGAATAGTAAATACTTTTGTATTATTATCTTTTTTTGTAATATTTTTTTAAAAGATGTGCTGAGGAGTTTCTTTAGGCTTTTCTTCTCCTCCACGATAAAGCACCTTCCGAAAAGCCAAAAAATGACGTGCATAAGTGTATCAGTGATACCTATATGAATAAAATATTTTGACTTTGACTTTGACTTTGCTAGCGTGCATCCTGGTGCAACTATTAATCCATAAAATGAGCAATTTGCATTACACATTCAAGGTCTAAGGGGCGTCAGGTTAGTGGGCCGACGCCACCATAAATACTAATAAATCTACAACCTGACTTTGACAAATGGATGTGAATTCTAGTGCCGTGCCGTTCTTCCGTGTCAAGTCATGAGAGATGGGCTGATGATAAAAACGTATTTCTGAACTAGATCACGCGATTACTACTGAAAATACTTTGAACGATTACTGGTGGTAAACTTATTTTTAGTTAACTGTTTTTAATGTAACTTGGTGGTGATGATTTTTATCCGCTTTTCTAGTCCTCTCTTTAGGCATTAAATGCTTTTTACAAGTTTCAGTCCCAGTGTTGGTGAGCAAGGTAAGTTACTAAGTAATAAGTAATAGTAGAAAGTGGGTTTACCGCTTTCCTTTCGCTTTCAACACGTCGGTGACGTCTTTTAAGAAATAGGTAAATTGGCGTGTAACTAGCGTTGTCCCTAGACAATTGAAAGATGACAGTTAAAGACACGTTGTCGACCAAAAAAGCGGTTCTTTCCGTAACTACTTCTCAGTAGTCTGTTCGTAGATTCAACCATTAAATATCTCTGATTACTGATAACTACCATCGCCTGGTTCGAGGTGGTTGTTTAGCATAAAATCCACCATACACTCAACGTGGGAGTTAAACTTCGCTTTATCTTTGAGATAATCCTTATCTTCACGAATAGCACCCATCAGACATGATTCCTTTCGTCAGGAGTATTGTCATATTTTATTTGTCATATTTAGATTACAGCAGTCAGACAGACAGACGAGCATGCTAGGTAAACTGAACAGTTGTATATTAGATAGTCGGTCAAGTGATTATGATGTATGCTGATGAATATGATGAAGATGATGACGACGTGAATTAATTAAGTACAAACTCACATTGAGTTCTTACTTTAGTCGACAAGTTACTAATTTAGTCATTGGAAATAGATGAGCATATTACGTAAAAAAATATATTTTTTGCACATATTTTTTTATGATTATCTGGTAGAGCAGTTGGTGTTCTGCTTTGTACCTAATTTAACATGATTTTTACTTATTCCGTAAAAAGTTAAAAATCATTTTCGCTGTACCCTCATAACTTACAACTACCCGCTTGATAACGATCCAATGAAAAAGCGGCGTTTATCTCACTTCTGAATTTAAAAAAAGGCCAGTCTAATTACAGTTAATCCTCGTTATATACGAAAAGCCAAAAATAATTACGGACGCGAAAATAACTCACCCTTTTTGGACCTCAGCTGCTGTTTTTCGTTGGAATTTGTCGACATAAAAACTCCATATAAAAATTTAAAATTTAATAATTTTACGGCAGTAGGTATCAGTATCACCATAAATTTTTTTTTAAATAAGAGTTTGTAACACAATTTCTAATTCGTCTGTAGCAGTTGTGAAGGATCCTAAAGATATTATATAAAATCGAATTAAACTGTAATTTGTCTTGAATACTTTTACTATCAACTGTATAAAAATAATTATTAATAATGTGTTACATATATTACATATTATTATATCAATACGTGGCGCAAAAACACCCCTTTTTACGACAATTACGCGGACAGAGTATGACATTTTTATTTTAACTCTAAATCTTTCCCAATAAAAGATGTGCAATTAAAGGATGTCCTTATAAATAAATGAATGCCATTTTTCTTGCCACCAAATGAATATCGAGGTCCTGAGAGCGACCACTTTAGTCCATTGAAGCGCCACATTGTCGTTATTGTAGCAATTTCCGTTCTCTCAGCGGAACGGAATAGAATCGCCGTCGAATAGTTTCATTTATCTGTTGAAACCCAACTTAAAATAAGAAAAGATTCCTTTAAAGTACCATTGTTTTCGATGTCTTTTTCGTAAATAACCGAGCGTTGGCGTCTTATGGCAAGGTGTCGTGGCATGTAAATCAGGGATATTGAAGGTGTGGAAAGGTTTTGGGGCAGAAAACGGAGGAATCCGCTAATTATCTCTCTCTTATAGTACTACTTTTATTACCGGAAAGAGCCGGGAAACGAGCTGACGATTCACCTAATGGTAAATGGCTATCGTTGCCCTTGGACATCAGCAAAACCAAAGGCATCACTGATGCATTGCCGGCCAAGAGAGAAGAAACAGAAAGAAAGAACTGGCTCTTAAACCCCCAGCCGCAACACGACGTTTTTTTGGCGACTGACTGAAGCTAGCAATACTATTGTTTAGTTTTTCTGTGCTCCAAGCCTGAACAATATCATGTTGTTGGTTTTCAGTCATCTAGTACAAGACAGTATAATAAATGAATAGCTGTTGGATGTCTCTTTATGAAAGATATTTGAGGATGGTTAATTAGTGAATATGGAGTTGAACCCTATAGCAAAGATATTTAGAATAAGTGTCTGTTTGTGTCTATGCCCCCGTTCTCAGAAACGGTATGACCGATTTGGATGCAGTTAGCAAGTTTAGTTTTGCAGTAGCTTAACTATTACAGGTAACATTTAGTTTTCTTGTTCAATCGGTTTACAAATAACTCAGTTTTCCAGTTCACACTCCCGTACTCACGTTACTAAATTAATTATAGATTTATGAGAAGCAAAATGTTTATTAGTTAGTAAATAAGTTAATAATCAAACAAAAAATTCAACGACAACATACATAAAATACAGCGAATTTATTAGAACTTCAAAGACTTAAAAGACAAAGGAATACGAGTAATAAAAATTCGTTCTGTATAAATTTAGTGAAATATTTGAGGAGAAAACTAAGATACTCGTACTAAGATATATTTGGGCGCAAAATTTGTACTACATTTGGGACTACACGAGCCATTGAGACCGTACCTAGTTAGAACTTTGCTTCAGTAGTCCAATAAAGTCTGGATCATATTTCTTAGTGGCCTTAGGCTTAAAGACTTGCCTTATATTTAGAGCATAGCGAGAAAAATATCACACGGATTACTTAAATGATCACGGTATAGAAAGGTAAGTATTTTTTTAAACTTTATCGACCACAAAATCATGGCACAATTGGCGAGATTAATGCTTTATGCATTCTTTACCAGCCATTAGGCCACACAGATATGCACGAGGAGCGATATTAACTACGGTTGGTATATTTTACGAAAAATTAATATGTAGGTTAAAAAATAATGTTATTAAATAATGTAATTAGTTATACTGCGTTTTACCACGCATGACTTAAGCATTAACTTATAAGATAAAAAAATATTGTAAATGTATATACCTACCACAATTAAAAATCGTACACTTCCTCATCTGTCAGTCAATTCGATATTTTTAAAATACTAAGTATTTTAGAATGGTAAGATTCTTCACATAAAATAAAAAATCACTTTATTCTCCTGCCACTTTAATAGCATTTATTGTATACTAGGAAATCGCCCTCGCTTCGCTTCGGGAAAAATATATAGTAAAAAAAAAGAAAATGTGTGCAATTCACACGTGGTAGAAGTGAAACTTCTATCTTACTCCTCACGCCATCTATGAATACAACTTAGCACTTTTTAAAAATCTATCTAGCAATAAAACGAATGTTCTATCTTAAATATTCCTCGCGCCATCTATGAATACAACTTAGCATTTTTACTGTATAATCGGGCGGTCGATCGACAGAATGAAAGAATGAAATTCTTATTTTTTGTTGATAAATTCTTTGAAAATATTTAAAAGAGCATTTGAAAGTATTTAAAAACAGTATAAAAATAAAACTAAAAAAAAAATAAAACTAAAAAAAAAGTAATACTGAGACGCGAACCTGCGCATCAGGTATTGAGTATCTACGTCCTGACCATTGAGCTACGGACAAGTTAAATTGAAAGACGAAATTAGCGGTTATATTATCTTACCTGTCGTTGCATCCGGTTTCAAAACACTAACGATTCTAAAGAAGTTTCACTTCAATAAAATATAATATGCCTGTCATGTCACCCGGCGATAGCGTAGGTTCCCAACAGTGAAAGAATTATTCAAATTGGTTCGGTTGTTTCGGAGCCTATTCAATGCAAACAAACAATCAAACCTTTCCTCTTACATATTTATATATAATAATAATAATAATAATAATTTATTTATTTGCTCTCACAAAAGGTTATAACAAAATTATGGCTTAGTGTAATTTACATGTAATCTCAAACCTAAGCTGTGAGAGCCTGGTGCCTGAAGTAGGTATTTTATAATAAAAACCTGTGATACAGGTCACCAGTGCCCCCTCCGCAGAAGTTTCGATATATTATGTCTATATTAGTTTAGCTTTAGTGAGAATATAATATTATAAAGTTGATTATACTAAGTACAATAGTAATAGGACAGAAAAGAGAGTAGTTTAGGATTAAACAGCAGATATAATTAGCGTAGTATGATGTAACTATTTGTTTATGTGTGTGATTGTGGTGTGTTGTCTGTAGTGTGATGTGATTATGTGTTTGTTGTATTTTGCGTGTGTTGTGTTCGTTCGTGTGTCAGGGTGTTTGGGGTTATGTTCGGTTTTGTGTGTTTGTGTGTGATTAGTTTTGAATTGTGTAGGAGGAAAACAATAATGGCTGATTGGGTAAACTAGATATGTAAGATGTGAAAGACAGGTAGATACTTAAATATAGGATAACAAGAAATGAGGATTGATTCAGATTTTGTTTATAGATATATGTCATACGTTTTGTTCTGAGGATACATAGGATTATAGATCACTCATTTGACAGTCCGTAGTATGTCTTCCGTTTCATGATAGTCGAGGGATTTAAGATAGCCTGAGACAGTTTTTTTGCAATCCTTGAGCTGTAAAGGGTAAATATCAAGTTTAGTGTTTAGCCTGTTATATAAGTAATTTCCAAGGAAGCCATAAAACTTATGTGAAAGAGATGTTTTTAGGACTATATATAATATATAAATATTAGTATAGATAAATTCATTTCTGTGATCGATAAGGAATTAATTTTACAGTGGTGTCGGATCGAATACCGGTATACCGAGGTGTTTGTATACATCACTACTTTAATTAGGACTTTATGAGAGGCCTTTGTTCAGCAATGGACTACTTTAGGCTGATGGATGGATGTATTTACAAAAAGTTTACTATTAAAGTTCATCTTTTATAGCTGTCAGTGATAACAGGTCAAAAAAGTCTGTGCGGTCAAAAAAGGATTGCCCCCAGGAAAATTTTCATAAAAGATTTTCCCCAGGGACGCTGCACGAAGAAAAGGATCGACTTACAGTAATTCCTGGACCTTGGAACGGGAGAATATTACAAGAATACAGCCTTGGAACAATGCGCTGTAAATATTTTTCAGTAAAGAGCGCTTGTGAAAGATTTCATCGGAAAATCTATCAGTCTTGTATAGAAAGCTTTTAGCAAGCTTTCTTATTGGAACGAAGTTCCTTATCGCGCGTTGTGAAAGGGGGCTAGACGGAAAATTACGACACTTTTTGATTTTACGAATGACGACACTTTTTTTGAAGTGATTCAGTTAGTTTTACAGAGATGGCGCTGTACAACTTCCTGAATCACACTATGTTTTTTTCCTATTTTACTTATGTTAGCGCCAAAGAATCTCAACAGCGTGATTCAGAAAGTTGTAACTAGTTGAAACTAGATGGCGCTCTACAACTTTCTGAATCACGCTGTTGAGATTCTTTGGCGCTAACATAAGTAAAATAGGAAATATCGAAAGCAACTTCGTTCCATCCAGGTGTCCCTTGACACCTCTCAAGTTTTTTTATATAAGTTTAATTTTTATGGTTAAGATGAACGGTCTATTTGGTCTCTAGTGGGAATCGTCTAACACTCGTACTATGTTGGGTTCGAATCCTGCAACCGGTTTTTATTTCATTGCGATTAAAATTCATAAGCAAGTATTAGAAATCAAATTAAAGTCACTTCCTTCAGTGAAATAGGGCATCTTGAGGAAACTTACAAACCAAATACTTCTTCATAACATTCTGGAAGCGTTGATAGACTGTTGACCGCTCTTGACCACTGCGGTGGGATGTAGAAGAGACCTGAGAATGATGAAAATAATGATGATAATGATAGAAGCGGTGGATGAGCATGCAATTTATAATAAATCAAGAGGCGAATGAAAATCACAGGTAACGATTTTTCCCTTACTTAAAAGAAAAATGCACATCTTACTACAATGAAGTGAGCTTACAGTAAATATTGTATTATATAAAAAGTACCTTTTTCGATTGGACAGTATTGTTGTACCTAGCGGTACTGACAGATAAATAATAGCTATTTCTCAGCTCCTTGAAAGAACTTTAGTATTGTATTGCGACATATTTTATATTATATTGAAGTGGTATTTCAAAGTCAAAGTCAAAGTCAAAATATTTTATTCATATAGGTATCACTGATACACTTATGCACGTCATTTTTTGGCTTTTCGGAAGGTGCTTTGTCGTGGAGGAGAAGAAAAGCCTAAAGAAACTCCTCAGCACATCTTTTAAAAAAATATTACAAAAAAAAAAGATAATAATACAAAAGTATTTACTATTCTGAGCGGAACTGGTTGCAGAGCTGGTCATTTCCATGCGTCTTTGTCATTTAAATACTCGTCTACACTATAATATCCCTTGCCTAACAATTGTGTCTTTACGCGTTTTTTGAAAGTTTCTATTGGCAAGTCACGTATTAATTTTGGGATTTTATTATAGAAATGTATACCAAGCCCTATGAAAGATCGCTGCACTTTACTTAGGCGGAACGAAGGCGTAACTAATTGATGCATTCTTTTCGTATGGCGATTATTAATATCAAAATTTTGTTTATACGCGTTTATATTCTTCCGTATAAAAATTACATTGTTGAAGATATACTGGGAAGCTACTGTAAGTATACCTATTTCCTTGAACTTTTCACGCAAAGATTCCCGAGACCTAAGTTTATAAATAGCCCTAACAGCCCGTTTCTGGAGTATGAAAATTTGTTTTATATTGGCTGCTTTGCCCCACAGCAAGATGGCATAAGACATAACACTGTGGAAATAAGCAAAATAGACTATCCTAGCAGTTTCGACGTCTGTATACTGCCTTATTTTCCTAACAGCAAAAGCAGCCCTACCGAGTTTTGTCGCGAGATTTGTTATATGTGGGCCCCATTGAAGTTTACTATCTAAGGTCACCCCTAAAAAGACCGTCGATTCCTCCATATGCAATGTTTCGTTATTTAGTTTAAGAGATTTGCTGACTTTTTTAACATTAGGTAGCACAAACTCTATACATTTCGTTTTTTTTGCATTTAATAGTAAATTATTGATAGTGAACCAACGCGACACATGCGAAAGAGCACTATTTACGTCGTCGAAATTTACTTTATTCCTTTCACACTTAAATATTAGTGATGTATCATCAGCAAATAGTACAATATCCGCTTGGTTCTTTACATAATGTGGTAAATCGTTAATGTATACCAGAAAAAGAAACGGACCCAAGATCGAGCCCTGCGGTACACCAATCACAGCCGGTGACCCCGATGACTTAATATCGTTTATGCTAACTCTTTGTATTCTATTACTCAAATAAGACGCGATCAAGCTAAGGGCCTTGTTTTTTATACCATAGTGGCCAAGTTTAAACAGCAATGTTTCGTGCTCAACACAATCAAATGCCTTAGATAAGTCACAAAATACTCCTATGGCATTATGTGACGCCTCCCATGCTTCAAATATATGCTTTAATAGCCTAGCCCCGGCATCGGTTGTACTACGGCCTTTAGTGAAACCGTATTGCTCAGGATGTAATAATTTATTATTGTTGAAATGGGTTAGCATTTGATTCAATATTATCTTTTCGAAAATCTTACTAAGGGTTGGTAAAACAGAAACTGGTCTATAGTTATTAAGATCAGTTTTTTCACCTGTTTTAAAAAGTGGAATGATTTTGCTGCATTTCATAAGATCTGGAAAGATACCTTGATCATTTATTAAAAACTACGACCAAATATGGAGCTATAATACCTATAATATGCTGTATTATTTTTACCGAGATGCCCCACAAATCATCCGTATTCTTTACCTTCAGAGACTGAAAGGCCTTAATTAAGTCTCTAGCGGTTATATGTTGAAATTCAAATAAAATATTACATTCATTAATATGATTTTTTAATATAGAAAGTGCTTCCGTCGGTGAAGAAGCTAGTGAACTGGTTAATGTTATAGGAATATTACGGAAGTGATTTTCAAACTCGCTTGCCACGTCTTTATCAGCACTGATTATATTATTATTAATCAATAATTCGTAATTGAAATCACAGGACTTTGCGTTACCGTTCTCACTGTTAATTATATTCCAAGTGGTTTTTATCTTGTTATCCGAATTAATAATTTTGTTCTTTATGTACATTGATTTCGCCTGAATACAAACAATTTTAAAGATTTTAGAATAATTTCTCACGTGCTCCTGGAAAGTTGGAGAAAAATTGTATTGTTTCTCGGCGTAAAGGTCATACATCCTGTTCCTACTTTTATAAATACCTACAGTAGCCCAATCACTAAATTTACTATTTTTAGCTAGATCTACATACTTAAACTTGAATATTTGATTAAATTCGTTATTTATGTTATTAGACAATGTGTTATATAGTTTAATTGGATCTCTTTGTTGTAATGTTAACTGAGTTTGCATTTTCGAGTGGATTTTTTCTTTAAAAGTTGAAATCTTATTTTTAGTTATTGGTCTACATTTTATTATTTGTTTTTTCTTAGTGCCTGAATTATACAACGATATTTTTTGTCCGCAGTGGTCTGACTTCAACTTACTGAATATCTCTTTATTTAAAATCTCACAATTGCAAAAGATATTATCTAAACAAGTAGCTGTAGTTTCAGTTATTCTGGTTGGCTCATTGAATAATGGATTTAAATTAAAGCATTTAAACAAACTTAGTAGCCTAGTAGTCATAGTACTATCTGATAAAATGTCTACGTTGAAGTCGCCACATATCACTAATCCTTTTCTAGAAACACATAACCGTTTAAGTACATCCTCCAATGTATCTTCAAAAATAGTAAAATCACCAGAGGGGGGTCGATACACGCAAACTATAACAAACCGCTCCAGTTCCACACAGGCCAGTTCAATAGTGCGCTCAATAGAAAGACTAACAATGTCTTTACGATCTTTACAAGACATATTGTTGTGCACTAATATTAGTGATCCACCATGAATTGCAGTCTCTCTACAGAATGCACTTGACAATTTATAATTACCTATACTGACATGATTTTGAGTGCTTGGTAACCAATGTTCCGTTATACATAAAACATGTATATTACAGTATTTTATAAATAATTCTATTTCTAATTCTTTGCTGGATAAGCCTTGTATGTTTTGATGTACAATGTTTAAAGAAGAGGGCTTCTCCGTTGTCTTATCATTTAGTTTAAATAATTATTTGTACTTATATTAGTACAATTATCCAAAAAAGAAACAGTGGTAATACTACCACAATCAATAAAAGTGTCAATAGACTTTGTTACCCTACTTGTAACAGCATCATTCAAATTGAAAGCTAACAACCTAGCTAACTGTCTTTTATATTTTAATGGCAGGTACATACTGCCCCTAGTTAATTTAAATGATGAAATTAATTTATTTATATCATAATAAAATATTACATCGCTATGATGATTCGTCCAGTTATACATAGTCTGATTTAATGTATAAATATGGTCATTTTCTTCCGGACTTAAATCATTTGAATAAGGAAATGCACACATTACAAATTTGCATTTGGTACTTCTATTTAAAAATAATAACCTTTTGATATATTTTATTAATTGCTTCTTGCTAATGTTCAGGCTGTCACCGATCATTAAAACTATTGAAGTGTTTATATCTAAATGTTTTGGATTAATCTGTTTTAATAAATATTCAAAAGTGGCTAATATGTATATTTAATCCCAATATATTTACGTCAACAGAAGCTGATACGTAAGTACAGTGGTAATAATTTGCTTTTCCAAATCCGGCTTTTACAAAACTCTAAAGTTATGTTCAAAATTACACTAACGCCCCAACTCAGAGTTACTAACGGTTACTTAAATCGCTCTTTAGTAAAGAATCACCATACAAATTCTCTACAAAGGAGCGATTTAAGTAACCATTAGTGACTCTGAGTTGGGGCGTTATTGTTATATTTTATTCGATGTTATTGTTATTTATCGTTATTGTTATTCGATGTTTTGTTTAAGAAAATTTGCATGTGTGAGTAAGCCCAAAACACAGCAATACTTAGCGATTTACGCCCCAACTCAGAGTCACTTAATGGTCATTAAAATCGCTCCTTAGTAGAGAATCACAATTAGTCACCCCCAGAGTCAGTTAATGGACCTTTACAGGCCCTTAATGGCAATTAAAGTTAAATACAAATACCATTACTTAAACTCTACTTAGGATTGATTTAATGTCAATTAGTTATGGACTCCTTACAGCTAAATAAAGGAACCTTTCTGAGTTGGGGCGTTAAACACCTCAATTGATAATATTTTGTCAGTAAAAGATTAAAAGCTGAAACTCGCTTGGAGAAGGTTCCATACGTTGATTATGTATTTACCGTTATTTTTTCTATTTTATTTATTTTCAGTCAGCAGGGTAAACCATAAGTTGAAGGACGGATGGAGCTCAACACAAGCCAAGCATTAACTCATCCGTCTTTGTTATTCAGTAGCAATGATGTTTAAAAAACTATAGATACGTCATGCCCTTACAAATCAACCAAAAATCTGTTGCGAAAAGAGCTACAACACACACGTTTATCTTTTGTTTCACTACACCAATCACACTACAATAATACACGAAGGCATTTTAACGTTGTAGTTGTATGTCACATCTCAAACACTTCTGACAACAACAAAACTGCCTATTGTCTTGTAATAACAGAGCGACTACGAGCAGACAGAGGTCAATTGACCGCTCTAACGATCTTCATCTTCGGCGCGCTAGTGACATATCTACCTATAATATCATTGTTCAGTAGCTATTCGCCTCCGCTGTATAACCGCATTACTCTGAACGGCGTATTATTGTCGTAAGTGGCGTCGGAATTTTTTATTAGAGCAATAAAAGTAGAATTTTAAAAGCGCTTTTGCTGGTCGCGATAGTTTATGATTTCATTTTACGATATATTTAGGAGTTGGCCATTATTTTTTGTATTTCTGTGCTGAGAGTTTTATTAATAGGTCATTGTTTTGGGTCACATCCAAGTTTGTTCGGAATAAAAGTTAAGGAGGTTTAATATTATGAGTAGGTGCATTAATATTGATGTAACTACTTCCTCATTAGTGGACTGTAAAGCTACTGTACAAATAGATGGATTTTTTTAAACCTTAAACCTTTCGACCTGATGGTAAGTGGCGATGTAGTCATGGGTGGTAGAACGCACTAACTTAGTAAAACCCTATTCTCTCTTGCTTTGAAGACTTATATTATATTCGAGCTTTATATTATTCATCAGGTAAAAATTCATCCTCACGGTACCTCTTGGGGAGGCACCCTGAAAAAAAATTTTTGAATATTTTTTTCTATGATTTTGGAGTTTTAATAAATATGTATATCTATGCCAAATAACAGTCTTCTAGCGTTAAGGGTCTCGGCGTTTTGCTTCTTACAGACGGATAGACGGATAGTCGGACGGATAGACATGACGAAACTATAAAGGTTCAAATCTACTTCGGAACCCTAAAAATGGAAGCTTTATGTGCATAGCGAAATGACAAGTTAAATACAAAGGTATAAATTCTAGAAGTACTTGATAAAGTGATACCATTTCCGTATGTGCTTTGTCTTTATACTCCAACTGTTGTCAGTGTCGGTAAAGTTTTTGAGTAATGGTTTATACTCTGAGCAAACATTTAGTCAGCGCTTATGAGTTGTAGCGTAGTGTGTGTCACCATAACTCACACTACCTCATACCTTCGAGTAGATAGGTAGCATTCGCAAAACAAATGTTTATATTTATAAGGCAATTAGGATTTATTTTAATTTTAACCTACATAGTTCAAAAAGAAGATTCTTAATTTGTTTTTAGGGTTCCAAAGTAAAATCGGAACCTTTATAGTTTAGTCATTTCCGTCCGTCTGTCCGTCTGTCTAAAGCAAAGCGCCGAGACCCTTAGTAGGTACTAGAAAGCTGTAACTTGGCATGGATATATTATACATATTTATTAAAACTCCAGAATCGTAGAGTAAAATATTGAAAAACATTTTTCTCAGGGTACCTCCCCTACAGGTAAGGTGAGGATGATTTTTTTATTCATCGCGTACCCTATAGTGTGGGGTATCTTTGAAAAGATGTTCCAAAAATATTATGGGGAGTTTGCGAAATATTTGTCTTCAAAAAGCAAATTTTGGTTAGAGTCAAGTGACCCCCCCCTGCTGGCTGAACGGTTGGAGTTGGACAAGTGAAAAAATCCTCAAAAATAGGTTATATATGATGAATTTACAAGAAAAACTATTACGGCTATATTAGCATAAGTAGTTAATGAGTAATAGTCAATAAAC
This sequence comes from Thymelicus lineola, assembly GCA_963932265.1. NCBI lineage: Eukaryota > Metazoa > Arthropoda > Insecta > Lepidoptera > Hesperiidae > Thymelicus > Thymelicus lineola. The sequence goes on along the minus strand of OZ010707.1, from coordinate 763,625 downwards.
TTACTAATTCGGAACCCCACATTGCGCGTGGCCTGACACGCACTTGCCCGGTTTTTTGGTTTTAACAACTATGTTAAAAAAGTTTTAGCATGTTAAGTATGAGTACCGCATGTTTCGTAGTATATTGGATGATGTACGTACAATGTACATTGAAATATATTTTCGGATAACAGCAGATATGATTGCAGATATATGATTATTATATCGGCAATGTAATAACGCTTTGTAATAAAAACGCCGACAGTAAAACTCATGTGAGACCTGACTCTTATCACCCAACTTTTCGATTGGTCAAAAGCTATTTTTAACCGACTTCAAAAAAAGGAGGAGGTTCTCAGTTCGTCTGTTTTTTATGTTTGTTACCTCAGAACTTTCGACTGGGTGAACCGATTTTGATGATTCTTTTTTTAATCGAAAGCTGGTGCTTGTCGTGTAGTCCCACTTAAATTTTATCGAGATCTGATAATGGCATCCATGAGAAAACAATATAAGTCTTAACTTTTCATTAAGTATGTGCGCGACAAATGGACGAATAACTCAATACCGTGCCAGCCGATTACGATGATTCTTTTTATTGTTATTGGAAAGGATGTACTCGTACGTCATTTGAAGTCGGTTTTTTGTTAAAATTTTAGATTATGTCAGTACATTTAGTAGGAACCTAATTCCGCATCTCGTTATCCATCACTCCGCCTAACACGCAGAATATATTTTATTTTCCGGAACGAAATATCTTTGGTTTTTATGAAAAGTTGGCAAGCGGAGGCTTGATTACATTCAAATTCACACTCGTAAACATTCGGGCTTTCATTTAGAGCTCTTGTAGAAGTTACGGAGTTCAAGTAAAGACATCTGTGACTTACTTCGCTATTGTGTTTAGGTACGATAACTTTACGAATGTTTAAAATTAACATAAAAAATATCAAAATGAAGCTCATTCAAAATCGGAGATTTTTTACGCAAACAGCCGGCTAACGAGCTGACTACCCACCTGATGTGGTCTCCGTCGCCATGGACACCAGGATTAATTTTGACTGTGTAATGCTTTATTTGTGTCATAGCATATTTTTGTGTAATAGTTCTGTACTAGTTAATAACCATATGCCACGGACGTGAAAATAAACGGACGTCACCTTGTCTTATCGAGAGTGACGCCGACCGCTTACCATGTGTGCGTAATTTTTAGTGCAGTCCGACCAATCCGACGCGGTAATGGCGGCCGATTAATAACAGCATAGTGTCAATGTGTGCGTGTGATACTTGTACGAATAGAGGAGTTGGTATTACTATTGGTGCCTCACTGAATTTGTTGCTGAAATTCCGTCTGTTCTTTTTTTTAGACTGTTCCATATTCGTATAAAATGCATTCTCTTTCTAGGGAAAGAGGCATTACATATACTGTAATATACTATATTTATCTACATTATTTTGTAGTTAAATTACCCTCTATCTCAGATCACTGAGTGAGGTCACGACATGAATTTGGAAATCATCATTAATTTAATTGGCCTGCACTTGTTTTCTTTTGAAGCTATTTTTAAAATCTATCTGGCTTGTAACCATTATAACTTTAGCTCTGTAGTTTGATTTATTATAATAATATCGATACTCCTAACGGAGAGGTACGGGTTCAGATCCTGAATTCATCAATAACATTGAAAGTATTTGTACAACTAATAATAACTATGTTATTAATAACATTAATTATGCAATGACCTAACAGTAGTTTTATAAGTTAGTAAGGAAGCAGTAAAAGATATGGTTTAATGAGGAAAAACATGTTTATTTCTCGCGGATGGCCCAAGGTGGCGCTCTAGTCTCGTTACAGATTTCATTTTATTTTTACCTCTGACACCCTTATTTTCATCTTAGAATAAGATTTGCTGCAAATAAATATACATTTGAGTTATTGGAGTTTAATGCCTTTAGAATAGATTTTCATAATATAGGTAAGTATAAGCCCGGTGTATGAAAATTTATGAGGAGTAAAATCATACTTTCTCCGTTAAGTTAGGCGTTATGAGTTACGTTTGTATGCGTTGAATTTGTAATTCGTAACAAACACTCTAGATGGCGACTGATGTGACGATAGCAAACTACCGAATCTAGATGGCGTTGTTACTGATTTGACGATAACGTCATGTTAAATTAAATAATAGTATCAAGCATGCATTGAGTAATATAAAAAATGCGTTCATATATCCTCTTTTCTACATTTACCCTATTTACTAATCTATATATTTTATAATCGTTCGTAAGGAGTAAACTTCAGTCCTGCGTCGGAGCTGATACACACATTTTTTGGAACGAAGTTCTTTATCGCGCGTTGTGAAAGGGAAAAATTACGACACTTTTTGATTTTACGAATGACGACACTTTTTTTGAAGTGATTCAGTGAGTTTAACAGAGATGGCGCTGTACTGTAAAACTCTCTGAATCACGCTAGCGTGATTTCTGTAAAACTCATGGCGCTGTACTGTACAAAGTTTTACAGAGATGGCGCTGTACAACAAAACTTAAATCGAAAGGAACTTCGTTCCATCCGGGTGTCCCTTGACACCTCTCAGCAATATCTCTCTCTATCAAGTATAGATAATGTATAAAACACCACTTTATAGAATCATTCCTAAAGTTACACATCTAAGGTTATACATCTACATACGTTATTATCTATAGATTGCATCTGAATCACTGAAAAAATTATAAGCATTATACATATTATAGTAGATACGATAAGATATGGAGTATGAAGATGTGACGATGTCCCCATTTAGTCCAGGAATTATTTTAGGGTTCGAATTAGGTTAGGGCTAACCGTCAAATTATAATATAGGTAAGTACAAAAAGTAAACTGTGCCTTGGGGTCATTCAAGAAGCGGGTCTATCTCTTTGGTTTTAATATTTTGGATAACAATTACAAAATCATGAGTCCGCGTTTTTGTAGATATTTTTTAACTTTTTGTTTATATCTATCTTTATGACGTACTACAAGTTGAAAAAGTTATTACAATTTCGTCACACAAATACTTATACTTATTATAATACTTCAGGCACACAATGAAACAATCCAAATAAAATATCTGTCAAAGACACGTAATCCGAATTTGAATAATCCGGCTGACCGATTCAAAACTAAACTTTGATTTACCGGATTTGTTTGAACTGTCCGTTGACTTTGTGCGGAGCGCCCTGTAAACACCAGGGCTCCGCGCGCAAGGCACAAAGGATCAATTGGCAAAATTGCTCACTGCTGAATATTTAGCGTTCTTTTACTGTTTTACTTTACAGTTAGGAATTAACGTGCAGTTCATTAATTCACCTACATGTCGTTTAATTGAGTTGTATGTACGCAACAACAACATTAATTGATTAACAATGATATTATAAGTAAAGAAGAGGTAGATATGTCACTAGCGCGCCGAAGATGAAGATCGTAAGAGCAGTCAATTGACCTCGTCTGCTCGTAGTTGCGCTGTCAATACAATAGGCAGTTTTGTTGTTGTCAGAAGTGCTTGAGATTTGACATACAACGTTAAAATGCCTTCGTGTATTATTGTAGTGTGATTGGTGTAGTGAAACAAAAGATAAACGTGTGTGTGTTGTAGCTCTTTTCGGAACAGATTTTTTGTTTGATTTGTAAGGGCATGACGTATCTGCTCGTATAGTTTTTAAACATCGTTGTTGATTAATTTATTTATTACATCATATTTTAATATAGCTACTCATCGCACACAATCTTTTTACCATATAGATATATTATTATTAGATTTATGCACGTAAATTTTTGGTTCTGATACGGTGCAGATCTGAAAGATGCAGATGATACTGAAGAATGAGAAGAAGCAAAACAAATTCCTAAGCAATATTTTAGTTACAAAATAAACTTAACATACGCAGAACTGTAAAATTCGCCAATACTAACTGTAGCATTATTCACCGCCTTGTATTTGACTGAGGAAGAAAAATACCATGCTGGATTCTTGTATTCACAAGCTACCACGCCAGTAACTGTTTTCTGCCAGTAACTTCTGGACAGAAAAACAAAAACAGCATGGTTTTTGACGTGGATGGGCGTGGTAGCTTCTAAATAAGTACAGGACTTAAGTAATCCAGCACGGTATTTTTCTTCCTCAGTCAAATACAAGGCGGTGTGTTATCTACCTTATTTATTAATCTATGATAATAATATCTGGAATGTTGCAGCAGATAAATCTCGTATCAACTCAATAAATAATCTAGTTAGACGATTTGAAAAGAAATAATTATTTTTACTATACATGTTTTATCTATTATTCTTTTATACTAAACCTAAGTAACGTGAGTGGAGAACCTTTTGGGATTAGACGACAAGAGATTTTCCTAACAAGATATTTTACGCGCGAGTAACTTTACGACAAAGTATCTAACATGTATCTATCTACAGCAAGCGATTCATTTGATATTATCCCTTATACAATATTGTATCTACTTGATACTGACATATTTGTTTCTTTTACCGAATACATACATAAAAATATAATAAAAATAACGCTTCACACTCATAGCCCCACACTAGGATTCCCTGTGTCGTGGGTGCCATGGACAACACACAAAAATAAGGACACACACACCCAGGCAGATATTCAAACGCATCATTCAAATTTTCTCCTCGCTGGGAATCAAACCCAGGATCCATTGAATTGCGGTTCTGTATGGTAACCATTGCGCCTTAATATTATGTGTCGTCAAATAAGTACTTATTTATTATTTACTAGGAAATCGCCCTCGCTTAGCTTCGGGAAAAATAGTAAAAAAAATATAATATAGCCTATGTCACCCGGGGATAGTGTAGCTTCCCAACAGTGAAAGAATTTTTTCAAATCGGTTCGGTAGTTTCGGAGCCTATTCGATGCAAACAATCAAATCTTTCCTCTTTATAATATTAGTTAGTATAGATAAAAAAAATATTCTTTCGAGAACCGAACCTTCACAGTCAGGGTGACATACCATGCTATACCCGTCCGATAAATAAACTTAATATTTTCTCTTCTCTGCAACCGACGTATCGTCACGCCAGAATCTACTGACCCGTAATGATTTGATCGGCTCCGAAAATATCATATTTTCCAGCAACTGAGATGATCGCGTAATTAGCCGATAATTGCTCAATTCAGCAGCGAATGTAGGGCGCCTCATTAGGGTTTTTAATGCGATCGCGTAATCAACCATTCCGCCATTTGCCATTCCGCTTGATAGCTGTTGGGCTACAAATTGTGAGGTGACATCACACAACCCTAAATGCCACTTAAATAGGTCGATTATTTGGGGTTTAAAACTTTGCTTACTTAAACAGTTTGACTACTTTTGTGTGTGTGTGTGTGTGTGTGTGTATGTGTATGTGTGTGTGTGTGTGTGTCAGGACAGTGTACTGAATGAAAATAAATAAAAAAAGAAAAAAGGTACTCTGAGTGTGCCGACAGAAGTGAAAACTTGTATTTTTTGAATCGTCAGGAAATATTTTATCGTGCAGGAAATACTTTTAAATGAAGTGTTTTTTTATTCATTACATTTTTAGTGAATGGCTGCCAACGCCTTGTAAAGGATATGTAAACTACAATCTTGATATTAATACGAGTTGTAAATTAAGTAACTATAGTTCTATACTTCTCTCAAGTCCGATTTACACGTATTAAGTAGTTAAGTAGATAACTAAATTTTAAGTAAATTAATACGTGTAAACGGACGTTTTTTAGTTAACATTTAGTTATCTACTTAACTACTTAATACGTGTAAGCCGGACTTCAGAAATGGCGCCACAGGTACGTGTCAATTAAAATGATTACGGTGTCGCGAGCTGATTGGTTTTATTTATCTCATCTCAAAAATGCCCAACACGCCTAAAGTAGTTTTCGCTTTAAAAACACCATGCGTTGTCGGTCAAGAGAAAGGAGAAAGAAATAAGTTTCCCTCAGGCTTCCAGCTGGAACACGACCAGTCGTTTGAGACTGACTCAAGCAAGGAATCCCTTCACGAAGACACTACTACTGAGTAATTTGCCAACTTCTGACATCTCGTTCTACCAATTGGGGTCAGTATTCTAAGCCTCCCTTACGCGAAATACCTAAATCCACAGACCACACCAGGGTATATGGTCTGTGCCTAAAGCTAATCGTTGAGTCTCAGCCAAGAACTTAATACATACATCTCGACACTTGATCCGTCATGTGAGCCGTCTTCAGGTCTAGATTTATCTTCTTAGGCTAGCCTAGGCTCACCTTCGTGTCTCCTGTAATACACCTCGTGTAATACACGTGGCTATCTCGTGTGTCACGTGGCTATCTCAAAACCATACTATTGGAATTCGCTGGCTTCTGGACCACGAATTTACTTCAATATTTTATTAAAGAATAAAATTTAAAAGATTAAATTATTTTTACTTTATTAGATTGCTTACGGTGGGGTATAAATCGCTTAAGAAGCTATCGCATTCCTCTTATTAATCGTGAAATGTTATTACATTTCCTCACATCTGTTCATCTTTATTCTCAAATAGAACTCTAGCTTAGAAGTTGGAGACGGATGTCTCCAAACACTTTAATTGTGGATTTGTTGGAACAGACCCTACTAGGAAACTTGAGAGTATGTATAGGAAATGTTCGATATGTATACGAAATATGATTTTCACCGAAATGCAGATGCATAAAAATGGAAAACAAACAATATTCTTCTATATTTAATAAGTCTAACTCTTTACGAATAGCTAAGCAACAAAATATTTATGTACCATTATAATTATATTTACTGTTTTAATGTTTACTTTTGTTTAATTTTATAATAAATTGCCAAAGCAAATAAGTACGTGGCTTGCCGGTGGAATCTTTTGAAGAGCGTGTAAAATCTCAACTCGTAGGCAAGGGTTATTACAGCATAGATGAATATTTAAATGCAAAGGATGCATGGAAATGACCAACTAGGCAACCTGATATGCTCAGGTTAGAGAATACATATTTTTGTGATATACATATACCTAAGTTTTATTTTTAAAAGATGTGCTGAGGAGTTCCTTTACGGGTTTTATTCTCTTCCATGACATGCTTTCCGAAAAGACGATAGATAAAAAAAATACGTGCATAAGTGTATCAGTAATACCACGGAACACAGAGACAAGAGGTGGAAATGGTATAAGTGTTGATTAGTATGGGAACCGTTCTAGCCAAAAAAACACAAGTAAATGGATAATCGTATTACTTACAACTAACAAACTTACATTTTGATTGGTTGTTAGTTGTCAACTACGAATAGTCCGAGAAACCTGTTATTTATGTTTGAAAATTCACTTTAATATTTGATGTTAATTCTTATTTTTCAATGTCATATTCAGTGAACTTAGTACCTTTATCAATTAAGATCATAATACTTTTCAAGTTCTGCTATACCACAGCTATACACCGCTAGATGGCAATATTCTACGTAATAAATAATTCTATACTTAATATATAGTAATAAGGTTGACATTGAATTGCAGTTGGTTGTATTACAATGTCAATCTTATTGGAAAATGATTAAATAATACCGTCTTCTGAACGCTAGATGTCGTGACTGGAATCTAATATCAACCTTAAATGTATAGCGGTAAGTTATATTTTTGGTTAATTAGGCCTAGGGATGTGCGTGGTGCTTTTACCGCGTTATCGACAATTATCGATATTTATCGAAACTGGTATACTACAAGGTAATGTTGGTACTTGTTCTTGTACAACTTGTGTGTGTGTATGTGAAAACGTGCTCAAAATTTTGAAAGCTTATATCTATTACAAGGCGTAGACGTGGCCGTAGCTTTTTTATATTAACGTTAGCTAACTAAACAGTATGTCGATAAGTGAAATTTCAATGTAGCTCAACGTAGCTTAGCTATAAAAACAATGATGTGAATTAGGATGAATTTCAACCTTAACGTTATACAAAAAAGGTAAAAAAGAATGCCCATAGCCAGTACTCTCAAAAAAATTATTGTGTCACAATGATTTTTGGACAAAAAATTAAATTAAAATATTTCAAGTATATACCGTATTTTCTAAAAAAATCCTCTTTGAGAATAATTTTCTGAAATTAATAAGTAACTTTACTTCCGTTTTACAAAAGAAAACCATTGGGCCATTTATGTTTGGATAAGGGCCAATCAGAAATATTTTAAGATCCTTCGGGTCAATAGGTTGCATTGATTCCATTATGATTATGATACAACAATAGATGACTTAAGGGGACTGTCAAATGAATTAGAAAATTATTATAATCAGCCAGGAGTAATAGTGTTCTGTGATTATAATACATTATAAACTACATGGCGTTTTGGGACTGTCAAATGAATTTGAAACTTAAAAGAACGACATTACATACGCAATCGACTTTAATACGCCGGCATAGGCTCCATATTACTGTGAGTTTACTATAACCTAAATTCAAACTAATTTTGTTGAAAATCTCGTATTTCCTACAATAGTAGGTTAATAAACACTGACTAAAGTTAGTATGTGTAATTTACAAGACACAAAAATGTTAAAGTCAGTACAGTCATTTCTCCATACTAAATGGGCATTCTCCTTTTGTTCGACCTACAACGTTTAGTAGTAGAACCAATTGCGCCATCTAGTGTCGCCAAGGAATAGTTTAAACACCTTTATTTTCGTGGAATTATATTTCCTAGCTTTGAAGCTCTCATAGCCCGGCGGATTGCGTCGATCCTAAGCGATCGAAGAAGTTAAGCAACAGCGGGCGCGGTCGGTAGTTGGATGGGTGACCGCTAGTCCAAAAATTTTTTGAGCGCAATTGCAACATCCAAACTTACAACCTTTTTGCTTCTGCCCAGCAATGAGTAAGATATACTAAAAGATCACCAGCTGATCTGCCGTGGCGGAAACCGTATTGACGGTCACTGAAACTATGAATTCTTCTTGTAAAAAATGCTCTGAGTATGGTACTAGATTTTACTGGGAACCAATTGATCCGCCCAGTAGTTTTAAGCCAGTCTTCTTTTCTCTATGCGTCTTAAGGAAATCTAAGAAGTAACTATAGAAACCAAAATAAGCATAATATTCAAATAATTATTATAATTATTCATAATAATATTATAATATTGACCAAGTTCACTGTTAGAGATTGCTAACTGGCATTATACTATTTATATGTATTAACTATAGGTTACGAACATATTTTCTCTATAAATAGCCATTTAAACCCTAATCAGTCGGGTCTTGGTCGTATAATATTACATCGTAAATAAAATTACAACACACCGATATCGATAAATTTATCCCATCCCTTCCCGAGTAGCAAAGAATGTTTTCAAAGAATGTTCTGGAAAACAATAGTCGAGTAGCAGTACCATTTAAAACATAAAAATAACCTTATTGCCGTGTAAATAGAGTAGCTTTTTGATCATAAAAATGTATTATTTCCTTTAATTTTATGTTTTGAATTTGAATTAATACAAAATAAATATAAAACTAGGCTTAGCTGTGGGTGGCTGTGGTATGAAACACTGCCATTAAATAAATTCTTAGCTCTGCTATCATTTTTGCACCCAAAATTGCACAATAAGTCACAATAAGTAATATTATAATTTAAGTCAAATTTTAATTTATGTAATGCACAACCGACGCAGCTCAGTGACAGATATGTTATGCGGGCAAGTAAGCGGAGCTACGCTTACTGTTAGTCGCTGTGCCCCGCCTACTTCGCACTTCCACCTCTTGTCTCTGTGTTCCGTGAGTAATACTTACATGGATAAAAGATTTTTTTTTAATCTAAGTAAAATATGTTTTTATAAAATCAAGTTTGTCCCATGCCACGAAAAATGTATCGAAATTGATCTAAAATGAATAATAATATGGATTAGATTCTAATATTTAAATTATATTATGAAATAAGATTAGGTTACGAATTAAACTTGCATGCTACGTTGGTCGGTAACTAACTTATTGGATAATTTGCCTTAGGTACTAGATTGTCTCACAAGACCCCTTCAATCAATGGGCGTGCTACAAAAACCAGTTCTACGAACATTGTACTATTGTTACTAACATATAGAACCGACACCGCGAAACTAATGTTCGCACAATGAATTGTAGCCAAATTGGCTACAGTTTTCAGTGGATTCAGTCGATTTTGAAAAGAGAACCTCACGCGGGACACAAATGTCTGTTCTAGTACTTTAGTATATTAAACTTCAATGTCCACGAACGACTATACATTCGCAAGCTACGTACATAAAATTTTACACGCATTATAGTCTTGTGCTTACTCCTCTTTACATTTTTCCTCTGACCTCTTTTGTAACAAAAGCCCTCGAGGGTAAAGAGAGGGTTTCATACTGACCCTCCGTAATTTTACTAGGTAAGAGATATTATCTCTTAAGTGCTTCACTAGAAATAAAAGATATAAAAGTGTCGTTTTAAAAATATTGGACTTGTCTATAATTTTTTATTAGCTCTGCCCGGAGGTTGAGGATGAATTTTTCATTAGATTAATATTACAGGCTTGGGTACTGTCTTGTTCTACTCTACGGATTATCATTGACTGTGAGATAATATAAATACCTTAGCGCTTTGTCCGAGGCTAGACATCTAGACACGCGGTAGCGTGTCAAGCCAAGTTCAAGCTAACAGAACTGGCAAGCAGCACCGAGTGTAATATTACACGAACCAATTGTAACCACTTTTGACCCCCTCATAACTCAAAAACTATTCCACATAAACCTGATAAATTGAGATTTGCGAAATACATAATGTGCTCGTTTCATAAACACACCTCAAACGGTTATTTAGATATTAACGTTCAAAAATCGTCATTTTTATAAAAAGTGCCCTAATAATGTTCCAGATCTATTCCTGTGTGCTAAATTTCATTAAAAGCCGTTCAGTAGTTTTTGCGTGAGAAAGTAACAAAGATCCGTAAATCTCCACAAACTAGGAATAAGATATCATAGTGTACACCTATTATAATATTATTATTATTAACTGTCCCTCGCTACACTCCGGGACTACTGTCATTAGTCTTACACTCTTATATTATTAGTACCCCTTACATTATTAGTACCGTTGGAAAAAAAATCTTCTGATCAATTTTTTTTATTTCTTATCAACTTTATGGAATCCATTGCGTTAGTAAAATTAAACAGCGCTATTTAAATTTTTTAACCTTTTTATCATCTTGTGTAATTATTTAGGTACTGTTAATGACGATATTATTTTTGTACTTGTTCCAAATAAAAATGTATTTTATTTTATTGTACTTAAATATGCGAGGTACAGCGGCTGATTTAACAAAAGTCGGTGAACTAATTGTATAATTAATAATTTATTATTGAATGTTTAAAGTGACCTTTCAAATTGCAACATTGCAAATAAAATTGTTTACGTTGCGAGCCTCTCTGGGGTGGAAAATTTCGAATCATTTACTACCAATAAAATTAGACGTTATTTCAGTTTACATCTGAAAAAGTGTTGGGGTAGCCCTTTTTAACCGACTTCAAAAAAAGGAGGATGTTCTCAATTCGACTGTTTTTTTTATGTTTGTTACCTCGGAACTTTGGACTGGGTAAACCGATTTTGATGATTCTTTTTTCAATCGAAAGCTGGTGCTTGTCGTGTGGTCTTACATAAATTTGAATGAGATCTGACAATGGAATCCATGTCAAAAACATATAAGTCTTAAATTTGAAGTCTGTTATTTTTATGTTAAAATTTTATTGATTGAAAAACAGCCTAAAAACGTACGTATATTTCGATGAACACAGATATTGAAGCTGCTGCTAATATTATAAATATGAAAGGCTATAGGGATGTTTGTGAAAAAAAAACTTTCGCATAAAAAATACAGAACGACTTAGCACAGCTGTAAACCACGACTTTGGAATAAGATAAAGGATAGTTATTATCCCGAAGAGCACTAGTATCGAATAAAAACACAATGTAACAACAGATAAAACTTTCTAACCTGTCCATAAACATTTCGCTTTATGTAAATGTGATAAAACTGTACATTTATAATTTACAGGTACACAACAACAGGATGCTCCGAAAGGGTCCTTTATTTAATAAACCATGTGAAGTTTGTGAGCCCCTAACGGTAACCTCATAACTGAACCAAATTAGTGATGGGTGAAGTTACTCGTTACAGCGATTATTCGATTACTCGCCGAAATTATTGCTGTAATATGGTTTGCATAATAGTAAGTCATCAGGTTTATGTGTTAATATTTATAATGAATAATTTCCTTCTATTTCATACATCCTTATTTATTTTAAAATTGATTTATTGCTGGATGTTTAAAAGATTATATAAATAAGATGTAGGTGGCCAGTGAAATCTTGCTGATCTATCCATGAGCCACTGAAAGTCCAATGCTAGCCTTAGGCCTTCTCTAATTTACACCTGAGCTTTCTGAATCCAGCGGTTGCCCGCTGTCTTCTTCGGATCATCAGTCCACCTGGTCGGAGGGCGTCCTATTCCTCCTTTTTCCCACCTTTCTAAGCAATTCTTCTATTATGAGTAATCAATGTATTCATTTATGATTATCTTTATTCCCAGAAATAAACGTAAACTTACCTATTTGTAAAAAAACGCAAAAAAGCAGAAAAAAAGAAACGTAGTCACGGCTTTCACACATTCATAAATACCCCTCTAAAAGCGATTATTCGCTAAATCATTCGCGTTAACTCAATTGCTTCCCATCCCTCGCATCCAGTGAGCATCTGATAATCTAATAAAAAATAAAAATAAATAAAGGCAGGGCCGGCCCGTCCGTAACACAATGAGTCAACCGTCCAAAATTTAATTCGTTTCAAAGTTGCCAGTCTAATTCGTTTACCCATTCGGGAAATTAAATAGATGGGTAATTTGGCAGCCCCATTACTGAAACCATTTCGGACGACCTAGGGCGTAAACTAGGGTCAGATTTATTCGTATGGGACATCAATTTATTTGATCTGTTAGTTCCGAATTAAATCAGCATCAGTGGTTGTTTTATTAGTCTATTAGGAGATTAAAGTTTTGATGGATGGGCTTAAGTGCTTTTTTAATTAAATTTCATTATGCATGTACTGTTGACGGGACGAGATGGAAATTTATCGACTGTTAAGGGAGATTTGTGCTCAGAATTTTTAAGTAATCATAAGTAGAAAATAAATAAATAAATATTAAATTTATACTGATTTAACGTAAATAGTAGTAGTGTTTTTCGTTTGTATGTTCTACCACTTATGGGTGGTATCACAGAACATTTAAATAGTAAATGTTCTGTGGGTGGTATTCTAGCTAGCCAAGTAATTCTTATAGGCAAGGAAACTTACCATACCTGCGATGCCCCCCATGGCGAAGTGCTTACGATGGATAGCCTTTCGAAGGGTCCTGGGTTCGATTCCCAGCGAGGCAGAAGTTTTAAACATGTTTATGAATTTCTGTTCTCCGTCTGGCAATGTGTGATTGTGTGTGTGTTGTCCATGGTCCCACGATACATGAAATCTGTGTATGAGCGTCCTTAAGCGATGGCGATAACTTACCATTAGACAATTTATCTCCTTGTTTATTTGTTACAAAGAAAAGAATAATAGTTTTATGTGGCATCAAAGTAACGAACTAAATAAGTACGTGATATGAAAGGAAAACGATCGAGATGGAAGGTAAATGGCTATCTGTCATTAACGTCAAATGTCACCTGATAATGAGTATCCATTGCATTTAAAATTAAAATCTCATCTGCTTCAGTATGATTTAATATCGAACATTTTCTAATTAGTCTGCCTTTTAAGTCAAGAACTGAGGCTAAATATTATGACTAATGTGTAAGTACCCAGAGAGCATTACCCGAATTGAACTGTAGTTCACGTTTAACAGAATTTGTCTAGACTGCGTAAAAAAGTTTACAAGCCTAATTTATAGCTGTTTTAAATGTGTGAACTGTACTTAGTTTTAGTGGCAGCGATATTATTTAATCGGGTTGGCTTTGAAACGCTTATTGGGACGACGTTTTACGAATATTAGAACCAATTTTACATAACTTTTACACCAAAATAGCAAAGCAAAGCGAAACTTCTGTTAGTAGGTATTATGTTGTTATTTCATATAAATTCATTTGAGTAAAGTTTTTAGGTAGATTACTTTGTTAGGTACTTACTTACAATTTTCTTCAGCTTTTCTCGATTAGATACTTATATGATGAAATCATAGTTTTTGAAGTGAAACTTCTTTAGAATCGTTAGTGATTTCAAACCGGATGCAACGGAAAAACGACAGGTAAGATAATATAACCGCTAATTTCGTCTTTGAATTTAACTTCTCCGTAGCTCAATGGTCAGGACGTAGATACACAATACCTGATGCGTAGGTTCGCGTCTCTCAGTATTTCTTTTTTTTTAGGTTTTTTTAGTTTTATTTTTATACTGTTTTTAAATACTTTCAAATGCTCTTTTAAATATTTTCAAAGAATTTATCAACAAAAAATAAGAATTTCATTCTTTCATTCTCTCGATCGACCGACCGATTATACAGACAGTAAAAATGCTAAGTTGTATTTGTTATATCAATAGGTAGGTAACCTACCTTCATTTGATTAATAAATTAGTCTTGGCCTAACCGGTGTTTTATTCACAACATGGTGACAGCGGTCGTGTTAAATTAAAGTTATTTAGTGTCTTTCGAACGATATAGTTGTGAAATAGTGCAGTTAAGAAGTGCGAAGCTAAATATATTACTTGCATAATGGAACACGCGCGCCCACCGTCCGAATTACGTCTTGAAGGCGGCCCCGCGCAGCGAGCGGCCGCGTGGCGGAAATGGCAACAACAGTTTACGGTATTTTTGAAGGCTTCTGGAGTCAACAAGGAGGACACCAGCATTCAAGCGAGCTTGTTAATTAATTTAATCAGCTCCGAAGGTTACGACGTCTACACCACCTTCAAATTTGTAAAGGACGAAAATAAGGAAGACATCGACGTCTTGTTAAAAAAATTCAACGATCACTTCGGGACTAAGGAGAACACAACGATGAGCCGCTTCAAGTTTTTTAGTCGTCATCAGGAGACAGGAGAGTCGATCGACGAGTACGTCACAGCTCTAAAACTTCTCGCGCAGCATTGTGAATTTGAACACCTGGAAGAGAGCTTGATTCGCGATCGGATAGTATGCGGAGTGAGCGACGGGAAGGTTCGCGATAGATTGCTTCGGGCGGAGGAGCTCACCCTGCGCAAGGCGGTCAAGATATGTCAGGCTAGTGAAATGTCTACAGAGGAAAAACAACAGATCGAGGAGACCAAGAACAGGGGCGTTGGCGAGGGAACGTCATCAGCTGTGGTGGATGTCGTACAACGGTACCGAGGCACCCAAGACCGCGGGCCGGCACGGGGCGCACCGGGCGCACCGGGCGCACGACGCGGCGGCGGCAGCGGGGGCGCCTGGCCGCCGGCCGGCAGCGGCGGCAGCCGTTACAGGGGCGCGCGCGGCGGTCCCGGTCCCGGCATGCGTGGTTGTGCTTCGTGTGGAGGAGTGCGGTGCGATGGTGGCTACAGGTGTCCCGCGAAATATACTAAGTGTTTCTTGTGCAATTTCAAAAAAATGTGTCCCTTGCTCCGTAATAAGAAAGTGTATGAAATCGAAGAAAGTAAATTCAGTGATAATGTAGGTGTTGACTTTAGCCCTAGTGTAAACGTAGATGAGGATTTGTACTATGTGTCAACGATAAACGGTAACAAGGTCAAGGACAGCTGTAAATGGTATGAAACTTTAACATTACTTAATACTGCAAAGAAACAAGTATTTAAGCTAGATACAGGATCGGACCTTAATGTTTTATCAGTGAATAATTATTTAAATCTAGGCTTATCATTAACATCATTACAAAGTAATAACATTAAGGCTCAATCCTTTTGTGGCAATGCAATTCCTTTAGTCGGTTCTTGCTATATCGACTGGTTGTATAAGGGGCATGTGTACAAATTGTTATTTGTGGTATGTAGACATGACTGTCAAAGTGTTTTAGGTAAAAACGCGTGCGAAAGTTTAGGTATTATAAAACGTGTGTTATCTGTAGATATTAGTCAGTATTCCGATCTGTTTCATGGCTTAGGAAAGTTACCTGGCCAATATACGATAGTCATAGATAAGTGTGCACAGCCGTCCGTCTGCGCGGTTAGGAAAATACCCCTAGGGGTGCGAGACAAATTATTATCGGAATTAATTAAAATGGAACGGATGGGAGTGATCAGGAAGGTGAGTCATCCTACAGCATGGGTGAATGCGATCGTCGTAGTGGCTAAGAAGGATGGTAGCATTCGCGTGTGCCTCGACCCGCGGCCGCTAAACCGCGTCGTCCAGCGCGCGCGATACCCGCTGCCGAGCCTCACGGAGATCGCGACTAAGTTACAGGGAGCTCGTTACTTTAGTAAGCTCGATGCACGCTCCGGTTACTGGATGGTGGAAATCGATAGCGCCAGTGCTGATTTATGTACATTTGGTACACCGTTCGGAAGGTACCAGTTTCTTCGTCTGCCGTATGGGATAAACTGTGCCTCCGAAGTGTTTCACGCGAAAGTTCGACAGATTTTTGAGGACATGCAAGGTGTCGACTCCTTTGTAGACGACATAATCGTATGGGGATCGAACATGAAGGAGCACGATGAACGCTTGGAGCGGGTGCTCGAGAGGGCGCGTCAGGTTGGTATAAAATTTATTAAGGAGAAGTGTGAATTTCGGGCAACTAGCGTCACGTATCTAGGTCACACGTTCAGCGAAAAAGGTATGCAAATCGATAAAAATAAAATTAAGGCAATCACAAACATGCCGAGCCCCCAAGATAGGCACTCGTTAGAGCGTTTTTTGGGTATGATAAATTATCTAGCGAGATTCATTCCTAATTATTCCGAGATAGCTTCACCGTTGCGCTCCCTGCTAAAGAAGGACGTCACTTGGTGCTGGGATGCGCAGCACGAACAGGCGGCCGACCGTCTGAAGCATCTAGTGTGCGCCGCCCCGGTCCTGTCGCTGTACGCGCCGCGCGAGCCCGTCACGCTGTCGGTGGACGCCAGCTCGCACGCGCTGGGCGCGGCGCTGCTGCAGGCGGGCCGCCCCGTCGAGTTCGCCTCCTGCACGTTATCTGATGCGCAGAAACGCCATGCTGAAATAGAAAAGGAGCTGTTGGCCATAGTGTTTGCATTGGAGCGATTTCATCAGTATGTTTTTGGACGTGGCGATGTGATCGTCGAAAGCGATCATAAGCCCTTGGAGGCACTATTTAACAAACCGTTGGATGCGGTTCCGGCTCGACTGCAACGGATGATGCTTCGGATCCAAGGTTATGATTTTAAGGTGGTATACAAACCGGGGAAGTACATGTACGTAGCCGATGCGCTATCGCGAGCACCCCTGTCGGATAGAATGAACGACAAAATCTCCGAGGAAGTCGCAGACCAGTCGTGTTTTATAATAGAAAATATTCGATTCAGTTCTGAAAAAATTATGTTGATAAAAAATGCAGTTCAGCGTGATAAACAGTGTCAGACTATAATTTCATATATAGTAAACGGGTGGCCGGAAAATAAGTACCAAGTCGATGAATGTGCGCGCGAGTGTTGGTCATATAAAGAGTATTTCGAGTACATCGATGGCGTTATATTGAAGGATAACTTGGTGTTTATACCGAGCAGCCTGCGGAGTGAAATGATCGGGCGCGTGCACGACGGCCACATGGGTATCGACCGGTGCAAGCGGCACGCGCGTGACGTCATGTTCTGGCCGGGCATGGCGCGCGACATCGAGCGCGCCGTGCGCCGCTGCACGGTGTGCGCGGAGCGGGCGCACCGGCCGCCGCGCGAACCCCTCGTTACACACTTCATTCCGGATATTTCATGGGCTAAAGTCGGTTCCGACATATTTCAGTACCGAAGTAGTTACTTTTTGATTTTGGTAGATTACTTCTCAAATTACATCGAAGTAAATAAGTTAGCTAACATCGGTAGTAAGGCCGTAATCGAAGCCATGAAGGACCAATTCGCGAGACATGGAATTCCCGTGGAGCTAGTGAGCGATAATGGACCGGCGTACGCCTCCAGGGAGTTTCGACTTTTCCGAGATCAGTGGGGTTTTAAACATACAACGACGTCACCAAATTATTCGCAATCCAATGGTAGGAGCGAAAGGAGCGTGCAGACTATTAAAAATATGTTAATTAAATCTGTCGAGTCGCAATCGGACTTTCACCTCAGCTTATTAAATCTAAGAGCGACTCCGCGCGATGGTGTTAGTAGTCCAGCGGAGCTGTTGATGGGGCGCCGGTTGAACACCCGGCTTCCAGTCCACGAACAGAAGCTGCGGCCCGCCCGCGACAACACACGAGACTATACAACTATGCTAAATAAACAGGCAACGACTAAGGAATACTATGATCGAGGCTCGCGAGCGTTGTCCGAGTTGGGACCCGGTGATAGGGTAGTGATGCTGGAGGCGGGCAAGCGCAAGCGTGCTATAGTACAGGCGCCGGCCCCGCAGCCCCGCTCGTACTTCGTCACGGACCCATCCGGTCGTCGGTACCGGCGCAATAGGCGCCATCTCATTAAGGTGGCGTCGAGTGACGGCAGTGAGGACGCTCCTGAAGTTGACAGGTGGAGCAGCGCGGAGAGTGAGGCGGACGACGTCGGTGTCACGACGCAGCTGAACCAGGCCCACGCTGATGCACAGCCTTCCCCCCCTTCCCCACCGGTAGAAACGGTATCCGACTCGTTAGATAAGAATATTAATTATAAAAAAGTGTATCGCAGACCGGCGGCTGAGCAAGCACGAGTTAATATAAAACAACTAAGTCGTGAAAATTGTAAATGATGTACCTATTAATTCATTGAAAACTATATTGCATGTTAATACTATTATTATTTTGTTACGAAAGGAATGTAAAATACTTAGGTAATACAAGTAGTATAAAATGAGCTTAATCTTTATAATTCGTGTAACTATTACCTATAAAATAATTTGCAATAATTGATCAATATTCACATTAAATTATGAATTAAATTAATTTGTTGTTAATAGCATTGTAACAAATAAAATGCATTTTTATTGTTACAAGTATATTTAAATCACGATTTATATTAATTAAGGTCAATAAAATTATAATTAAAATATCCATTCAAAATTAAATTTATTGTATCTGTTAATTTGTGTCTTATCTGGAAATTCTTCATTGCTGTAAAACTTAATCATCTAAATATTCATTCATATCAGTACTTATTATTATTATTAATTGTTTGTTAGAAGGGGAAAGATGTTATATCAATAGGTAGGTAACCTACCTTCATTTGATTAATAAATTAGTCTTGGCCTAACCGGTGTTTTATTCACAACAGTATTCATAGATGGCGCGAGGAATAAGATAGAAGATTCGTTTTATTGCTAGATAGATTTTTAAAAAGTGCTAAGTTGTATTCATAGATGGCGTGAGGAGTAAGATAGAAGATTCGTTTTATTGCTAGATAGATTTTTAAAAAGTGCTAAGTTGTATTCATAGATGGCGTGAGGAACAAGGTAGAAGATTCGATTTATTGCTTTTTCATCTCATTATCTTGAAACCAAAATTTTGGAAAGTTTCACTTCTACCACGTGTGAATTGCACACATTTTTTTTTTATTTAACAGTTATTGGTTTGACAATTATAATTTGGAAGATAACAATGTTCAGTAAAGTCGATAAAGGTAAAAAGTGCAATCGACATAAAAAAGATTTCAAGCGGCGTCACCAATAGTATCGTAGTTGGGACAATGATATTATAAGATTTATAAGTAAAAAAGAGGAGATATACAATGTCACTAGCGCGCCGAAGATGAACATCGTAATAGCAGTCAATTGACCTCGTCTGCTCAGTCGCTCTGTCAATACAAGACGATAGGCAGTTTTGTTGTTGTCAGAAGTGCTTGAGATTTGACATACAACGTTAAAATGCCTTCGTGTATTATTGTCAATGAACAAATGTGATTGGTGTAGTGAAACAAAAGATAAACGTGTGTGTTGTAGCTCTTTTCGGAACAGATTTTTTGGTTGATTTGTAAGGTCGTGACTAGGGAATGCAAATCTCGCGAGATTGGGGCTCAAGCGAGATCTCGCGAGATTATGAATAACAATACTGCGAGATCTCGCCAATTTCGAGATCTCGCGAGATTGGCAGTTTTGTGTGTTTTCTTTGCAAATAATCACTATATTTAAATAAATTAGGAAAATAAAAATAAAAATTGTAAGTATTACAAAGAGTATACTTAAGCGCCCTGAAAACGTTCAAATATATTTGTCAAACTTTACGTTTTGTTTGTACGTTTTCATCAAACATCAGCGCACAATACCAACAAGTTTGTCAAACAAGACTTCACTTTCAAAGCAGTTTTCGCCGTGAAGTGACGCTCCGACGTTCAGATGAGTAACGTGGACAAAGCATTTCTTGCATTAACTTTGGCAATATGTATAAAAAAGAAGTAAAGAAGACGTTGGACACGAGAATGGTTAAAACTAAGAGATAGATTTACTCATGAAAATTTTTTTTTATATCATTATAAGTTAATGCTTGACTACAATACCACCTGATGGTAAGTGGCGATGTAGTCATGGATGGTAAATCGCATTAACTTAGTAAAAGCCTATTCACTCTTGCCTTGAAGACACTCACATTGTAATCGAGCGGAAATAAATAAAAAAATAAATAAATAAATAAATAAAAATAAATAAAAATTGCTGAATGAAATATTGCGCACAGACCCAGATGACTACCGTAACTTTCTTTAATGAACAATAAAACATTCAACGACTTGCTAATGTTAGTTGGCCGTCTAATAGAAAAAAAAACAATCATGCGACAATCTTTTCCAGCGTCTCAAAGGCTATCGATAACGCTTCTTAAAGATTTCTAGCAAGTGGAGCCGATTTTGAAGATAGAAGGGATATAAATTGTAATAAAATACTCCTTGTCACTCAAATCAGACATTTTTTCGCGCGAAAATGGCGAGTTTGTTTGGCAAACGTACGCCGTCAATCAAAATCTTCAAACATACAGCCAAACACGTAGTTTGCTTGACAAACATGTCAAACATGACCACAGACTGTCAAATAATTTGCCAAACACGTAAAATTTGACAAATTATTTGAGCGTTTACAGGGCGCTTTAGTAAGACTTTTATGTACCAAACATTGTTTGACGTATCTGTCTATAATTTTTTAATAAACTTCTTAATAGTAAACTTTGACGTACGTAGCTATCAATAACAAATGAAATAAACTACCAGTCTTCTCTTCTAATATCAATCAAAAATCTTTTAGTAATAAAACAGTTATTTTATAACAAACAAAATAACGAGAAGTAAAAAAAAATAAACTAATTGACTAAGTTGACTTGACTTATTATCGATTAAATAAAACTATATCTACTCAATAGATCAATTAGATATTAGAGATTAATTAACAAAATATAGCAATCAAATGAAAGATTTGTTCCGCCTCCCGCGCACCGAACGAAGCCGACAAATCGCAGCTCCGTCCGTGTCAGTCCGCGCTTCGAATAAGACGATTTTATGCTCGAGTGCAATCTCGTTAATCTCGCGAGATCTCGCCCTGTTTTTCGTCCGAGATCAATCTCGCTAAAAAAGGCCGAGATCTCGCGAGAACGAGATCTCGCGAGATCGAGATTGCATTCCCTAGTCGTGACGCATCTATATTTTTTAAATATCATTGAGTTGGAACAAAAAAATTACTGTGGTAGGTATTATGTTTATAGTTACCTATGATTATTTATTTACCTTAAGCAACTACGAACCGTTAACTAGCATTCACTTCCCAACCCATAACCTAAGACGTTACCCAGACCACAGCAGACCGACGGCGTTCCGTCAATATTTGATGAGCAGTGCAAACGTCGCCTACTGCAGCTAAGTTTACTTCAATACCTAACGCTAACGTACAACAACGGTAGGCATGTATTTACATGTAACTAACTAACACTGTAACTATTAGCTGAAAACGGTTTATTTGTGAAAACAACAAAGTACTCTTAAATCTGCTACGGTGAGTTGTTTTAATTCTAATGAAGAACTTTATATTATAGTTACATACATTTTGACAACAAGTTTCGAAGAATCACCTGAAGACGGATCTCGTGACATTGACATTGGATGACCATACACGATCAAGTTTACTTATCATGATTGCAGTTTGACTTGATGCGGCATCCAGTAAACTTGATGGTATGGCTATCTGGCTATACAGCTACCTCAAGCAAACTGGATGCCGCATCAAGTCAAACTACTAACCTGACAATTACATTTGATCGTGTATGGCCAGCTTTAAAAGCTGGCAAGTTTGACTTGAGGTGGCATCCAGTTCGCATGAGATAGCTATTTATGGTCAGATACACCGTCAAGTTTACTGGACGCCTTGTCAAGTCCGCTTCAAACTTGACAAGTATACTTGATCGTGTATGGCCAGCATAAGACTCGTAGTTATGTTTTACTCGTATGTATGTTAATGTCGGTGTGTAACTTCGACCAATGATACGGATTATAATGATTATAGACGTCATTACCATGACAACATTTAGACGAAAAATGTGACAGTATTAAGTACATTTTTATCAGCAGGATAACACTTTAGTTAATCAATAAAAGATATTTTACCTTTAACAATTTTTGAAGTGAAACTTCTTTAGGCGCGACTTGGGAGTAACTCAGATTATTTTTCGGATGGAAGTATTCAACGGAAATAAGGCTCTAAAGTCTATAGTCTGTTAAATGTGAAATGAAAACAAAACCTTAAACAAAATTGAAGTACACAAACATAATTCTATTAAGATTATATTGTTTCTGTGACAAGTCTACAGTTTTATATTAATTTTTGTAAAGTAGTCAATAAATATGAGTCAAGTGTTTATTTTACGAGTAAATTAAGTTTAGTTTTTTTGGTAATATGTGTCACCAAAGACTAAGAAGTCGTGCGTAAAGAAACTTAGTAATCGTAAATAGCAGCGATCAGAGCGAAGTTAGCTCGGTCAATATTGGCCGCGCTGTTCAAACAATGTCGGCTGCAGCCCGCTCGATGTACTTCAAAGGATACTAATACTAACTGCTCTGTGTAAATTATTGATGGTAATGCCAACTCATAGAAGGAATTTACAAGCTTACTAAGCTTACAAACACCACAAATTCCTGAAACAGGTTTCCTTTGGTGATTCAAAAACAGAATAATAAAAAATTACGGGTTCCATACTACTAGTAATAATATGTACCCCAATGGTTCCAGGCAATATTTATGTGATTTAAAACTGGCTCATTTTAATTTTGTAATTTTAATTCGATTAGGTTCTAGTAAATCAAATCTTCAAAAAGTAATAAAAATACATGGCCTTAAAAAATCTTATAAGTTGAAATAAGGGCCTAACTTTTTATGCTAATCCTATTAAAACTATTGAATATAAAATCGAACCAAAAAATTTATTCATAATTTACAGCGAATTTCTTTTGAGTATTTTTCTTAAATAAGTAGGTACGTTTTAACTATAGACCTATATGTATACCCAATGATGTTTATTAAAGATACGTTATACCCTTAAAAATTAAACGAAAAATCTGTTCCGAAAACAGCTACGACACACTGCGACCAATCAGCGCTTGTTAAATTATGTAAAAGGGATAGCATTACTAAAACCATAATAGTGAAAAAGACAGCTAGTGTTTGTCGCTCGCGTCACAAGTACCTTACGTTCGGCTGGCGCCAAGCTGGCGCGCTGTCATGCCGCCATACTTATTTTGTTAGAGAATTATTGAAATGAAATAAAATGCAATAAATCATGATTCCTTACTTGTGGTATGTTATTCCATGAATTTTATTTTTTTTACGTAAGTAATTAGTGCATTTACGCATAACACACGAAGGCATTTTAACGCTGTATGTCAAATCTCCAGCACTTCTGACAAAAATAAAAGCGTGCGTATCGACAGAGTATTGAGAGAGCGACTGCGACTTGCGAGTAATGCGAGCAAGCGTGGTCAATTGACTACTCTTTCGCTCTTCGCCGTCGGCGCGCTAGTAACCCATCTACCTCTTTATACATATAATATCATTGTGTATACCTATACTATACTAAATAGGTTGTTCAGTACTAAAAAGATGGACACCTTACTTACTAAAAAGAAGACCCCAAGTGGTGCCAAAGCATTTTATTTATTTATTTATTTATTTAAACAGAACCACCAACAAAATTACAATGTAATACATGATTTTACATTTCAGACCTAGTATCATTTTAGTCGGCTACGAGCAAGAGAGACAAGTAAATGTCATGTTTTGAAAAACCCCGACCGTTCAGTTTCCATTATTTACATTTGAACTTTGTTTCAGTTTATTTAAATTAAAATTGACAAGTTACTATATTTTTACTTACATTTTTCAAAATTATTTAATGTAAAATATTTGTTACCGCCGCGCCGTCTTGAACCGAACTTTACCAAACGAAGCGCTGTCACAGAGTATGAAAAAATAGAAAGATAGATGCGGAAATAGCTAACTATCTATTTAATTGTGCCACGTGATGTTCAATACATATAATAAAACTGGCTTACTTAATATTTGTTTTAGATATTGGATGTAGGTACCTATTGAATTCACAAAAATGCTCACTTGTATTATACATATGAAGAATTTTCATGGATCTATTAACCTATATAAATATTATGATGTTAAGTAAAAGTGTGGCCTGGCTTCAACCCATTAATGACCCACTACTGGGCACGGGTCTCTCCTCTTAAGGAAGCCTAGAGCATACTCCACCACGCTGCTCCAGTGCGGATAGGTGGAGGAGTTAGTGGCCAACCCAAGTGTCGGAAGTTTTCAAGCCGCCTGAGGGCCTCCAACATCGCTTAACGACTGTTATCTTATGATAACAACCGGGACCGACCGCTTTACGTGCCCTCCGAAGCACGGAAACGCTCAAGAATTTTTTGCCACTAGCGGTCACCCATCCGACTACCGACCGCGCCCGCTGTTGCTTAACTTTGTCGATCGCTAAGGATCGACGCAAGCCGCTGGGCTATGAGCGCTTCAAAGTGTGGCCTACATTCTGGTAAAATGACCCAGATCGGTCGGGAACGATGAGTGACTTAGTATCTCTTGGGTAGTATCACCATAAAAAACAAATACGAGCTAATTTCGGCGTATCGAAACGAGTAATGCTTCTAAACATAATTCAATTTTTCAGTCAGCGGCGCGTTTTATACTTTTCCCGCCAAATCCGCTGTCAGTTGTCAACATGAATAATTCTTTGTTTTAGGAAGCAAATATAGAGAGACAATGGCTTCTGAGAAGATAAATAATATTAATTTGCCATTTCAAAAAATAAGAAGATGTAGTTATATTATTACGTTGAACAAATAAATTTTAACTTCACACAATATGGCGACTATTACCATCGAAGTATTATTACTAGCGCATAGAACCGACACCGCGAACACAATGCATTGGCGCCACGTGGCTTCAATCTTCAATGGATTCGTTCGATTTTGAAAGGAGAACGGGGGCTCAATTTTGAAAATGGAACCTCCCGGGCGGGACACATTTTGTTCGAGATGTCTGTTCTATGACATTATACTTCAATGTTTGGGTAGGGTAAATAATAATCTTATAATTATGAATCGTTTGTTTATTCACCTAGCTCTAAATGTGAACCACAAGTTCGTCAGATCAGTAGCTACACAGGAAATTGTTTGTAAAATTCAGATAAGCATACACACACACAAATGAAGAAATTAAAAGTAGTATATATCTATTTCGCAAGTAATTCCATAAAAAATATGATTAAACACAGATAAAACTAACTTGCATATCCATAAAATCTTGATCTTCCATAAATGGATATCACAAAAGTGTCAGTCTCCATGAAAATTCAATAGGAAATTAAAACTGAATATCCTTTGTCTTTCAGCTAGAACCTTTCGTGTTGAATTATTTCCACATTTTTTCCTATTTTTGCATTTCCCGTGAGAAAATAAGATGGAGATAAAACATGAACGTTGCTGTGAAGAACAGGGCCACGACTCTTAATGAGGAGGAGGCGAAGTCTGCAGAATTGCGGAGTCGAGGGTTTAAGGTACATGGACGATGAAACTTGACGACTTCTTTCAATGAAACGGATTAATGAACTCATTTTATCTAAGTATGAGGGCTTATAGTTCGATGGTGGCAATTGTGGATGATTGACCGAGTTACGGCAGGTATTACTGCCTTACTGACGAAGTGTTGTTTTTTAAATGATCCAGACAAGGTAGAGAAATTTAGTAGGAATCCTATTAATATTATGTGATAGTTTGTGAGGATTTTTGTATGCGCGTGATGAAAGGACAAACACTAAGTACCTTACTTAATGTTTGTCCTTTCATCACGCGCCGTTTGTACGAATTAAGATGGCAAAACTTGGCACACATTATATATCAGTCCAGTATTAGATAATAGGGTACATTTTATCCCGGTTGTTTGTCCATGGTACCACGACACAGGAATCCTAGTGTGGGGCGATGAGTGGGTAACTGGGTACTACTCAGCTAGTAGGCAAGGGATACTATAGTATAAATGAATATATAAATGACAAAGACACCTGGAAACTAATGCCGCATCCAGTTCCGCGTATGTAAGACCATATGATGTAACCTTTATTTTAAAAGATGTGCTGAGGAGTTTCTTTAGGCTTTTCTTCTCCTCCACGACAAAGCACCTTCCGAAAAGCCAAAAAATGACGTGCATAAGTGTATCAGTGATACCTATATGAATAAAATATTTTGACTTTGACTTTGTAGATTTATAATATCCGCAGGCGAACAATGATATTTAAAAACTATACATACGTCATACCCTTACAAATCAACCAAAAATCTGTTCCGAAAAGAGCTACAACACACACACGTTTATCTTTTGTTTCACTACACCAATCACACTACAATAATACACGAAGGCATTTCAACGTTGTATTTCAAATCTCAAGCACTTCTGACAACAACAAAACTGCCTATCGTCTTGTATTGACAGAGCGACTACGAGCAGACGAGGTCAATTGACTGCTCTTACAATCTTCATCTTCGGCGCGCTAGTGACATATCTACCTCTTTTTTTACTTATAATATCATTGCAAGCGAACGACACTTACCATCAGGTGTTTCGTCTGCCTGTTGGTTATTTACATTAAAAACTATTCGTATTTAAGTTTTAAGCGCTTTATGGTACTCCACGCAAGAGTTTAATATAAGTCAGTTTACAGCACAGATGCAAATCATAATTTTATTGTTATTTTACAAGGAAACTGTTCATAACAACTGTAAGGGAGCCAGTGTTGCACTAATGACTCAATTCAAAGTTTAGTGATGTGCTGACTTTTATCGATATCGATATCCTGTATCAATCAGAACAAATATATTAGCTTATCGATGTGACTGATTGATAGCTTTCCTTCAGCCATTAGCTCAGATGTAGTTAGTAATTGTAGTGATCATTAGTAAAAAGTCACATTGCTGACCGAAAGATTTTGGGTTCAACAGGGATGTTCACACTAATTGTAAATTAATATACCAATAATAAATTTATGTTTAAAGTATTAGTGCTAACATATAACGGCCTAAAATCTTTCTTTTATCGAAATCAGTCACAATAAATTAAATATCATTAATTTAAAATGTTATAAATAGTACTCACTGTCACGTGACCTTAAATGCCATTTTGAGAATATGACGTCATTTTTCGTATTTTAATAGCAAATTCAACAAACTTCATTAAATCTTTTTCATCGTCAATCTTCATTAAACTAGTATCGAATATCGGTTAGTGACGTCACCGTCAGGTGACAAGTGATTTTTGGTGGGTTTGATAATGATTTCTGTTTATTCAAAATTACCTTGACAATTAAATTAAGAAAATTATGGATATTGTTTTTTCTTACTATACTCATAGTAGATAATATATTACTAGTGTATAATTAATGTTTTAAAAATAATTATAAGTCGATTTACCGATATCGATAAAAGGAGCATCACTAAAAGGATTGTAAAAATCAATGTATTCAAGTTTAGGGTGGGTATACCCGCTATAAAATACCGACGCCTGCAAACGAGGCTTGTGGCTACCCATGTAGCCTAACGAGTCAGGTTATATTATACAATTATACTTAACTACATAGTATAAAGCTGTATAAAACCTGTGCCATAATCTCTTGTCTGAACGGAAGAATGTTAAGAAGATACTTGATGCATTTTTATGCGAATAATACCGATAGATAGGTAAGTAATTCACGAGTTTTTGGGTGTATAATTTACTTATAAAATATATAAATTCTTAACTTGTAGATAAAAATAATAAAATACGTAATTTATACGTAATATGAAGCGCTCATAGCCCGGCGGCTTGCGTCGATCCTATTTGATCGACAAAGTTGCAAAAAATTCTTGAGCGTTTCCGTGCTTCGGAGGGCACTTAACGCCGTCGGTCCCGGTTGTTATCATAAGATAATAGTCGTTAAACCACATCGGAGGCCCTCGGGTGGTTTGAAAACTTCCGACACTCGGATTGACCACTAACCCCTCCACCAATCCGTACTGGAGCAGCATGGTGGTCTCTAGGCCTCCTCAAGAGCAGAGACCTATGCCCAGTAGTGGGCCATTAATGGGCTGAAGCGAACGTAATTTATGAATTCATACTCGATTGATACCATACATCATTTAATAGCCTCTCCTAATTTAAAGCGATACTAATCTGAATCAAAATAATTTAGTGATTATGAGATTTGTGCATTGCAGTACAAATGTTAACACATATTTCTAGTAAAAATAGAAACAGCTAATAGTAAAGTTAACGTCGATAAAAGTTTAAAACTGACATTATTCACATAGAGGGCACGACTCGCGTATTACAGATGTTTGTGCATTCGTAATCCAGGAATTGGATTAAAAATTAAACGATTCAATCGCTTTTTTCTAGGTAACTGGTCGGTTGTTTTGTATTCTCATAGTCAGACTTTTTTTTCATTTAACTTGCATGCTATTTAATTATAAGGCCTAGTTTAGAAGTTTGCGTTACATGTAATTTTGTAAATGAGTCTAAATAAAGAAATAAATATAACTAGCCAGCAAACGATTTGATGATGCAACCGATGGTAAGTGGCCATGGTTGCCCATACTGAATATGATACACCTATGAACGTAAATTTTTGAAGTTATACTACTTTTGGCGCGATGGAGAAAAATGATGAGAGTGAATTTTTACGATGCGCGCGCACACCGACACCTAAATTCTACATCGTGAAGTTAGTTCTCGGTGGCATGGTATTATAATAGTTCTCGTAATAGAACATAGATGGTGTTTTTACAAGTATGTAGATACAAAATTAATCACAGATGGCGCTTAACACATATAGTTTGGCTATAGAGATTCGTAAATTAAATTATTTCAAAATATTAATTAATTTTTATTTTTAATATTTCTGTTTTTGAATATTGTATTTTGAAATGATGCTTCGTGTTCCAGCTGGGGGTTTGAGAGTCAGTTCTTTCTTTCTTTCCCTCACTTATTTTCAGTCGGCAACGCATCGGAGATACTTTTGGCGTTAATGTCAATGGCAAAGGGTGACACCAACAGGTGGCTCATACTTAAAAATACACCAATGATCGAATTTTATATTTATTTTATGTCCATAATATTCTCAAGCATTTCACAGATCAGGTGCAGACAGGCACCCTAAATAAATTTACGCGTATTTTTCCATATTCCTGAGGAATATTCTAATAAGAATATTAGGAAAATAAGATGTCATGTAGGGACGAGACGCGAGACATTTTATGACAGCGTTTTGTGAATCATGAAGGAATTGACGTAGCTAGAAAAAAATGCAAATGGTTTTCCCAAGCAAATAGTAAATAATAAAATTGTTAACGGGCATTATATTCTCTTTCTTTCGCCGTTTCTTTCTCATGTAAATAGTCGATGAGCGAGTAGAGGTGATGGAAGGTGGTAATCAGTAACACCTTGGGTATCAATGTTGCGTTGGTGGCCAAGAAAGAAAAGAAGAAGGAGAGAAAGAACTTCGTCCCAAGACCCCAGCCGGAACACGAGGAGTCGTCTGGTGGCTGACTCCCACAAGACTCAAGCTAAGCCAGGTATCCACCATGAAATGGGTTGGCCTCTGTCGCCTCTTATGGTACCCATTTTCGAACGATGATAAATTCAAAGTAGTTTACGAAAATACAACTGCATCGGTTAGCAATCAGGGTTTGAAAGAAATTGTAAACATGAGTGGGTATCAATACAAAGACAAAAACAATAATTTTGAGTTAAGTTTTATTTGTTTACTTTTTATAAAATCTCACGGAAATTATATTTTGTGACTTATAGTTTAATTTATCTTAAGATTGTGTTAATTGTGAAATGTAACATTTTTTGGGTTAACTTAAAGTTATATCTTAGTTATTTCTGTGTGGAGAATATTAATTAACATACATTATATATTTTATTTCCCTCCACCAATCCGCACTGGAACAGCGTGGTGGAGTATGCTCTAGGCCTCCTCAAGAGGAGAGACCCGTGCTCAGTAGTGGGCCATTAATGGGTTGAAGCCATATATTTTTATTCCTTCAAGCGACTCTTAAGTAAAATAGTAAACAAACCCAGATATTAATTGTGATTGTACGTAAAAAACCTTTTATTTATTTTTATTATTTTTAAATTGCCCCTGTTAACATCAAAAGACCCGTAACATTCTCATGGCATAACCAAAATTCTTTGTGTAACTAACCAATTTGGTTTAGCCCGAATTAATTTTGATTCATTTAACAAAATTCATTCTCATTTAAAAATTTTATCTCAGGCTCACAGCGACTTAAAAATTTAGTAGTGCCATGGTTTCAAGAATCAGTAAACCATTGATTATTTTCGAGTAAGACCGACCTTAGTGAGTCACTGTCAAGCTGTGAGGTCGCTACGGGTGGCATACAATCACCAGGCTTACTTGAACTACCTCGCCCCTCCCTTTTAAGTCAGCAAGGGCTTACCCAGGTAGCCGCTTCAGTTCCTTAGAGGCCTTACTAAACTAGACGTGAGTGCTGTTGTTCTGGTTATCATCAGGAATTGTCTGCTTTTTAGCAACCTTATTCACCGTTCGACTTTGATCCCTATGCCATCGTATCTAGATCGGATTCATGTGGGATGGGTATGGTACGAAATGGTTTCTTGGAATAAATTGTGGTGTAATTACTGCTTTGACCCGCTACCGTCATGTGAAATATGATAAGTTGTTTGTGTTTTAACGTAATGGAATGGTGACAGTTTTTATATTTCACTTTATTGTTGAAGCTTTTTGAGTTCCTCGAAATACGCTATGTGTGGGAATAACGTTTGATTACTGAAAGTGTTTGCTTTTTATAAAAGATCTTAGGCTTAAAGTTGCTTATGGGCATATGGCGCGAATTGCTCGTATCTGTTATCTAACCATAGATTCAATTAGTTCATCCCGACAGCAGCAGACTGGACTTAGATTTAAGATGGATTCAAACCCTTCCATCCCATATGGCTTTAACCCATTAATGGCCCACTACTGGGCACGGGTCTCTCCTCTTTAGGAGGCCTAGAGCATACTCCACCACGCTGCTCCAGTGCGGTGCGGTGGAGGGGTTAGTGGCCAACCCGAGTGTCAGAAGTTTTCAAACCGCCCGAGGGCCTCCGACATGGCTTAACGACTGTTATCTTATGATAACAACCGGGACCGACGGCTTTACGTGCCCTGCGAAGCACGGAAACGCTCAAGAATTTTTTGCTACTAGCCGTCACCCATCCGACTACTGACCGCGCTCGTTGTTGCTTAACTTTGTCGATCACTTAAGATCCACACAAGCCGCATAGCTATGACCGCTTCATATTCCATCCCATATAGTCTGTCTGTAACCTTGAATAAGTAGAATCCGTTCCTAAACATAATTATCTATTTTTTGGTTTTTTACCTACAAAAAATGACATGCAGTACAAAATCTTGAAAATAGACTAAAACAGCAATGACCATAGACAGAAGATCTGAAAGATATAAATAAGCTAGTATAAAGGTATTTTATTCAGTTTCTTACTCTAATTCAGTAAATAATGCTGTTCAAAGCAAACCGTCTTCGTTCACGAATGAATTCGTTTTTTCGCATCTCAATACAGGCAAACATTCGAAATACTTGTCTGGGGACGGTAGAGCGAGTGAGAAAATGTAAAAAATGTGACCCTCCTTGTTATTCACCGGAGATCGCGGTCGCAACATTCCTAGGACCCTGCGTTAGAATACCAAGTTGACGGGATGTGTTCAGAGATGCCATGGTTTTTTACTTGTACCCGGGGTATGTATGAGTATATTACTATACAAGTAGAAGTCAGAAGTATGTATGTAGATTAATCTGTATATATAAAAGGCAAAAGTGATTGACTGATGTATCAACGCACAGGCTAAACCCTTAGGGCTAGAAACTTAAAATTTCGCACACGTATTCCTCTTATGATGTAGGTATTCAAGAAGCAAGGATTTTTCATAATTAAACTCCCATGGGGGATAAAAGTTTATATGTTAAAGAACAACGTCTGCCGGGTCAGCTAGTTGAATATAAATTGGTAAAGTTAATAATAGTCATAGTAGTTTTTACAGTTTATAATGAAGTAGCTGAAAGGAAAACTTAACTATTTGTAAAACGTATGTGGAATTAAAGAGGATTTGAAGAAGAAATATATATGTAAAATATTATGTGACAAAATACTTACTCGCACGGGAGCAACCTTGACCAAAAAACCACTGGTAACGCCTGCTCTGTGGCGTGTATCCGAGTATCCGTACTAGATACCTAGTTTCTAGGTCTATACCTAGTATTTTCCGAGTCCCCGCTTCCTTATTGGTCGGCAACGCGTCTGTATACTTACCTTTAATATTACTAATGTACATGAGCGAGGGCTAATGACGTAAAAACAATTCGTAGTGATCTTGCGGCTTGCGGGCCAAACTTTTATTTCTTTCTTTCTTTACCTGTCTTTCTTGGTCGGCAACACATCAGATACCTTTGGTGTCACTGATGTCCATGAGCGATAATATACACCTGATGGTTCGTCACCTGGATTGATGGGTTTTTCCATAAAATAAACTTAGCTACCTTAAGTAAGGTGGGTGGACCATGGAAGGCCATGCTCCTTGTAAGGCCAATTATTAAAAAGTCGTATTTATTGCCATTCAATGACAATTTCCTTCCACTTACACTAACATCCATCGAATTCAAGTACACAGACGTGGCGGCGAGTCCCTCGCACCGCTATTTTATCAATGCGGATCCACTCTTTGTTGACTTCGGTCATCGATGTTAAAATTGTTATATTTGCTCTTAGTAAAATGTAAGTTTTCAAGCAAATAAACTACTGTTTTCTTTATTTTTTTTACTCTAAATTGATAATATAAGGATTTGCTACGGCACTGAAGAAAAAAATATTACTTTATTTCCAATACAATTAAAATATTGTAGGTTTTCCTAGGAAAGCCAATGGTTCCTTGTAAGGCCGATCAAAAAGTTGACAGTTTGGCCTTGCTAGGGCACAAGCGTCTTTCTAGGATCATCTAGAAACTATGAAAATATTAACACTTAGTTTTTACTTGTAAATAAATATCTGGAAATTTAAAACAATGTGCAAGTTAATATAATTGCTACCACTTAGGTAAAGACCCCCAATTCCGAGGTGTTCTAACATTTCGGCCTTACAAGGAACAGACCCTTAAGAAGGCCATTTTAATCAGTTTTATATTTTTATTATTTTACTATAAAGGTTATTGGCAACTTATTTGATTTCGATTTATTACTCATTTATATTATTTTTAAAACAATTACACAAATACATTCTTAGTTTTACGATAGAGTTCTAGTAATGTTCGTTGATTATTTTTTATATGAATATATTATGGTAGGCATTTAATATTCCGTTTTAATGAAAGACCTTTTTATGTAGTTTAAGTATATGTAGATATTTTGATTGTCACAATGTTAGTTTTAAGTTAAACGACTGATTTACTATATTGGCCTTATAAGGAGCCTTGTTCCTTGCAAGGCCATTTGGCAGAGGTTATTTAAACTTAAGTTTATTAAATAATGGTTAAACCTTTTATAAAAAAAAATGTTTTATATAACACATAATAAAACAAAGCGATACTTAACGATTTGTTTGATTCATTTAACTAGTAAATAACGAAGTAATGACTGTTTAATCGTTAGAGTGGCCTTCCATGGTCCACCCACCTTAGATCTTTTCGCCTAAGTAGGGTACAACGTTCTTATATGGGGCTCGGTGTACGTTTTTGAATAAATTACCAAGTCAATGTGTGATTTACCTATCCAAAGGCAAAGCTTAAGAAATATGTGAAATCTTAGCTAGTAAGCAAATGATACTATAGTATAAATCAATATATTAATTACAAAGATGCCTGGAAATTAGTGTCACATCCAGTTGCGCGTAGGTTAGAACACACTATGTAACTTTTTATTATTTTAAAAGATGTGCCGAGGAGTTTCTTTACGGCTTTTTTTCTCCTCCATTACAAAGCACCCTTCCGAAAAGCTGGTAGATTAAAAAATTACGTGCATAAGTGTATCAGTGATACCTTTATGAATAAAGATTTTGAATTGATTTGATTTAGAAAATAATACTATTGAAATACTACTTGAAAAGATTCTCCTGATTCAGTCAAACAAGTTTGGGGGCAAATGAGGCGGTAATGGAAGAAAAACTCGGTAAGCGAACGCGGATAAATCTTGATACTTGGATGTTGTTGAACGGGACAAATTATACTATCAAATACAGTAATGTAATGGAGTTCCTGCGATTGGTTCTTTATTAAGTTACATTAGTTTTGTAATTTGTTATATGGGTGATTAGAAGTAACATTTTAGGGGTCACCAGTTGGTAGTTAATATATCTATTACTTACGTTGTAGATCGTTTTTAAGTTTGCTTAATGAAATCCTGAGATAATTTTTTTAAATGTGGAAATTTTCTAAGCTTCCCGTGTTTAAACTCTTTTCACTATGTTGTTAATGGTGAAAATTGACGAGCCATCGATAAGTTATCAACGAATTTTCGTTCAAGAAAACAACGGGAAACCAGCAAAGTCCACCACAAGCACATTGACTCAAACTCAAGAATGGATGGATCCCTCAACCTCTTCAGGAAACTGATTGAGTCAACTACGTCTCCAGAATTGTCAAGTTAATATTGAACGGAATCACTTAGGTATTAGATTCTCTCGAACATAAACTTGTTGGATACAACGTTTTTGTATTACTTTTATTCAAGTCTACTTTTATTGAAAATCTTCAAGCACTAAAGAAGCTCATATGTTTATTCGCTATAACAAATAAGTTTATTTCTCCAGCAATAAAATTCTTCCAGTATTTCCAATGATTCAAACCTCTTCACGGACCAGGAAAACATACATTCATGGCAGTTTTTCTCTCTTATATCTGAACGTCTACACTCTACGGTCTTGCACGAGACTTTCGATATCGCTAATGTTTCGTGGTTATTTGTTAGCATTTTGTGGTACTTGTTAACGTCATTAAATACGCAACATTTCATACAAAAATCAACTCATTAAATATTTATTTTTAATATGTATTTCAAATAATAAATCTAAAA
The DNA here is from genome assembly GCA_963932265.1 of Thymelicus lineola. Classification (NCBI taxonomy): domain Eukaryota; kingdom Metazoa; phylum Arthropoda; class Insecta; order Lepidoptera; family Hesperiidae; genus Thymelicus; species Thymelicus lineola. Next base: position 727,914 of record OZ010707.1, on the reverse strand, counting down.
TATCAACGTACAATAAAACCAGAATCTACAATGTTTCACCCCGTTTTCGACTTTGACGACAATGATTGTAAAAGCTTAATTTTATTGATAAATAGAATCATTAATTTCTAGTAACTTTCCGTTTCAATAAATGCTTCTTCTATGATATTGTCGTCACAGAATATTAACCTCAAAATAAAAGTCAGTGAATATCGTAAATAATCGATGTGTTTCTTGCAAAACTTCCAAAAATCATCAGATAACATCGTTAACAACGCTATCGATAATTGTTCGTGTTCGGCCTTCAACTGGAGTTAAACTGAAAAACCAATTTAACCTCTGAATTAGCACCTCCCAGTGCCTCGAAATTAGATGTGGAGTCGCCACTTTTATATTTTCATTTGTAAAAATTCCATTGTAGATTTTCCTGACCAGGCGATTTCAATTACTGCGCTGAGCGGAGTAAGCACGCTAATATAGAAGCGGCTTTTATTTGGAATATTTATCAGAATAAACTAGTAAGAAAAAATTAAGTAGACCACTTACATATAAGTATGAAACAATTGATACGGGGTATACACTTTTTTGAGTTCGGTCGCAGAAAATCCAGGGAGGATTTACCACCTAACTAGCACAATCATTATATTATACGCTAGCGTTCTGTCCGCGTTTTTACCCGCGTTTTCCGGGATAATAAGTATCCTATATCTTATCCCAGATCATGATCTACCTTTGAGCTGAATTCTGAAGCTGAATGAAAATCCGTTCAGTAGTTTTTAACCGACATCAAAAAAGGAGGAGGTATTCATTTCGACTGTATTTTTTATGTTTGTTAGGTACCTCAGAACTTTCGACTGGGTGAACCGTTTTTATGATTTTTTTTTTAAACAAAAGCTGGTACTTGTCATGTGGTTCCACTTAAATTTGAGCGAGATTTGATGAGTATTTTTTGAGTTATTCCTAATGTTGAATTTTTTTTCCTATTTTTGAATTTTGAATTTTTTTTCAAGAATTATTGCGTGAATGATTAACAATATCCATACATCCTTACAATCTTTTACATTCATAATATAGTAGGATTCCACGTCCATACTAAGCAGCTCCCTGTAAGGCCACAGTCCGATCCATGGGAATGAGGGTTGAGTGCAGGGAAATGAATATGTGACACAAGAAATGTATTATAATCCTTGGATGTCTCTTTTTGAGGCGAACACATTCACAATAAATCAGTCAATTCATGGTTACTTATTTTAGAATTGTAGTCCAATTTTTGTTTGTTATACGAGTAGACCAATAGATCTACAGTTTTAATCGAGTTGCATGACAGTTACAGATGAAATATTATGTTAAAAATAGATGCAGAAAAACTAAAACTCAGCTACATAGACGCAATTGGGTCTGGAAATTCCTAAGCGACGTATGAAAAAGTATAAAATATTTGAAATTTATTAAAGAAGGAAGGAAAGAAAGAAAGAAACACTTTATTTTACAATAAAATACGCTGCAGTAAATAGGGCTTAATACATAGTGGTAGGTACATAATATGTTTCTTACACAATTTACATTGTACAGCCGGTATATATCGAGGATTATTGCTTCGGCTAATTGCCTGCGCTGCAGAGCTATACTGTAAAAAGGGACTTTACAACTTCTTCAACTTAGTACTGTTATTTGTACCTACACGTTACGCTCAAAGATATTGGAAAGTAAGCGAATCAATAGTTCATCTAATCATACCACTCTGGTTGCTATAGGTTATTGATAATATTCGTCTGAGGGCATGAGAGTAATAAGGTAGTATTGTGATTAGGTAATGTAAAATCTTTTTATGTATTGTACTTTTCTCATCTACTCAAAGTCGCCTGGAAGAGATCGCTATTTTAGCGATAAGGTCGCCCTTTATATAATGTACTTTATTTTTAACTATATACCTACCTATAATATTTAGTATACAAATAATAATATTTATTTTGTTAAATACACTATATACTACTAAGTGGGTATGTTGCATTTTAATTTTTTGTGTTACCAACTGAGAGTACTTGAAAAAAATATATTGAAATATCTGCTCTCTATGCTGCAATAAAAAGTAGGGTAAAATAGGCGAATTTCAGAAAAGTTAAATAAAGGTTAATCTCAAAACGGCGACACTTTTATGAAAGTTATTTTTTGACATTTGGTAGGTCAACCCCCAAGCTATCTGCAGTTTCAGTTTGTCGTGCTACTTTTGGGACACCCTGTAACTGGAACCCCAGTAAACAATGAAAAAATACAAGAGTTACACTTAGTTGCCAGTAATTAGTAGATACCTACTGAGTGAAATAGTTATCTTCTATACTAATAATAAAGAGGAAAGATTTGTTTGTTTGCATTGAATAGGCTCCGAAACTACTAAACCGATTTGAAAAATTCTTACACTGTTGGAAAGCTACACTATCCCCGGGTGACATAGGCTATATTATATTTTCAAAAAAATTAGGGATCCTTAATAAAACTCGAATAATGTAACCCAAGGTGTAAAAAATAAAGAAAACCGAAACAAAGCGAGGGCGGTTACTCGTTTTTAATAAAAAGATGTTTAAGCTCGTAACAGTACAACGAAACCTTAACAACTGCACTCGAGAATTCCATTACAACCTGTACAACTAAACTGCACCAAGTCTTAAATACTTTACAATGTTCAAATATTTTACACCTTATAGTTCTAACAACTTACTAAGAAATTTCAGTTTACGCTGAACGAAGTTATAAAACTTCTTTAACAACGTGGCGTATATGATGTATGTGATTTTATGTACAGGGTTCCCTTGTTAACTATTAACAAAAAAATTATAAACAAAAAGAAAGAGGTTCTCAGTTCGACTGTATATTTTATATTTTTGTATTCTGCCAATATATTTATATTTTTATTTACAAATTCAGTACTTTTTTAAAAGGTTTTCCTTATTTTTTTATTTTTTCTTTTACTTAAAGCAAGGATAATATAATAAAACAATCCTAAATCGTTATAAATCATTGCGAATACTTTTATTCACTTCAACTTGTTAGAATACATTGTGTACTAGAAATAGATTTAAAATTTGTTTTCTTTGTATAAAAAACCCCACCAACATTTCATTATGTTTCCTGTATCTTTTCAGTAGTTTGTCAAACATGGTTTGTCACGAAGAACGACGCCTCTGACGATTCGTTTCTACCCCATTAAATGTGTACAAACACCATCCCTTATGATTACAGTCAAATGATGTAACCCTTCATATTGAAATCGGACACAAAGAAGTCTGCACTCAGCCTTATTGCTACATACAGGGGGCTTCACTCGTTATTTTCACATTTAATGAGGTCACCAGTGAATATGCATAATATTCTAACTTTAATATTTTTCGTCGCTTCAAAGGCTTTGTATTTTTGCTGTAATTTGTAATTTTTTTATACAATAAATAACCTTTAGATTTGTATAATAGGAACAAAATGCTTGTGAAAGTTTTTAAAATTCTTTACATAAGAAGGACCCAAGCCTAGCTGTGAGAAATCAGTTGTACTGTAAATGTATTTATACAATACAGATAAAGGTTATTATATAAGTGTGAATGTAGCAGACAAAATGACGATTCATCTAATGTAACCATGAAACAAAGCATTTTAAAAATACAGTAGCTTTTAGTCTTTTAGTTACAAGGCCAGGAAAATATTTGAATGATAGAACACAAAGCAAGTTGCACTTAGCTTTATTGCACTATACAGGCTGTTTTAATACGCTTCAGTTTTAAAATGTTCATGAAATATACTCATAATTTTGATGGTAATGATACATTCACGCATAAATCTAATATGTCTGTATTCTGATTTCATAATATTTGTAAGACCCGTTCTGCGCTTAAAATTAGACAGTTGCGTGTATATTATTGGGGTGTGTGTCAAATGTGTATTTTTATTTTTATTAATATTATGTCCTGTGCTTTTCATGCATATGATATAAAGTATTAGCTTTGTGCACTCGTTCTCCATGTATCCTCTCAATTTAACTATGCGAAATTTCGTACTATAACATACGCGTATATTATAATTTGGTTTGCAAGAAATTTCGTTCGATTTGGAGAATTTGAGTACTTTAGGCATAGTTTAATAACACTACATCATAATAAGATTTCTATGTTTTCGAATTATCTAATGTTCTATAGCTACAAAAATTTTTCTTGTTAAAATATAAAAAGTGACACATAAACGTTAGTAATTTCCGAGTACAATATTAAAGAGACATTAAAAAGTATGCACCATTTATGTTAAGAACATGCTTAAAATTCCAGTTAGGTGCCAAATAAATCTACTACAATAAAGAAGAAGAAATGATAACAAACGCTAAACATCTTTCTTCTCTTTTTTCTTCTTCTCTTCTTCATTATTTGTTCACCTAAAACATCAGCCTGTGTACAGCGCTATAGCCTTATAACACACGTAGTGTAGAATACGCATGCCTTGTGGCTTTGTTGCGCTTTTAAAAAAGGCTTCGCGGGAACAATGGCTGCGTTCAGGTACATGTCCCGTCTGAGACTGCGGCAATAACGTATTATGAGAGCTTCATAATATTACGACGGACGGGTGCTGATTTTGATGAACTTGGTAATGCTCTAACGCTCTTTCTTTTTATTTCTCGATGCAAAAAAGAAGTGTTATAAGTTTGCCATGTTTGTGTGTCTGTGTGTCTATGGGTCTGTGTATCTGTGAGTCTGTCTGTGGCATTGTAGCTCTTGAATGACTGGACTGATTATGATGCGGTGTTTTTGTTTGAAAGTTGAAGTGATCAAGATGGTTCTGGTGCTATGTTTGGTATAAATGAAACTGTGTTTTTTTAATTTTTTAATTTATAGTTATTTTCTTCAGTATTCTTTCTTGACTAGCAATGCATTAGTAATGTCTTTGGCGCTACTCACTGATATCTATGAGATATTACGACCTGTCCTAGATGGCTCTATAACGGTAAATCGTTTAATAATTGAGAGATTTTATGATAATGTAAATTAATTTATTTTATTTATTTATGTATAACATTTTGAACATAATGTGATAAAGATAAAGATCAGTAAAAATCAAAATAAATAAATACTATAAGTGGCTGAGATATTATTGTTAAAGTTTGCGGATTCTTGTTCACTTGTGACGTTATTGGAGATTATTCACTCAATAGTAGCTGATACCTACAAAGTGACCTATTTTAATGTTTGAAGTTGAATTCTGTAATGTTCGATGCAACGCCCGCCCGTATGTGTTCAAACAATTTCTCATCACGAACTAAACGTTGATTGCAGTAAACTTTACTACTTTGCAGGTAACTAAATAGCAATCATTTGAATACAATGTCATCCGCTTACATTTTAACTTTATTATTTTTGTATTGTATATCAATAAAGAGAAAAATTTGAGAAGCGGTAATAAACTCCCACGGAGGATTTTTCTACTCTTTAGTTACATAGAATACTTGTAACTATATTTATCTTCATTTAGGTACTTAAAAGCAAAAGTGAATAACCTGCTTACAATAGAAGTACCGAAGTAAAAATAGCTTACAGCTTATTCTTTAATGTTATTATGAAAAATTAGTTTATTATTATGTTAAATAAAATATCGTATCATTATTATGTAGATACGTGGTCTTATAGGAATAATTATATCTAGATCTAACCATTAGTAACTAATAGGTACTATAGGTACCTAAAAATAAAAACAAAAATCCTTCGAAATAAAATTTTCTCACCATTACCGTAATTTTTGTCCGCTGTAAAAACCAAACGAATTCAAGGTATTTGGAATTCAAACAGCGGATGTAAGAGGGGACAAAATGGCGGACTTCCAGGGGAATAAATTTTAAAACAAATCCCAACTTTTACCAAACAAGTGAGTGAAAACAAAACAAAAGATTTACGTGTAAACTTTTATAAAGCTTAGAATTAGTTACTTGTATTCAAATTAGGCAAGTTTTGTCTGTTCTCAGATGTTTTAACAATTAGCCTTGCTAACAATGACTGGCAAGTTGGGTTCTCTCTAAAATAATTCTTAATTATTACAAATAAAAAATCATTTATTTACTCGAAACTGGGTGTATAATATTGTATCATTAATATATAATACGTCCTCCACCAACTAAGGCATGCAAATAAAATTTTCTACATTAGATAACATTATCTGTATTTTTTTAGTTATTATTTTATTATAAGATCCATATTCACGACATTCAATTATTCTTATATATAATAGATTATATTAATACTTAGGTTTTATTGTCATTGTTACAATAGTAATGTGAAATTAGATTTTTATATTACACTGTACATACATTAATTTATTTCTATTACTTTTTATATTTGTATAACATTAAATTCTTCAAATTCGTCTAAATTCGTATTGAAAAGCATACCTACCTACTTATTAAAAAATAATTTATTCATCGAACACAGGAAAGCCAATTTTGGTGCGAACTTTTAATTTCTACTTCCAATAAAGTCGTCAAAGTGCCATCGAAAATAATTTCGATTCCACTAATTACATTCTGTCGTAGATTGTACGCTTGAGGCGAGAAATCTCTTAATTTTGTGAGCGTTACTCTTAAAATTGTTAGCGCTTTCTTGTTAAGTGTAAATGGACATAAAGTTCATCTTCGTGATTGCTAAAACCCATTATCTAATATAATTGTATAAAAATTTCGTATCACGATGTTTGTGGTCGCACTCCTCCGAAACGGCTCAACCGATTTTTATGAAATTGTTTGTGTATATTTGAAAGATATGAGAATAGTTATTATTATTATTATTAGTTATTATTGCAGTACTAATTTACCCTCTACCAATAATATGCAGTAATCATGAAACATGTGCAGTTTTACTATGTAACTTGTGTAGGAAACACAGAAAGAATTTGTGAAAATTCGTCCTCCAAATGGCTCAAATAGAGGTTCAAAACTTGTTTGAAAATCCATCGAATTTAGAGTAAGGTCTATGAAAACTAAGGGTTAAAGTTATAAGTACAACGCTATTTTGATTACACATTGTTTTTCTCCATTTGCTTGAAGTCCCAGAATATTTATGTAAAAGCTAGAATATTTTGAATAAAAGGCGGATTATTTATAACTTAATCTTTAGATTAACATGTTTCTCTCGAATTAGTAGATATTAAAATTAATTGTTATTTTTGTCTATTATTTTCCAACTAGCTGACCCGGCAGACGTTGTTCTTCAGTATATAAAATTTTACCCCCTATTTCACCCCCTTGGGGGTTGAATTTTGAAAACTTCTTCCTTAGTGATGTCTACGTCATAAGAGGAATACGAGTGCGAAATTTTAAGTTTCTAACCATAAGGGTTTAGCCTGTGCGTTGATACATCAGTCAATCACTTTTGCCTTTAATAATATATTACAGATTATTCCAATACATTCACTACAATGACTAATATTATACCTTAAAAGTTTGAACTTTGTGACATATTGTCACATCAATAACTTTATTTGAAGCTATCATAAAACTGTATTATCATTTTAATTCTGTCGATTTATGACTCTATTAGTTAGCGTCTTAATAATTGAGACAGCTTACAATTCTTAGGACGGAAAATCACAAAACAAATAAAAAAATAATTTGACCTTTAATTCTAAGTTTTATATTTTGTATAATATTGCTTTAATACACATGTAAGATTTCCTTTAATTGCCTATTACGGGTAAGAAATCTTGCAGATGCGTGGAGTATTGTGAAATGTATCATAAATTGATGAAATTTTATCCCCAAGTCAAAGAAAAAATTTGGCAACGCTGGTTGTATGTAAATATACCTACCGCTGAAGACACTAGTTTATTATCTTCCTGAATTGCGTACTAAATTATTCAATCTTTCCACATATAAAAAGCGCTTGTCGTAAAAAGACATTGTCTCCCAACTTACAGGGAAAAATAGTTACTTCTGTTTGGATTTTTCATTCAAACTACAGCAGTTCATTTTTTCAATTTATTATTATTTTGTTAATCGCTTTGTACTCTTACACAGAACAGATTTAGTACATACCTACTAAGAAAGTGATAAACCTCAAAACCAGAATTGCTTTAAATTACTGGTTGATCTTTTAAGATCAAAACCGATAATTCAAACTAAATTTTAATGTCTAAATGCAATGTAGCAAGGCAATAAAATAACTTTTATCAGACGACGTTCCAAATAAACCATAACCCAGCAATTTCAAATACCATAGACACACGTGTAGGTACTAACCTTTTGAAATGGTCACCACTCAGTCAGACGGTCTCACAGCAGAGGTTATTAGAATTGTTTTACTGTTTGTTTTCTACCATAGTTACCAAAGTTAATAACATTGTCCTTAACTTTATTACGATATTCCTCGTCCATTGACCAAAGTATTTTAGTGTTTTCCAATACCGTAAATAACGTACTTTATATCAAAAAATCACGAAGTTCAAATAGTTATATGGTTTAAATTTGACCTCACGGTAGGTGGCGCGGGCGTTATAGGGTTCGGCTAAGGTGTTTGTCTCACTGTAGGGTTCCAGAGGTCATTTATATTAGCATTTCTAACTTACGATTAGCTAAAGCTCCTACAGCAATTTTTAGAGGAATAGTTTCCAAAACAACGATAAAAGCAAGTGCTAAATTACAAGCAAAACGTTTGAAATTTTCCTTTTCCATGAAAACTTCAGAATAAAAATGTATGTAAACACAGTTTTCAATCAAAATACAATCCAGTAAAAAAAATTGATTTAATCCATCGACTCATTTTAGAGGCTGTTTCTATACCAGGGAAGTTGATTTTATTTGCAGGATTAAAGTATAATAGGGCTTGAAATAAAAAATAATATCATCTTTATTTCAGCGGTAAAAAAATGCAATCGCAAACACTATCGATCGTTCATCTTTTACCCATTTATAGTGTGACCTGTGTGACTAACCTTAATGATTATATTACTTAGCATATTAATTGACCACCAAAACTAAAGTCGCCGTTAGCATTACGTGCTAGTGTGAAATTATTATATTAGCTATTCATTAGACCAATTTGTAGTCATTGATTTTGCATTAATTTAATATCATATTTTCATGTAATATAGTGATTAACACATCAAACTCTGTAGCGTATTTTGTAAGAGAGCGAAGGTTAAAATACATTGACAATAAAATCTTCTTTAATGTATAAAATCACCATATAAAATGTATCTATTATTACATTATTCATAAATTCGTAAATGATAAAAAATAATCAGTCTTTGTTTATTCTCAGACTAATATAGACGTATGGGTGAGGCTGCAAAAAAAGACAACAATCCTTCAACTTGAAAAAAGTTTTATTTTATTTTAAGATACTTCTTACTTTTGTCGACAGATTATTTAGTAAATTATAACATTTTAATAAGAGCTCTAAATAACGAAACTTGATAATTAATTATTATAATTTAGAGCTTTAACATTATAACACCGTAAATTGAACGTCTTTTAACAAAATATTATTTATTATTTCTCCATGGGGTTCGCCAGTATAGCTACCACCCTTGAGCATGAGTCAGCCGCCAAGCGACTCGTCGTGTTCCAGCCGGGGGCTTGAGATCCAGTTCTTTCTTTCCCTTTCTTCTCTCTTTCTTGGTCGGCAACGCATCAGTGATACCTTTGGTGTTGCTGATGTCCATGGGCGACAACAGCCATTTCCATAAAAAAAGTCTTTAGGTAATCTTATTCTTATGCTACAATTTCTATATATATAAAATCAAAAAAAGCAAAGCATCAACCCATAATTGTCCCACTGCTGGGCTCGGGATCTCCTCTCACAACGTGAGGGGTATAGGCCATAGTCTACAACGCTGGTCAAGTGCAGATTGGTAGACTTCACACACCTTCGAGAACTTTATGGAGAACTCTCAGGTGTGCAGGTTTCCTCACGATGTTTTCCTTCACTAATATGCACATAATATTTGAAAATTAGAGGTGCGTGCCAGGATTTGAACTCGGGCCCCTTGTAACATAATATTTTATATGAAGCTAATCTGACGGCCTTGCCCAATTTACCCATATATGGACTTAAACCCCGAGTTATCCGAGTATCTTAAATCACCAGACGAGCCTGAACGAACTTTAGCAACTCTCAAGGCATCATCAAAGCGTTGCTCAAAAAGTCAAGAACTTACTGCTGCTAACAACACGACATTCGGTTGATTCGGAGAGTAGCTAAACTTAGCTTCAGAAATTCATAGCAAGAGTCCCGAATAAGAGTCTAACCCAAGACTCCATTAAATATATTATTGTAACAACAAAAGAGCGTTGATTAATATTGTTCTTATCAAATAGAAGATATTTTTCTTGTATAGTATAACTAAGGTTAAATAGGTCAAGCATCAGGAGCCACTTCCAGTACTCTGGAGCGGCGAACCGAGATAAATAAGAAATATTCTTACTTGCTTTGTTCATCATAATTACTCAGTGCTATATAATTTCAGTAATATTTCTTGAGTACAGATTGTTGATGTTTGATGTTGAAGATGAATTATGAGATTGATAAATATCTGTACCATCAGACTAGCGCTATGTCCGCGGCATTTCTATTAATTCTATTAATATAATAATAATAATAATAATAATTGTAATTTACGACTCGTCGTGTTCCGGCTGGGAGCTTGAGAGCCAGTTCTTTCTTCTTTCTTTCTTGGCCGGCAATGCATCAGTGATGCCTTTGGTGTTGCTGACGTTCATGGGCGGCGATAACCACTTACCATCAGGTGGATAGTCAGCTCGTTTGCCGGCTATTTAAATAAAAAAAAAGTTATAATAATAATAACTATGACATAATGTAACATAATTTAATTTAATTTAGGTTAGGTTTTTATTTCTTATTATTATTTATTATTTCTTTAATTTACCCGATTTAATTTCAATTAGAATAGAAAATATTTGAAATAAAATGAATTGGTCCACCACCCATAAAATTGCAACACCCTTTTAGGGTTTTTATTGTGTAGCGTGTGATTTGACTGTGTTATGTACCATGTTACTACATATTTATGCAATAAAGTATTGAGTATTTAGTATTAAGTGTTGAGTATTACCTATATCTTGTTCCAGATCATGGTCTGTTTGTGTGATTTTCATGAAAATTCGTTCAGTAGTTTTTGTCTGAAGAGTAACAAACATCCAGACATCCTCACAAACTTTCACATTTCTAATATTAGTAGGATTAGGTACGTTTTGAGAATCTTATCAAAATTTTATTTATTTTTTATTTTCATTTTATTTTATTTTGGACACAGACAGTCACATAATACTACTTAACTACAGTAGATTCAAAATTATACAAGAAGACATAAACTGCTTTACAAACATCTACTTACCTTAGATGCCAGATGCCAGTACAGTTGGTATTATAGGCGGCCAGTGACGTCATCAAGCCAGCTAAATACCAAAGGACGTGTGTAGACAGATGATAGTGTTGCTCTTCGAAGTTTGATTCCAGTGCTCGCGAGCGTATATTAATATTTAATAATAATATAATTTTTTATGGAAATAGCCGACAAACGAGATAACAATCCATCTGATGGTAAGTGGCTATCGTCGCCCATTAACATCAGCGACACCAAAGCCATCACTGATGCGTTGCCGGCCAAGAAAGAGAAGAAAAATATCCTACCAAAATGTAAAAGTTAGGTTGTTATTATGTGTTATATTAATATGTTAATATTATCAAAAACATATAATTATAACACGGTTCAATTATTCCAATCCGTTGAGGAGTTACATACTTATTTCGTCTCCAATTCACATCATCACACCCTGAGATGATCAACGAGGAACTGGCTGTGCAACATACATCTTACAATATAAATATAAATGTAAACGTTGAAGAGTTCCAGTCTATATTTCCAGAACCCATCATAAGATCCTCAGTTCCTCACCATGATGTTAATGAGACCACCCTGAAGCAATCCCCTATTCAATTAAATCATCCAAATCATCCATTAAATCATCATTTGTATATTAGTGGCTTCAACCCATTAATGGCCCACTACTGGGCACGGGTCTCTCCTCTTAAGGAGGCCTAGAGCATACTCCACCACGCTGCTCCAATACGGATTGGTGGAGTGGTAGTGGCCAACCCGAGTGTCGGAAGTTTTCAAACCGCCCGAGGGCCTCCGACGTGGCTTAACGACTGTTATCTTATGATAACAACCGCGACCGACGGCTTTACGTGCCCTCCGAAGCACGGAAACGCTCAAGAATTTTTTGCCACTAGCGGTCACCCATCCAACTACCGACCGCGCCCGCTGTTGCTTAACCTTCGGCATACAAGGTGAAAAATAATCCTTACCCGTACAACATGGGGTTAAAATAACCCCTTAGTAAATATCTATCTATTAAGGGTATTATTTAAATACAACGGCTTAGATACGGTTTTTGGCTTATTAAGTTATGAAGTAATAATTAAAACCTGATATAATTAAAAAAATAAACTTTAATCATAAAAAAAAAACACAAAATGAAAAAGTACTTCTAAAATTCAACGAATTTTCCTTAAATCTAAAAAAAATAACGTGGGACTTTATGTTTATAGGAAGTTTTGGTCTAAGCCAATATTATAAAACTAGAAATATTTAACATTATAAAAAAATAAAAATAATTAAGTTTGGCTATTCTAGCAAGATCATTCCTTATATAATTCAGTACAGTTTTTTTACACCGTCCCATACAACGTGGGGTTAAAAACACCCGGGACCCGCTATATGCACGTGCACACACGATCGTGGTCCGCGCAGCACAGACCCAAGGTCACGAGTTGACCCGGCAACGCTTAACGCCCAGCTACTGGGAATTTCAATGTTATTGCTCGATTATTACTCATAAATCGACGTATTTTTCTCGAGCTGGGGTTAAAAATACCCCACGTTGTATGCCGAAGGTTAACTTTGTCGATCGCTAAGGATCGACGCAAGCCGCTGGGCTATGAGCGCTTCGATTTTTATATTAGTATTAAGTAGTAATTACATTTTTATTTCTTATTTCTTCTTTTCTTTATACTCAGAAAATTTTCCGCTACATGTGAAGCCACGCCCTCTATCGAGGACGCCTCACATACAGAGTTACTGAACAGCCACAGACTTCTCTTGAATATGAATACAGGACGCAATGAATTTAGAATACGTTTGTCAACGACAAGTTTGTTTACTAATTATCTATCTATATATATTAATATTATAAAGCTGAAGAGTTTGTTTAGTTGAACGTTAATCTCAAGAACTACTGGTTCGAATTGAAAAATTATTTTTGTTTGATAGTCTATTTATCGAGGAAGGCTATAGATAGACTATATAACATCATATATTTAAGTAGTCTTTTTTCACAAACGCGGGTAAAACCGCGTGGCACAGCTAGTAGGAGGTAGGTATACAAAAGAAAGAACTGACTGACTCATTGATCAATTATGTATTATGTATCAACGCACACAAGAAACTGTTTAGTCTAGACTCTAGATTATCTAAAAACATGAAATTTTGCACTAAGCTTACTTATATGACATCACTAAGAAGGGATTTTTGAAAATTTGAAAATACATTATGCGGTACAGTTTTGTAATTTTAAATGAGTTTTGTGAGATAACAGCAACATAAAGATGATATCATTACATAGAATTATAAAACCTCTCTAATTTCTAGCACAAAAGATGACTTATTCGTATTCCGTTCTAAAATCGTCGTCGTTGCAAAAAGCAAGAAACTCCCCAATGGTCCGACCACTCAAATGCACCCTACATTGAGGACTAAAACACTTTCAAGCGAGCACCGCTAACATTGATTTACGTGGCTCTATTCACTGGTAATTGCCCTCCGGAGCTAGAATGGACGTGCGGACCTCTCCACTTGGATTATAAAATACCAAAAAACGAACAGTGACTGTCCTTTCGCATTTATACCAAGTTATAGGTATACTAGTATGGTGCCTGAGACTGTCGGTCGAAATTTAAGCTTTAGGGGATGAACTTTTAAAAAATCCTTACTACTTACTGCTTTCCAAGACTATACAGGGAATAGATATAATTATGGTAAAGGGAACTCTTTGCAGTTTCATGGTTCTACATAGATCACTGGTTCTGGCGTTGTGTGTCAGTTAATCACAAAAGTTTTCTAGATGACATGGAATTGTTGGTATTGTATGGATTACATGAGTACCAAACCAAATATCCGTATGATGTATTTCATTGTATAATTAACATTTCCAAGTATCTACATCGATATTAAATCCATTACAAAAAGAGCCATTTCAACGGGATATCAGACAAAAACCCCTTTGAATTTTATTGGCCCAAATATTCCGTAATGTCTAATGGAACACATGGGATAAGGTAAGGCATACTTACCTAAATATTTCGCTGAAAGGTTGCGGAATGATACAGGTGCGCTGTTCAAAGGTTGCCTCTTAATGTGTTGATTGAGGCATTTCACGGATAAAACACTGGAGGGATACTACTAGGGTTCCCAACCGACCCGCGGGAAGGGATGTCCCGTTTCCGTTACCAGGATACTTGAAAACTAACTGTCCCGCTTTTAGTTACAGATTATGAACGTTTTGCTTCTTGAAGTTCGACCCGTGCTACTTTTCAATATAGGCTTACCATTTCTAGAACAATTTTACTAGGGTCGCTGGTCTTTCTAATTACCCGGACTTGATATGAGACAAGACGGAAAAATCCGGGATTATCCCGAATTTACGGCTATCTGGCAACCTTGACCTGAGACCAGGTATGAATAGTGAATTATGATAATGATGATGATGATTTGAGTTAATGAAGGAACAGACTGCTCGTGGTTAAAAATGTAAGGTAAGGTAGATTCGTATCCTACTAATATTATAAACGTGATTGTCGGTGAGGATGTTTGTCACTCTTTTACGCAAAAACTACTGAACGGAATTTCATGAAATTAAGTACATTGGTAGACCATGATCTAGAATAAGATTTAGGGTACATATCATACTGGAAAATGCGGGCAAAGATGCGGGTAGAATGCTAGTTTTAATTATATCAACATTTCTCACTTTTTCGTGTGTGATTTATACGTTGTCGAATTAGGATTTAAACTTAACTTGTAGCTATAAATGTAATGTTGATTACTATTAATAATTTTACAATTTTAAAATCACAATGAGTTGTCTTTGCAGTAAAATACAAAATTTCCTTGACAATAAATAGGACAGAACACGACGCAACATCGGAAACGACTTTATAAGAATCGATGCGGACGATAATTTCGTTTCTACTTAGATAATAAAGGCGGCGTCGTCGTTCTGATTTCAATCTAATTTGGCTCTTCGTACCGGAAGCTAGATGGAGAGGCTGCCGACATTTTTTTATGTACGTAAAATCATATTACTGGAAGTTTTCAATCAATATATAATAACAAAGTATTTGGTACCAGCGAAAGCAGTTGCTTCTATCCATCCATCAGCCCTTGGAAGTCCACTGCTGGACATATGCCTCCTCTAACTTGCGCCACTTTGATCAATCCTGAGCCTTCTGAATCCAGCAGATGCCCGCTGACTTCTTCAACTGGTAACTGCTTACAATATCTTTTTTTAAATAAGCCGACAGAAGAGTTGACAATGCTCCTGATGGTAGGTGGCTAACGCCTATAGACATCAGCAACACCAAAAGCATCACCGTTGCCGGCCAAGAAAGCGAGAAGAAAAAGAAAGGAGAAAGAGTGAACCGGCTCTTAAGGCCCCAGCCGGAACACGACTAGTCGTTGGGCTTCGGACTCGAGCAAGATGGCGGTAGCTATCTGGGCGGACACCACGGAGAAATAATAATATGTACTAATTATGATATTATTATTGGTTTTGTTATTAGTAATAATGGAACTATTAAAATCAATATTACGAATATAATCCTACGTCCTAAGTCGCTTCCTACGACACCCATCTCGCGTGGGATTGGGGTTAGTATTCTAAGTCACCCCATTAGGGCTAAAACTATCTTACTTTGTAAGGTTAAAATAAAGAATTCTACAATATTTAACCATACTTGAAGATAGCTTACCACAACTCCCCCTCATTTCATCGCGTTTCTATAACGCTCTCCTTTCCATTCCTCACGTCACTTCATATCATCTCAGCAGCATTTTCGTTCTTTTCTGATGTTTAGTTTCTAAAATTCCACCATTACTACATAATATTTTTTATCTAATTAATAAAGAATTACCTTAATGAAACAGTACCAAACTATCAAAACCTTAAAGTTTATAAAGAAACCCATTCATTATCCGAGCTGACACGTTACGTTATCCTGCCACAGTACATCGCGAATGTTTTGATTGATCGCTTTAGTTGGTAACGATATGAATGTCGGCGAAGGTAATTTCACGGAAATAACTAAATTATTATAAGTAGTTACTAGCTAAAATACCATTTCATTAAAAGGCAGCTAAGGAAGTTGGCTAGATATTTTTAAAAATCAAGTGCAAAATTTTGTGTCCTATTTGAATTGTTGAAAAGAAAGTTACCAATTTATCACAATTCTTGGCCGTAAATGCGTAGGAATGTTTTTGTTATTATGCAGTTCATGGGCGCAAGTAACCACTTACCACCACCATTTGATTGCTAACTTTACATTTAAAAAAATAAGATTAGGACTTTACAAAATTACGCCTCTACATGTCGGCTCCAAAATCTCTGCTGAATTTTGAGCCAATGTGTGCGCGAGACTTTACTATTAAGCTTAGTTGAGAAGATTACCTCTTGGCTAAAGGCTCCGAATCTCTGAATGCATTGCGTATTGCGTCGCATCTGCCTACTGGCGAACAGAACGGATTACCGGATAATACATGATAGTGAATAGGCCCCTTTAGTCGAGCCCGTGTTTACTGCATAAGTGCATATGTAATCGGCAAATACTCCAACTTAAATTGATCACGAATTGCCTGTACCAATAATAATATGCAAATTAATTCTTGTATTCTAATACGAGTCTAAGGACTTGAAATAGTTCTTTTTGTTTGAATATTTAGATGAACTCTTAGAGAGGGTTTAATTTGCTGCAGCTTTGTAGTGTTTGCAGTCTCAGCAAAACCCCCCTCCCCACGTAGGGTCTTGTGACGGGTGATACAGACACACAAATGAGAGGATAAATACAGCCAACATTAGAAAACAAACTTTTGATTCTCACCAACTTACACGCTAGTGTGTGAGTACTCGAGTGTGAGGATGCATTGCCGGCCAAGAAAGAAACAAGAAAAAGAAAGAAATTATAAAATATATTTTATAAAATCCGAAGCACACAAAAAAACCACACATGGGAAGAACAAGTTACAACGGGCCGAGAGTAAACTTGTTACGTTTTACGTACTTAGGTACCTACTCGTATATGTAGAAATATACAGTATTTAGAGCGTAAATTATTTGCCTAACATAGAGTTATGAAAATTCTAAAGGCATAATTTTTCTTGGCCTGCTACCGTTTAGGAAAAGGCGAATATAGTTATTCAGATTGTTAAAAGAACGGAAATGTACAGTTCCGCATTAAAATTACGTCAGTAGTTATTTTCCATGACATCACGTCTTGAAATAAGTTTCTCAATCTCCATTTTTGATAAACAGTCTCGAAAGAAGCAGTTACGCAACAGGCTTCCTGCCTTTTTGTCCGACAACAAATCAGTAATTCCTTTCTGTTACTAATGTCCCTGGGCGACGATGAGAACTTATCATCAGGTCTACTAAAAACATTAAAAATACTAACGTTACCCAGAGCACTCTCTTCCATATTGATGAAATTATGTGATTATACGAATTGGAACATGGATTCCATTATGCAATATGCATCCATGTCGTCTTCTTGGACGATACTTCTCACTTCTGTGAGAACTTTATGTCGAACCAGTGTCATTGCATTGCCAGTGATAATATTATATAAGTAATTTTATTTCTTCTTTACATCCAAATGAATAAAATCTTAAATACCAAAAAAGAGCTATTCTCTCTGTACTATCACTTTTGCAATTATAATCACATGTTGTTTGATTTATAAATTGCTTAGAAGAATCCCTTCTCCCACATAAATAAAATATCTGTATCCGTAGTTCCAAGGCACGACCGCGTGGTATCCTAAACATGCATGCCTAATTAATAGTGAGCGAAAAACAAGGATCTGCGACCGGATCGCCAGGATTTTATTGTAATGGCGATCCTGACAAACCTTGGTGGGCGGTTAGAACATATTCTAAGCTATTAAATAAAGTTTTGGAGGACTTAGGAAGTAAATTACGATACCAAGTCACCGTGTTTCCAGCTAAGTGGTCAAAGCCAATGACAAAAATTTTATTTTGTCAAGTTACCATTAAACAAAGTTGCGTACTTTAATATGTTATTTATTCTCAATATATAGATCAATGCAGATCGGATATTTGTAGGTAGTGTAATATGATGTGTTTGACGTCGAAACTATTATACATATTATAAATATAATTTTACTAAGTTAGTGAGCTTCATCCCCCAAGACGACTCGACGCGCCATTTACAAAAGAATGCACTATAATATAGTCAAGCATCAACGGACTTCAAAATTAGGCGATAACTCAAAAATCTCGCTCAAAAATGGGACTACATGACAATCACTAGCTTTCCACTATAAAGAGAATCATCAAAATCGGTACTACGCCCAGTAAAAAATTATGAGGTAACACACAAAAAAAAACAGTCGAATTGAGAATCCCCACCTTTTTTTTGGAAAAAAGGTATGTTAAAAATGCCGTAAAATACCAAATTTCCGAATCCAATCGCATGTGGAGTAAAACGCTCGCAAAACTCTATTGCAGATAAAAGCTAATGTTTTCCGTGACGTCACGTACCACGCATGACGTCATACTCAGTTATGCAGTATCGTTCATCTTATCTATTATTATGAATAATGAATGTGGGTCTGTGTGCATAGGGTGATTATGATGTTTATTTACAAATTCTGATAAACGTGCGACTGAAATACTGGTAGATCAAAAAAATGTACTAAAAATTTTTAGAAGACAACAACTATCCTTTGGACTAAGTTAAGGTTTAGTGGCCAGTTCTTTCTTTATCTTTCTTCTTCCTTTCTTAGCCGGAAACGCATGACTCTGGTATGCATGTCCATGGGCGACGATAGCCGCTTTACCATCAGGTGTATCGTCAATTCGTTTGCCGGCTATTTCTATAAAAAATAATAATATAGTATGTTGTATGTGTGATCTGCTAAATAAAAACCCGACGTTTGTTGAGCTCATCTAAAGTTTATTAGACTCAAGAGTTTGACATGAAACTTGTAAGCTATTTCACGGTAGATCATTAATGATCTTTTTGCGAGCATAAATTTTGCACGTGAATTACAGAACATTAAAGGACTCGTCAAAATACACGCGGACATATTTGTCACCGTCTGTTTAATTCTATCAAAAAGTAATATTTATAATGAAAAGGAATCCAATGGACCACAAATTTTCATGTTTTTATGAATTTGTATCCAAAATTTATGAATTTATATTAAAACAATATACTATTCCACCTCATTTTATTCCAAATTAAATTCTATTGATACGAAATTGAATTAGGGACGCGAATATCTACGAATTTTATAGCTGAAGAGTTTTGTTTGTTTGAAACCGCGTTTGACTGCCAGTTTTAAAAATTATTTTTGTGTGTTATAACCATAACCATGAGGTCTATCATAACAGTTTTATGCCATATTGAGACTAAGTATAAGTTATAATATAATGAGTAATAATGTCAATAACACTATAGTAATCGCAACTTGACAGTTCATACTCGTAATACGCTACGCTTCAAAATCCGCGCAATGAAAGACGAGGTCTTAACCTAAGTATTGTGAGTGAATAATAAACCGGTGTATCGAGAGCTCAGGCCTCTAGCAACAGAGGCTTCCTATGCTCATACATCATACAGCTATAGAAGTAGTTTTAACATGAAACATTGAACCATAGCAGCTGGGCTGGGCCTATATCTATCTGTGACTGCGGTTAACAATACCGTTTTTCAAGCGATTGCCGTGACTGCGGTTAACCTTTTTTCAAGCTATTTCTAAAAAGTCCTATTTGGCAGCAGGGTCTCTAATAACTGTCCCGGGGTCGAGTCCCGTCCGGGGCAGATATTTACGCGACAGATAATTGTTTGTTTGTGTGTCGTGGGTGTTTATAATGACTAATTTGTATTTCCATGTCACAATGGTCACTCATTCATTCAAAACAGCTTTTTTTAACTGCTTTATTGGCATTGGGTGAAATATTTTTGTCTACAGATTTTCGCGTCATTGATGACATAAGTACGAGTATGCATACCAAACTGACAATCTTTAATTATCAAAGACACCAATTAAAAAAGGTAAATCGAATTTGCATACTAAAGGTATCTTTACAAACAAAAAATGGTTGTCTGTAAATTCGGTTTACGGACGGTAGTTTTACGTGACTACGTCATGACAAAACATTGATGAAATGATTGCATACTTTTATAGATAAGAAACTTTTATCTCTAGAACTCCTGAACTAAACTATTTTTTCAGCAAGTTTCTTTCTGACTTAATTGTGTATACAGTTTTGTTTATAGATGGCGCTTTCTCCATTGTTGCATACTTTTATAGATAAGAAACTTTTATCTTTATACTACAACGCCATCTTGAACTCCTGAACTAAACTATTTTTTCAGCAAGTTTCTTTCTGACTTAATTGTGTATATAGTTTTGTTCATAGATGGCGCTTTCTCCATTGTTCGCTCGCTCGCGGAACGCGACAGATGAATCATGCTTTTTCGTGCGTGCACCCGGCATCGTTGTAATAGGCGTTATCACGTCAAAAATCTCTAATATCTTACGTAAATGTCGAATACGCATAATGTCAACCAAACTGTCAAACGTCAAATGACGTATGTCAAAGATGTAATGCCACATCCTCGCACTTCACACATCCAGCACTCATTGAACCAATGACAAAATAAAAAGAGAGGACAGGCCCTAATTTGCGTATATATTTTTTCATTATACATTTATTGTGCAAATATGACCCGAAATACCAAAAATATATCTGTCTTCTTCTCACACGTTACAATATGGATTTGTAGAAAAAGTACAATACATATAGCATATTTCAATTTTCTAGTAACATTTTAATAAAGTCTATGCAAGTCCCGCCTTGAAGCGCTTTTCGGTTCGGACGACATTTTATGAAACGAACATAATAAGTAGTTCGGCTGTCATCTAACGCGTTGTTCGAAGTTTATTTTTGATTTTAATAGTGAATTTGTGTATTTTGCTACTTTTTATTGTGTATCTAAAGTGAACTAAGTAAAACCTAACATGGCAAAGTGTTGCATCAGAGGGTGCAATTCAAACTTTCGAAAAAATTACAAAGGATTATCATTCTTCAGGTTAGTTGTAATTTTCATGTGTATTTTGGGTTTATTAAGATTATGTGTCTACATTAGGAATTCTGGACTGCGTTTTCCGCTATTATCTATAATTTCTGATAACTAATTTCAACATAAATAGATCAAGTAAATATTTGAAATGGTTACAAACACACCTAGCGTTGTACCGTACTTTTCGAGTTATCGATATTATATGCAACATTTATTTACATTAGTGATTAAATACTGTTTACCAAAATGTCGCTTTGCCAATGTATCGAAATTCAGAGCCATTGTCATATGTTTCTGGAAATAATATTTAAACATAATATTGCACATTATTATTACGAGTAGATAATAGCACAAACTATTATTAATATTATTAATACTGCTCCTACTGAACTGAAGCCTCTTCCAATAATGGAAGTGTTTGCCCATAATCACCAAGCTGGGCAGGCAGGATTGTGATTGTAGTAAATGGTAGTTGTTACATAGAGGACGCTTCTGCCTGTTCTCCATTATATTCCCTTATTTGCCTCTTATAACACCTGGGGCAAAAAGAGGGATGGCGACAATTGTATTTTGTTCTGCTGTCACCACACAGCTGATAAGGATATAATTTTATATTTTTAAGCAGTGATCTAAAATACATGTGAACTTATTTTATCATGGATTTATAACATTATTTTATCGGTGCATGTATTTTTTTTTAGATTTCCGAAGAATGAAGGACTTAAAAAATTATGGACTGATGATATAGGAGGACCTGCAGGAGTAATATGAATATGCTCCAAGGATTAAGAAAAAAAACTGCGAATAGGACGTTGGATGTTGTTAGGCTAAAGGATGATGTGGTTCCCACTATTTTTCAGTAAGTATACCTACATTTTTTATAATGTAGTAAAGTGAATGCTTGTCTAGGCTCTTTGTTGTCTATACTTTTAAATGTTAATGTAGGTTATTATTCTTTTAGTTTATTTTACACATAATTATACTAAATTGTTGTCATATAAACTTTTGATTTCCATGTTTTATTGTGATAACTATACATTGCATATTCAGTGATAATCTAGCACAGTAATAACTTAATAAGTAAGTAATAATATATGTTTTCTTGCAGCGTATATGCCCATTGACATCAATAAACTTAATCTGATTTACATGGATCAACTGCCAACGACACCAACAAATATGGATGTAGACTTAACAGTTAATATAGGAGTCAGTACCATGGTGAGTATTTTCATCATATCATATAAAAAGAAATCAACTCTCTGATGTATTAATGTACAAAAAAATGATTTCAAATTAAAAATGCTGTTACAACAATTATTTATACAAAAAATCTTTATCAGTTTAAAGCATTTTTATATCTCGTATGTATATGAAATAATCGCCTGGCCACACTTAATGATTATACTCTATATATAATTGTATATGGATATCCTAGTTAATACTTAATATATTGTAAATTACTTTCCAGGTTTTAGCAGCTAAATCTGAAGATAAAATTAAAAAATTAGGCAGACAAGTACAAGAACAGCGTAAGAAAATAAAGATGCTGAAGCAGAAAGTATCGACATATCAAATCAAAATTGACGAGTTGGGGAAACAAAATTTAATTTATAAAAATGAACCTGATAGGTATTATATGTACCTAATGGTGCCAGAAATACAGGCTTTGATCCTAGTTCAGGCATCAGACAGTTTTAAATACATGCAATTAAAATGTAACAACTAAAACTGTAACACTGTCAATAAACGATTATTTCATTTCATTTCATTTCATTTCAATGGTAACATTTTCAATAGCGTCAACAGCAAACATGAGAGTTCGTATGAATTACTTTTAATTCAATCAGTAATTATGACTTCTTTATTATCTTTTGTTCTACGATAGTTTTAATTTTTTTTAGATGAACAGCAAATGACGGCACCGTCCACCGTCTTTCGCAGTTCAAGCCTCGGAAGAAAAGGGTCCAAAGTGACTACGAGAAATACCTTAGGTTTATCTTTATAAATTAAACTAGTTATAAATTAAATTATATTGTTCGCGCTTGCTACCAACATTACTCGGGACGAAGGAGGTGAGGCGGGGGCTCCAGCCCTTTGCCCGCGCCTATGAACGCCTGCCAACCAGGGACTCCTCTCCTCACGCGTATCGCCATCAGACTTAATAGCATTCTAGACCAATTACTATAAGCTTTCTTCTTTGTAATATGGTAATTGTCTGCAATAAATATTGTGAAGTTTAACCTTCTTTCTCTCATGTACATGCGTGTACATATATCATATATATATTATTTCGCAAGAACCTTGAAGTATACCCAGGATCTTAGGAGACCTATATTTGCGTTTGACAATCACCTTTTCCCTCCTGAATTGTTGAATGCTGAAACACTATGTTGGAACATTAGGTTGGATCTTGCTATTTTGAATACATAACAAAACAAAATTCTTTGCGAGATTTAGCCAGAAGTAAGTGTAAAACATAATTATAACGATTAAAAAACTTCTATTTCGGACTACCACAGAAAATAAATTATAGGTATTTTTGTCTTAAAATATTATATCGATATGTAAAAATACAACACTATTTTTATGGGTGGAGCATGGGCGGAGTCGACGCCATTTTAGAGACCTATTTGGCTTCAGATCACGTGACCTTAGGGCCTGTCCTCTCTTTTTATTTTGTCATTGCATTGAACACATATTACCGATCCGCCACGCGCGACGACCGCCGATAATGC
Organism: Thymelicus lineola; assembly: GCA_963932265.1. Taxonomy (NCBI): domain Eukaryota; kingdom Metazoa; phylum Arthropoda; class Insecta; order Lepidoptera; family Hesperiidae; genus Thymelicus; species Thymelicus lineola. The sequence continues at coordinate 703,779 of OZ010707.1, read as the reverse complement.
CATTACATTTACTGTAATAGCCCTCTGCATATAAATTTAATTACATTTTCTATATTCCATCGGACAGGACTTGCTTTATGGTGAACCATGAACATCGCTTTGAATTCATTAAAAGATTGCTGTGCAAATTGTAGGGCATGTCGTGTAAGTAATAATGTTTGCGCGATTATATATTTATTTTCTAGTTCTATGTTACTTGTTTATAGCATCCTATAAAGCAAACCCAAAAAAAAGCAATAAGCAATACCTTATAAATAAGTGTTATTATAACCTCAAAGATTATTTACAAAAATGACATTAACAGGAATATAAAATAGATCGGTCTGCTCCCACTACATTGCAATACCCTAAGTAGGGTTCATATGTGCCTCTAAAAGATGTAAACACTAACACCTATGTATCCACTATATGAGTGCAATAAAAATTTGAGTATTGAGTATTGAGTACCTTTCTATCTCATTTTAATCAGTTTTACTGATTTTCTTCTTCAGGCCTACTTAAATGTATTCATTTCCTATCTTCATAAAGTTTCGACTCTACTAAAATCGCTGTTAGATGCATTTTGTTTATTACCAGTGTTTATTCTACAACATTGTTTATGACTATAACAACAAAATTCACCTAAAAAGGTAGTCAAATCCAGGTCAGTGAAGTATTTAAATGGTGCCATTTCCTATTTAAAGACTCCGCGGGATCCCATCCCGTATATCATTTTAATAGGCATACCTGCAATGACCCGAGAAAGCGTAGGAATGGCCGAATTATTCAGAATTTGACCGAGTTCCATAACACCCTGATTCGTATATTTACACAATATTAAGAATATTTTCTGCTCGAATTTTCGTACACATTTCTCAGACAACATTTTGAGATTAAGGTACGTAGATATTTTGTTTCATGAATTCAAAATTGCATGTTTTTTATTTTTTTGCATTTTTTTTTCATCTATTCTAAAAGCTGTTTAAAAGCATTACCATTCTCCATTACATAAAATTATGTTTTTATTTTTTAGTAACGGTATTAAATAAAATTAATTTATAAAACCGTGATTTTGTTTTTTAAGTTAAATTCTAAAAACATCAATTAGTTTGAAATAAACTTAACCCGCTAACTTAGTAAACAATGGAGAAATAATTATAAACCCACAGTTTAAATTACTTTTACAGAATTTGTAATTTTAATTGAAACTTGTTAGGAGTTGTCGCAAGTTTTATAACCTATAAAGTACAGATTTTATTGCAGGGACTTCCAAGTCTGCTTCAATTTCAAGTTGCTTCTTTTACAAAGAAACTTCTTCATTGGTTTTTAAATATAAATTAGAAACCGAAAATTGTGCCTTTGGCTAGTAGTGACTACTTTTAACCGTCCATTATAACAATAATTTAAAAAAATTATCGCCACTCATTGAATTAGATAGGACATCTTCTAGAAGCATAGACACTTCTTGAAGAGTGGGGCTACATCCCCACCTCTTAACAAAACAAGGTAAAATAAAATACAGCACAATTATACAATACAACACCGGAAAATAAGAAAAATAACTTTAAGCAAGAGGTCCATTAATTTCATTATCAAACAGAACAGATATATTTTGCTAGTCACAGACATTCTCTTAATGACCGGATATGGAACATAACATAGTTTGCCTTTTATATCCTAGTCCTAACAGGGCTGTGCTTGGAGGGCATGCAAAGCCGTCGATCGTAAGATAACAGTCGTTAAGCCATGTCGGAGGCCTTCGTGCGGCATGTTTTCCGACACTTAGGTTGGCCACTAACCCTCCACCACTCAGCACTGGAACAGCGCGATGAAGTATGCTGTATGCCTACCCAAGAGTATCTTCTTGACCAATGCTTAATGGGTCGTGGTTGGTTGAAGCCAACTTAATATGGCCAAAATGTTTGTAGATGCCGTATCTAACATAATAATTTACTATAGCTAATGCATAGCTACGATATATTGATTTACTACTGACGAGGCGTTGCCGAAGCAATTAGGGAAAATCGATTAAGGGCTCATTTGATTTCGTCAAAATCCGGGGATTGCTTTGGCATAGCAAGGGTATATGTACGCGTGTAATTATATATTTCGTTAATGACGTTCATTATACCTTAGGCTCATGTGTAGTGGAGCAAAATCATTGCTCTGATTGCCAAGTAGTTTTAATGGAGCTCTATCGAGAGGATTAATGATGTGCGTTGAAATTATTAGAAATTATTCAGCGTTTGCTTTGGAAGGAAATCATACGAAAATATGTATTATTAATATTTTAAATTTAATACATAATAGTTTTTTAGTTTCACTATTAAATACACTTAACACATATGTATAGTTTTATAGTTTCACTGTAGGTAGTAAAGAAAAATAATGCGACTGTGCTGATATCTAACCGTTAAGGAGTTCCCTCGTACGTATGGTTGTGATCCACACAGGATCTTTTGCAAGCTTAATAAGACCCATTTCCTCACGATGATAACAATACGTTGTTGTGATAAACATGACGTGATACTACGTGACACTACGTGACACACAGGTTTGGCTTCAAGTGAAGGAACTCCTGAATGGTTAACAGCACAATTACAATTCTTTTCTTTAGTGCGATTGCATACATTTACAATTTACATTATAAAACCGTGTATTTTTTTTTAACTGGCTTCCTTCAACCCATTAATAGCCCACTACTGGGCACGGGTCCTTCCTCTTAAAGAGGCCTAGAGTATACTCCACCACGCTGCTCCAGTGCGGATTGGTGGAGGGGCTAGTGGCCAATCCGAGTTATACATAACTCGTAGAGTATAATTACTTATACTATTTAATACCGCCGTCGCTGATTTCTGCCTTGCCCAAAGATTGGCTGGTAGAGTCTTAACATTAAGCTCGCCTTTCATACCATCTGTCTTAGGTATGATAAAGTTTAAATAAATAAATAAAGCATCTATATTAAACTGTAAGACATTGAAATGCTGTGGTTAAAATGGCTTTACTAAAAGGTTTAGTCCTAAGACGTCTGTAGAACAACTCCTTTGTATACGCGTAGCCTAGGGCGAGACAAAGGCATTAAGGCTGCCCTTTGTAAACCTAGACTTAACGTATTATTTAGGTACAATTTAAATGACTTGAAGGCAATAAAAAAGTTCAACAATCTTGGAAAACATAATCCTGACGTTTATACATTGATAAATATTTTATATTTTTATTTATCATGCATTTTACGATTTTCATGTTTAGCACTTTATTCTTTTAAATGTCATTATAATATGTATTACTGTAGAATCATAGATGTTCTATAAATCATCATTATGACTAGCTGTAATTCCCAGAGTTGCTAAGATAGAGAGATTCCTTAGCACTCACTTTTTTCATTTAAAGTTTTTAGCATTTAGAGTTTTTTAACAAGTTATTTATGTTATTATTTTTATAGTACTATCAAAATATTTGTGTCCTAAACATTAATACACATACACAGCCAGGTACAGTTCCCAGAACTTTAATATTAATTGAATTTGCGAGCCGTGAGCCCGGAATACAAAATAAATTTACGAAAACACAAATCAATTGTTGTATCGGGCCTCAACTTAGGTACATAATGATTTAGGTTAACGAATTCAGTGAATTTAATTGTTTCATTAATTGTAGTTAACGTCAGGTACTTGTCACACTATCTACGACTTTTAAATATTTAGCTTAGTCACAAAATTCGTAGCAAATAATATGATAAAGAATAAAATAATGCACCCACCATAATACTTGTGAAATATGTACCAGTTGTAAGCGCCGGGGAAAATACACTAAATAATAATATAATATACCTACAATACGCTACAATTGTATTTATTGTACAGATTATTATAAATCAACCATAATCAAGGAACCGAAATACAATTAGCGGTCTCAATCTCTTCCACACTCCAGACGACCATTTGTTTGGAATAGGAAGAAATAAAACTGTTATAAAAGACACCACATACAAAATAAATAATGTATTCATTATGATCTGTTGTGTTGACTTTCCGTCTTTTGATACGGTCTTAAAATTCATCAAATTAATAAAATTCCCTTTATAGCTCTATTTTATAAATGGTACATAATGGTACTGGCAACATATTGCATAGAAGATGGTCTCTTTATCTTATCCGTGATTACAGCAAGATTGCGAATTGTTTATTACCTCAGAGTCAACACATTCGAAAATACGAATACGATTTCTTCGCTTATAGCTTACCGTTTACGATCTGACAATTAGAAGAACGTGTTTCAATATGGATAATCTTAATTGTAAAGCTATATAGCGATTACTGAAAATATTGAGTTGTGTCGTATTAGACTTGCTAAAATCTTATCTTAAACAGTTTGTTAATTATTTTAACAAAGTATACAGTCAATGCAGGTGTAGCCGCAATCAACGCTGCAACGGAGCTACTGTTGGACTTGTATCTCTTAGTTACCACCATACTGGTCAAATGCGGAATGGCAGGCTACACACAATTTAAGAACATCAATTAAAAAAACGCGTCTGCTATAAAAAAAGCTATAAAAAAACCTTTTTGAGCTTCTTAATTTGATGTCCATCTTGCATTATTCGAATCATTTTATTTTTTGTTACTTCAAATAATGTCATTTCATAGCATTGAAGTATAATATCATAGAACAGACATCTCGAACAAAATGTGTGTCCCGGCCCGGAGGTTCCATTTTCAAAATTGAGCCCCCGTTCTCCTTTCAAAATGGAACGAATCCATTGAAGATTGAAGCCACGTGGCGCCAATGCATTGGGACATACATGGTGTTCGCGGTGTCGGTTCTATACGCTAGTAATAATAATTCAATGTTTCATAGCCACCATATTTGTTTTTTTTTTTTAGTTTCACTTATCTAAGAACACTTGGGTTATCAAGACGAATCTAAGGATATTTTACTAATATAAATCTGTTGAGCGGTTTGGAAGATATGCGGTATTAAAGAATATTACATGCATACATTCAAACATAAACAAAAACAACCCTTCCTTGCAGTCGGGTAAGAAGAATATTTTAGATTTTTTGGGGTGTTTCTTTAACGAGACAACCCTACTTGGGTTGTATTTTTTTTAAATTTAACCATGGATTTTTTTTTAATTTTTGTATGCTTGTCTGTGTGTTTGTTTCCGCTTATTTCAGAAACAGCTTCAATTTGGATGCTGCTTTCACCTACATATTCTGTGTTATAACACATAGGTAAGTTTGATAACATTTGGTGTTGAATTTATGTATTTCAATCGGTTCATAAATATTATAAAAGAGTATATGTCAATGGATGGTATTAAGCTAGAGATTTCCCGAAGCATAGCGAGGGTAGTCACTAGTTTCTGATACGTATAATATAGTAAATTTGAGATGCAATAATTGTAGTGTAACCAATGATATTACATATTAAAAAGAGGCAGATATGTCATAAGCGCGCGCGTTGTGTGACTCAAAAAGTTCCCAATTGGGAACTCTTATTCAGGTGAAGAAAGAGATAGCGATGTACCTAGTTTTGACGCGAGAGTGATAAAGACGTGCGATAAAGCAATAAAGCGTGCCTTGCGGACATCGGAACAGATTTTTCGGTTGATTTGTAAGGGCATAACGAATCTATATTTATTTAAACATCATTGCATTGTAACCAAGTTTCCATAAACGTGTGCGTGCAACAACTTGTTTTATTCCAAGTCATAGCGTGATTCCAATAACGTACTTTACATGGTACACTCACTTGTAAATGATTAATATTTTTACCATGAGAGACGTGTTAGTAAACTATTTAAACGACTAGCTTACTTGCCTGCTAACAACCTTTTGTGTCCCGGTTTTGAATCCAGGTTGAGGTAGAACTTGTTTCTCGAGCCTTTGGCTTCAATCACAGGTTTCAGTCCAATAATGGCTCACTACTGAGCACGGGTCTCTCCTCATATGGAGGCTAAACCATACTCCACTAGTAACCAAAGTGTCAGATCAGAAGTGATTTCCTGCCGCTTATAGACCTCGTACGTGGCATAAAGCGTGTAGCGTCAATATTTTTATTTTTTCCGACTTCAAAAAAAGGAAGAGGTTCTCAATTCGACTGTATTTTTTTATGTTTGTTACCTCCGTACTTTCAACTGGGTGAACCAATTTTGATGATTCTTTTTTTAATCGAAAGCTGGTACTTGTCGTGTGGTCCCACATAAATTTGAGCGAGATCTGACATTGGCATCCATGTCAAAAGCATATAAGTCTTAAATTTGCATTAACTATGTGCGCGATAAATGGACGAATAACTCAATATCACGCCAACCGATTTTGATGATTCTTTTTTTATTGGATGTACTTCATTTGAAGTCATTTCTTTTTTGTAAAATTTTTTTTAAGTAAAAAATGTCTTTGTCCTACTTCTAAATGCATCAGGATTTTTACCAAACCTCTTGAGTACTTACAGTTAAAATGTTTAAATAAGATAATAAACCATCAACCAACCAACCAACAATAAGGAATGTATATTCCTTGTTGTCGAAGTTGGCCTAATTCCAAACCCAGTACGATCGCTACGTCAGATTGTCATTTCAGAAATGCTATCAAAGAAACGCCATTTGACAGACATTCAAAAACTTGTCGCAATTAAAATCGGATGTCTGTTGAGGAGATGTTTATTCATGCGGCGGCGAATGTATTTTGCTGTTCTTAGGACGCGATCTAACAACCCGTTAAGCTAGTGTGGACAGCTTTTTAATTCTTCTAGTAGATTTTTAATTTGATTATTTACACGTTTAGCAAAGGGAGGCCTACCGTTATGCTAGGTAAAAACTAGATTTTTATCATTTTAATGATTTAAGACAACATTGACATGCCGGATAATGATGGCCTTTTCGGCTGCATTGGCCCTTGTCAAAGTCAAAGTCAAAGTCAAAATATTTTATTCATATAGGTATCACTGATACACTTATGCACGTCATTTTTTGGCTTTTCGGAAGGTGCTTTGTCGTGGAGGAGAAGAAAAGCCTAAAGAAACTCCTCAGCACATCTTTTAAAAAAATAATACAAAAAAAGAGATAATAATACAAAAGTATTTACTATTCTGAGCGGAACTGGTTGCAGAGCTGGTCATTTCCATGCGTCTTTGTCATTTAAATACTCGTCTACACTATAATATCCCTTGCCTAACAATTGTGTCTTTACACGTTTTTGGAAAGTTTCTATTGGCAAGTCACGTATTAATTTTGGGATTTTATTATAGAAATGTATACCAGGCTCTTGTCGGAATCCGGCATTGAACTACGTCTTATGGTACAATCACTAAATGAAGCTAGTAAAGAGATTGGACTGGAAATGAACCTATCAAAAACTATGCTAATGACCAATAGTAGAGAGATAGATATAGTGATCGACAACGAAATACTTCACTACACAGATAAGTACATTTACCTAGGAAAACAAATAAGCTTTGATAGAAGGAACAATGAGCTAGAATTAGAGAGACGTACACAAAATACCTGGAACAAATACTGGGGTATGAAAGAAATATTTAAAAGCAGTTTACCTATATTAATAAAAACGAAAGTTATGTCTTCTTGCCTTCTTCCGTGCCTAACGTACGCCTGTCAGACCTGGAAGTACACAAATAAAATAAAAAACAAAATCGTTACATGTCAGCGCGGTCTCGAACGCAGCATGCTTAACATCAACAAAAGACAAAAAATCAGACACTCCAAAATAAGAAACATCTCAAAAGCCAAAGACGCTCTAACCCATGCGCAAAAATTGAAATGGAGATGGGCGGGGCACGTAGCAAGACTACAAGATGACAGGTGGACAAAAAGAATAACCAGGTGGAAAGGCCCAAGAGGAAAGAGACTCGTAGGAAGACCTCACACGAGATGGCAGGACGAGATAGTGAAGGTAGCTGGTCCAAACTGGATACAGGTCGCACAGGACAGAAACAAATGGACTCTTTTGGAGGAGGCCTTCACCCGAAAAGGGGTTCTTGCGGAATAATAATAACAATAGGAATATAATAATAATAATAGTAATATATGATAATAATAATAGTAATATATAATAATAATAGTAATTACATATATAATAATAATAATATAGTAATACTTAATAATAATAATGATTTAGTAATATAATAATAATAATAAGTAATATTACAATAATAATAAATAAAAAGAAATATTAGGAACTTATGTATATATAAAATAAGATTTGAAAGAGAAGAAATTGATTAGTATATAAAAGTAAAAAAAAGGAAAAAAAATGTCCAGAATATAATTTATGTATGTAGATATAGAAGTTAATACATTGAATATTGTGTACCTGCAAGAAATAAAAGGCTTTTTTATTTTTTATTTTATATACCAAGCCCTATGAAAGATCGCTGCACTTTACTTAGGCGGAACGAAGGCGTAACTAATTGATGCCTTCTTTTCGTATGGCGATTATTAATATCAAAATTTTGTTTATACGCGTTTATATTCTTCCGTATAAAAACTACAATGTTAAAGATATACTGGGAAGCTACTGTAAGTATACCTATTTCCTTGAACTTTTCACGCAAAGATTCCCGAGACCTAAGTTTATAAATAGCCCTAACTGCCCGTTTCTGGAGTATGAAAATTTGTTTTATATTGGCTGCTTTGCCCCACAGCAAGATGGCATAAGACATAACACTGTGGAAATAAGCAAAATAGACTATCCTAGCAGTTTCGACGTCTGTATACTGCCTTATTTTCCTAACAGCAAAAGCAGCCCTACCGAGTTTTGTCGCGAGATTTGTTATAATTATGTGACGCCTATAATACGCCTATACATAAAATACATATTCGTGGCGTTGGCAAGAATAAGCTATTGGTAATTGACACTTTAAATAATTTATGAAGTTACAAGTGAACTAGTACTATACTAGATTAATGCGCTTATCACCCATGACTAATCATAACACACTTATGTAGGTACAAGATGATGATTTTTTTATGTAAAATCGTTTGATTGACCATATTCAAAATTTGCGACATTGTTTTATAATAACATGAATGCATGTATGTGCATAGCAAGTAGGATACGTAAAATTAACATACATTCGAACGTCAGAGCCTTATGCATACAGCCTTACCAACCTTTGTCGCGAGTCGCAGTTGCTTACCTCAACAGGTTTGTATCCCACAGTGATTGGCCTGCCGCGTCGCGTGCAACGATCCCAATAAATAAAATTAAATAAAAATAATTACTTTTTTAAAACCCCGCCCGCGTTATGTTGGCACAACACGACATTCTGTTGTGGTGTTAAATTGCACTTTTCTTTTAATTTAATAGAGTATTGACATGTGAGCCCGGCTTTATTTATGCAGGTCCGCAAGAGATTAATTACGAAATGTACACCGCTAATTAAATATTGTTTTATTTTGTTTTTGTCCTCACCTCTTTCAATTAACGCTCTGTTTGCGGTGTTATATTCATACATCTTTTGGCACATTGCAATAACAGTACTGTAAACTTTATTTCAAAAATTCGTGTATTTGGAATATTTTTTTGTTATTTTTATAAAGTTACTAGGAAATCACCCTCGTTTCGGTTCGGGAAAAATAGTAAAAATAAAATACAATATAGCCTATGTCACCCGGGGATAATGTAGCTTCCCAACAGTGAAAGAATTTTTCAAATCGGTTCAGTAGTTTCGGAGCCTATTCAATGCAAACAAACAATCAAACCTTTCCTCTTTATAATATTAGTATAGATAAATGTAAAGTTAGATCTAGAAGTGTAGTTACCTAAATGTAGTGTGAAACATCCTGTCGCAAGGAGATGGAAAGTATAATCTTCTGAGGTACGCTGATCAACCAATGACGTCGATGAGGCAGCAATGACGTCAGAGAATACTAAATAAGAGAAGTACTGGCCTTTGGGACTATTTTTTATGGAAATAGTCAACAAACTAACTGAAGCTCACCTGATGGTAAGTTATCGTCGTACCTAGTGGCTATCGTCGCCCATGGACTTCAGCATTAATACTTCGCCGGGCAGGAAAGAGAGAACAAAAAGAAAGAACCGGTTTCATTCTGATAATACTAGTGCTTGTTAAGTTTTAGTCCCAGCTATCCTGTCGGATAAAAATAACATGTCTGAGGAACGTCAGTATTAAACTGGGTGGTACGGAAGGATATGTACTATAATAGGGATACTCATGATATAAATATAATCGAATAAATAATATCGGTATACTGTGAAATGACATTTTGCCGTCAAATATTTTCAGTGATTGGTGAGAGCTATTACAGTTAGTAATGGTGGTCATACACGATCAAGTGTATTGATCAAGCGTCAAGCGGACTTGACGCGGCATCCAGTATACTTGATCACGTATGGTATAGCTATCTGACCATATAGCTAATATGGTCTGATAGCTATACCGTGGTCAAGTCAAACTGCAAATTTGACAAGTCAAACTGCAGACTTGACAAGGAACCATGGAAACGTCAAAGACCTTCACCTATTGAAATAACAACACCCATAGACAAGAACAGCAATGTAATCAGCAACATGAAGGAGTATTTTCCGTCATAATTTTTTTTTAATTGTGATGACGAGTTTTCCCTTTGTGTATTATAATAAACAAATAAACGCTTGCACACTCACAACCGCGCAGTAGACTTCGTCTGTGTCGTAGTTCGCACGGTCAACATAATAAGACATCACTAATACCCATGACCCATGACTCATTTATTACAAAATGTGATGTGAATATGAAACTTACGAAGTCAAATGTAGAGCTTGAATTACATATCCTTGTGACTAAAACTTTAGGCTTGTCTACACTGAACTTGGCGTTTAGATCTCAATTGTTTTTTTTTGACCATGGCTCTCATTTGACATTTATGTTTTTGATGACAATTAACTTATCTTCCGTGACTTTGACCATGACCTTATTTAATCTAATGAAATTGCCTCATAATAACAGTTATTGACAGATAAAAGTATTTTTTTGTAAACAATTTCAAGTAAGTAATACAATAAACAGCAATTAAATCATTTAAAATAGAACTATTAAGACGTCGAGCAATGAGACACGCAATACAGACCGCATTCGCCATTAATAATGTATGACCGTGTTCACAATCTATCATGTTGTCACAATTTAATCGTTTATTGTAGAAAAAGAAAAGCACAGAGTAGTTAATGCCTATGAATTAGTCATGCGTCTTAAGGGCTTTATAATTTTAAAAATAAAATTTATAGACGCATCGCGCTCGCATTCTGAGGTTTTGTTTCTTAAGGTCCAAAATTAGTTCAATTTTTTTGTGATGTCGATGCGAGTATGCAGATTTCTTGGGTAATGGAAGTACTTATCTATTCGCAGACCACCTGCCGTGAAGTCATGCCAGTGTAAAGCTAACTTAAAAGTTATTCTGCTTCGTAAACCTAAGGTTAATTAATTTAGCTTTTAATATGGAAGGAAATAAAAATCAAGATTATATTAATTACGGCGATTATATTCATTTGCGTTCACAATCGAGTCTTCGAGTGGGTCTAACTAAAGTATCTCTTGGTACCACATGATGATAAGAGATGATGGTTCATTAGAGTCATGATGATATTAGTCCACCTTAGTCACATCATCGTCTAGTCATTAGTCGATAATTTATACAAAAAAAAACACTAACTTATACATATACTTATAAATAAACGAGGTTGACATGGACACACACAAATAATGCAACAACCTAAACATGCACATATTATTATCTGTCAATTAACGTCTCTCTTATTTCTCGGCCGGCAATGCATCGGCAACCGCTCAACCCGCTGTGACGATTCTAAGCAATAGCAAAAAAATCTTAATCGCTTCCGACTTTCGTGCTTCGAGCAGAGAGAGAAGAGCAGTCCCGGTTGTTATCGTAAGCGAGACCATCTTTAAGCTATGTCGGAGGTTTCGGGTGCCATGAAAATTTCGACACTTGAGTTGGCAACGAATCTGTCCATCAATCCACTGGAGCAGCGTTGTGGAGTTTGCTCTGGGCTCTTTAGAGCAGTGACCTGATAGTGCCATCGTTGATGCCTTTCGAGTCTGACCCAGGACCCTGGGCGCGGCGATCCGGCATGGTAACTATTGCGCCACGCGGGTCATAAAATTATTTTATTTCTACAGCTTCGAATGTCATGTGTAACTAAACGTTAGCTTAGTCCAGACTAGCGTGCTGTAAGCCTTGTAATAGGGATGTTGACACTTATTATAAATTAATATAGTTAAATGTCTAAAATATTAGTGGTAACATTTAAAGGCCTAAAATATGATTCTTTTATTGAAATCAATCACAATAAATTAAATATCATTAATTTAAAATGTTAAAAATTGTACTCACTGTCACGTGACCTCAAACGCCATTTTGAGAATATGACGTCATTAGAAAAATTTTATATGGAAATTCAACAAACTTAGTAGACAGATAGTATTGAATATAGTTTAGTGACGTCACGTGACGTTTTTGGTGGGAAATTTGATAATGATTTTTATTTATAAATTTTGGTTCTATCTATAAAATAAAATTGAATCCTAAAATTAGTCAACATCCCTATTGAGCAGGTTGCACAGTTTACGAAGCATCCTAACAATGGCGTCTGTTCCCCTCTCTCTACACGCCGCTAATGAGCGCACTGTATAACAGTTGTGGTAACACATTTAATACAAAGAATTTTGTTATTTAATCCAGTGTTATTCGTTCGTTTTAACATCTCCATATCCTTAAGCTACAGTTCCTTATGCGCCTAGGATTTCCTGTCAGAGTTCCTATTCATTTGTTAGCTTTTGAAATTTGAATAGCCGCCAAATGCTCAAAAACGACGGAGAAAGAAAGAAAGATCTGGATCTTGAAATTGATTTATTGAAAGAATATGTAGTATCTATCATATGCAATGAAATATTGAGTAAATAAAAGAAATAAACAAGACTACGTGTCCGGTAGTTATAAAAATATGACTGATGATGCTTACGTAATATTTAAAATAGTAATTTAAGAAAATTTCATCTACTTCAAACTCAACTCACAATTTTTACAAATAAAAATATATGGGCATTTATTGTTCAGGACAATTTAAGAAAGAAAGAAAGAAATTATTTATTTCGTTAAGCACTGCAACAACCTATAAATAGCTAATATCCGGATGACCGAGCTTTACTCGGTTTAGTGTTGCTTAACAACGCCATTTACTGAAGTAGCTTTAGTATTGCTACTTGCCAATAGATGTTAGGAAGAGTATATTGTAGAAGTTTATCATTGCCTGAAAACACCGATAAAACGACATTTTTTAAAATGAATCCTAGCTAGATCGATTTATCGCCCCCGAAACCCCCTATACCTATACTGAATCGAAGCGAATTACAGCATATAAAGTGGTTAGAATTCTCGTGTTTCACTTAAACAAGAATATAAAATACATTTTATGATATACATTAAATCTAACCAATTGGCTGAGATATAATTAAGAGGTTCATAAATCCTATCAAACAGACCACTCCCTTGCCGACCATGTATTTATGTGTTCATGCAACTAACACGATTTATGTCTCAAACTCACTATTGCTCACGGTGCCTATTCATTTTCTCATTTACAATTTCGCCGCTAAATATAGCTAAGGCAGCAATCAACTTGCTTTACATAGAAATTTTCCCAAGCAACAAATCTTATCAACAACGACGTATATCAAAATGGGAATAGTAATCAGTCGCCACTTGCCTCCATCACTCCCCATGCGATAAGCCGCTGCGGCTTGCGATAGCGACGTGCGACGTGCGACATGCGACGGTCAAGTTCCAACTACCGAAACGTACATGACGTTGCCGCGTTGAGACTTATGGTAATACTAGTGCTCTCACGCTTTGCCCGCGTATTACGAATAATAAGTACCCTATGTCTTATTCCAAATCCTGATCTACCTGCATGCTAAATTTCATCAAAATCTGTTCAGTAGTTTTTGCGTGAAAGAGTAACAAACATCCATACAAACTTTCACATTTATAATATTAGTAGGAAGTGAAAGCTTCTGCAGGAATATCGAGTTCAAAGTATTGTCATCATCAGAACCCGTAGAATAATATCCCAATGCCTCAGCTGTTATGTACAATGACAAGAGTTAAGGCCATAAAACTAGTTCCACTAATTAATACATACATTTACAGCATACTTATAGTCAGCTCAAATTAACATTAAAATGTCATACACAATTCGCTATCTTTGCAACCAGTCCCTCTACTGCCTCTCTTCGTTTTTCACTCTGTTTGTCTGAGAACATCGTCATTTCGATGTATAGAAAACAAAAATTAATAAAACTTGCCATATAAGAATCCCCGCTTTCTTCCTAGCTGTTTTTGCTTTGGGGTAACTAATGTCCACCATCGGAGTTCATTACTTACCACTGGATGTTTTTAACTCATTACCCCACGCGTCTTCATCAATCCGCACTGGAGCCGCGTGGTGGATGCTCTAGGTCTTCTGAAGAAGAGACACCCGTACCTACTCAGTAGTGGGCCATCAATGGGTTGAAGATATCTGCATTAGTGTAAACTGTAGATAAAAGGAAATACGAGTACGAAGTTGACTCATGAATAAAATCTCAACATTATAAACATGACCACAGCTGCATTGCCAAAACGCACGAGCCGCACGCCTACCCTCAAAATTAGCCCAACGGGGGGTTATAAATTCACAGTTCCAGCTTTAATAACTTAATTTGTAGCATACCTCACGTGACAAAAGCCATGTAACTTCAATGCAAGCCGAGTGGAGGAATAGTTTACAAATTACTACACTGCGCGTTGGATAACTTCAATGTATAACAGTATAACACGAATCTAGAGCATTCGATCATTCGTCGTGGCGTTGCCTTTACAAATAATATAAAAGGATTGAGTACAGGCCGTAAGACAAGCGGTAATGAGGGTTTGGTGTGCGCTTTTTACTATCGAGATGTCGAAAGATACCCTTTTTATGGTAATGGTTAGCAATTGAGCTGACTGCGTAATGGTTCGGTCATTGTCACTCTAGCCAATTTATTTATGTTGGGGAAGAAAGGTTTTCGAATGGAGAACGCGTGTATGAGAACGGAGTAAAAGAGTTCTTCTAACCAGGATAACTGACGACCTGATTATGATAGTGGGCATCCAATGGACTCAAAACGCTCAGCACAATCAAGAAAATCAGAATGACTATAATTATCGGACCAAGTTACGAAAGACGACAAGAATCAGATTATCCAGCACTGGACGTCCACAGTTAAATGGGTATATGAGATGACTGGAGGCTATCTTCCAGAGCAAGAGATTATTGTAAGAGCAGAGGATAACATAACATACCTCGTTAGTGATATTAGAGAATTACCTACAGGTTTTTAATGAAGATTTTTAATCATCAATATTTGTATTACTGCGACTTCTATCGATCGCCAGGATTACCCAATTACTTATTTACTTACCATAAACAGTGAATAAATAAGCGAATAATTAAATAAGCATACATTTTTACGTAGGATGCTCTACAGTTTGTAAAGTCCAGTTTGTATTTAATTAGATTTTTATATTAATTGTCGTCTCCAACGCTCTCCAAGGCGAAGGGTCTGCCGTATTTTGTGAACATGGCGAATAATTTATTTTACTCCTCACGCTGTAAGGGAAGCTTTGAGCTGAGCAATGGTACCTACTGTTACTTTGTTATATGGAAATAACCGAAAAACAAGCTAACGATCCAACTGATGTTAAGTGGCTATAGTCGCCCATGGACATCAGCGACGACAGGCATCACTTATACATTACCAGCTAAGGAGAGAAAAAGAAAGAAAGAACTGGCTCTCAAGCCCCCTTCCAACCATGATTGTGACCTAACACTTACGTGACGATTCCAAAACAAATAAATCTGGTTTAAAGCTTAATTCATTTACTGTCAGTCACTGTACTTGTTCTGACAGACCACAAGACCATACCAAGATGACGAGCCCAAAATATGTTCTCACCAAGAGAAAAGGATAGAGCCACTAATCACTTTTGCGTACGCCAGTACCTCGCGTGCCTGCCGCACATAAGGCGCGTACACACGCAAGAGCGATGTTTTACAGAGCTCAGTATAAAAACTACATCACCCCAATTGATATTTTGTTCGGTTACTACTGTTTTATACAACGTTTTATAAATATCGAGGAGTCATTTTTAGGTGCACATACATATTATAATTTATTACAGGTGGCGTGGCCTGAATATTCTGAAATAAATTAGGATTTTTTTTAACTTAATAATGCATTACCTTATTCCTTTTACCCACGGACATCAAAATAAAACCGGACGTAACCTTGTCTTATCGAGAGTGACGCCGCCCGCCTACCATGTGTGCGTAATTTTTAGTGCGGTCCGACCAATCCGACGCGGTAATGGCGGCCGATTAATAACAGCATGGTGTCAATGTGTGCGTGTGATACTTGTACGAATAGAGGAGTTGGTATTACTATGGGTGCCTGAATTTGTTGTGACATTCTGTCTGTTCTTTTTTTAAGTTTTACCATACAATTTATATGAAGTGTTTTATTTCGGCCGTGACCACGATCCATTCAACTGGGTCAAAATATCGGCGAATAATGTAAAATGTGTTCTATCCACGATGACTTAAGTTTAAAACCAAGTATTTTTAAAATAAAATGTTACGCATCGGCTTCCAAAAATAGACTTAAATTAATAATGACTTCATGACACTTACAAAACGTAAGTATTACTAAGTAATCAGAATCATGCTATGATTCTATACCTGTTTTTATAATTACAATAAAACCTAATTACAATGCCTAAAACAGAGTAGAACGCCTATCTGTTGGGAGACTGCTGAGTTCTCTACCACCAATTCTTACTCCCAAAGATGATAATGCGATGTAGTAGAGTATTATTATGGCTTTCTACGTGTTTTGTTTGTGCTAGAACCATTAATAAAATCCCCAGCTACTTAGGCTTTTCTTTTTTTAGCCAGCAACGCATTTGTAATGCCTTTTAGTCAGTCCATGGGCGTGAACTGATCACTTACCATCCGGTGGTCATAGGGTTGCCAGGCGTCCGGAGAAAGCCGGACATAGTTAGACTTTTTGCGTGCGTGTCAGGCCAAATTAATCGGTATCCGGCTTGTCCGACTTTTGTCAGGCTTTTTAAATTAAACCAGTGATGCCGTCGTAATTGTAATAAAGAAGAATGTTGACTGAAGAAGATTTCAATTTTATTTTTATTCATTACAATTTAAGGAGATTGAAAAAGCCTGGTTTTACGAACAAATTTTTTTCGTAATTTAGGGTGTCCGGCCTTTTTACCCTAATGTCCGGCCAAACTGGCTTGTCTGTCCGGCTATTAGGTTTGATGACCTGGCAATCCTAGGTGATCAAAACTGAGCTCAATAGAAGCGAATGATTGGTTATTATTATATATTAATGTTGCACAGTGGTTTGATCACGTTGTGCACTGATACGATTGACTCAAAAGCTTAAACTAAATCCGAGCGTTTAAATTCACTACACGAACACTAGAAACATTCAAGTTATAATAAAATTTACATACGCTGATAATTCACTTTAGATAGATTCTTATATCCCAGGTGCAGCTAGTTCTTAAAAAATATTTATTAAGATATGAAAGTTGTTTGGTGGACTTTAGTATTTTTTACGTCTATTGAATAGGCTGTGGCGAATTTCACATTAGATTTCAATTATGTTTCAGATAAGATTGCGAAATTGTTATGTAAAGCTACAATAATTCATAGGTAAATAAATAATAACGTTAATTAATTATTTATCTACTTACTGTAAACTGGTAACTTGTACCCTTATAAACTCGATGAGCTTATTATAAAATATTAGACTAAAAATGGTCTAAATCAGATGAATTCATTATACATTGCTGGTAACATTATAAGTTTTGGTTTTATGAACAGTCCCAAGAATTGATAAAATAATTCTAGTAACAACAAAACCTAACACTAACACTGTGTTCAGACTTAAGATATTTAGTTTTGTCAGTTGCGGATAGATGGCGTAAGTAAATTAATTCTGAATCACGCTATCAACTTATACTTGTAACATACGTAAGTTCAAGGAAACTATTAAATTTTTTCAATTCGCTATGGATACTTAGTTTCATTTACCTTATATAGTTAAGCAGTTTGTACACACTGAAAAAAAAACAATCTAACAACTGTTTACACTGAAATATACGAGTTCTATAGATCAGAGGAGCTTAATTACCACGATAAAACAATCGCAGGCTCTCGGGCGGCGCCTTAAACGCTCATTAAGTACCATTATGGCGAGCGATGGCGGCGAACGACGATAAATGGCGGACTCGGAGTAACTGTAAGAATGTAATGAATATTGAGAGGATGGAAAGAGTTCTGAGATGATTGTAACTAAAAGAACTACGCTTGGAAACGTGTGGATGAAAATAATGGTAGTTGTGGTCTGACGAATTTGTTATAGCTGTATGTATGTCTATTTGTATAGTAAAGGTCATTTTTTAATATTAACCGTCTTATACCTAGTCTGGTCATAAATGTCCATGGGCGGCGATAGCCACCTACCATCAGGTGGATCGTCAGCTCGTTTGCCGGCTATTTCCATAAAAAAAAATACAGTGACAAACGCTTCATTAAATTTTTTTTTGGAATTAATATATCTGTAAATTAGTTATATAAAAACAAACATAGTTAAATGTAAATTTAAATTTTATTTAGGTTCATTTCATTTCATTCAGGTTTATTCAAAATGTCCTCCCTGTTTTTGAATACCTACAGGCTACAGGTCCTCACTTTCCTAGGCCAGTCGTCACTCGTCAATCGTAGCAAGCACGAGGTTCGTGTATATATCAGCCACTGCTTTAATCAAGGATGCCTTGAGAAACTCCAATTTCTGGTGAGATTTAGCGCACGCTTTCTGCTCCAATAGTCTCCATATTTTGTACCCAACGGATGTAAGTCTGTGTTGTATTAGAGAGCCACTCGTCGTGCTTGACAATGTCAATGTTATGGGCCATCAGCCAGTTTTGTGTCCTGCTTTTCGATGAGCTGACGCTGAATCTTGTTGGAATACTTATTGTGGATTTTTGATAACTTTTTGAAGATAAGGTTCTACAAACTTTGTAAGGACAGTATTTTAATACTCAAAAGCAATGATTTTCAGTCACATATGAGCCCGAATATGAGACTCCAAGTCAAACCATGATTGATGTAGGATAAAGCCCACGCTGGATTAACGGAATACGTCTGCTTGCTTCTTTATTGATATACATTAGTTACATTCTATCACTTTGTTTGTTGTAACTTTGTTCAGTGTTCAAAATTAAAAAAAAAGGATTTGGTGGCATTTTTTTCTCGCGTACCTTCTTAACAAAGCCGGGAATCCCTCGAGCCTTAATTTTTGTAAAGGCTCATTACGGAAATGCTCTGTATGACGTCAATAAGCTCGGGGTCTCAGGTCTTCATTTAACATTCACTTGATAGAAGTTTTGAAATATTTAATATTTAAATTAAACAAGGCTGTAAAAGTATTTATGGCAAGACTATGTATATTATGGTATCTCAATAAAGAAATTGAGCGTTTGTTTCTAATTACAAAATTAAAGTCAACTTTCCACACGAAAATGAAATCCACATATAATAAATACTTAGTATACTAAATACATAGTATATGTGGATTACACCTATATACTAAGCATTTAGTATATGTATAGAAAACTTTCTCACAAAACGTACTATACATATAGTCCTATGAATGAACTAGTAGAGCAGTCATAACATAAAGCCTTAGGATTGCGTGCTGAGAGCGGCCATTTCCTGGTGACCTTGAATCAAGACGTCCTTGGTCCTCAGCCGGAAGATATTTACGAGCTTGAGTATCATTGGCGGTTTTATTTATGACCCTCAAAGATTGCGAACTGCTGAATTAACGCTGTACATTTTATCATAGTACACCGTTTTAGAAGTGTTGATGGGTAATAAATAAAATTATAAATAAATAATAAATAACGCTTCACACTCATAACCCCACACTAGGATTCCCTGTGTCGTGGGTGCCATGGACAACACACAAGACAAGGACACTCACACCCAGACCGAGAACAGAAATTCAAACTCATCATTCAAATTTCTGCCTCGCTGGGAATCGAACCCAGGACCCTTGGCGCGGCGATCCGGCATGGTAACCATTGCGCCACACGGGTCGTCAATTGTTTAATATAGTGGTGTGGTTATAGAGCTACATTTGGGGAAATTAGTAAGATGGTCTCTATGGGACTACGAAAGACTTAAGTAAATCATTATCTGAACAGATCGAGGACTTTCAATGTTGCAGAGTGGCATCTACCACATTTCCTTACTTGAATCGTGCTATAACCGGTTCAATACAAAGGGCACTTCAGTTGTGATGAGATAATTCCATTCGTTCCATTCATTTCACTCATTCACTCACACTAAAGAAGAAAGGAAGAAAGAAGAATGCATCGGCATCCCCGCCCTTCTATGATGTAGTTAGTCTTCGAGAAATTATGGATGGTGGTGGATGAAGTTATGTACTATACCGTCCCAGATTCCATCAGGTGTCATCGGTTACAAGCATATTTTAGGTATTTTATAAAATGAAAAAAAAAACCGATGTAAGTAGGCCTTCCTAGTAATATTATGAATGTGAACATGGATGTTTCTTTCTCTTTCGCGCAAGAACTACAAAACAGATTTTCATGAAAAACACACAGGCGTATGATTGTTATTTAAAATGTTTAAAAACATCAATATTACGCATTGATTTGAAAACCGGTACACCGATTTAACGCTCTATTTCCGAACTTAAGTAAAACAAATTTTGTACCGTGCACAGAGTACTTAAGGCTCCGTGCCGCGATATCAACAATTTCGGTCAATTTTAATCACTGTTTGTGTGAACAGGATAAAGAGATTAAGTTTTGTTTTTTGTTACTATAAGAGTCTAATTCTTGTTCTTGCTGATAGACTAGACGAATCTAACATATTATTTATAATAATGGCAAATCACCACTATTTAAAACCCTTCTTTTCCGAAAAGTAACGAGCAAGTGCTTTTTGTCTTCGTTTTACAACGAAAATACAAAATATTCCAAACATTAAAAAATATAAATAACATAAGTATACGGTCTTTTATTAAGTAGCCTAGCCAGTTTTTTAAATTTCTATCCAAATATAGCAGAATTTATTTTTGAAATAACGTAATTTCGTTCGAAGTAAGTATTTTTTTTTTATTAATTAGAAACACTTTAAGGAAATTTTAAAAAATATACATTAATCTTCAGTTAATCCTTTAATAGAATCAAAATTTTATTTTATGAAAAAATAATGATTTCGTTTATTAATAATAGTTGCAAACTGAACTATATTATGGACCGCATTAAATATATTAAATTAGTACCGCCGAGGCTCTCTCCGCGTGAGGACGTATCGCTCTGTACGAACGTAACGCTCACGTATTTTACGTAAAAATATACACAAATTGTACGCCGACTACCACATTTTGATCCAATTATTAAATTAATTATTTTTTATTTTAATAACACCACGAATCATCATGTTTTTATGAATTACAAAATTGGCTGTTTCAAGGCGTGGGGGTGGGGTAGTCATAGTAGTATGGTAGTTATAGGAGTTCATATAGTTAGGAAGGAGATAAATATACTGAATTCAGCAAACATACACGAGTGGGGTATCAAATGAAAGGGTTTGATTTATGTAGTACTAAATTGGCTATTTCGGGGGGGGGGGGGGGGGTTAGTTACGAGGAAGGGGGTGAATTTTAGTTAATCATCAAGGGGCCATCCATAAATTACGTCACACTAATTTCATGACTTTTTGATCCGTCCCCCATCGTTGTGTGACGTCACATATTATTAATTTTACTCCTAGAAATTATTAAGTTCCATTTTTGTTTTTCAACTTAGTAATTCACTTAGTAGTACTTCAAGTGTTTGCCGCCGTGTAGACGCCGCAGAGTCCCTGGAGTAGCAACTAAGGGGGCTCCTGAATGCCTGTCTCGAGCAGGGAAATTTTCCTAAGGCGTGGAAAACAGGACGAAAATTGGTCGTGCAAATCCAGCAAACAATTAATAATATTATCGACGTACGTCAAGCCTATTTATGGTACTTTTGCATCGTGCATCGTGCATGGCCTTGGCGGGACGTACAGAAAGATGGGCGGTGTATAAAAGGTTTAGGCTCTGAGTCTGAATAAATACATATATGTGATATAGTATACGAATAAAACGTAAAATAATTATCTAACTTTGAATCACTATGATCATTACTAAAACCTACAATTATCATCTTCCCGAAATTTTACATTCGTCTCATTATCCTGAAAACAAAATTTTTGAAGGTTTCACTTCTACCACATGTGAATTGCACACTAAATTTAAAAGTCATAAATAAAATGAATATTACAAATGTACTAGCTGACCCGGCAAACTCTGTACTGCCTAACAACTCACCCCTCTCGAGGTCTCCTTCGAGCCCCATCTCCCTCCTCTTTCCCCTCTCCCTCTCCCTCTACTGTCAGTTACAAAATAAAAAAGTTAGATATGTCGCTGATGTTACATTAGAAAGATAATATGGTCGTTAAGTTTTCAAAGAAATCGGACCTCCTACTACAGCTATGAAACAGACAAATTTCTGAACGCACCTATAAATATTTGACAACCAAATGACAATTTGACAAAAGATATCAAATGTTTCACAGCTAGGAACAATTTGTTTGTTTTTAGTATTTTTTACTACTTATTATTTATATTTCTCACCGTTTACACCTTTCCTGAAGTTTCACAAATATTTCAAGATCAAAATTAGCCAAATCGGTCCAGCCATTCTCGAGTTTTAGCGAGACAAACGAACAGCTATTGATTTTTATATATATATTATATTTAATTTATCTAAATAAAATTTTGTCGTGTTGGGGGACGGCTCCATATTAAACTCCATCCATCCATCAGCCTTGGTAGGTCCACTGCTGGACATGGGCCGCCCCTTCTGAATCCAACGGATTCCCTCTGTCTTCTTCAGGTCGTCGGTCCATCTTGTCGGGGGGCGTCTTGTCCTCCGTTTTGCGAAACGCGGGCGCCATTCGAGGACTTTTCTTCCCCAACGGTTATCGGTCCTTCGCACTATGTGGCCAGCCTATTGCCACTTCAGCCGGCTAATTCTTTGAGCTATGTCGGTTACCCTTATTCGTCTACGGATCTCCTCATTTCTGATGCGATCACGTAGAGAAATACCGAGCATAGCCCTCTCCATAGCCCGCTGTGCTACTCTGAGCTTGTGGATTAGGTCAATAGTGAAGCACCACGTCTCGGAGCCGTATGTCATCGCTGGCAACACACACTACTCGAACACCTTCGACTTCAGGCACTGAAGTAGTGTTTTGGATGACAAGATATGACGCAATTTCCCGAACGCAGTCCATCCAAGTTGGATTCTACAAGTGACTTCTTTCTTGAAGTTGGACTTACCCATCTGGATCAATTGTCTCAGGTAAATGTATTCGTCTACAACTTCGAGAGCAGCGCCGTCAACAACAACCGATATGGGTGTGACATGGACATTTGACATGTTTTTCGTCTTGTCCATGTTCATCTTAAGACGTTGCCGTTGTGAGGCGCTGTTAAAGTTTCCGAGCATTATACCAAGTTCTTCCAGGGAACCCAGCAGGATAACTATATCATCGGCATATCGTAGGTGTATGATGTATTTACCTACTAACAAAAAATAACCGACTTCAAAGTTACTCAAAAACTACTTGTCAGATCCCGTTCAAATTTATGTGGGACTACATGGCAAGCACCTGTTTTCGATTAAAAAAAGAATCATTGAAATCGGTTGGCGTGATATTGAGTTATATCCCACCAAAAACATAAATGTAAAAAGGGCCAGCCAAGTTCAATACAAAAATTAAGATTAGCAATGGGCTTCGCCGCAAAACGAACGGAGATCTAAATGAGTGCCAAGTTCTATGCAAAATCAAAATATGTATTTATAGGAACAAAAAAAGAAAATGTGTGCAATTCACACGTGGTAGAAGTGAAACTTTCCAAAATTTTGGTTTCAAGATAATGAGATGAAAATGCAATTAATCGAATCTTAATGCAATAAATCGAAGCGTCATCTATGAATACAACTTAGCATTTTTACTGTCTGTATAATCGGTCGGTCGATCGACAGAATGAAAGAATGAAATTCTTATTTTTTGTTGATAAATTCTTTGAAAATATTTAAAAGAGCATTTGAAAGTATTTAAAAACAGAATAAAAAAAAAACTAAAAAAAAACTAAAAAAAAACAAATACTGAGAAACGCGAACCTGTGCATCAGGTATTGTGTATCTACGTCCTGACCATTGAGCTACGGAGAAGTTAAATTGAAAGACGAAATTAGCGGTTATATTATCTTACCTGTCGTTGCATCCGGTTTCAAATCACTAACGATTCTAAAGAAGTTTCACATCAAAAAAACATTATGAACAAGTATTAAACTCCAACTCAAGTTTTAACCGTATTGGGGCGGCTTAGAATACTAACCCCAATCCCAAACCGGAAGGGTGTCGTAAAAGGCGACTAAATCCGGCAGCTGGTGGTAGGGCCCTTCAGAGGAATTATATTGGTAGTATTGATTTTAATTGTTAATTAATATCATTATTTCTTCTATTATTTCTCCATGGGGTTCGCCTGGATAGCTACCACCCTTGAGCATGAGTCAGCCGCCAAACGACTCGTCGTGTTCCGGCTGGGGGCTTGAGTTCCAGTTGTCCTCCCTTTCCCACCTTTCCTCATCCCATATACAGTGACTCTTCAGTGTATCCCTGGGTCTTATGAATTTCTTGAGGCACCGTCGCTTGAGTTGACGTGATATGTTGGCGTGGCGGCCAGGGAGACCTGGTGAAACGGCTGACCTGCCGCAGGCCGCCCGCCGGATAGTACAGGGACCCGAACCCAGACAACACTTCTAACCTCTGGTCTGGGAGGCTGTCTCACCAGCCGGCGCATAATCCCGTCGCGTGGATGCCGTGCCGGAGTAAGAGACCGGAGTGGTACCCGGTGTCTACGCTCGGGGGGGACCAGGGGCCCTTCCGTCCGCCACGCCAGCAACTCACACTCTGCCCATGTTAGTACGGTGTCACGAAATCAAACCTTGTCCCAGGGGTCACTTTTAGATCACTGTATTCCCTACCTTTCTCCTCCTCTTTACGCTTCTTTGATTCTATGGGCAAGGTAAAAAAGAGAATTAGGTTAAACCCAGCGGCAACCCCTGACACTCCTACCACACTAAATGTCGACATGTGCAATATCAGGGGAATTCATTCCAATCTCAATGCTGTCCACCACCATCTTGAGACAGCAAAGCCGGCCCTACTCTTTTTGACGGAAACTCAGATTTCATCACCGGGCGACACATCTTATCTAAATTACCCTGGCTACAGGTTAGAGCATGCATTTAGACAGCGTGCCGGGGTTTGTGTGTTCGTCCGGGATGATATTTGTTATTCCCGTCTGACCTGCCTTGAAGACAAGGACCTATCACTTTTATGGACACGCGTGGACATTGCAGGTCACATCCGTGTGTACGCGTGTCTTTATAGGTCCTACAGCGGAGACGTGGAGACGACTCGTCTATTTGAGCACGTCCAGAGATCGGCCGACAAGGTGCTGGAGCAGTATCCTTCGGCGGAGTTAGTGGTTTTGGGGGACTTTAACGCCCACCACACGGACTGGTTGGGGTCCAAGATCACTGACTTCGCGGGAAGGTCTGCTTTTGACTTCTCCTTGGCCTATGGGCTCACTCAGGTTGTAACTGGCTTCACCAGAGTCCCTGATGTTGTGAGCCATACTGCTTCTCTGTTAGACTTGCTGCTGACTTCTCATCCATCTAACTACCGAGTAGTGGTTAATGCTCCTCTAGGATCATCTGACCACTGCTTGGTAAGTACATCTGTACCCTTGTCGTGCCAGGAGGGATCTCGACCCAACGGAACGCGTCAAGTATGGCACTATAAGTCAGCAGACTGGGACGGACTCAGGGAATTCTTGAGTTCGTACCCTTGGAGGCAGCTCTGTTTCTCTTCGGGGGATGCGAACGTGTGCGCTGACTTGGTAGCCGATGTGATACGGCAGGGCATGGAATGTTTTATTCCCAACTCTGTCATATCCATCGGTGGTAAAAAACAGCCCTGGTATAACGGTGCCTGTATTTCGGCATCTAACCGAAAGCATGCCGCTTACCAGGCCTGGGTATCAGCGTACACGCGTAAGGATCCATCCACCCCAGAGCTTAAGACAAAGCTCAACGCTGCCTCCCGGTCAGCAAAGAGGCAAATGGCCAGGGCGAAGGCAAAGTTCATCGGCAGGATTGGCGAGCGGCTGGTCGGTTACCCCTCCGGTAGTCGGGAATTCTGGTCGCTAGCTAAAGCTGCCGAAGGCAACTTCTGTCGGTCATCTCTTCCATCACTGCGTAAATCGGACGACTCTGTGGTCCATACGGCAAAAGGAAAAGCCGAACTCCTTGCCAACCTTTTTGCCGCCAACTCGACTCTTGAGGATAGAGGGACCACACCGCCTAACATCCCGCGGTGTGAGAGCTCGTTGAATGATATACTTTTCACGCAAAAGTCTGTCAGACGGGCTCTACAGTCTCTCGATACCAAGAAGTCGAGTGGACCGGATGGAGTCCCCGCAGTGGTGTTAAAGACGTGTGCTCCCGAGTTGACTCCCGTCTTAACGCGCTTATTCTCGCTATCCTATGCCACTGGAGTAGTACCGTCTTCGTGGAAGGTTGCCCTCGTTCATCCCATCCCCAAAAAGGGCGATCTTAGTGACCCGGCTAACTACAGGCCTATAGCGATTACTTCCCTGCTTGCGAAGGTAATGGAGCGCGTGATTAACACGCAGCTCTTAGGATATCTGGAGGATCATCAGCTGATTAGCGATCGTCAATATGGTTTTCGCCACGGTCGTTCAGCTGGTGATCTTCTAGTTTATCTTACACACCGGTGGGCTCAAGCTCTTGATCGCAACGGGGAAGCTCTGGCAGTCAGCCTAGATATCGCTAAGGCCTTCGACCGGGTCTGGCACAGGGGCCTTCTCACGAAGCTACCATCTTACGGTCTCCCTGAGAGGTTATGCAATTGGGTAGCCAGCTTTCTATCTGAGCGACATATCAAGGTCGTAGTTGACGGTTGTTGCTCAGATATGAAACTTATAAATGCTGGCGTTCCCCAAGGGTCTGTGTTATCTCCTACGCTATTCATTCTGCATATCAATGACTTGCTGCAGCATACAAGTGGCATTCATTGCTATGCGGATGATAGTACAGGGGATGCCTACTACACAGCCCCCGCTAATGCCTCTCAGTTGCAAATGGCGGATAGCAGAATGAAACTTGTGTCTGAAGTCGAGAACTCTCTGGAGCAAGTCTCGGAATGGGGTCGACTCAATCTGGTCGAGTTCAACCCCGCGAAGACACAAGTTTGCGCGTTTACCGCTAAGAAAACCCCATTTGTCATAGCGCCTCAATTCCAGGGTACCGCGCTCACCGTGAGTAATAGTGTTGGGATTCTGGGAGTTGACATCTCGAGTGACGTACAGTATCGGCGTCATTTAGAGGCCAAGGCTAAGCTGGCCTCCAAGAAGCTTGGTGTCCTGAACCGGGCTAAGCAGTACTTCACTGCGAGGCAACTGCTTATGCTTTATAAAGCTCAAGTCAGGCCTCACATGGAGTACTGCTCACATCTCTGGGCAGGGGCCCCACAATACCAGCTTAACCCATTTGACGCCATACAGAAGCGCGCGGTCCGAGTTGTCAACGACCCACGAGTCACTCACAGGTTAGAGCACCTGAGTCTCAGAAGAGACATCAGTTCTCTCTGCGTGTTCTACCGACTTTACAACGGTGAGTGCTCCGAGGAATTGTTCGACTTGATGCCTACGTCTCTTTTTCATCATCGCACCACTCGCCGAGGATTGAAGTACCATCCACACCGATTGGACTCGTGGAGTACATCTACAGTCCGATTTTCACGAACTTTTTTGCCACGCACGTGCAAACTGTGGAATGGGCTTCCTTCCGAAGTATTCCCGGAGCGCTATGACATGGGGTTCTTCAAAAAAGGTGTGAAAAGAGTTCTCCTTCAGGGCCGGCGTTGCATTGGCGATTCCTCTGGTATTGCTCATGTCCATAGGCGACGGTAACCACTTACCATCAGGTGGTCCGTATGCTTTTTCGTCTGCCCTTCAGGCTATATAAAAAAAAAAAAAAAAAAAAAAAACTCTATTTCTTTGCTTTATTGGATACCTATAACAATTGCTGTTATTTAAAAATGTGAGATCTTAAAGTAGGTTAGATTTCACTAAGCCAGTTTTTATCAGAATTTTTGGATTGAACTTGGCTCTCCTTTTTTACATTTATGTTTTTGGTGGGATATCATTACTTTTGTAAAGAAAACTAGGCAATGCCACGCGCCGCCGACGACACACCGTTGGCCGGTTGTTTACGCATATTACAAGTTTTTTGTATGGGGACACCACTTATTTTTCGACTTTTTTATTTTTTTTTATTTTTTCCTACGCTTGAACACAATTACCGAGCTGGATTCCAAATTTCATCCTTCTAGGTCATCTGGAAGTAGCTTAGATTTAGGTATTATATGTCAGTCAGTCAGTCAGTGCTAAAATTTACGACATTTTGACCTTCATATCTTTATAACCATTTGAGCTAGCTTCAATAAATATGGGCTTCTATATGTCCTTATGAATATAATTAAACACACGTAATGTGTTTACGTTAAAGAGGTTTTGAGTTATAGAAGGGTCAAAAGTGGCACCAAGTGGTTCGTGCCTTATGCCATCTTGCTGTGGGGTAAAGCAGCCAATATAAAACAAATTTTCATACTCCAGAAACGGGCAGTTAGGGCTATTTATAAACTTAGGTCTCGGGAGTCTTTGCGTGAGAAGTTCAAGGAAATAGGTATACTTACAGTAGCTTCCCAGTATATCTTTAACAATGTAGTTTTTATACGGAAGAGTATAAACGCGTATAAACAAAATTTTGATATTAATAATCGTCATACGAAAAGAATGCATCAATTAGTTACGCCTTCGTTCCGGCTAAGTAAAGTGCAGCGATCTTTCATAGGGCTTGGTATACATTTCTATAATAAAATCCCAAAATTAATACGTGACTTGCCAATAGAAACTTTCAAAAAACGTGTAAAGACACAATTGTTAGGCAAGGGATATTATAGTGTAGACGAGTATTTAAATGACAAAGAGGCATGGAAATGACCAGCTCTTCAACCAGTTCCGCTCAGAATAGTAAATACTCTTGTATTATTATCTTATTTTGTAATATTTTTTTTACAAGATGTGCTGAGGAGTTTCTTTGGGCTTTTCTTCTCCTCCACGACAAAGCACCTTCCGAAAAGCTAAAAAATGACGTGCATAAGTGTATCAGTGATACCTATATGAATAAAATACTTTGACTTTGACGTGTAATGTTATAATAATACATTCGGCGCTGGCTAGCCAGTTCCTTTGCATGAACTTGGCTTGATTCGCTGCCGCGTATCTAGATTTATTTTATGATTTTTTTACTTTTTACCTATTCAGTCTTTTTTTTTTTTGAGCCTGGTTTTTTTTTCAATTTTTAATTTAAGTTTATATAATTCGCCAATTTAATAGGTTATGAATATGACAACATATTTAGTCCTACAGCTCGGCAAAGATTTTTTATGGCCCAAAATTTTAAATTTTGCATTTTCAAAAACATTTTTTATGAAATCAAGACTCGTTTAATTTTTGGGTGGGTACCAATAAACATGTTAAATTTGTCTGTACACTCTTAAGTTTATCGCAAACATAAATGAATGACATCTCTGATGCAAAACACTGAATAACCTAAATATGTACCTAGTGTGTGTTTATCTAAAACTTTTTCATTTTGATTGTAATAAATATATTAAACTAATATACAAAAACATTCCACACTTTTATTTCTAAACTGTTCATACTATGCATCCTAAAATTATTATCAACTAAAGGATCAAAATTGTTTAAGCACGAACTTCAGCCAAGTGTGCGTGAACGACGCACACAGACATAGCTTCGCAATGAATATGACATAACTCTGTCAAATAAATTTTCGGCACGGCCTCTTAAACACTACGTTGTACCGCGCAGGTCATAGACTAAGATGCCGGACAGAAGTAGAGGCACTGCAGGCCATCAGGTGAACGTTCATGGTACAAAATAAACTCCTGTCAGGTTTTAGCTACAAGCTGACCTGTCCTGAACATGACACGTTTTATTAGAGTTCATGGTAAGGCACCTGGAATAAGATAAAGGCGATTATTGTTCCGGAAAATGCGGGCTTAGCCGTGGATAGAGCGCTAATAAGATAATTATACAAACTATAAATAATGTAACAGCAAAAATTGAATACACATCGTTTAGGCTAAGCATGTGAGCAGCTATTAATAGAAGTAGAAAACAACTAGGTTAGAGTGATTTGACCAATTATATTGGCTGTTATCGGCTGTCCCCCGCAGAGCTCAATGGGACTGACAGCGAAGGAAATCGATCGCGAAAAGCTACTTATTAAAGCAGTAATGCTGAAGGGAAATGAAGGATTATTAGGTTATATTTATTTATTTATTTTATTTAGAACACCAATATAATGTACACCACAAATAGCACATACAGGTATAGCACAAGAAGATAGGTTAGTGTTATTATACTTAAAGGTGTAGACTACATGCTTAAAAAAGGAAGTGAGTGACAATAAATATAGCAGAAGTGGTACTATCTAAAGAACTTATTAAATTACAATTATCATTAAAATAATACCAATTTAAAATTAGAACAATGCAATTAAAAGAGTAATGTCAATTATAAATTAAAAACATACAATTTAAATCGAAATCTTTACTCAGGTACTTTACTTAAGACAAATAACTTATGTATTCTATAAATCTTACGGTGTCAACGTAGCCTAGGTAGCATTGGTGGCATGGACAACATTAATAAGACATCATTATAACCAACAACAACAACTACAACCAACAACACACACGACCTAAGAACAAACATATATCTGTCACATAATATCTGCCGGAAATCGAACCCGGGACCCCTCGCAGGGACACTAACAACTAGGCTACGATAACTTGTTTTTTTGCAGAAATAGGCGCCAAACGAGCTGACCATCCACCTGATGGTAAGTGGCTATCATCGTCCATGGACATCAGCAACACCAAAGGCATCACTGATGACACTGATGCAAAAAGAAAGAAAGAAAGTAAAAGTAACTTGTGATTCGTTTCACTTTCGTTTCAAAGCAGTGGTTTTTTTAAGTTATTTTTTTACAAATGCCATGCCAATACGATATTAGATTGGGAACTTTTCACGCTTTTAATATTCAGTCTTCCTAATGATACTTAATTCTTCTTGTGAAGCACTCAACAGCTAATGCATCGATTACCACAGATGATTACACTATCGCAATTTCACGCGTTTGGTGTTTAATGCGTTTTTATCCGACGCGACCGCGACACCGCTAAGTGCGTTCCAGGCACCTTGATACAGTAAATTCGTTAAAAGGAACGCTTAATCTACAGAATACTGGTTGGAACCGGTTCAATCCGATTCTAACTCGCGTAGGGTTCTGTATTTACCGATGAGCAATTTTATTCTTCTAACTTTTGAAATATCGCAACCTCAATGCAAAAAAAGCATAAGTACTTTGAATTTTAGTTATTAATATGATTGGAAAGAGGGACAAAAGATGTATATGCTCAATTTTTTTCAAATTATTATCATTAATCTTGACGATTTTGTGCAAGAAATCGTAATGTAAATTCCTTTTACTACTTACTAATATTTTAACAGTTTTTTTTGCTCTCCTGTAAAATTGCAATTTACATCTTATTCCCTTTTTCCACTGAGGGTGCGATACATTGATGAATTAAACAAAAAAATATGTTGAACTGAACAAAAAGATAAAGTACCTTTCTATTTTTTCCTTCTTTACTCCCAGAATAAGAGTCTTCTTATAAACAATATAAATTCTTAGTTAGCAGTATCTAATAATGGCAGGAAAAAATAAATAAACAGAGCTACAAAAACAAACACACTTCACATTAAAAGGGTTTATTTGTTTTGCATACAGAATCCTAAAATGTGAAAGATTTTTAATTTGAAATGCCTAATGAGTATTTATCATTAGCCATTTACATAGTTCATGATATCAACACACTATCTTTACTTAAAGTTTGAAGACTGGTTCTGAATCGAATAGACATAGATCACAGACGTAACCAAACCAAACGATCTTCTGGTACTATTTCCACGTCTGACTAAATGTAGTTGAATTGGAATGACTCAATTTCTGCGCATATCTTGAAATACCTTTCATTGTTTATAATTATAAAACATCATTGCTATCAACCGCCAAGAGGACGAATAAATATATACTCGATCAGCTCCGAATCAAAACTAGAGTTTCAACTGTACTGACCAATGAATACGGAGTATTTTGGTCATTGCCCGCCGTGAACCAGACGATCTCGACAAGTTGATGGTGGTAGGCAAAGTCGAAGGGAAACGACCCCGCGGCCGATTCCATAACCTTTGGAATGACCAAGTGACCGCACTCACTTAGGGTTACCAGATGAAAAAAACAAAAGTCCGGAGAAAAGGCCTGATTTCCATTGCAAAATCCTGAGATTTCTTACAGTTTGAGAATTTTCTCCGAAATCGACTCACGGTATCTTCCGTTCGAGCTATACTTCTAATTCCATATAATTTTAAAAGTCATGTGGGGATTTCATAAATCAATAATAAAAGAAAAAAAAACTTAAAAAGTATCTTCACATATTATTATTATTAAGTATGATAAAACTGATTAAGTACCTATTTGGATAAATAATTATTGATTTTAATTGTGCAATTATTACCAAAGGATCCTGAGATGTGGTAATCCTACACTCACTGGTCATCTGCTCTAAAGAAAGCCGAAGAACGAGGAGAAGGGAGGCGAATCATAAGAACTTTGAAAGACTTTCATTCTGGACACGACCTTCAGTGATGAAGAATACGACGCGAGAGAGAGAGAGCTATAAACCTAAGTACCTACGTCACTAACAATCAGCCCTCTTTCTACCTAAATTACATTTTAATACACAAGGACCGAATATTGGAACGGACAGTTAATTACACAGCCTTTTTAAAGCCCACGCGTATATTATTATTAAATATCATGTTACACGTTAAATTTATGCAAATTTTGAACAAACACAAAATGAACACTTTACTGAGCCGTCATCGGTTATTTA
This sequence comes from Thymelicus lineola, assembly GCA_963932265.1. Classification (NCBI taxonomy): domain Eukaryota; kingdom Metazoa; phylum Arthropoda; class Insecta; order Lepidoptera; family Hesperiidae; genus Thymelicus; species Thymelicus lineola. Next base: position 670,394 of record OZ010707.1, on the reverse strand, counting down.
GTATCGAGACCGATTCATAATTCTCTTATTTTTAAATTTTTCGATATCTTCTGGTACAAATAAAACACTAAAATTAGGAGTTGAAGTATTGTTTTATTAAATGAAGGTAAAGCTAAATACAAGTATTATACTGTTTATCTTATTAAAGTCAGCAATCTACTATCGAATTTCCTCGAATCTTTTGTTTGTAATTTTGATAGAAGAAAACGATTTGTGAATATGAAGAATTTCGATAAAAAAAATATTTTCTCTCTTTCCTTCTTCTTTCCTACCTTTAACATAAACCATCTTTCTATCTGACAGAGCGTTCATTGATCGATCGCGATTTAAAAATATCCTATTTGAGTCGATGTAAACAGGGTCTTCCCCCATTCATTGCCTCGTATCGCTTATAAACGAAAACCATTTAGAACGTACTGTAAACGCGTAAAACTGTCGTTTCTAATAAATTCAAAGGGACGCGTTTTACTCATATATTAAATTTCCTCATTTAATTAAGGAAACAGCAGAAGTGAATTAGGTGTATAAGACCTGAATTCTTCCCACGTCAAGACAGTTTTATCAGTAGGTTTCTGTTATATGGATAATGGAACGATCTTTATACGCCCGGTTGAATATTGTTTTACAGCTATATCGAACCAATAATATTTAAAAAAAAAATAGATACGTCATGACCTTACAAATCAACCAAAAAATATTTTCCAAAAAGAGCTACAACACACACACGTTTATCTTTTGTTTCACTACACCAATCACACTACAAATACACGAAGGCATTTTAACGTTGTATGGCAAATCTCAAGCACTTCTGACAACAACAAAAGCATGCCTATCGTCTTGTATTGACAGAGCGACTACGAGCAGACGAGGTCTATTGACTGCTCTTACGATCTTAATCTTTGGCTCGCTAGTGACATATCTACCTCTTTTTTACTTACAATATCATTGTATCGAAATACACGTCACGCGATGACGTCATGCCAACTTGGATCACGCTATGGAAGATTTCAGCATCGGTTCCATACAACGCTTTACGCGGTTGCAATGTTCCGACTAGATTTGTCGGGGCTCGGCCACCTGGCGGGAGAAGTTTGACATTACATCTACAAATCCGACTAGCAGCAGAGCGTTAAAATTAAGCGCCCCTCCCAATGACGTCCGACCGTACGATGTCGGACGTGTAAACGAGGCGGTATCCCGGACCGGTCGCATTCGTTTCGGACGCTAATTGGCGGGCGCGAACCGGACCGCATTCCCCACGCCTGCAGTCGCTAGGTCGCTGCAGTCCCGATACTGCGTGGCTGTACCTCTTATTGTAGGACGGTACATATTATATACTTGTAAATAATGGAATATGTATAGATACGTATTAACGTACTTACATACTAACTATAATATATGTTTTATTAAAGATCATAGCCTACCTTTGTGCTTAATTTCAAAGAAATACTTTCAGTAGTTTTTGCGTGAGAGTAACAACATTATACATACTTTCATACGTATATTTAAAATAGGTATTAGTCGGAATCGAAATGTCTTGTTTTTTTTAACAGTGTTTTTATATCGTTTTATTATTGGCTTTAATTCTTTTGTTAATGTTGTTCCGTTAATGTGAATCATACTGTTTATGTGAATTTTAACGAAACTTATCCTTACCCACTATAAAAATAAGTATTTAAATTGATGTATACTCGTATATCGGTGAGGCCATGAATCTCCAGTGAAGGTCCAGAGACGGACCTCTTTATTCTACAGCGCTTGTCTGATGCAGAGGCTGGCATATAAGAATTATCATGTCATATTTAGATTAGGGAATTGTGAATAATGTAGGACGGATTAATATGGATGGCGTAGTGTTCAAGTACTTTGGAATATTGATGTGAACGTTAAGGCTGCAGTCTTGCAAAATTCACTCGCGGCGAATTATTTGTACAACTTTGTATTTTTTTTTTCATACAAAGTAATGAAATATCATAAAATATTATTATTACACAAAAGTAACCATAATATAAGTAATAGCTAGTTATTTTTTTTAAGTTCATCTAGGTGGATTTTGTTAGGTAAATCAATCGTTAAATACAGCTCTTTCGCGCCCAACGTCATTTCGAGTTATGTTTGTAAGCTTACTTTATGGAAACAAAGAATTAATTTACAAATCTGTTCAGCGCATAATTAGCTCAACATTCTTGTCTTAAAAATGCGCTGAATAGTTTTTTCTAATTATCTTTCATTTTCTTAATTCAGACATAACAATTCCTTCAAAATTCTCGGTTTTTATCTCTTTACAAATGGTTTGTTTCATAATAACTATGCATCGTATGTATGTAAATAATTGATTATTTTAATGCCACGAGTTCAATAAAGCAAATACAAAAAAAAAGTGCACCTAAATCACCTTACTCTAACAATAATAATATCTCAAAAGACCTACAAAAAAAGAGTTTATAAACAAGAAATGCGAGGGAAATTCCTTAGTGGCCAATGCACGGCCGAAGCGTTCAGACGTGTAGTCCACGACGAATAAAACTGTTCCCTCTCACTCTAACCTTGCTCCGGCTCTGACGTAGATTGTGTATCGAAAGTTGCTCTACTTTATTATTTTTTTTTATAATTTTTTGCGTGTTTTGTAAATATTTGTATTTTAATAATAGTTTTTGTAAATATTTGTGTATCAGTAATAGTTTTGTACATAATTATTTGATTTCAATATGGATCGTAAACTTAAACAATATGCATCAACACGCCAGTGAGGTACATTAGTAGTAATGCTATCGATACTATATAAATACCTAAAAACGGTTCAACTAGTTCGTTATAGACTGTAAGTAGAACTATATAACTATATAGTTATCAGACTGTTAGTAGAACTCATAGTTAATATAACTTGTCTTCTAAAAATATAGTACATAGTTATATCAATTCCTACATTTTTTCCTCTTTATTTTCTTTAAGAAGGAGCTAATAAGAAAGAAAGAAAGAAACATTTATTCCGTCATGAAAATAACATGGTACATGGGTTACAAGGTTAAACTACGGTGAAAGAAAAAGTACTAACAAAATGTAACCCTTTACTAAATTATTGCTTGACATGAAACATAGAAAATTTAGCGGGTACCATGTCACCTGACGAAAAAGGACTACCCTCTGCCTGTGCCATGGAGCGGCTAGGAACCAACCACGGCTGCTGATTTACAGTGTAGTCCCCTTTTTCGTGTAGTTTCACATGTGGCGTCAATCTTATTAATATTGTATATTAATATTATTTTAGAAGCAGGTCAATCCAAAGTTGAAGATAATTTACAACTTAATTATTTATTTTATTTAATTTTATGTGTATATGATTAAATGATACTTATTAGGGATATAATATTATAAAGTGGGAAATAAATAATTATACAAACTATAAAACATACAGAACAAGTGTACATAACAAGTGTACATGTATACAACTACACATCTTAATATGTTTAAAGGGGGTTTTTGTTGTCATGTTATTGCGCTTCAATTGATATACACCTATAGCTTACACCTATATCCATTTAGGGCAAATATTACCAATTATAAACAAGAAGTGATTTCAACGAAAATATAATTTCAGGCTGTACTATATTATCACCCCTATTGAACGTTGAGAATACCAGATTGTAATACTAGATTAATTACAACATCTATACCAGGCATTCAAAGCATCTATACTAGCAACAAGGTGATTATTTTACCAAAAATTGGTGTGACCGTATCCGGTAAATTCCACCAGATCCGGTATACGTAAAAAACGTCGGACCCGGCCGGATTACCGGATCCGTTTTTCCTTATTGCAATCCCTAGTTCTATCATATTATTATATACCTATCACGTCTGTGGAGTTTCGCTAGCTAATTTAATTTGAAATGAAATGAAATGAAATGAAATAATCTTTATTCATGTAGGTATCACTGATACTCTTATGCACGTCATTTTTTTAATCTACCAGCTTTTCGGAAAGGTGCTTTGTCATGGAGGAGAAGAAAAGCCGTAAAGAAACTCCTCAGCACATCTTTTAAAACTAAAACTTATATCTATTACAAAAATAGGTATTCTCTAACCTGTGCAGAACTGGTTGCCTAGCTAGTCATTTCCAAGCATCCTTGTCATTTAAATATTCATTTATGCTATAGTAGCCCTTGCCTAAGAGCTGAGCCTTTACACGTTTCTTAAAAGATTCCACTGGTAAGTCACGTATTTGTTTTGGGACTTTATTATAAAATTTTATACCTAGTCCCATAAAAGAACGTTGCACTTTAGAAAGACGGTACGAAGAGGTAGCCAATTGATGCATCCTTCTTGTTTGACGATTTGAAAAATCACAATTTTGTTTATATGCAGTTATTATATGTATATTTATACATTATTATTATATGTATATGTATACAGTTATTATGTCTATATTTGTTTAAATTTGACTCGCAAGGACTCCCTTGATTTTAGTTTATAAATAGCTCTAATGGCTCTTTTCTGTAATACAAAAATTTGTTCTATACCGGCTGCTTTGCCCCTGTAGTTAGGCCCTAAACATGAATAATATAACCACTTACCTTTGGATTCTATTTCTCTTCATCACTTCTACGTTGGCACCCAATTTTCCATGCATTTTTTGCATTTGGTGCATTTTTTGTGTTTGCTTTATTGAACTCATGGCATTAAAATAATCAAATTTTTTCATACATACGATGCTTATTTATTATGAAACAAACCATTTGTAAAGAGATAAAAAACAGAGAATTTTGATGGAATTGTGACCTCGGAATTAAGAAATGAAAGATAATTAGAAAAAAATATTCAGTAAATTTTCAAGACAAGAATGTGGAGCTAATTATGAGCAGAGCAGATTTGTAAATTAATTCTTTGTTGCCATAAAGTAAGCGCACAAACATAACTCTAAATTACTTTGGGCGCGAAAGACCTGTATTTAACTATTGATTTACCTAACAAAATCCACCTAGATGAACTTAAAAAACTTAAAATAACCAGCTATTACTTATATTATGGTTATTTTGTGTAATAATAATATTTTATGATATTTCACTACTTTGTATGAAAAAATGTACAAAGTTGTGAAAATAATTCGCCGCGAGTGAATTTTGCAAGACTGCAGCCTTTAGATTTTCTATATTGGGGATACTATAGAACACAAAAACACAGACAACTCTTCTATAGAAAAAAAAATACTTAGTAGAGCAACTTTCCGAACGAGTCAAATAATTACGCTATGTAGGATGAATGCGGGGACTGCGGGGAGCCTACGTGCAGACGCTTGACGTTTGGACTAGCCGCACGCGATTCTTATTTTGTGAACTACGAGACTAGGCCCTTAAGAGAACTGGAAATATATCATGGTGCAAAGTAAAAGGAATATCATTTCATAACCAACACCATAGAATACTTACCTCCTTCTGCTATATATATTTCTATTTTCTATGCAAATTACTTACACCTACTATAAAGCTATTTTCAAAATATTTATTTTGTTTAATATAGATTTGAAACTTTACAAATTAGATCGTATGAAGATGAAGTAATTCAATAAAGTTAGATCATATTAGTCAGTTTATTAATCGTACCACCCAATGTTATATAAAGTTGTTCACTTTTATTCAAGCCGTAAATTAGCATACACGTCAGAAAGACAATACAATCCGATCAATATTCATTAAAAATCTTAACACAATTGCCCGTGACAAAATTCAAATTTCCTTTTAAATTAAAACAAGCGACTTAAAACTAATTTACATTATAAAGACTATACATTCTCCACACGGTATGATTAATCTGAAAAAAATGCACAAAATATGTTCGCATATTAAAAAATATGTAAATCTCAACTTATTTGATTCATCAATCAATCTGTAAGTTTACAAAAGCGGCCAGTTTTAGGGTTCTTTGATGTTTAGTAAAAACTGGATTCTTTTACACAAATAATTTAATGCTTGACCACGATCCCACCTGACGGTAAGTGGACTCTTTAATCCTACTCTTTTATATGTTTATGGTCTGTATTTCACAGTCACCTGTTTAAAACGCCCCCCGCCCAGGTGGACTGACGACCTGAAGAAGACTGCGGGCATCCGCTGGATTTAGAAGGCTCAGAACCGGGAGTGGCGCAAGTTAGAAGAGGCCTGATGGATGAATGGATGTTTACTACATCTTAGAAAATAAATAATTAACAAAATCGCACCACTCGCCGAGGATTGAAGTTCCATCCACACCGATTGGACTCGTGAAGTAGGTACATCTACAGTCCGATTTTCACGAACTTTTTTGCCACCCACGTGCAAACTGTGGAATGGGCTTCCTTCCGAGGTATTACCGGAGCGCTATGACATGGGGTTCTTCAAAAAAGGTGTAAAAAGAGTTCTCCTTCAGGGCCGGCGTTGCATAGGCGATTCCTCTGGTATTGCTCATGTCCATAAGCGACGGTAACCACTTACCATCAGGTGGCCCGTCTGCTTTTTCGTCTGCCCTTCAGGCTATAAAAAAATATTTAAAATTAGATTTTAATAACTTGAAAAAACAAAAACTTTTATTCGCGTGTGTGAGACTTACAAACTTAATTATACTGCCAGTAAAATTAAACCACTCCACCTCGACTACGGAACCCTGAGTTCAACGTCCCTCAAACATTTAAAATGATGACCACGGCATCTCATAAAACTTCTCAGAAATGCTACACCAACATTCATTCTGTTAGCAACTTAATTTGTAAGTAACATGGATGGATATGCTTGTAGTGAGCGATAGGTCCCGTGTTCGAGGCCCAGGACAAATATTTATGCGACAGTTTGACAAATTATAAGAGTCTGTAGTGTAGATGATTTGCTAACCCTTCTTGATACCCTGTGTCCTGGGTTCGATTCCACCAAGAATAGGTGAACGTCTCCAATATTACTGAGACACTTCGAATAGTCTTCGCAAAGTACCCTAAAAATTAAAAGTAACACAAAAAATAGGGATGTTGACACTAATTATAAATTAATATAAATTTATGTCTAAAATATTAGTGGTAACATTTAAAGGCCTAAAATATGATTATTTTATTGAAATCTATCACAATAAATTAAATATCATTAATTTAAAATGTTAAAAATTGTACTCACTGTCACGTGACCTCAAACGCCATTTTGAGAATATGACGTCATTGGAACAATTTTATATGGAAATTCAACAAACTTAGTAGACAGATAGTACTGAATATCGTTTAATGACGTCATGTGACGTTTTTGATGGGAAATTTGATAATGAATTTTATTTATCAATTTTTGTTTTTAAATTGAAGATTATTATTTTTATAATATTTTTTTCGTGAATATTAAGGTTCTATCTATAAAATAAAATTGAATCCTAAAATTAGTCAACATCCCTATTATAATATAAGTTAGGTACTTATCTACTTAAAACAATTACCTATTCATTGAATGAAGTTATCAACTTCAACAAGTTATCAACACCGTTAATATTTCACAGACAGTACCTTTATTACTGAATACTAAACTACTTAGTACACAAAGTAACAACGGTGGTAGTGAGATCTGTCGAGACCAAAACACCGGAACTCGTTTGCGTTTTCAATTTTAAGACGATTCAAGTTTTTAAGTTCCGTTTAAATCTTTAAAGTAAAGTCTTCAAGTGACATCACTTGAAGAGATTTATTCTTAAATAGTTCTCGGGTCGGGAAAGCCGTTTTCAGGCATAAGGATCCGGTTTTTAGTTTAACTTTATTTGAAAGCCTTTTGTAATTTAAATATATATCCTTTTAGGAGTTTTTCCTTGTATCTTATTTAATGGTGGCCGGTACACGCTTAGTACGTGAGCTTTATCTATCATTTTAATATTTAGGTACTTATAAAGCGGACAATTTCTTTAATCATATTCCACGAAGCCCATTGCTTACATAGTTTAAAAGATACAAGTAGAGAAACAAATGACAGAGGAAGAGATAGTAAAGGATTTATTTTACCTTTTTTATTGATAGTTCAAAATTAACGAACCTAATTGTCCTAATACACTTAGGTTCGCTCTGCAAAGAACAAAATAAGTAGTTTTTGTCAACAATGTATGTTAGCATATTTGTATGCTTTAATTATCCGTACTATAAATATTATGAACATGAAAAGCCAGGAGGGCCTTCACTAGAAGTCATCTATACTTCTATACTAATATTATAAATGCGAAAGTAACTCTGTCTGCTACTCAATAACGCCTAAAACACTTAACCGATTTTGATGAAATTTGGTACAGATATAGAATTGAGCTCGGGAATGAACATAGGATACTTTTTATCCCGGAAAATAGACGTGTTCCAGAGGGATAACTATTCCACGCAAAAACCACTGAACCGATTTTGATGAAATTTGGTACAGATATAGAATTGAGCTCGGGAAAGGACATAGGATACTTTTTATCCCGGAAAATAGACCTGTTCCTGAGGGATAACTCTTTCAAGCCACTAAACCGATTTTGATGAAATTTGGTACAGATATAGAATTGAGCTCGGGAAAGGACATAGGATACTTTTTATCCCGGAAAATAGACCTGTTCCTGAGGGATAACTCTTTCAAGCCACTAAACCGATTTTGATGAAATTTGGTACAGATATAGAATTGAGCTCGGGAAAGGACATAGGATACTTTTTATCCCGGAAAATATACCTGTTCCTGAGGGATAACTCTTTCAAGCCACTAAACCGATTTTGATGAAATTTGGTACAGATATAGAATTGAGCTCGGGAAAGGACATAGGATACTTTTTATCCCGGAAAATATACCTGTTCCTGAGGGATAACTCTTTCAAGCCACTAAACCGATTTTGATGTTTGGTACAGATATAGAATTGAGCTCGGGAAAGGACATAGGATACTTTTTATCCGGGAAAATAGACCTGTTCCTGAGGGATAACTCTTTCAAACCACTAAACTGATTTCGATGAAATTTAGTACAGATATAGAATTGAGCTCGGGAATGGACATAGGATACTTTTTATCCCGGAAAATAGACCTGTTCCTGAGGGATAACTCTTTCAAGCCACTAAACCGATTTTGATGAAATTTGGTACAGATATAGAATTGAGCTCGAGAAAGGACATAGGATACTTTTTATCCCGGAAAATAGACCTGTTCCTGAGGGATAACTCTTTTAAGCCACTAAACCGATTTTGATGAAATTTGGTACAGATATAGAATTGAGCTCGAGAAAGGACATAGGATACTTTTTATCCCGGAAAACAGACCTGTTCCTGAGGGATAACTCTTTTAAGCCACTAAACCGATTTTGATAAAATTTAGTACAGATATAAAATTGAGCTCGGGAAAGGACATAGGATACTTTTTATCCCGGAAAATAGACCTGTTCCTGAGGGATAACTCTTTCAAGCCACTAAATCGATTTTGATGAAATTTGGTATAGATATAGAATTGAGCTCGGGAAAGGACATAGGATACTTTTTATCCCGGAAAATAGACCTGTTCCTGAGGGATAACTCTTTCAAGCCACTAAACCGATTTCGATGAAATTTAGTACAGATATAGAATTGAGCTCGGGAAAGGACATAGGATACTTTTTATGCCGGAAAACAGACCTGTTCCTGAGGGATAAGGTCAAATTTTGTTATATGTAGTTGATAGATTCGTTATATTTTATGAAGCGATTTTTATGACCCTTTTTAGGGTTCCGAAGTCAAAGCAGAATTCTCATAGTTTCATCATGCCCGTCCGTCCGTCCGTCCATCCGTCCGTCCGTCCATCCGTCCGTCCGTAGCATAGCGCAGTGGCCCTTAGTGCTAGAAAGATGTAATTTAGCAAGGATATACATGTTTAATTAAACTTCTGGTAGAATAACATTTTTAAAAATATGTTTTTAGTTTTTATTGCGAAATATTCGTAAGTGTTAGACACGTAAAAAAATTCATGGCAATAGCATCAAAAGGAAAACTATCATGGCTATATTATTATTAGCATACGTAGTTATTGAGTTCTATAAACTTAGAACTTCGAAACCTTATATTACCAGTGACCTGACACGCTATTAGCCGGTTTTTTAACCAACTTCAAAAAAGTAGCAGGTTCTCAGTTCGACTGTTATAAACAAAAATTAACTTTAACATAATTTGAAAAATTAATCTTTAAAGGGAATGTTTATACGAAACTCTGTCATTTTTAGGGTTCTGAAGTAAAATCGGAACCCTAATAGCTTCGTCATGTCCGTCCGTCAGTCTGTCCGTCTGTCCAAAGCAAAGCGCCGAGAACCTTAGTGCTAGAAAGCTATAATTTGGCATGGATATACATATTTATTAAAACTCCAAAATCGTAGAATAAACTACTGAAAAAACTTTTTTTATCGTGGTACCTCCACTACAGGTAACGTGAGCATTATTTTTTTATTCATCCTTATAGTGTGGGGTATCGTTGAAAAGTTTTTTCAAAAATATTATTCTTTTGAGACCATTTTTGGATGTAGAGTTCCGTTTGTGAAATATTTGGCTTGAAAGTGCTAATTTTGGGTACCCAAGTCAAGTCAAGTGTCCCCCCTAACGGCTAAACGGTTGGAGTTGGACAAGTGAAAACATTCTCAAAAATAGGTTATACGATGGATTTATAAGGAAAACTATCAAGGTTATGTTAACATACGTATCGTAGTTAATGAGTAATAGTCAATAAACTTACTACTTTGGAACCAAATATTGCACGTGGCCTGACACGCATTTGCCCGGTTTTTTAAGGTAAAACTGTGAAAGTTGGTAGTTAGTATGTAATCTTACATAAAACAAAAATAACTGTAACATGATTGTTTGGTAATACATTCCCTAAGGGCTAAAACTAGAGGTTGTCAGTTTAGAGTATGTTTGGAGTAAGAAGTTGTAAAACGAACAGATGAGTCACCTCATGGTAAGTGGTCACTTTCGCCAATGTACATTAGCAACGCTAAAGAATTCACTGATTTGCTGCTGCCCAAAAAGAAAAGAAAGATATTTTTTTTGTGTATTCTGTAAAATTACAATGTAAATTTAAAATTCAAAAACTCTCAGGCCCCGACTTAAACCTCTAAATTCTAAAAAGTTCAATTATTTTGGGACCTTTCCTATGGGTGGGTCATTAATGGCTCACTACTGAACACTCACTCTTGAGGACGCCTAGAGCATACTCCACCACTTTGCTCCAGTGTGGATTGATGGAGAGACTAGAAATCAACCCAAGTGTCGGAAGTCATTAAGCCGGGCGAGAACCTTCAATATGTCATAACGACTGTTACCTTACGACAACAACCGGGACCGACAGCCTTACGTGCCCTCCGAAACTCGGAGAGCTCAAGAATTTTTTGCCACTAGCGGTCACCTATCCAACTACCGACCGCACTCGCTATTGTTTAACTTCATCGATTACTATTACTCGTAGAACCGACACAAGCCGCTGCGCCCGGGCTATGAATGCTTCTCCCGATGGGTAATTAATGGGTTCTAAGAACATGTCACTTTTGCTGTAATTTTGGTGAAGAGTTTAGTATCTTGCTGACTACCAATCACGCTACAATATCAGATCGTAGTTATCATTTCATTATCAACACTAAAGATTTGTTTAATATTTTACACATTTACTTTACGATATATGTACTAAGTATAGGTGTTTTAGCTTCAACCCATAATGGACTATTACAAGGCACGGGTCTCCTCTCTTCATAGTATGGACAAGTTTGCTGTCAATTTATGAAAAACATGTTTTATAATGAATAGATCTCTATTTTCGGCGTACGAAGTCGCGGGTAACAGCTAGTCTTCTATAATTATGTGGGTAGGTGGGCGTGGAAGTAGAAATATATGTAATCAGATTATAATCCACGTATTTTAATCGTTTGCACTAAAATCACAATACGATGAGATGGTTATTGATGGTTACACCACAGTACACATATATACAGTAACGTAACTCGGCCCGATTCTCGAAAAACTTGCCTACGCGTCGCCGCGCGCTAGGGCTGACCGCCGACAGTATTTTAATTTTATAAAACGACTTGAGTTTCTTTGTAGTTTTGTATTTATAAATGTTATATTTTCTATTTTAATAAATGCAATTCATTGTGAATAAAAAGGAAGTGTTCCATAAAAATCTATGTTGTGTTTTTATTAGTACTGTGAAGGTTCGTAAGCATTCAGTATTGTATTAGAGACAGAGACTCTTAGGGTATGGTAAGTTCTTCTTGCAGGTTAAGGTAAATAAAAAAGGTACAACTGTCCGATTCTATAAACTTTATACCTATTGCTAAATTAATTTATAACATTGAAATCAAAGTTACAGTAGCAAGTAGCAATAACGTTTTAATGACAAATTAGACGCAAATATTCAAATTACAATTATTACAAATTACAATATTAGGTACAATTATTTCCAGACGAGATTCATAGATTCATCATTATATTCTTTATCACGTCATTCATATTATATTCGTCTATACTATAGTGAACCCTATAAAAGATAGCTAAAGCTAGAGTAGAAAAACTAAAAAAAATGTTATTTGTACCGACCGGCGACCGGACCGTGGTACAAGCTCCGCTCGTTCGCCTGTCGGCAATCGCCACGCAGCGGCCGCTGTTGTCCACGTATCGCACGCGTATTCGGATGTGGGTAGGTATAACGCGCTTTTCTGCCGTTTGTATGAAGAGCGACTACTGTTTATATCTTTACCGTGGTTACACTTTGGAATCAACCCAATTAAACTTTAAAGTAACTTGATGGCAAAGATACAAAGCGATTCGTCACAAGCGTGGTGCGCGGGCGCCGTCTCGTTTAAAAGTGTCATTCAAGATGGCTGCCCGCCCGTTCTACCAACGACAATGACGCTCCGCTATAATAGGTTGACGTCAACCGTCATGTCAACCTGATGTTTGACGTAAACGCCGTCAAATACGAAAGTGTGTTTGTTTGTTTGGTTATTTGTTTGTTTATCCCTCTTTCTCGTCATATCGGAGAGGTATGTTATGGTAAGACCAGGAAGCTGGAGAGTAACGTAGGCTACTTTTTACAGCGATAAAACACATCCATTATGATGCGTATTTGAATTACTCCATACTAAAACCAACAATGTGTTGGTCCTTTTTAAACTTCGTATAGGATCTATGAATTGATATATTATAATTAGAAATCCAACCATACTACATAATATTATAAATACGAAAGTTTGTTTGTTTGTTTGTTTCTTGTTTGTTTGTTTGTCCCTCTTTTACGTCGTAACGGAACGATGTCATTTTATGATTTTTTTGTGTGGAAATAAGAGGCTGGAGAGTAACATAGGCTACTTTTTACAGCGGTAGAACATCTCATTCCCATGGGAAGATCGTCATGGGAAGCTAGTCAGGTCTGTAATCAATTTGAATCGTATTTTTGGAGTTATTTTGGCATTATTATAATCTATACTCTATAGGGTAGGTACATCCCGTTGACCTAGGATCATAATTGTAGTCCGTAGTCCGAAAATGTGTACTTAGTCCGTAAATTGATAGCGACCTATGACGAGGTGTGGGGTGGGGCTCTGGGGACGACAGTTTTCCAATGGCAATGTAAAGTTTGTCACTCAGTTCAGTTTATATGTGTAAGAGCATTGTTCCGTTCGAAAAATTCGTGCATATTTATATTACCGTATTATATTATTATTATATTTCAATAATCTGATATCATAATGTCAAAACGTAGCAAAATTACCTCTAATCCTTTTCCTCACACACACACACACACACACACACACACACACACACACAAATACACACACACACATACACACACACACACACATACACACCCACACACATACACACACATACACACACACACGAACATGCATAATAACACACCGACAATACACATGTACTCACGCACATAATATTATTATTATTCATTTTTTTTGTAAATTTCGTTAAATTGTTTGTAATGTACATTTAATTTTTTTTTTGTTTGATAACAGGCAATAATATATTGTTTTCAGACTGATGAGGAAGAGGGAGTCCTTCTGGCACAGGTATCTCAATACTTAAAAGAAGGACTCGAACATTTGTAAAGTTTATTACCTGTAATATTTTGATGAATAAAGTTGTTTATTATTATTATTATACATATATTTTGCAAGGTCCATGTTTTTAGTCTTAATATAATTGTTATTAATTATTCGACTTGATACTAGATGGCGCTGTTCCACTTTCTGAATCGCGCTAACGACATAACTTCCTCTCTTCTATAGGTATCGCCCTCATCCGTACAATCCAAACAACAAAACAATTACCCTATCGTAATACACAACAGTATTACAATTTTTGATAGCAAAAGGCTTTCTCCTTTTGCAACATTTACATGACATGACCGTGACCATTACATTAGCAAAATAAAAAATATGTAAATTAAAAAAACATAATCGTGTACTTTATGTACGCGCGTGAGAAGTTATACTTCTTTGACATGAAAAAAACAATTTCAAAAAACCATTTGAAAAAAAACAATAAGTATTCAAAAGTTTCTAACAGAAATTTTAAAAAATAAAAAAAAAAAACGTTTAAATTATTTTTTCAGAAAACAATTCAAAAAAATAAAAAAAAAACAAAAAAATATATTAAAAATAAAAAAACAATATTAAAAACATTATTCAAAAACAATAACCAAAAAAACATTATTAAAAAAACAATATTCAAAAAATACAATATCCAAAAACAATATTTAGAAAAACAATATTCAAAAACAATATTTTACGTACAACATTAAAAAAACAATATAATAATAATAATTTTTTCAAAACGAGCATTTTTGAAAACACGCGTGACGTTTTTCGTCATCGTCGTTTTTGTGTCACCGTCCTTGTTACAAATCTTATAAAAAATATAAAACAAAAAAGAGATCAATTATACAAAGTGTGTGTGTGTGTGTATGTGTGCGTGCGCGCCTGTGTGTGTGTGTGTGTGTGTGTGTGTGTGTTTGGGTGGGTGAGTATGTGTGTGTGGATGTGCATTTAATTAACATTTTAGATATTACTGCAAAGTAAGCTTTCAGTTTCTTTACATGTTAGTTGGTCTAGCTAAGATTTAATTTTGTTTTTGCATAATAATAGTATGATTTACAAGATTGAGTTTGTGATGTAGTTTACTATAGATGTAAGGTCCTAGAAAGGAAAATTTTCTACTGAAAAAACCGTATTCGATTTAGTTAAGGGCCATTTCAGCTTTCTTTGTGATTTATAGGTGGTGATCATTGACATTAGAGAATTTTTGTGGTATCGTTGAATCAAAGCTAAGATGTATAGTTGACGCACTCTCAGGATTCCACAGTCTGCATACATTCTGTAGAATATCTGCGCGATTTACCGAATGCAACTTTTAAGACAGCACGCTGGTGTTCGTTCGTTCGTTCTGTTCAAGTGGTAAAAAATGAGTACTACATGCTGCTCCCCAGGAAACTACGCTGTAACTTTAGATACTTTGGTCCAAAGTAGTATATAATATTTTTATTAGATCGAAATCAGCAACTGATCGGAGTTTTTTAAAAATAAAAATTAATTTTCGTACCCGAATAATAAGCAAATCTATTTGTGATTTGCAGTTTAGTTTATTATCTATAATGGTCCCTTGGTATTTAATAGTCTCAGCTCTTTACAAATGTGGGCAACAGCACGTTTTATCATTAAGGTTGTTACATTCATGTAACTTTAAAACTTGATCATTGGGAACCTCTGTGGCTTTTGTTATACTAAAGAAGACATACTTAGTTTTTTTACGTTTAACATTAACAAATTTTGCTGTAAATAATACGATATCCTTCTTGCGCTGCACAGCGTCACATCTGTCCAGGAGTTACTATGTATTATGATGGTTGTATCATCTGCATATGCTATTGTTTTGATTGTTGTAGTTCTAACTGACAAAGACCATTTATATATTTAAGAAAAAGCGTTGGGCTGAAAAAACTTCCTTGCGGTACTCCACAGTTGATTGAGGCAAGCTCACTCTCATGAGAAGACACGCAGAATTTTTGTTTTCTATCTGTTAGATAGGACCTGAACCAGTTTAGTGCAAACTATCGAATTCCCATAAGTTCGAGCTTCCTCAACAACATTATGTGGAAAACCGTGTCAAAAGCCTTTGCCAAATCTAAAAAGATTCCTATACATTTTTTCCCCTCATCCAACCATCCTGCAATCGCCTCTGTAACATAGGATACCGCATCTTCCGTAGACTTCTTCGGTCTAAAGCCATATTGGTTCTTTGCTAAGAGATTTTCTCGTTCAAGATAACCAAGCAGTATGAAAATATACTATGAAAACATCTAAATGAATAAAAAAAAAATGTTACCTACTCTTTCTTTTGCTACAATCCAGAAATGTGACATTTTCTAAATTATTTAAAATAAAAAATACCTATTTGCATTTTGTATCTAAATACTTTTTTAGAAAAGTGTTTTCTATTTTATTTTAAATACTTATAGGACATATTTTATATTCGCAAAATGCAAAATATTTTTCGATAAGTTTTGTCAACATCAATAAATTAATGTGATTCCCAGTTAAATATTACACACACAAAAATTGTAAAGATCAAATGGTTTTTTGCTTCTACTGGTCCTATATGATCCCTCAAATTATTCTTTTTTTAAATATCTGCTTTTACAAGCATCAACACCGTTACATTCTAATTTATAAAAATCCCATGATACGAGATTTTTATTATAATTATACATATATTTGTGAACACACTCCTCCGAAATGGCTCGACCGATTTTTATGGAATTGTACATGTATCTATGTATTTGATAGATATGAGAATAGGTCGTAAAGTATATTTCATACCGCAAGGTTTCTATTCTAGAACAACGTTTGCCGTATCAGCTAGTTAAGAATAAATTTTCATTTGTTGCAGATGACATACACAAATTACGTCAATATCAATTATCAAGTATGTCTAAAAGTCTTACAAAATGTTACTAAACCGAGCGGTGTAACAAAACATCCCATAATACGTCCTAAAAGGCATTAACTGCATCAGAAAACGGACAAAAAGGACGCCAAAAAGACTGCAAAAAAGTATAAAAAGCGGCTGCAAGAAACATGTTTCCAATGCGTTGAGTTTAAAAAATAAAGAATCAGAGCGAGAGGTGTGATTTGTGTACTTTTTCGCACCACCAGATAAGAGATGTCGATTACCGATTCAAACATCGATATCGATTATATTTCTGAACGAGAAATATGTTCTGATCCATCCCTTTTACTTCGAATCGTAAGTTAATAAAAATCTGTCGATTTTATCAGGCGGGAGCTAATTCTTTCGCATTCGTTTTCGATCTTTTGTGAATACAATATTTATTTGCAGACGATGAAAGATTAACAGGTTTTTAATGAATGAAATATTTCCTACGGCGTTCGGAGTTCAATGACCTGAGGACAAAATAAGGCTTATTTCTTAAAAACAGAAGAATGTAAGTTAAATATAATTTTACTGTTCAAAACCAATGATTAATCAAATGATATAAAATAGTGTTGTTGTATTGTGTTGATGATAAATAATGATGATAATGACGAAGACAGTGATGTTTACAAACAAAATAACCCGTATGCTACGAACCTCCACTACGTGTGGGTCTGGACTGGATACAATTTCCTGAGCCTTTTGTCCGTTTTATATAATGTGACCGGATGATCCACACGTTTCAACTGTTCTTTAGATATCTTTTTATTTTTCCATGACTTTTGAACACAATGTAGGTACAGTAGGCGCGCGAGTTGAATGCAGTAGTTGTCTTAAGTGAGGGGTGGGAGCGTGCCCCCGCCATTCGCTACGTCTTGCCTTGGACGCCCGGAATGTACTGTCACTAGTGTCAAAGTAGTGTTGTCTTTGATAATTATCACGCGCATTCATTGATATCGATTAAGTTAAATAAGCTTGAAAATAAAGTTTAAAAACATATGTTTTAATCAACACTAGTTTTGCCCCGTACCCTCTGTGTTGTTTCAGGATTTAATTTACCAAACATTAGATCAATCAGTTCAACTCATTTTGATCACATTTTATTATATTTTTTATCAAAATCAGTTTAGTAGTAATGATGACACGTACCTACGTGGTAACAAACATTCACATTTGTGATTAAATTATGTTACATTTCTAATTCCAATTTATCGACATATCACTAATTAATTACCAATTAGGTCACAACACTGGCCGCATTCCTAAGCTCTGCAAACTCGCGCGGCTACTATACCTAATTTGATAAACACATTAGAAGTAGTTACGGACGAACAGATGGACGGACAGACTACTACTATAAGGATTCCGATTTAACTTCAGAACCCTAAAAAGCAAAGGATATTATTTCTCGAACAGTTTTCCTGGTCGAGTAGCCATCGATAAAACCAACACTACAATCGAATAATCGTACGTGATTTGATTCCCCTCACTGCGCGATAGAACCTTCAACTTTATAAGTAACCGCACCTTACAGTTGTATGGAGTCTGGATAACCCTCTGTTTGCTGCGACCATAGTTTTTGATGAAGTAGGACATACTGCCATGAGATGTCCTACTCTCTTTAATATTCTTTTTTTTTAATTAGTCGACAAACGAGGTGACGATCTACTTGATGGCAAGAGGCTACCGTCATGGACATCAGTAACATCAAAGGTAACATCAATGCGTTGTCGACCAAGATAAGTGAGAGAAAGAAAGAACTGGATGTCAAGCTCCCAACTGGAGCACGACGAGTGGTTTGGCGGCCGACTGAAGAGGGTGGTGGGTGGGTAGCTAGCTAGGCAGGCTTCATGGGTTTTTTAATCATCTCTCTCAATATTACCTCATAGATAAGAAAATACTTCTCCGTTTCAATCCAGTTTGCTTCCTTCTTCGGTTTCTTCTTGATAACAATCATTTTGTGAATTCATCGCATAATCCGTCACACGGTGATGTCACGCTTATTCACCAGAATCAGATTTCGCACGCTCAGTGGAAAAAAAGGCATAAGATGAAAATTGCAATTTTACAGGAGAGCAAAAAAACTGTTAAAATGTCAGTGAGTAGTCAAAGGAATTTACATTACGATTTCTAAAAAAATTGAGCTTATGCAGCTTTTATCGCTCTTTCCAATCGTATTAATAACTAAAATTCAACGTAAGACAACTTATGCTTTTTTTTCCACTAAGGGTCCGATTTGTCCAGCATTTTAAAGAAAGCTTTGTCATCAGGAACAGAAAAATGAGTGGCAAAACCAATTATTTAAGCTATCCCGATTCGAATCCAATTGATGGGCGCACTACATGCATGTATTGCTAAAGTATAAATTGCTATGTTTAGCGACACTGTAATGGATACGAATAAGAAATGGTTGGAGGCGTCATATTTAACATTTAACTTATTATTTATGCACTTTATAAATCATTTTAATTGTAATTTGTTAAGCGATACCCCGCCCTCTGTCAATATGTCTCACTAGAAGAGAGTATACGATTAACGGTTGAAATTATTAAAAAGCAGCAATTATGAATTAATTTCTTTTTCTTCTCTCTTTCTTGGTCGACAACACATCAGTGATGCCTTTGGTGTTGCTGATGTCCTTGGGCGATGATAGCCATTTACCGTCACGTGAAGCGTCAGCTCGTTTACCGACTATTTCCATAACAAAATAAAATTTTTATTTGAAGTTAGTCTTTAAAAATGCTTTTAAATCGATTTTTGTCTATGACATCTCAATATTTTCAACTGTATGTAAATTTGTATGTAAAGCCAAGTTCTTACTCATGGTCTGTTTAACAATGGACTAGGCTATGGCGAAATGTCAATACGAATAACCCATGGCCAATTCTTAATACGGTAAGTACACATATCTATTAAAATGTATCTTACAATGATTCAACCCATTATCGGCTAACTATTGATTACAAGTCTTGCGGAGGCTTAGAACATACTCCACGACGTTGCTCCAGTGACGGTTGAGGAGTTAGTGGCCAACCCAAGTATTGGAAGTTTTCATGATATAGATATATCCATATGATATTTTAGCCATTATTAGTTTGTCGCTTCTCGCTTGCGGTCCCAAATGCCTTATCGAAGGAATTTCGCACACTAGGCGAAGTTATATATTTATTATTTCCTTTGCACCAATGTCGATTGCAATTACAAAAGTGAACGGTTAAAACGTTAGATTTACGTGATTTTAGAGATTTGTTAATAAATCAGTTCGCATTACGTAGGAATTACTCAGTGTACAGATATTTTGCCTAACTTAAGTAACTTGAATGAGCACAAATTATGTCTGAAAAATGTAAATTGTTTTTAGGAAACTAAGGCTCCATACCTTACTGGGTTGCCAAATGTTCCATGTTGAAATGTACGGAGCCTATAGGTATATTTGTCATTCTCTGATAAAGTAATCGCCTGCTTCTGTGAATAATTCCTAAGGCGTCGTCCTAATTGGCAGCGATCGTACGAGCAAACGATGCGTTCATCGTCGTGCGATGAAAATGATTATGATTATTTATTATGCTCGTGCGATGACTAATTAGGACACACTTATGTAGTGTGTGTGTTTAATTTCGTCGTGCGACTAAATCGCATCGTTTGCTCGTACGATCGCTGCCAATTAGGACGACGCCTAAGACCCGGAGTCCAGCAGTGGGTCAAATTATAGGCAATGGATATAACATTGCTTTATAAGCGCCCTGGTTGGCTGGAGTCGTAAGCAGTGGATACGTTCTATATAAGCTGAATTCAATAAATTCTTACCGTTCCATCGTCCCTACCTGACCTTACTTTCCTTAATTTATATGCAGCTGGGGAAGGGATATTTTGAGTCAACCTCAATAATTTTTAATTTGGAACACCTACGTCACTAGTACCTACTCACTATTAGCGTAGAGGAAAGTAATTAACGTTTTAGTTTGCGAGTAATAGAACACTTATAGTTGGAACTAGCAAATTACAAGATACATAATCTTAAATTATTAGTTTATTTACACTAAACATAGCTAAGAACACTCTCGATTAAGACGTCACCTTTCAGACAAAAAACCTAGATCAAAATCATACATACATAGAATCATACATACATACACAAACACACAGACATGTCAAACTTATAAAACCCCTCTTTTATCGTCGGGGGTTAAAAATGTATACCCATTTTGTAACTTTAATGTTAAAAGTCCTCTACCAATCCGCACTGGAACAGCGTGGCGTAGTGTGCTCTAGGCCTCCACAAGAGGAGAGATCCGTGCCCAGTAGTGGGCCATCGATGGGTTAAAGCCAATGTTAAAAGACTTCTGCTAACTTACGCCCCAATTCACCATTATCGTTAGTGACTCTGGGTTGGGGCGTTGTGTTTTACTCAATACTATATCGACATTTCTAGGTGAGATATTTGTTAATAGCCGCCAAACCAGCTAACGATCCACATGATATTAATTGGCCATCATCACTCATGGACATCAGCAACACCAGAGGTATCCTTATCCTCAATGCTTTGCCTTAG
This sequence comes from Thymelicus lineola, assembly GCA_963932265.1. Classification (NCBI taxonomy): domain Eukaryota; kingdom Metazoa; phylum Arthropoda; class Insecta; order Lepidoptera; family Hesperiidae; genus Thymelicus; species Thymelicus lineola. Next base: position 648,886 of record OZ010707.1, on the reverse strand, counting down.
AGATTGTTTGGGATGACCCAGGTAGCAAAATAATCTTGAGCACTTCCATGCTTCCTTGCCACGTAAATCCATGCCATGTAAAGGCATTTTGGAAGGCAACATGCTGCATCAAAACTTCCGACACTTACATTGGATGCTAATCCCTCAGCTATGAGGAGACACCCTTTAATATATAAAACAGAAGGGTTATTCTACGGTATTGGTTATTCAACAACATTCCTTTTAGTTTGCTCCATGATATATTTCTAGTTTTCCTAACGTTCACATCAATATTCCAAAGTACTTCAACACTACGTGATCAATCACAATCTATTCTGAATTCTTGACAATCCCTTAATCTAAATCAGACAACACACACCACCACAGCAACTAGTTTTATTATAGCATACAATTTTTTTCATGATGGATGCTGTTTGCCAGCAGTAGGTACCAACTCGTACTCAGCCGAAACTGCCGATACGAACCGGATCATATAATCATTCGATCATCACAGGGAATAACGAATAAACGAATTATTTATGCATCAATGTAACTTAATTATGGCTCTCACAGATCGGCTAAGATTCCGGACGAATTTATACTTTGAATTTGTACTTTTTTTCATACTTCGAAATTCGTTTGTGGATAATTGATGCAATAAAAACCGGGCAAGTGCGTGTCAGGCCACGCGCAATGTAGGGTTCCGAAGTAGTAAGTTTATTGACTCATTAACTACTTATGCTAACATAGCCGTGATAGTTTTCCTTGTAAATTCATCGTATTATAATCTATTTTTAAAATTTTCTTCACATGTCCAACTCCAGCCATTTAGCCGGCAGGCAGTTAGAGTCAAGCGTCCCCCACACTTGACTCTAACCAAAATTAGAAAGAAAGAAAGAAAGACTCTAACCAAAATTAGCACTTTAAAGTCAAATATTTCTCAAACGGACCCCTAAATCCAAATATGGTCTTAAAAACCATAATATTTTTGAAAGATCTTTTCAACGATACCCCACACTAAAGGGTACGTGACGAATAAAAAATTCATCCTCACGTTACCTGTATGGGAGGTAGTACCCTGAAAAAAAATGTTTTTAGATATTTTATTCTTCGATTCTGGTATTTTAATAAAGGGTCTCGTCGCTTTGCTTCGGACAGACGGACGGACGGACGGACATGACGGAACTATAAGGGCTCCGATTTTACTTCGAAACCCTAAAAAGTTGTTTTTACAGTTCACAATGTTTCTTATTTCTGATTTCTTTGCGGATTTCTTCTGATTCTAATTATAGATAGGTGGTGAGATGACAGTAAAGAAGAGTTTGCCATTTAAAATAATCATGGCTATAAAAGAAACCGCCTAAGACACAGGTCCAAAGACTAATAGACGGATAGCATTTTTTTTGAATGGACACTTACTGTTGACCCTAAAGTCTGGTTTACACGTATTAAGTAGTTAAGTAGATAACTACATTTTAACTAAAAAGTTACTAAATTGTCAGTTTACACGTATTAATTTACTAAAAATTTAGTTAAAATTTAGTTATCTACTTACTTAACTACTTAATACGTGTAAATCGGACTTAACGGCCTTTACTGCTTCACGCGGAAAGATAAAATAAAACAAACAGATATGAGTCTAATTACGAAGGGACGCAAATAGGACGTTTTGCGACTAAACCGAATGAATAATTTAATTCATCTGGTTTTAAGATATCATGAGAAGTTTGTTATATGTTATTTAAGGCTAAAATTATGATAACGCGACCATATAGTCTCATGACAGCCAATTAGACCAGCTTGGCAACTAGTATACATCAAATGTATAGCAATAGTAATAATATTAAAATGTACTATACTGACTGTATGTTAAATATTATTTGAATTTGAACAAGTTTTCATATAATAAGAGTTAAGAATTAATGAAATAATGAACTGATTTATTAATCTGACACTTACTGGTAAGAGTTACTAGGTGTATTTTACCATTATAAAATCTTTTCTTTTTTTATGTAAAAGTCCCTTCTTATTTCTTATCATCAAAAATGATTACTACATGAAATCAAAAATATGCGTTCTCAAATCTGCTTAGGGCACTACACTTTCGTTTATGATAATTATACTCTAAGGATGAGAATAAGTTACTTCTTGTCTTATTACTTCCGAATATGGGCGTCCTCATGGGTCATTCGAAATCGAATCCTGCACGCACCCTTTCATATTATACTGAGTATTTTTGTAATATGTATATAATCACTCGCTATAATGAACGAAACATCAGAACTTTGCATACATGAGAGTTCTCCATAACCTTTTCATAGTGAAAACTGCTAATCCACCCTTGAGCCAGCTTTAATAGTGGAATTATTATAGAATTATGATACCAGGAACCACAGATCAATAAATAAGGTAGATAACTCACTACTCAAAATTGAGCCCGCGTTCTTATTTCAAAATCGAACGAATCCATTGAAGATTGAAGCCACGTGGCGCCAATGCATTGGGACATAAATGGTGTTCGCGGTGTCGGTTCTATACGCTAGTAATAATACTTCAATGGTTGGAGTATAAAATATGTTGCAGAACAACGTCTGCCGGATCAGCTCGGTATTATTGCAGTAGTAATTAAACAGAGCTAAGATAATAAGAAAGAGCACAGTCCGCACGTCGTATAAAATAGCAATAAAGAGTAATATGTAACATAACTTCAGCACTATACGCCAGATAAGGTCCAGTTCCAATCCCGGAGAAGAATCTCTAAAATTACAAGCATTTTGCTGGAGATGTTATCCGACACAATAAATTTGTTCTCCTCGGGATATTTATGAAAACGCTGGAAGATAACACTAAATAATGCAAAGTGCGTCAAGTATTTGACGCGGGAAAAAAAATTAGCAGGACACAGACGAAAAATATTGTGACCCTGCAATGTTTATTAAATTCTGAATGGAGGTTATTATGCACTGGAATTTTGAGGATTTCTCTTCGTTCGGAATTTGAATTTGAATTTAATTACTAATTCCTTATTTAAAAAGTAAGTACGCTGACTGTTACTGGCATGAAATCATTGAAGTATAATGACATAGAACAGACATCTCGAACAAAATGTGTGTCCCGAAACCGCGATGACCCGTTCTTTTTTCAAACTCTAGAAGGCGATTTACACACTTGCCATAGAGTAACTTTGTATAAGACACTTGCCGAACCACGATAAACAGTCAACGACTCAAAATCTTTAGCTTTTCCAAATGTTTGATTTAATGTTTAATTGTATTCACTGATTAATGTAATACACATTATTTATTATTTACCAAAGAGTAGGTACTATAGTCATTCTTATCGGGCTTATTTATTTGTCCATTAACATGCTTACGGCTTGCCAAGTGTGTAAGCTCGCCTCATGAAATTTTCATTCAAAAATGGCGGGAACATTACACAATAATTGAAATAAATTCGTTTTAGTTGATATAAGTTAATATTTTTTTTCTTACTGATGATAAGTAATACCATTTTCTTTTTTCTTTTTTTTACGTGCAATTGTAACAGGTTCTTATCACGCATGACGGCATTTTTTCAGTTTGTTACTAAACAATTTTGGCATGCGATGCGGCCGCAATGAGCGCAGGCGAGTGACAGAAGGGAATGAAGCCACCTGGCTGCAATGCATTCCCCGAATTCGATGTTTGGGGTGTCTGTTCTATACGCTAGTAATAGTAGGTACTTCAATGCATGAAATATATATTTTAAAATATTATGAATGTAATTAGCTAACAATTCGACTCTATTTATTTAGTCTCAAAAAAGACGCCTATTTAATTTTGTTAGCATTATAATTTTTTCATGTACCTAAATAAATATTGTCCTTGAAATATAAACGCTTTGATTTCGGGTTACCTTTTAGTTATTAAAATAATTGAAGTCCTGACTTTGTTACGACTTGTAATTATAATTTAATTACTTTAGAATTTGGGAATGGGTGTGTTTTCTCACCCACTCCCAAATAATACTTAATTGAAGTTCACTTTAAATTACTTTCAACAATTAGAGCCTAGGCTTTATGTTTCATTACAAGAAAATTAAATCTCTCAAACAATACCTATTGAGAGCTTAGTTAGTACTCAGAAGTTACAGAGTAGTTGAACCTTGGTGTGAACTTGGGTTAGTTAATTTAAAAAATCCTCTATTCATCCTTATTACGAGTACCTACCTTGCGCGTCCGCCGATGACTTTTCCAGTAAATTCTCAAAGATGTGAAGTCTGCTAATCCACACTTGGCCAGTATGCTGGACTATGGCCTGTGCCCCACATATTGTGAAATCATATAAAATCTAAATAAATGTGGCTTTTCAAATTGTAAATTTTTGACGAATGTTGTTTCATATAATTTCAACAATAACCGCAAGTGGTTCCGTGGTGTAGTGGTTATCACATCTGCTTTACACGCAGAAGGCCGCCAGTTCGATCCTGGCCGGAATCATATATTTTTATACTATTTAGAAAATATTGGAAAAAAAATATTTTCTTAATTTTTTCTTTGTTAAAATTTATAATGATATTTTGTTACAAATAAAAATAACTTAATCAGGTATGATTTTCTAGTGACTTATAGGCTAATAATATTTTAATACTTATTATTAACGTCTCTGCGATTTCAAGATGAAAAAGTGTTATCTGAGAGATCTGAGATCGCGTTATTATAGTTCTATCTAGACACGCGGCAGCGTGGCAAGCCAAGTTCAAGCAAAGGAACTGGCTAGCCAGCGCCGAGTGTAATATTACACGAACCACTTGGTGCCACTTTTGACCCTTTTATAACTCAAAACTTCTTTAACTTAAACACATAAAACTACGTGTGTTTAATTATATCCATATGGACATGTAGAAGACCAAATTTCATGAAGCTAGCTCAAACGGTTACAAAGATATGAAGGTCAAAAATTCGTAAATTTTAGTACTGACTGACTGACATATAGTACCTAAATCTAACCTACTTCCAGATAACCTAGAAGGATGAAATTTGGAATCCAGCTCGGTAATTGTGTGTAAGCGTAGGAAAAAATCAAAAAATTAAAAAAAGTCGAAAAATAAGTGGTGTCCCCATACAAAATTTGTAAGAGACCGAAGCAGAGCCATCTAGCGGCAGTGAAAAGAAAAGCTTCGGTCCCATACAAATCTTAGCCAACATTGTGAGCCCGTTATGTCACGTAAAACTCGCACTAAGGCCTCTGTGCACGCGGGGCTCAATATGACATACTTCAGCGCATGGAATATTGAGGTAGAACGAGGGCCATCTCATAATTATGAAGGGAAAACAAATTTACAAAAAATAGAGGTTCCAATAATGGCCATTTCTAAATGGCGCTAGTGTGTGACAAATAGATATATGAAAGAAAGAAATAAATTATTTATTTTGCTAAGCACTGCAACAAGTTATAAAATTTACACTAAATAAATCATTTACAAAATATTATAAGTTATAAAATCGACATAACCTGCTGCAGTACTGCTCAACAAAAAAGGTACGCACTCAGCATATGCCGCGGGCTCCCCCCGGGGGTTGCCCGCCTTGTCGTGGCGGGGGGCTTAGTAACCGTGGACTGGTCACCCACGGTGAAGCTAAGAGGCAACCAGGTCCGGCCAGTTTGGACCGCCGGTTGGCCCGAGAAGGGCGCTCCCAGCGGGCTGAACAAGTTCGCTGCGGACGCGTGTGGAGGTGGGACCGCAGAAGAAGAGAAGTGCCGGTATTACAGTGCGCCGTTCTCCCTATCTTCTGCGGCAGAGAGGGAGAGAGGCGCAGGGGGAGAGGCGTGTTGGTATTACGGTGCGCCACTCCCCCTACCCCTTGCGAGCTGACGGGGCCGTTCCGCCGAAACGGCACTGATGGGGTCGCAGAAGAAGAGGCATGTCGGTATTACGATGCGCCGCTTGCCCTATCCTCTACGGCCGAGGTGTGGTCGGTGGAAGACCCACAGACCTAATCTTCCACCGGGTACCAGTTATCTGGTATCCATAGCCTTCTAGTAGCAGACTCGGGGGAAGCCTGCTACAGTACTGGTGGAGGCCGAGGGGGGAGGCGCACCTTACCATCTGGTGCGCCCATCGTGGAGGGCTTTCGCTATGGAGCCGCTTGTGGGCGGCTGCCGCTGTCGGGGTCGCGGATGTGTGCGAAAGCGTTCCCGTAACCCTGTCACAAGGCGGCGAGAAGGAAGATGGGGGGGTTTTTAGTGGGTATACCGTGGGTGTCATTAGCCTATACGGGAGTCCCACATAACCACTCGGGTACCCCCTGCGTCCGGGTGGTATGCGTTATGCATTTTCCCCCCCGGGGAAAAAAAGGGTAACCACGGCTATTGATTTTCAGTACGACCTTTATTGTGTATATGAACATGGCTGTTGTAACCGGAGTGAAGTTTGCTGAGTTATGCCACCCTAATCAATGGCGCTAGTGTCCGCCAAATAGATATTCGAACATAACTGTTGTAGACCGCACCGCAGACCCACCCGTAATTTTACGCGTTTCCACCCATGAAACGTCAATTTAGTCTCTATGATTTGTGAACAGGGTATATTTTTCTTTACAAAAAGTAATGATATCCCACCAAAAACATAAATGTAAAAAAGGAGAGCCAAGTTCAATACAAAAATTATGCTTGGCTGTGGGCTTCGCCGCAAAAAGAATGGAGATCTTAATGAGTGCCAAGTTCTATGCAAAATCTAAATAATATGTACTTATAGGAACAAAATAACATTATGAATAAGTATTAAACTCTGTTTCTTTGCTTTATTGGATACCTATAACAATTGCTGTTATTTAAAAAAGTGAGATCTTAAAGTAGGTTAGATTTGACTTGGCCAGTTTTCATTACATCATAAAAGTCAGTCTGATAAAAACTGGCCAAGTCAAATCTAACCTACTTTAAGATCTCACTTTTTTAAAATAACAGCAATAGTTATAGGTATCCAATAAAGCAAAGAAATAGAGTTTAATACTTGTTCATAATGTTATTTTGTTCCTATAAGTACATATTATTTAGATTTTGCATAGAACTTGGCACTCATTAAGATCTCCATTCTTTTTGCGGCGAAGCCCACAGCCAAGCATAATTTTTGTATTGAACTTGGCTCTCCTTTTTTACATTTATGTTTTTGGTGGGATATTCTATATCCATACCTACTAAAGTTTCTCTCACCGCCGCGCCGATAGAGCATCGCCAATATTCTGTTACCGGCCAAGTTGGAATTGAGGGAATCCCATTATTTTGGGGTCCTGACACTCCTGACACTACCTTCCAAAATAAAGAAAGAAAGAAAAACATTTATTTCAGGGCACTGCAATAGATACAACAATATGCTAAAAAGTGATACTAAATATGCTTAAAAATTAATCGCAGTGCCAAGCAGGTGCACTGAAAAAGGTCACATTCAGCGACGGCCGCTGCTTTACAAAACAAAACACGCAAAACACGTACCTACAGTCTTTTTAACGATTTTAGAAGGACAAAGATAGGTAAAGAGGTGGGTAAAATACTCTATTAACACTGATTATGAGTATCGTATCAGCCATTCCTCCATCGAGAGGGTTCTAAATGGATTTCTATACCCGAATCTATCCTTTAAAAAAATACAGTCGAATTGAGAATCTCCTTTTTTTGAAATCGGTTAAAAAGAAATCTTTATTTACCGCAATCAATTTAATTTTAAGAATGAAAACATACGAGTATCAAAAGTTGAAATTGATATTGTTTTGCGAATCGAACAATGAAATTGAGGCAGCCATAAACATGTATCCAAACGAAAACTTTTTGCGATAGTAACTGGCCATTGATTTGGCTCGTTCGACCGCCATTTTGGCTCATTTGCATATTGTAACTTGTAATAAGGAATTTAAGGCTTATTTACATCAGAGATTAACGAAGGTAGACATTGTTATCAATTAGACCTAATTTAACTTTGACATACTCGTAGTATTGTCGTTTTAATTGACAGGTGCCTATTTAAAGATTTGCTTTGAGTTGTATTATGCAAATTTACTATAGAAAAAATAAGTTTTTAAACGGTTTTACTTTATATCTTTACCGTGGTTTTACTTAGCTTAACCTGTTTGTGTGTCATTCTTACAAGCTTCATTAGACCAATTAAACACTAATAAACACTAATGTAATTAATATTAAATAATATTGCTTTAGTTCTGATGACCATGCATTTTTTTATAATCATGGCCTGATACTAAACTCGATTTGGGTACTCAGACGAGGATTCCTTAATGATTAACAGCAATTTAACAATTTTTTTTATTAGTACCCAGACTGACACTATAAAATTGACTTGTTAAATGCGTCTTGATAGCCCATATATTATTATAATATAATGTATTATTCTTAGAATAGTAAAATTAAAAAAAAATATGGTGGCTGTGAGGTGCCATTGTTTGAAGTATCAATAAATAAAAATGAATCGGATAATGTAATTTGGGTATTAAATTAAAGAACTCACCATAAGGATTTCAAAAAGTTATATTATCGTGATAGCTTTTTCGATAACAGGCGGGTTTTTTAAATTTTTTTTATATAAACTTAGTAGTTCCTTTGTTAGGAACTACAAACAAATCGAAACTTTCCTCTTTATAATATTAGTTTAGATTACAATGATTAGTGTTACAATTATTGTTACAGTGATGCCAAGCCAACAAACTTCATTTAATCGACTCATCTCATTTGCATCGAGCAGGTATCGAAATCTCCGTATCAATATCCTACCCTCGTTAACCCACACATTAGCCAAAACGCAATTAGTTTTTCATCTTATAAACATTATTAAAATGCTGATATTAACGAAGTCTGCTTAGTTAGCAATAAGCAAAACAAGGTACTCTTTATGGATATCGCCTTAAACGTATATAAAATTGGTATTTATTAGTTATCTGTCGAATACCTACCTGCCGATTAACGGGAAAAAATATTCGACACTTAAATTCGGCGACAAATTAGTCACGATTTAGTAGAGAAAAATAAAACAAAAATTTTAATTTTTTTATTTTACAACGGATCTTGTATAGGCTTATTTGAAAATAAAAAATAGATATATTTTTATTATAATATCAACAAAAATAACTTCGAAAAATTTATAGGCAAGGGGCCGTCCATTAATCACGTGATCTTTTTTTAGCATTTTTTTAACCCCCCCTCCCCCTTGGTGATATGTAGTGAGGTTTAAGACTACCCCCCCCCCCCCCCTCCCCCAACATCACGTGTATTTTTCCTTTCTTATACTCTGCAAAAAGGTCTTTATACAGATCACCTAATTTCGACATTGTTTTAATCCAAAACATGCCGAGCCGGTAGTCGGTGGCGGCGCGTGAGGCCTTCGTTCGTTGCCTGGCAACGGCAAGTCAAAGTCACACTACACGCTGCTTTTCTATTTAAAAATCGCGCGTTTGTCGAAAAAATAAATACACGTGATATTTTACTACACCCCTACTCCCCCTTCGTGATATTTTAGTGATTTTTGTCAAACCCCTCCCCCCCCTTTCAAGCCTCACGTGATTAATGGACGGCCCCTAAGTACATGCACGATTCGAACCAAATCAGTCCCAGAAACCGACTTGCAAACCTTCACCACCGTGATTTCACACCGTGATTATTAATTACGAAACTAATGGACTCGGGGAGTTATTGTAATAAATAAAAACTGGACTGTGAGTCTTACTAAGACTCTCCTTACTGGGCCATGGATCAATAGGTAAGTACTAAGTAATTAATTTTAGTGATTTTACATGCATTATGCGTAATCAAGTTAGGTCCTCCTGCCGCCGCGTTACTCAACCGATGCAATGTGACACTGAGTTGTAGATCGCGACTGAATAGTGCGGCTCATTGGCTCATTGGCGCGGGAGACGGCACAACACTAGTGCCGCTTGCTTGCAATTAGCTGAGCGACCCGCGATCTAGCGTCACCTTAATAAAGCGCATTTCTTAACAACATTCACCATTCTGCGGATAATAAGCTTGTTTCGCGGTTATAGTAAATTATAGCCCCTGCACCTATTTCGACCTTTCGTACCGCCTAGTCATTTACCTATATAAGTTAGTTATATTTAATATTAAAATTGAGAAATATCCCAGCTTTAAACTTATTACATTGTATTGATCTACATAACCTTTGAATAGCGATGTTCATTACAAATCAATCTGTGTAATATTGCCTGGTAACGAGATTATATGGTATGCGGTGTGAGTTGCGTTTACTGTTTGGGTTGTTTGCCTTTATATACTTACGCTATGCGTTTGAACTTTACACTTTTGCATTTTGATTTGTACACTTCAAGCGTTTGGCCTGTATTCACTTGACGCTTCTTCTGTACTATGTATAAGCCCGTTTGGACTGTAATCGCAATACTAGTTTGGCTATGAAATTAGTAAGCGTGTAGGTATGCGTCTTTTCATTTCATTACACCCGTTCCATTCGCTCTCTATAATAGCAACCGGGACAAATCCGACTTAAAAACATTTCTTTACAAAGTAATAAAGTACACTACAGCAGCTTAGCAACTTTAATTCTTTAACTTCTTTCATCGCTAGTCAATAAACGCTTATGAAAAAAGTTTCCGCCCTCTAAACCGCGCTCGTTGGCTCATATTTCAAAAATAATGCCTTATTTACATTATTCCAGTTACTACACTGGTTCTCGTTACTAGAATGTAAATAGCATTTGCTTGTGAGAGGTTTAGTTCGGCTTCTAGATTGATGATGGTCCACTTTTTAGTCTAGTAATCAATTAATCCAATATTATTCTAGTCCTGCGGGTCTATTATGAACTCTTAATTCCAGCCATGTTCCAGTGTAAACGTCAAATTCGTATTACCAAAGCGGTCTCGTGACACTTTTTAGCTAATCATACATCGTTCAAAGCCCGATAAATGAATTGCCTGGAACATGAATGGTTTTATAAAAGTTAAAACTATTAAAACCCGCTGATAAGATAAAACTACATAATCTGTAAGTTTAACAAGTAAGTATAAGCAAAAGGGCCGTAATATTCCTTATTACTATGAGTGTGACACACCAATGACGCTCAAGAAGAAACTGATTACCGTGATTGGTCTTTGATGGTTTGAATGAGCAACTAATATTATACTATGATTTTAATAGATTGATACTAGGAGAAAAACCATAAATCACTGTCCACCAGTATTAATTAAACTATTGGTTTAGAACCCAAAGCTATCCAAAAGAATGCTATTGACCTATAACTGTTTCCTTAACAAGATGTCACTAGCAGTTAAGCAGCTTTAATGATTGGAAAGTAGATGACAATCTAGACAAGTGCTTGCACCAGTGCTTGATTGACAATCCTATAGCAATTTATGTCACAGATAAACAAAAAGCTAGTTTAGCTGGTAGAGAAAACATTAAGTTCACCAATTGACCTGTGATTTTGTGGATTAGTAGCTAATCTAAATAAATAAATAAAAGTTTAAAATCCGCGACAAAGGAAATCCTAGTGCAGGGCTATAAGTGCGTATTTGCTGACTACATTTCGTTGGACTGGAGCAATGTAAACTAGCACCCGCCATAATTCTGGCTGGTCTCAGTTTGTTTTGCAGTTGATCTGCATGCTGCCAACATTTGTAGGTCAGCGGAGCTGCGAAAAACAAACACTTTTGGGAAACGTAACGGAGCCAATGCAGATGCAAACTTATCCTGGTTGGAAGCCAATGGTCGCTTCTCTTGCACGAAACGATAAGTACGTATGGTATAAAGAGTATTCTACGGTAATGGTTTTCTACTTCTCCTCACGTTCATATCCAGATTCCAAAATAACATGTCCTACGTATGTTCTCAATAGATTGATATAGTTATTCCATATTCGAAATATTGAGTTTTTCGTCATAACACTTATTTGATAGCTTTCGACGCTTGAAAGGAAAAATTGACTAAGCGACATTCAGCTAACTTTACAGCAGTTTAAAGTCAAATTTTTATAAAAGTTGTTTTATCTGCAATGATATAGATGATAAAATAAGGATTCCAAAACAATAAGAATAACGTCGGTAGGAGGATTACAAAAAAATATATAATTTTTTTCTAAAAATTCCAACTTTAAACTGCTCTCCTGAAGTTAGCTCAATGGCGCTTAGTACATTTTTCTTTTCAAGCGTCGATATACATCTGCCAAACGTTGTAGAACCAAAGATGTCCGTCGTTAGACCTTTACTGGAGATTCACCATAGATTCACAGCCAAAAGTCAAAAAGTCAAAAGTCAAAATAGTTTATTTATATGTATAGGTATCACTGATACACTTATGCACGTCATTTTTTTGTTTTTCGGAAGGTGCTTTGTTATGGAAGAGAAGAAAAGCCTAAAGAAACTCCTCAGCACATCTTTTAAAAAAATATTACAAAAAAGATAATAATACAAAAGTATTACTATTCTGAGTGGAACTGGTCATTTGAGTACACTCACAAACTGGCATGTGTGCGTGCTGAAACACCACAAAAGTAGATAAGTGACGTCTGGCGTAATGGTTACCACGCTTTGCCTAGGGTTCTGGGTTCGATTCCCGCGAGGCAGAAATTTGGAAGATGAGTTTAAAATTCTCTACTCGATCTGGGTGTGAAAGACAAAGAAGTCTTTGTGTGTTGTGGATGGCATTCACGACACAGGGAATCTTACTGTGGGACTATGAGGGTAGAGCGTTGTTTAGTTTTTTAATGTTACAATAAGAAATATTTTAAAACATTTTATAAGTCCAGCGTGCATGGCAGCATCACTTGAATTAAATAAGCTGTGTCGTTGCTATATCATAGTCGTGTCGTTTTTTTTTTTCTTTTTTTTTGTCGTGTCGTTATCTTGTCGGTATCGTGACGTCCGATGAAGAAGCGAATAGTGAATCGAGAGGAAACCCTAGTTCGAAAGTCAGAGGAATTTATTTATGTAACAGAATGAAATATTGTGCGCCGTCGAGTTGTGGCACTTGTCTTTGATGGGATGTTCGCGTGAGCAAAGCAGAAGACGTCTAAATCGTACCTTAATAAGCAAAGACTATATTCTTTCTTTCTCGCCACAAAAAGTTCTTTACGTCCAGCTATTCCTATCTATGTAATGAGGCGCTTCTTTTATAAAGCATGTATCTTTTGATTTATGTAATCATAATCATAATCATTTATTTGCTGTAAATGTGGTAGTACAAAGGTGGTATTTTAATATAGTTAATATAATTTTCACACATTTAGCTTGTCCAAGCATGCGAATATTTAAAGAATTGTAATTAAGTCTAACAAATCTAACGGTATTAATTAATGATTTTCGTCAAATAATACTCTAAATAAAATTGAAGTCAAATGTCAATGGATGCAGTACATGTCAAAATTAATAGTCAATTCAATAGCGTTCAATGTCATTATGTAAATAATAAGAATTATGCTTAAATAATAATAATACTGCAATTAACATTAAATTTGAACAAGTTCAATCAAATATAACATACTATTTTGTGTAAAAATTTGACTGTGGGGGGTTGCATCTATACATACAGAGATCAAAATACAGCATTTTCGGATACTTATCGGTCTGTGTATATGTATATTATGTATATGGTATAGTGAAAAATCCTGAACAAAAGTTGTAACTGTATTTATTAGACATTTAGGTAAATATTTTCCGAAGATTTTTATATTCCTTCGCGACGAAAAAATAAAGTAAGCTAAGAGATTAAATACGCGCGAAATTACATTACCTAAATTGCTTTTGTACATACTTTACAGAATCAGAATAATTCACTAATAAATAGGTACGCCCCGCTAGAGGTTTTTATTTCATACATAAATAATGTCACTCCACGTCTCGGATCCGTATGTCATCACTGGCAACACACACTGTTCGAACACCTTCGACTTCAGGCACTGAGGTAGTGTTTTGGACGACAAGATATGACGCAGTTTCCCGAACGCAGCCCATCCGAGTTGGATTCTACGAGTGACTTCTTTCTCGAAGTTGGACTTACCCATTTGGATTACTTGTCCCAGATATCTAAATATATTCGTCAAAACACATAACGGCAGATTATACCTACTCTTCGGTCTTTTGTACAATATAATCTGCCGCAGTATGTGTATATGGTCTATGGTATTGTAGCCTTTTCGAAACCCTACTTGTTCACGATGCTGGAAGTCATTAAGCCTGCGTGCTATGAGATTTGTGAGGACCCTAGAAAACAGCTTATAAAGGAAGGTGGATATGATTACCTAATTGGCTAAACCCAAGGTTATTTCACTTGGCAACAAGAATAAATGCTTGACTGTATTGCGCGTTGAACCTACAGCTATCAACCAATTTCTAGGCAACCACAATTACTTCGGTTACAAAACGGCCAACCGGAAAGATACATGGTTATATTGGTTATCTTTCCTTTACACAATACCTAAGTTGAACTATAGACTAATTGCATTCTAGCCCACATTTACTAAAATTGTAGAAACTGAACGTAAAGATATGATAGTGTCCGACGCAAGATATTAATGTTGAATATTTATGCGTTTGCGCGCTGCCCGAGTGAGGTTTGATAGCTTTTAATATATTTAATGGCTGTTAACTCGAGCGTTGGCGGCTGAGATATGGTATTGCGAAGGTATCGCGTATGTAATGTAGCAGGAGATATAATAATATTGCGACGAAGAAATATAACAGGTAAACAATGTATTGTAAGTCCATCCATGTTTGAATAAGCCTTTCTTTACGACGATGGCGACTGACTGACTGTGATACTTATAATCTCGAGATAAACTTGCACATACCTGATACATCACTATATTTCAAATGCGAATGACTGACCTCAAATAACTGCAAATACCCCATTATTTAATCAATATATTTATGCAGACGACAATTTGTGGTCGATTCATCCGATAGCAGCTGTAATTCGATCGATATTAAATCTTCACATGCCAGGACATAAATTTCGCACCAAAAAAGATAAAAATTACCACGGCGTAAAGTCAAAACTTATTGATGTTATATTTTAATTTTAACCAAATCTTTCTTAACGGAAATTATGTTTGCACGCGTAAATTAGGTAGGTACATGATATTATTTAATTTGACAAAAAAAGTTAGAGCCTAAAACCCTATTATTTCGGACCCGCTTTTATTCATCAACGTAATACGTAGTATCATACAAGGTTATTGGTTATTGGTCAAGATCTCGTGAAGGGGGGTTGTAGGATACGTCATGCACTACATAAAATCCTAATGAAGTTTTAAATGTACCGTTTTAGGGATATTTTTTTATGATTTCTTACAAAGTAGGGGATAGGCCGCTTCAAAAGTGTATCAGAAAAAATGGTTACTTTTCCCGAAATCCCGAACTGAAACAAAAAGCGAAGGCGGTACTATCTAAAGTCAATTTAGTCAATGACGGTATTAATTTATAAATGTTTTTGCGTAGGATAATGTTCTTCATATTACTAATTTGAATATTATTATAATAATTATAGATTAGTTATCTTTGAAAGTAAACATTTTATTTCTATAATCCCCAAAACACGTTATTTTTGCAGACATGTGCGAAAGAGAGGACTGAGAGTGCGACGAAGAAATCCAAGTCACGTTTTGTAGTTTACCGCGCGTCGATTTAGAGTTATAGTAATGAATATGATATAAATAACTTTCGTAAATGGCTAACAGCAAATCATCTGAGCTGATATTTGAATGGTTTTATTTGAGAGTTATTGCACCTGTTGCACTGCAGCCTATTGTTATGGCCTTGAATTATATCTTATAAGTAAGTAATCGGAAATAATGCTTTTAAACAATTTAACAAAGCTTTTTAATTATGTTTTTATATTACAACATCATGAATGACTGCATTTACACTGGTAAACTGTAACCATTATTATATTTTTACGTATAACTATTTTGGGATATTATGTTTAATCGATGTCCTGATGTCTTTCACCATTTCTTCTCTTGAATTTGAAACAAAACAAAATAATCGGCCAATTACCTGCGTAGGGCTTCGTAGTAGTAAGTTTATCGATTACTTATTACTCATTTACTAAGTTAACCTGGTTAGTTGAGATAGTCTGCCTAATCAATCATTTCAATAGCAGACGAGGGTGACACTAAACTTAATGTTTCGCAGATTCCCGAACCCTACATGTGATGCTAGAGTTTAGAGTGAGTTTGATTCCGAGGAGGGATATTTATGTGATATACAAATACAGGCAGTCCTCGTACTTACGGTATGTTAGGTTCTCGAAATACGCGACGTAAATCGAAACGACGTAAGTCGAGACATATTTTTTCATATGTTTACATGTAAAACTCAAGGGTTAGGAATTAGGATCCATACGGACTCGAAATAAAAAAAAAACTGCATTTATAACAAAGCATATACATACTTCATTATCAAAATTAAGTTCTTAAACGGTCATTGACATCGCGACAAGTGAATTCTCCTATGCCGGAAATCGAAACAAATGACGTACTCGTATGTTTGAGGAATAGTGTCAAAACATTGTTCGACGTAACTTGAAACGACGTAAGTCGAGGACTGCCTGTAATTGACTGTCTATGTCTTACGCCCCAACTCAGAGTCGCTAACGGTTACTTAAATCACTCCTTAGTACAGAATTTGTACGGTGATTCTTTACTAATTCTTCTTTTCTTCTTCTTCTTCTTACTAGGATAACCTACGTCCTCTTCAGTTTAATGCCGCGAATCCAAAACAAAAACTAGGTACCTTAGAAAATTGATTTTTGATTACGTCATCCTAGAAGACGGATAGTCCCGTTGCTTCAAACGGAGACATTTGGCAAATAGGTGTAATCTAGGTTCTGGCGTCGCGCTAACGTGTTCTAACGTGCCCGCGTTATGTAAAACTAGACTGGATGCACGTGACGTCAGACAGACGAAGACAGTTGGTAAGTAATAGGTTGGAAAATAGGCGACTGACAGTTGCCAGGACAAATTGGTGAAATTACCGATTGCTTGAAGTGCTTTCGGATTGCGGGTCTGGAGGGTGCACGCAATAAAACACAATTAAAATTATGGTCGGCGTACACCAAAGTAACTATAGCGAGATGGACAGGAGATTCATTTGAATAAATAAATAAATCATATTTAATTTGAGCAGCTTATGAAGTAACTAGGTTCAATACTATTTTATTCATCAGTAAATAGCGAAATGAGCACATGATTGAATGATTTTACCACTTTGTAGTGAAGATAGGCGATCGAAGATCAAAGTCAAAGTCAAAGTCAAAATATTTTATTCATATAGGTATCACTGATACACTTATGCACGTCATTTTTTGGTTTTTCGGAAGGTGCTTTGTCGTGGAGGAGAAGAAAAGCCTAAAGAAACTCCTCAGCACATCTTTTAAAAAAATATAAAAAAAAGATAATAATACAAAAGTATTTACTATTCTGAGCGGAACTGGTTGCAGAGCTGGTCATTTCCATGCTAGATATGCAAGATAGATTTAATATTCACTTATACCTCATAGATACTTTAGAACCATCAGATGTTTATCCACTACTGTATGGTACGCGACTAGCGCCGACTAGCGGGTACAACTTAAAGATACCCGGTATTGAGACCGCAGCAATCTTTGGCCTGTGGAATGTGAGATTTGCATCGAAGTTGTATTTATTTATAATACAAAACACAGATGTTGGGAAATATTGTACAGGTTCTAACGTAATATCTTTGAAGAACAGGATACGGCTCGCTATCACATCGGAATTTGCGATATCTGTGATCTGTAAAGTGTTTGTGTAGTTTTTAAGATCAAGCAGAATAAATAGCTACCAGTTATTTCTTAATAATTAAGAAATAGTATTAACCTCAGGTACACATTCAATAATGTCTGGAAAAAAATTCTAGACTTATTTTAAACAATTTTTGGAACGAAGTTCCTTATCGCGCGTTGTGAAAGGGGGCTAGACGGAAAAAATTCTTACGACACTTTTTGCTATTTTACTTATGTTAGGGCCAAAGAATCTCAACAGCGTGATTCAGAAAGTTGTACAGCGCCATCTAGTTTCATATTGCTGAATTATGTATTGCTGTATATATAACCTGTCGTTCCATCCGGGTGTCTCTTGACACCTCTCAAGTTTTTTTTTTACACAAATAAGTTAATGCTTGACCACAATCCCACCTGATGGTAAGTGAAGATGTATTCCAAGATGATGAGCACATTAAATTAGTAAAAGTCTATTCACTGTTTTCTTATAGATATCCACGTCATAGGCAGGCGGGATCGTTATAATACGTTGGCCATTATTATTATCTAATCGCCCTGTTATCCTTGTAGATTATTAACTATTGATTATTACTATGGTTAAATAGTCAAAAACAATAGTTACAGAGAAAAACAAAATTGTATATTGCATGCCACGCTGCAATAAAACCGTCAAAATTGGTTCGGGAATAAACTGAAATAACTGGCTACGAAAAATTTCGCAATCATACATTTATTATTCCGTATAACAATTTCCCAATTTGAACTGTGTATATTTTTAGCCTTAAGTCAATAGAGGTACAGAAATTTTATTATAAATGTATTTGAATAATGTAAATCAGTCATTTAAGTTTATATCTATAGTAGCCAACAATTTAACGCCAACCAAATAAACATACTTTGTATGAGAGCTTTGCGTGCATTTTATGAAAGTTAAAGAAATGAAAATAAGACGTAAATATTACACCCATTGACATACACAAAAGTAGTTTATTTTATTTATCCTATTAGGATAATTTTAAAACTAAATATAATATGAAAATGATACATATAAAGTTAAATACTAATTCAGTTCTAAAACATTCAACCGAGTATAACATCGTCTTTGTATATTTGCGTCCAAACAGATTAATTTAAATTTATTTATGGGCTATCAGATGCGCTATCGAAGTGCTTGCATTGTACACCATAAGGGGCTAACCATTAACCCTATATATCTCACACTATCGACTTCTTAAAACAACATCAAAATCGTCTCAGCCTTTCTGCCTTATGGACCCGACGCTAGATTCCCTTGAATAAGTAGAGCTGTAGAGGGTAAAGTCGGTAGGATGTTCGGGAAAAATTAGAAAATCATAGTATGTATTCTTCACATGTGAACATGAATAAAATAATAATATGTTTTCAAAACAAGTGAGAAGAAGTTAAAATATATCCGATATTTTAATTAATAATTTGATACAGTACGATAAAACGAGCAGTAATAAAAAAATTATTATTATTAAAATATTGGATAATTTTTTACTTAGAATATCCTTTTCTGGGCAATACACAACGATATTGAAGCTATTATATTGGTTCGTAATTTTCCTCGCATATCTCTGGTACAGAACCCTACAAAAGTGTACCGCGTAGGACATCGCCGAAACAAATTGATAAACATATTCATTAGTACTCAATCACACCTGTATACTGACTGATATGCTATCGATATTCAGAGTAAGTCGGTTTTTGTCGAAAATGAGTTAAATATTGAATCATGACATCCATTATTATAACTTATCGGGAATCTGGAAATATCGTCAAGCAAAAACACAACTCCAATTTCCCCTTACAAAATCCTTAGTAACTTTGGATGCCAATTACTCAAAACTAAGCAAACAAGTATGGTTTGCGAATATCGCTATCACGACAGTGTTGGCAGTATTGTACCTAGTTCAACTTCTGGAAACATCCATAATCCGGCTCTCCGTTGGCCGTTTGCGGCGCGCGTGCGTTCGAAGGCGACCTTTAAAGGCTAATGTTAGATTAGATTCGTTCCGATGCATGTAAACCATATATAGATTATAATACTCAATAGCTATTCAAATTCAAATAACTTACAATTGCTCCGGTGTGACTGAAGTGGTTGTGCTAATGTTTTAATAATATTAGATCAAAACAATATGTAACATACGCATCCACCAAAATGAGGATGGATTTAATGCTACCCTAGGACAGATCGCATGACGGGCCCACGATACCTATATTTTATAGTTCTTTGTTATAGGCCACTACTGTTAGGTACCTAAATGCACGGAAACTACGTCTGCTGCCACCTTCATCGCATGTATCTGCATTCAACGGTACGATGAGGAATGACAATTCAATTCCTTCTCGTGCTGGCGGAACAAGTTGGAGGTATGACGAGGATGGGGGGTCATAGTACGGTATAGTGGGCAGAGAGCTTCACGCCGTCTACGCTAACAGGTAGACATCCAGGTGTTATATAAAACATCCATTATCTCACCATATATTATCATATCGATCATTGTAATTTACTTAGATTTGGTCCCACGACAATCTATTCGAAGCCGATAAATCTAGATGTTATCTCATTAGGTCACAGCCTCGCACCACACACTACAGGAAACTTCTCTCAGCATTGCAAGGTGTTTATGTATTACGCAAGTTATTTGCAAGTAAGCCTCCATTACGTTCAAAAGTTTCAACACGAAGCTGGAAATATTCCGCCTTTATAACCTATATGTTTAGGGATTGAAGTATGCTAAGTAACGATTGAAAATTGTTTAGATTGATAATTAACAACTAAAAGTTTGACTGTAACAACGATCCGTGCAAGTGAGATGAAATTTCGTCGACGACATTGAGATCGTGAGAACTCATATAATATTAAAAGAAAGCCATGTTGCAATTAAGCAATTAAGTCATGTTGCACTTTCTTATTGAAAAACAAACAGAAGAAGGATTATTGTCATCTCCAGCTATAATTAGCGGTAAAGGTATGCCATGAGTTGGTAGCGTAGAACTACCAAGCACGGGAACCGGCTTAAAAGTCAAAGACCATGATTTATTTCGTCATCGAAACAAACGACTCACTTAACCAAAGTCAAAGTTTACAGATCCATAACGAATAAATAGAAGAGCAATATTTCCGCATATACATTCGCGGGCAACAGCTTGTCTAATCTATATAATATATATTATAGAAAATACAAAAAATGTTTGTACGGATCTCCTTTAAAGACTCTGAAACTATCCAACAAAATGGTTTCATTTTAAAGGCCGAAGGTGTTTTGAGACCACTAAAACAATGCATTAGACATATTCGGTCCATTGATAAAGTCGATTTTCCACTTTTCCCATACAAAAATTTGAAGATAATATCTGAAAATGGCGGATAATATTGTCAATACTGATCTGTCATTAATATCAGGATTTTTTTGCGTATTGAAACACGCTGGGTATCCATTAGTATACGATAACATCAAAATCTATCTAAGTAAACAATCTCTACAGTTGATATCAATTCCCACATGGTTTTAATGATACCCGGCAAGAAGTAAATTAACAAAAACCAACGTAATCTATACATAAACATCGACAAAAACTATTTCACAACGCTATGTGCTTGCAGTTTCGAAATGTTGACTAACATTAAACGCATAAGGAATCACGCGTAATAGATTGTATAGACATATACCATGTTTAATCTATACTAATATTATAAAGAGGAAAAATTTGATTGTTTGCATTGAATAGGCTCCGAAACTACCGAACCGATTTGAAAAATTCTTACACTGTTGGAAAGCTACACTATCCCCGAGTAACATAGGCTATATTATATTTTCAAAAAAATTAGGGATCCTTAATAAAACTCCAATAATGTAACCCAAGGTGTAAAAAATAAAGAAAACCGAAGCAAAGCGAGGGCGGTTACTCGTATAGGCTAAGATGTTTTACTTATAATATCATTGCGTATAGGTATAAAGAGGGAAATGCCTGTTGAGCAAAATGTTTGGTATACATTTTTGCTACGGGGAGGTTGAAGATATTTTTGTTTGGGTGGATGCTTCAAGCATCTAAAGTTTTCTTATCGACCACTTTCAAAATTTTTCTGGTTCCAGTGAACCCAGCTTTTGCGTTGCGGCTGAATTCCAACCACGAATTGATAGTTCTCGAAAAAAAATGAGAATTGATTGGTTAATTTATTAATTGATTATGCTGTGAGTGAATATCAAAAAAGTCGGCCAGTCAAAAAAGTGACACCATCCAACTTTAGTTTTTTAAGCGATCAATTCTCACTTATTTCATTTAGAAAACTCCCCATTTGGAGTGGTAAAAATTAAAAGAAAAACAGTATTTTTTTTCACGCCAACGTTATGCCACAATTATGAAATTAGGTACTTACCTCATTTAAATTTTGTTACAGGTTGATTTAGGGGGGAAGGAGGGTTTAGTCTTCCTGTAGTAACACAAACACTTAAGACCTCAGAATAAACAATTATATCAGTCAAATAATATCTGCCTCAGCCGGGACTCGGAAGTCTTCGCTTTACAGAAGACGAGGCACCTACGTACTCGCTACGCAATCATTTTTGGCAATAATTGAAGATTCAGAATATTGCGTGCTCTATTACAACTCTTGTTAACTATCCAAACAAACATTTCTTGCCAAATATAAAATTACAGAAAAATCCATAAATTACAGAAATCCAAGAGTCGTTACAGCCTCAAAAACATAAACAGTAGGTAGTTAACAAGGCATTTAGCTGCGGTACATCGCCAAGGTTCGTAACATTTACACCATGCGCCGTGTCTCAACAATATCATTAACCGACCCACGAACGTATTTACTACGGGCACAACGAGCTGACGATCCACCTGATGGTATGTGGTTATGGTTAACATCAGCGATATCAAAGGCATAACTGATGCGTTGCTGGCCAAGAAAAAATTCAGAAGTCGTATCTTTTATTGTCATCATCATTATTATCATCATTACCATCATGACTCTAATCGCCACCAGCATTTTTAACTGCTCATTGCTAAATTGGGGAAAATTAAATAAACATCCCATAATCCCTATGGATTTGCAGTTTTGCAGACGTGTGCTTCACATGTGTGAGAATCTAGTGCCAAAGTGTTTCCCGCAGAATGTGTCCACACCTTTATCCAGGACAGATCTCTCCCTGTTGCAATCGTTAGGTACCGAATAAACGCTGATCCGATACCTATCTGACTAAGTAATGGGCCGATTGTATTGTTTTGCATACATTAACCGCTTATGGAACTTCTAAACAAGAAAATATTGTCCAAGAGAGCACTAAGTCATCGGGGTGATTATAGTCTCAGCCATCGGCCATAGCGGAATATTTGTTGCCAATTATGAATTCAATGGGAACAACATGCTTTAGAGAGAATTTCTAAAGTAACCTTTGAGGAATTCAGAAAGCAGTAAATGTTTCGAACTCATTAATGTCCTTCTTGTCCACAATGGTTAGTGCAGTGTTAATTCTCTGGTATACCCTGGGAAGAGTGGAAGAAGTTTTGGGATATTGTGTCCTAGTACTCTTCCATGTAATTCCTGCAATCAATGGCAATGAACTCCGATGCACAATTGATTAAATACCCTATGGGTGAGATCTATAAATGGTCAGGTTTTTTTCAGACTTAAAATGACTCGAAGAAAATAAGGGTTATGAATCAACCGTGACATTAGCCGTTTTATATAATTTTTTTGTAATAACAAATTGTTCGTCATTTAATACATTATGACTGTTGTCTGAGCAAATTTCAAGTCTATGCGGTTTATCACCCTAAGTAATCTTCCAAGTCTAAGTACGGTTTATACATGTCACCCTAAGTAATCATCGTAATCTATAACTGTTCTCATGTTGGGTCAGCTACTCCTCACACATGTGGAGTACAACAGGCCACATAGACTACCGCGCTAGGCAAGACAACTGGCGGACATTACTTTGGGCAGATAACAATGAACTCTCAAATAGCAAATGACAGATAAATTTGTAATTTTCAAAAAATTTTGCAATTAAGGGTACAGATTTGAATCCAACTCCTTCGTTGGAATGGACGTTACACTACAAATGGAATGGACTTAAACTAGGCTATCACTGACGAGTATCAGAACTTCTGGTTATTTTATTGTCCAGTGACAAAGAACGAAGAAGAAACGCTACATTTCATCTTTGACCAAAAGCAAGCACCTCGAGTTATACTAAAAGAAGTTAATCCTTAAGCTTATGCTACTCTTAACTGCATCAACCGTTACCGACAATTTTGTTGTAAAATATCCAAGATAATTAAATTGCCAATATCATAGGCTTGCAATAATGTTATGTTAGTTAAATGTGCTGATAAAATATAATTACCACAAGTGACCCTCCTACTTGCTACGCGGGAGTATTCTGAGATAACGTCTAGTGCCTTGTAAGTAGACGCATAATCGGTATATCATTTACGAGGTTAAGCGTAGAACACACTGCTTAAAGGTTACGCATTTAATATTTATGGCTTTAGCTTGTTTGACTCTTGAGCGAAGATCTAGAATACGTATTAAGATAGTTTAGCGACTAATAGTAAGCACATAAATACGTTCAAAGTGATTGCAATGGGAACAGTTTTTACTGTAATACATTTTGACATTCTCCTGAACTTTGTCATCAAAATTAAGGTAGGAGTTTTTCAGCAACTGAAAATCGATTGTTCTGAAAACTTTAATCTTCATAATAAATAATAATAAATGTGTAATAACCGAAAAGAATTGAGGAGATCAGCGTCATCCGCCAAAATTCAAAATAATTTAATCATATAGGTATCACTGATACCACATACATATTTCTAGGCATACATGTCTGTGACTGATACACTTATGCACGTCATTTTTTTTGGCTTGTTGTCACATAAATAACTCCTTCTAAAATTTACCTTCAATGTTTTTCAATGGATTCCCATCGCAGTATCAGAGAGCTAAATATTACTCGGGTCTTTTGCGCTTTTTTCTGTCAACAAGGCATCAGTTTATGCTTTTAGCTCTACCATAACCATGCCAATACCATACCATACCATATCCATGGCTGATGTCTATTTATCATCAAATGGGTCGTCTTCTGTATTTTCGTCTGTGTGGCAATGAGCTCGGTACAAATTAAAGACGTATTTATTACACGCTATATAGCCGATGCTTAACCCAAATTACACTTTACTTGACTGACTATACATACTCGACTATTTCCATGATAATTATAAATTGTAAAATTTTAAAAACCCCGATATTTTAGTTTACTTCAAAGATAGCTAAGAACCATCTCGATCACGTCAGCTTTCAAACAAAAAACATCATAATCGGTCCATTTGTTTAGGAGCTCCGATGCCAGAGACAGACACACAGACAAAGTTATTTATCCGTACTTCCAACGCCAACAGTGTACCTCCAGCCTTAAGGATGGCCCAAAAGGTCGCCGCCTGTAGAACACGGCGCGCAAGTTTCCTAGTTTCATAGTGAAAGCAAACGCTATTGTGCAACTATTCGATAATAAATCTTAAACTGTTCTAAAGGATGCTGTAATCACTGGCTCTTGCTATTAACGGGTTTGCATGCGTGCGTGATTAATTTGTCAGCTAGGACATTGGTAATTAATTGGCTTAGGTAACCGACATATCCCGCTTCGCAGGTGCGTGCCTAGAGCCCGTTAAGAGTGTACACTCGACATGGGTTTCCCTTAGCTAAAGATGATTCCTGGAGTGATTTAGGTAACCTTCTATATACCCCGATATAACCCCTAGAACTAAAGCCTGGTATCATAGCGATACCATAGTGTTTCATTAGTAGGATTCGAATTAAAGTAGCGTTGTCACTGACAAACATTTTCCCTAACATGGAGATAATCTACCTGGTCTTATGCCCACCAGCTCAACAAACAATCAGTATCGTATTGCAAGTTTCACATGTATGCAGATGATATTCAAGTCTACATTCCGTGTAAACCATCAAACGTACAAAATGCAATTGAGTCTTTAAACGCAGATCTTGAACGTATAGCCACCTGGAGTGACAAAAATGGACTGGTACTAAATCCATCTAAAACTAAGTACATTATAATGGGTACTCCTAAGCAGGTTCTTAAAATAGGAAATCAAAACCCTATAGTTATACTGAAAGATGAGGCTATAGAACGTGTGAGTTTGGTGAGAAATTTGGGAGTATTAATGGACGAAAACATGAGATTTGAACAACATGTAATTAACAACGTTCGGAATTGTTTCTGTCGGTTAAAAGTGCTTTATCGCATTAGGCAATTTGTTTCACAAGAAGTTCGTATTAAATTATGCGAGTCATTAATATTTTCCAAATTAAATTATGCGGACACAGTTATAGGCACTAGATTATTATCTCGTACAAAAAATCTTATACAGCGGGTCCAAAATGCATGTGCGAGATATTGTTTCAAAATACCTCCCCGTTCACATGTCACGCCTTATCTCAACGGTGCCAATATGCTAAAGATGGAGTATCGCAGACGATTACATTTTGCAACCCTAGTTTTCGGTATTGTTAAGTCTGGCCAGCCAGCCTATTTCTTTAATAAACTTAGTTGGGTTAGAGAGCAGTCCACTACTCATGACACTCGTGCCACTGCATATAAATTAATAATCCCTCGATGTGGTTCTGCAGCATTTCGTGGCAGTTACAAATATATTGCAACCAAATGTTGGAATAATCTACCGCCGCCATTTCGGAATCTGGGAAGCGTTTTTAGTTTCAAAAATAAATACAAAGAATATTTACTAAAACAACAGCAGGATAGACAGTAACTGCCACCATGCCTTTTCAATATCATGATTTTACATATACTAGTTGTCTCGGCAAACTTCGTACCGCCTAACAATCAGTGAATGTACTTTTTTAATTTTAACTTTAATCAGAGACCATTAAATTCCCTTTCCTTCTACCTCCCCCTCCCCCTCCCTCTAATATAATCTAATCTATAATATAAGATTAATAAACAGCAATGAACTAATATACTAACATTAAACAGTCGCATTTATATATTATGTTGTATTTATAAATTAACAATCTCGGCACTGCCCGTGCTACAGCTCTTGGGGTTTCACAGAAAACCAGCGCTGCAGGCCTTCTATTATAGAACCTGCAGCACAAGCTGAGTGAAGTCCCTTTTTACAGTATAGCCCTGCAGCGCAGGCAATTAGACGTAGCAATAAATGTTTTTCTTTCTTTCTTTCTTTCTTTCAATAATCTTCGTAATATACCTGCCGGCTGTACAATTGTGTAATTTATGTAAGAAACATATTATGTACCTACCACTGTGTATTAAGCCCTATGCCTGCACTGCAGCGTATTTTAGTGTAAAATAAAGTCTTTCTTTCTTTCTTTCTTTCTAAATTATAATTTTGTTTTATGAATTTCTAAAAAAATTGTATTATGAACAAAGTACGATTAGAGTCTACGCCCCAACTCAGAAAGGTTCCTTTATTTAGCTGTAAGGAGTCCATAACTAATTGACATTAAATATGTTAAGTATCGATTCCTCTCACAGTCATTTTATTAACTTTAAGTAACCCTAGTGCGGAACAACGTATAATAACCTTATCGATTATCATATCGATAGAGTATTAGTGTAGCCACATGTAAAATACGTTGAGAACACATGAAAAATAATACTTATTTTAGTGCTTTTAGAACGATGATTTATACTAATATAGTAACAAGAAATTCCTTTACTGTGTTTTCTTACTTAAGAACATTGCAAAGTAGCTTTTTTCTTTAAAATAAGATAAAAAAACTCGCAATTTTATATACGGCAATACTATACCTAATAGGTAGTACTGTAGTATCTGTGGCAGTACACTGTACAGTATATTAAATGTCAATTGTCAGTCAATTCAATGTTGATATTATAGGTAGGTATTGTTGGTTTGATTTCAATCTGAATTGAATTGAAATTTAATTTCATTTTGTTTAATATCGCCAACCTATTTATTATATAATAATATTATCATGGTAGGTACTTTCAAATTAGCGAATATGATAATAACTTATGTTAATAAATAAGGGGCACCAAGGTTGTGAATTGTAATCAAAACAAATGTATCGTTTTTTAAAGGATATGGAGTGTAAATGTAAAATACCACGAAAAAGAGTTCCAAGTGGTAAACCTCTCTTTCTTGGTTTCGTTAGGCCTGGCACCAGTATGGGCAATATAACCGTTTTTACACATTCTGCTGTATCGTGCATAAAGTTCTTGGACTGAGTATTTTCTAAACGGATCACAGAAATCTCGCAAATATCGCCTTGGCCCCACATGTCTATGCATTCTAATGTAATCAACAAATTCAATAAAATCGGCGAAATCCGGGAAAACAGGTACATATTGCTTGTGAAATCACTCAAATTGTAAACCTAATGTCAACTGAACGTCAAAATCAATCCTAAGTAGAGTTTAAGTAATGGTATTTGTATAATTAACTTTAATTGCCATTAAAGACCTGTAAAGGTCCATTAACTGACTCTGGGAGTGACTAATTGAGATTCTGTACTAAGGAGCGATTTTAATGACCATTAAGTGACTCTGAGTTGGGGCGAATAAACCAAATACATAATAATATCTAATATTAATTCCAGCAATATTTTTGTTGGACAGGAAATGAACCAGACACCAGTGATGCTATTTTCTTCCAATTCTGCCACACGTCTAATTTGTAATTATCGTAGGTATTAGAAATTATTATAACTTTCTTCGAAATATTCACTGAAGGAAAACATCGTGAGGAAACCTGCACTTAATAGACTTTTATAATGTTTTTAAAAGTTCATAATAGTCTGCCAGTCTAAATTATGTCAGTACAGAGCTGCAAGTATTTTGTTGCCTAGGAGTTCGACTCGTGGAGTAATCTAATGGAGTATCAATCTATTAAAGATTTTTATAACCCCTCTATCCTTTAGCCTTGAGGTCAAGGCAATGAAGATTGGGCAATATCTATCGTAATACAGAAAGTAATATTAGTTATTCAATAATAATGTCCGTAATGGCATTTTCTACTGCTTTCATTAAGGGAAGGTGGTACGTGATAATGTTTTTGGTTACGACAACGTTGAGACCCTAAAGTTTGTTGATTTGTCTCAAATATCGGATTGGTAACCTGTCTTTGGTCATACAATAATGATATTATAAGTAAATAATCTAACATTTTAACAAAAAATTAACCGACTTCAAATGAAGTACATTGTACTTTTTACATGGATGCCATTGTCAGATCTCGCTCAAATTTATGTGGGACTACGCGACAAGCACCAGCTTTCGATTAAAAAAAGAATCATCCAAATCGGTTCAGCCAGTCCAAAGTTCTGAGGTAACAAACATAAAAAAAAATACAGTTGAATTGAGAACCTCCTCCTTTTTTGAAGTCGGTTAAAAAGAGGTAAATATGTCACTAGCGCGCCGAAGATGAAGATCGTAAGAGCGGTCAATTGACCTCTGTTTGCTCGTAGTCGCTCTGTTATTACAAGACAATAGGCAGTGTTGTTGTTGTCAGAAGTGTTTGAGATTTGACATACAACGTTAAAATGCCTTCGTGTATTATTGTAGTGTGATTGGTGTAGTGAAACCAAAGATAAACGTGTGTGTGTTGTAGCTCTTTTCGGAACAGATTTTTTGGTTAATTTGTAAGGTCATGACGTATCTATATTTTTTAAATATCATTGACATACAGGTGTGAACACCTCAGTACTTTCTTGCCGCTTCTTCTCATGGGTCCACTTACGGTAGGGTTTTGTTGAAGCAATTGCTTAATCTGTTTGAGTATTTGTTAAAACCTATTTTGAATAAAAACATTTGATTTGATTTCATGTCATTTAGCACATACCTACCTATAACGTATATAGGTAGCGAAGGTCGAGGAGAATGGAGTTTTTTAACTGAACTCAAAAAAGGAGGAGGTACTCGACTGTATTTTTTATATATGGTCATAACTTTTCACTGGCTGTACCGATTTTGAGGATTCTAATTATATCCGAAATCTGGTGCTTTTCATAATATGGTCGATCCTTAGGTAGTAATCTTCGTTACGTTGCAAATTCGATTAGTGAATCTTAGATCCAGATTTACAAATTACATGCGATATTCGACCAGACTTGGGCAAAATGCAATCTTATAGACTACATTTTGTATGATCACCTGATTAATGCCGTTAATCACAAAAGTGATTCTCTTCCGAGATAACTTAATGGCGCTTGCCAGCATCCGCATGACATTTTTTCGTAGCAAATAAATAATTGTGGACCCTGTAGCACAGTACACCTGTAGCCTACTTGCTCGCGACCCTGCGAAGCGAGTGGTTCCGGATTCGATTCTCGACCGGGGCTGATTATGTCTTCTGTGGTGACAGATAAATATTTGTACTCGGATGCAGGGTGTGACTGTGATGTGTTTATGTGTCGTCCATGCCACCCGCGATACAGGTAAAACCTACTGAGGAGGTGTGTAAGCGTTTATTTATCATATTTATTACTTATTTAGGTCTTTGTGTAGAAAACACAGTAATTATAACACGTTATGAAACACGCCCAAATCAGCGCGTAATTTCCCAAGTAGAACACAATGCGTTCAATTTAAACGGTGAGCATGTTTCTGGCACATACACGCAGAGTATTGTCTCTATAAATCTCTATTGTTTAGATTTTCGACAGGTTTCCAGTGGATATGCAGTGCGGCTACGGATTCTAACGGTTGTCTTTCTATGTATCTTATCGACAAACGAGCTGAAACCTAGCTGACGATCCATCTGAAAGTAAGTGGCCGCGATCATGGACATCAGTAACACTAAAAGTATCAACGATGCCTTAACCATAAAAGAAGAGTAAGAAAGAAAGAATTGGTTCGCAAGCCAATTGATTTATAATTCAGTGAGAAAGGCGCTCCAGGACATCCATCCTTGATAGTGAGCCAACCTCAGTGTTATAATATCAGTGTTTCCAATATTTTTTCAAATTAATAAGTATATATATGATTCAGCTGGGAAGTTATTATTACAAATTGGACCAGCGGAATATTTTAATATTTGTAGGTATTCTAAGCACTGTGGTACTGTTAAATAAGTACTTGCACCATTGTGAAATACCAATCAATCCGACAACAGTAAGGCAAGCATTTAAAGGGCAAGTCAACATTATCATTAAGGCGGCTCACAAACGACGCTTCACGAAAGCAACATTAGTCGCTCACAAACATCAACGTGACCACACACTCCACAAGGTGTGGCACAATGGATCGCCGTGCCAATTGTCCTGGGTTTGATTCACAGTGAGGCAGAAATTTGATTGATGAGTTTGAATTTCTGTTCTCGGTCTGGGTGTGTGCGTTGTTGCCTTTGTGTGTTATTCATAGCACCCATGATACAGAAAATGAGTGTGTATTGCGTAGCGTTATTTATTTATTTAAAAGGTGTCGAATATTTGCTCACGCGACAACCGTCTTCCTACTAACCTACACCTGTACGGTTGATGGGCACACAATGGATATTACGATCAACTTTCACTAGGGCCCTGATCTCGTCCGTTGTTGAAGGGCGCACCACGAACAGGGGAGTTGTCCAACTCACCAATGCATGATTCCCCAGTGTGATATTAATGTTTTGGAGAAAGTGACATGATTTAGGAGACGCATAAGTATATAGTTACCAAAGCTTAACCCTAAAGAAGTAAATGCCAGTATTAGATAAGTCAATGACAGGACCATTTATTGCATACATTTATAAACGATAGTGTGGCATCGCGTAAAAGAGGCCTAAACCCGGCTACCATGTACAGATTGTACAGCAAGGAAACTTCAAAGGAACGCCGAATGCCTTAACAATATCTCATAAAGTAAATCATGCTGTCGGTTTTAATTAAACGAAACAATATCTTAATTATAACATTTCCATCTAAGATTTGTTGCATTGCAAAACAAACCGTTGCAACGGGAAAGGCCAAATATAGAAATAATCCGTGTCCGACGCAACCTCATTCTGAAGAACCTACGTACACTTGAGACCACCTCAACGATTTTGTCGTCGTATGATACAAACCTTTGTTCTAACCTAATCTAGTAGTACGTAATTATAATATAATATAATAACTATTGTAATATGTATATTCTCATATTATTCATAATATAATAACTATTGTAATATGTATATTCTGTGGTAGTACTTAGTAAAATCTTGCACAAATGATCCTAGATAGAGCAAAGAAGACAGGTTACTGAAGAAACCACAATGGGCATTATGACAGATTTTGAAATACGGTTTTACATTATATTTTTGGAAAATATATCATAATTACAATTTACAACGTATATCATATTTCCGCAAAGAAGTAAGGTTTTGTATAATATAAGTACACTTTAATTTTTAAGTTTAAAATTCGCACCAAAACACTTCATAGTGACGCTTGTGACGTCACATCTAAATAAAGTAACAGACAAGATGTCATTGTCAGTATATTAAAATTTGTTTGTTTACTTAAGCGTGACGTAATATGCTCTGATTGAGCTTGCCGTATTTTGTAGTTTTATTTTATCAACATATTTAATCTCGCTCATAATAATACAAGTAAATGAGTGTTTTGCAATCCATCACTATAAAATAAAAATAAAAATAAAAAAGCCTTTATTCTACTACTATCCTAATATAAGCTTTAAAATGAACTTGGGTACTTATACAGATATTATTTACTTACAAACTAAATAGATACCTACTTATAATTTAAATTTATCTCTTTATATATTTTATATTTAATATGATGTAATTTTATATATTTTACTGTATAGTAGTAGTCCCCTCTGCGGCGTAGGCCTCCCCTAAACCATTCCACTCCTTTCTGTCTCTAGCTCTATTCATCCAGTCTGGTCCGCATTTCTTATTAAAAACATCACGCCACCTCATCTTTTGTCTTCCCTGGGAAGGTCAGAGGAAACGTGGAAAATCTATTAATAGGGTTTCATTAAATAAATACGTAATTTTAGTGATTTTTACTTACATATTCAAGATCGATCGATTGAATCCGTTCAGAGTGAACGTTTACTTTTTACATTGAAGAAACCCTGGCACTGCAATGCCAGCTTTGGCTCATTAGCAGCGTGTCATTACAAGCAGGTTGCCTGTTGCCAGTTGCCATTCACTAGCCCTCGACAGATGTCAGTCAGATAAATTTTAACCGCGTTTAGTTAAAGACTCGCTTTGCATTACAATTGCACCGACGGATCGACGAATCTTGCAGGTTGCAATGCTATGCCCCGTCCCTTTCTAACGTAATGGAATAACAGAGATGGAATTACATTGGTTATTATTTCGCAATACGGATGGTTATCAAATGTCAACGCATATAGGCTGGAATTAATGCACCATTTGGCGGTGAATTGTCTTACTGATGTTAATTTCGATATTAAAGTTTTATTACCGAACGGTGTTCGTTTATTTAGATTTACTGTTATCGATATTAATAAAAAGTTCAATGAACAGAATATTTCATTCAAAGCAAGGAACACATGTAAGGTTTTTATTATTATTCGCCACAAATTGTACCGTTTTATTGCTTGCTCATACACAAAAGAAACATCTCAATCACCGACTCTAGATCTTAAACTTATGTATCACATCAATTTTATGTAATGATGAATTGTTGATTGCAAACGAGTTTGCAGTGCCAATATCCCCTGCCCATGTACATCCACCTGATGGTAAGTGGCTATCGCCGCCCATGAACATCAGCAACACCAAAGGCATCACCGACGCGTTGTCGGCCAAGAGAGAAGAAAAATAAAGAAAGAACTGGCTCTCAAACCTCCAGCCGGAACACGACGAGTCGTTTGGCGGCTGACTCATGCTCAAGGGTGGTAGCTATCCAGGCGAACCCCATTGAGAAATAATAATAGTAATCATGGTATTAATTAACAATTAAAATCAATATTACCAATATAATCCCTCGAGGAGCTCTACCAGCGGGCCGGATTTAGTCACCTCTTACGACACACATGCAGCGTGGGATTTGGGGTTGGTATTCTAAGCCGCCCCAATACAGCTAAAATTATACATTAACATGGGCTAGCTTCCACCCTCTCTCAGATCGTCCGCTGATTTCCTTTTACCCAGAAATTGATTCCGTATTGTGGCTTCCTTTTTGGCCAGCAATGTATCGGAGATGCCTTTGGTGTAAGGGTTAATGGGCGACGGTTACTACTTACCATTAATAGCTTCTATAAATCTTACAGACAAGTTTTATTTGTAAGTTTTACAGGTAACTGCAGGTGTTAGGCTGTTTATTATTGCTTGTTGTTGATGACGATATTCAATTAAATACGTCTATAAACTTACAATTACAGATATAACTTGTCTGTAAGATTTATCTACTTTTGTGGGTGAGTAAACATGGTTTAAAATTGGACTAAAGTCACGATAATTACCGTGCTAAAATATAAGAAAAGAGGTAAAGTAGGTACACATTATTTTTTATTTTTTTATTCCTAACAAAATTTTATTCCACATTGTCATCAACAATTAATTTAAGAACAGTTGATCGTCAATTTCGCAACAAGATTTTAAGGACCAGTTCTCCAAATTGGGCACCGACAACGACTTTACCTCGTTAGACAATGGCGCTACAAAAGGTCGGAATAGGTGCAGGGTATAATTTAGTATATTCGCGAAACAAGCTTATTATCCATAGACATGGTGAATGTTGTTAAGAAATACGCTTTATTAAGGTGACGCTAGATCGCGGGTCGCTCAGCTAATTGCAAGCAAGCGGCACTAGTGTTGTGCCGTCTCCCGCGCCAATGAGCCAATGAGCCGCGCTATTCGGTCGCGATCTACAACTCCGCGACCGCGACACATCGGTTGAGTAACGCGGCGGCCGGAGGGCAAAGGCACTTTAGCTCGATTACGCATAATGCATGTAAAATCAATTACTTTATGGCTTCTAGTTCTACTGTGGAACAAGTAAGAGCAATGACTCGAGTCTTAATTTATAGCTACAATGTTCTCAAGCCAGTAAATGCGCTGTAATTGCGCCGTAAATATCTGACACGACTTCCTTATAACTTTTGAAACAACCATGTTCTATTGGATAATCGGGTATTTAGGCATGCTTTTGATCGATGTGCCGGTTTATTATACTTAAATACTTCCTCTGTATTTAGTCCCGGTTAAATACTTAAGTACTTAAACACATAGCCCGACGGCTTGTGTCAATCCCAAGTGATCGACAAAGTTAAGCACCAGCGGATGCGGTCGGTAGTTGGATGGGTGACCGCTAGTGGCTAACATTTCTTGAGCGTTTATGTGCTTCGGAGGGCACGTAAAAGCGTCGATCCCGGTTGTTATCGTAAGATATCAGTCGTTAAGCCATGTCGGAGGCCCTCGGGCGGCATAAAAACTTCCAATGGCATAAATGTTTCTTTCTTTCTTTTCTTTCAACACTTGGGTTGGCCATTAACCCCTCCAATCCGCACTGCAGCAGCATGGTGGACTATGCTCTAGACCTCCTTAAGAGAAGAGCCGCGTGCTCAGTAGTAGGCTATTAATGGCTTGAAGCCCATAGAAGCCATCTTGAGCGAGCCTGAGTCGCACTTGCCCGGTTTTTTATGTAAAGAGCCGTCACTAGTCAAGCCGCCTAATAACAACATCAAACTCATCCCCGATTACGGGCAAAATAGAGCTGCATGTCAAAACAGAATCTTAAATTCGATCCGGCTTACACTCATTAATTTGCATCTCATGACCTAGCAGTTAGTGTCGTCGAGCTGCAGTAATCTCCGGTCGCTGATTATCTGCGGTCGCTAAATCTGTTAGCTCCGGAAATAATTACCTCGCTCAGGTTACATTGCGGTGAACCGTCACATCACTACATGTATGTTGTGTATGTCTTTATATCATTGGAGAATAGCGTCATTGTAGATCAAAGACTGATTAAGATTGAAGACTACGGTTTTTGAAACAAGTGAAGCAAGGGAAACGACTAGGGTCTTATCAATAGCCCACAGACGAGGTGACGAGCCACGTGATGGTACGTGGTCATTACCTTCCATAGACATCGGTCCTTTGTTATAAACGATACGTTTATAACTTTACTAGCAGACTAGACAAACGTTGTTTTGCAACATATAAACTATTATCCCCTATTTCACCCCCTTGGGGGTTGAATTTTGAAAAATCCTTCCTTAGTGGATGCTTATATCATAAGAGAAATACGTGTGCGAAATTTTAAGTTCCTAGCCCTAAGGCTTTGGCCTGTGCGTTGATACATCAGTCAATCCCTTTTGCCTTTTATATATGTATACAGAAGATTAAGGTGTAAGAAAAGAAGATATAATAATAATCAATGAATAATAATGTATTCTATTGTAAACAATAAATTATGTACTGAGGAGTTTCTTTACGGCTTTTCTTCTCCTCCATGTCAAAGCACCTTTCCGAAAAGTTGATTAAAAAAATGATTTGCTTGTGTATCAGTTATACCTAGTTACATAAATAAAGAATTTTGAACTTTAAGAAAAAAAGATTCGATAGAGCAAGGGATTACCTACATATTTCCATAATTATCTTACAAGTATTTTATAAGTATCGCAAGACCTGTGTACACAATTTAAATGTTAATACTTAATGAAAATAACAGACAAAGTGACAACTGAATAGTGAGGAGTTATTTCCGGCCAGCGTCATTACAAGTCCTTATGTGGATTATTTTATGTTTGTTATGTGACTGTAGTAATTATTGCTAAATTGCCCAAGTATGCTTCAAGGTACTATAAAATTGTGGCAAATGTTGTCATAAAAGGCGACAGAATCCAACCCTCCAGTTTGCTGGTAGGGCTTAACGTAAGGATTATATTATCAATATTATTATTAATCTATACTAATATTATAAAGCGGAAAGATTTGTGTTTTTGTATGTTTATAACGAATAAACTCAAAAACTACTGGACCGATTTCAAATATTATTTCACCAATAGAAAGCTACAATATTCTTGAGTGACATAAGCTATTCTTGATTCTGATATAGTTTACTTCATCACATCAAAAGTAATTGTTTGACACCCGGCAAAGTGGGTACGATTCAGTTAATTCATTCATATTGGTATTATAATTTTACTGGTATTTGTTGTTTCCGTGATTCCAGCCATATTCCACCTCCTTTCAACTGGAGATTTGAATTTGAATTCAATCTTCGTCATTCCATTTCTTGGCCAACAACGTATCGGTGATGATTTTGGTGTTATCTACTGATTTCCATGAAAAATGTGACAATGTACTTACCATAAGGTCCTGAGGACTCGGCAGCTCTTTTATCAGCTATGTTACTTATCTTAAATTAAAGGATAGAAAAACGAACGCAATGAAGGAAACTGGAAAACTTACCTCAAAAATATTGCAATACAAATGCGTGTTCTGTGACGTTAAATAGCTAAGATACTTGCGTAACGTATTGCTTTAAAGGAGAATTGCATCCAATACAATATAAATGGCGGATAATTCACTTACACTAACATGTTTGCTGTTTGCATAGCTTGAGTTTAAATTCAAAGATTTATCACTTAACCACTGCGTTCGGGCATACGTCTACTGAATTCCGACATACACTGAATACACACAGACACCCAGAATAGAACACATTCGACCCAACGTTGGTGTTGAGCCTATTTCTCAATAATCTAATTTTATAAAAACTAACCGACTTCAAAGAAAGAGTCTTCTAGAAACAAAATATCGTTTAACATCATTGCCTTAATTATAAATAATATGTTCCTCATAGATCCCACTCTTGGAACTGAACTGTAATAAATATGTGATCAATCTGGAAGGTACATTTATTTATTTATTTAACCTTTATTGACCACAATAGAAATATTACGGTACAAATGGCGAGCTTAATGCTTAATGCATTCTCTATCAGCTAACCATTGGACAAAAGAGAAAAGCGCGAAAGTACATCGCTTCAATTAATAATTCTTGACAAAAAATAACCGACTTCAAAACTAGGCATAACTCAGATCTACTCATCAGATCTTGCTCAAAAAGTGGAACCAAGCACTAGCTTTCAATTAAATAAAGAATCATCAAAATCGTTTCACCCAGTCGAAAGTTCTGAGGTAACAAACATAAAGAGAAATACAGTCAAATTGAATACCCCCTCCTTTTTGAAGTCGGTTAAAAAATCCAAATCGGTTGATAAAAGACAAGAATGCATGGAAATGATTTTCTGCAACGAAATCCGCTCCGGTTGGGAACTTGGGAATGTTTGTATAATTTATGTATTTAAATAATTCTGCGGAGATAAGTATAGTAGCTAAGTTATTTTTATTTATTTATGGTGTTCATTAAATATTAGAATTTTAGTTTTACCATCCTTCTGAAAATTGCTGTAGTTGCTAGTCAGTAAGAAAATAACGTGCAAAGTAGGCAATGATTATTTTTTTCCCAATTTACCACACCATTAACCACATCTACAGTCAAAGTTAAATTGTTCACACTTGTTTTCCTACATCATAATACAGAAAAGTTTAAAAAAGCCGGGACCAAGCTAGTAGACATAAAAGAGTAGTTGCCACCATGCTATGTTTTAACAAACCTAAAGTAACATAATTAATCAAGTCGAAACGTGAATATAATTGTATTCCTTCTGTTCTGCTGTATAGTCTGTGGCACCTCGTAACCGTTCAAGGCAAATCATTCACTTCACTTGTACCGATGGAAACAAAATGTGACCCGAGAGGTGCCCCGGCGCACCCAGCGCGTTGCGTACGATTTGCGTTTTCCCAAAAAGGTTAATGTTATTTACCTTATATAACTAAACATTACAACTTGTAACCATATATTTTGGCAGCGCCATTACAATTACACTTTTAAATTTTGCATGCGACTGCAATAGTACTGATTCATTCATAATGACGTTTTGGAAAGGTGTTTCAGGAGGAGAAACGGCCAAAGAAAGTACGTACTCTGCGTTCACTCTTTCACCCTCAACTTCATTCACCCCCAATCTTCTCCCAATTCTTCAACGACACTTCGCTTACCTTTAGTTTGTTTCGATCTTTTTTTCACTTTGTAAGTTTTAAGTCAGAAAATCTAATGCGAAATTGATCATCAATCATTGGTGTGAATGCGATGCAGACTTTGAAGACTGCTACTGGTTCATGCGGGCGTTTTATAAAGTGGACTGTAGTATGCGTTGATGGAAGAAAGTCAAGGGTTATTTGGAGGGTTGGCAAGCACACTAACCTGGTTGCAGGACTCGACTGGTACTCGTATTAGCAACGACGGCTAGGCGGCTGCTGCAATGTCTCCAATCTTCTTTCTTCTTGACTTCTTATTGGTTATTATGCCGTATTTGATTGGTTTAGTTTTACTATTACACTTCACAGTAATATCACTTGCTTTATGAGAGTTATTTAGCGGATGCGGTGATGCGGTTGTTATAAAATATGCGGATTAGTTCATTATATTCAATAATGAGCGCGAGTTGCATTCGATGTTGGCGGGAGACTTCTTTTTGACTGTCTAAACCTCGGCGGTGTGCGAGTGAATCCGCTATATAAGAGTGCGCTTGCCAGAAAGAGAGGGAGGATAGGAAATTAAATAGAGAAGGAATGGATTGCCGCGCATTCATAGAAGATATAATAATTTTGGCGGGAACAGCGGGAGCAGGCAAATGCATCCACAGAGTAATGCCATTATTGGCGCGAACATCCCCCCGGCCTTGAGGTCTCCTCAACCGGCAAATAAAGATGTATATAAACATAAATATATATAGCGGAGTCAATATCATGAAATAAGAATGATGCGGATGCGGGAAAGCGGTGCGTTATAAATACTTTACTAAAAATAGCGTGATAATGTTATACTTAAAACTATCTAATATATAATATTTAGAAGATATATAAGGTGCGAGTTATTGTGTGGGTAGAGGGCACAATCTAACGACTGGGCGTTGCAGAGTAGAACTCTTAGTTTTCACTTGTGCAACGCGCACCACACCGTCTCTACCGGGAAACAGTTCAGTGACAACACCTAGCGGCCACTGTAGCGGTGGAATGTTATCCATGTCAATGAGAACGATTTTTTCCACTGAAATAGGCGTGGAATGTTTGTTCCATTTTTCCCTCGTTTGAAGGGTGTGTAAATATTCAGATCTAAAACGTTTCCAGAACGACTGAATTAGAGAATCAAGTAAAGAAAAGCGTGATAATAGATGAGTGCGTTCTTTACTTAGATCCGCGGCGGGTAAATGTTCAAGCGGTTTTAATGCAAGGAAATGTGCGGGTGTAAGTGCAGTAGGCTCCGATGGATCGCTACTTAACACATAGAGCGGGCGTGAGTTTAAGATACACTCGATCTGAATAAGCACAGTAAGCAGCTCCTCATATGTAAGAAGTTGCTTGCCTATTATGCGAAATAAATGCGTTTTAACTACTTTTATATTGGACTCCCAAATTACGCTCTTATTATTATGAGGCGCATTTGGCGGATTGAGTTTCCAAGTAATGCGGTTATCAGTAAGGACCTGATTAAATAATTTAAAATAATCGTCAGATTCTAAAAATGTATTATATGTAGTTCGTTTAAGTACGAACGCGAGGCAATAAAATTAGTTGCGTTGTCGCTATGCGTTTGTGCCGAAAGCAAACGTTGCACTTGTGAACGCGAGATCTGACTATGCGACGTGCGGAAAGTATCCAATATTTTTCGTGTAGAGCAGCGAGTAAGAACTGCGGGCAAGCGTGAAAGTTTTTATAATGATAATGATCAATTAAAGGTCTATAATATGCCCATTCTTCGGTAACAATACTGGATGCTTGTGCGATTGTGACAATGACGAATATTGTAGACGTCCACCCACACGGAGTAGATCGTCCGCGACAAAAGGGTATAATTTACGTAATGCGGAAGAGCAAGGTAAGCCCTTCTGTATATTTTTTATGTCTTCAGAAAAAGCGATATTTTGTACGACTTTCATTATGATAGTTTCAGCGTGTTCCAAGTCAGAAGCGGTTATCGTTTTATTGCGTGGTAATTTATTTATAAATTTTAATACGTAAGCTACCGATCTGATATACTTACTCCATTTTGAAAATTTCAAACTAAGCGTAATAAGAGGATGTTCTTGAGTATTGCTAACGGTATGAGAAACAGTTTTGTTGTTGAATTGTTTGCAGAATGAGAAGATAACTGTTTTATTGGCCACTCACTACTAGGTAGTGTAATCCACGCGGGACCATTGAGCCAAAGATCACAATTTATTATTTGCGACGGTAATAGTCCGCGGGAAATATGGTCAGCGGGGTTTTCTGATCCTGCGATATGATAAAATTGATCAGATGATAAAGAAGACTGTATCTGCGAAATACGGTTAGCAACGAAGGTGTTAAATCGGTGCGGTGAAGAGCACGCCCAACAGAGTGCGACTTCAGAATCCGAGAACGCGTAAATTTTATCAATCGGATGTCTCGCGGATAGTGTATCATAAACGGTACTTACTAATTTAGCGAGTAACACTAAGGCGCATAACTCGAGTCTAGGCAGCGTAACCGTTTTTAAGGGAGACACCCTGGACTTGGAACAGAGCAGCGTGACTACCGGTGGGTCGTCACCATAAACTACGTGCGAGTAAATCACGCAGCCGTATGTATGCCTTTTCACTGGCATCAGCGAACGCGAGTAGCGAAACTTGCGGGTTTTTCTCAATTCTCATTATGACGTGAGAACTGTAAGCGCGATATCAGAGGTAGCTCTGAAAATATAGTGTTGCCACATTTTGACAACATCTGCGGGCGGAGCCTGGTCCCAATCAAGTTTGAGAATCCATAAGGCTTTAATTAAAAGTTTAGCGAAGAGAATAACTGGACCAACTAATCCCAAAACATCGTACAAGAGAGCGGTTACGGATAAGATTGCACGTTTAGTGCATGCGAGCGGTGGCGGGGATACGAGAAAACAAAAACTATCGCTAGCTTGATGCCAACGAAGCCCTAATATTTTAAAAATATTATCGTCATCAAAGGAAACGGTTTCCAGTTGACGATGCGTTGCGGGAGTATGTTGTAATAGTTCTGAACTATTACTTGTCCACTTAACTAACTCAAATCTACCACGATGGAACATTTGAATCAGTTGAGTGGCTATGTCGACAGCGATGTCAACATAGGGTGCGGAGGATGCGAGGTCGTCTATATAAATATATCTCTCGACCACCGATGCGGCCAGAGTGGTTGTCAGTCTCCGCTTCTCCTAAAATTATATAACCGAGTGAGGTTTCAATGGCACTGGGAGATTGCGAACTAATTAATATCTTATCAGATAATAAAATTTGTAAATAAGTATTGACTCCTAATAAGACGTCAATATTACCAGGCTGGTGAAATGAATCGTCGGCTAAGCGTATTTTATTTATGAAATTTATTTTAGAAATATCTATGAATGATTCGGGTAATTGTCCCGTTAATGTGGGTACTACTAGCGGTTTAATTTGATACATCTTATTATCATCAAAGCGGGAAGTAAATTGTAAGGAAGTGACACCTAAAATCTTTTGCGCTATTCCACCGATTCCGTGTACCTCATTGAAGGGAGTTTTATTAGAAATCGGTAAAGATAAGCGTTTGCAACAATCCTTTGTTACATAATCACTTTGTGAGCCTGGGTCCACTAAACAACTAAGAAAATGTTCGTGGCCATATTTATTTACTATTTTAATTTTCGCGGTTCCTAATAATGTCGTAAAACAATGAGGCTTATTTAATAATTCGCGCGACACATTACAAGACGAAGACGCGTTTTGTCCCTCTTGCTTATCTGTCGAAGAAAAATCGACCTTATCGGTATCGCGTGAAGGGTTGCTAAGGAAAAGCGGACGAGTCGAAGTATTTCGTACCGTAGAATCTTCGACCTTATTAGTATTATGCGGAGCGTCGTTAA
Source organism: Thymelicus lineola (assembly GCA_963932265.1). NCBI lineage: Eukaryota > Metazoa > Arthropoda > Insecta > Lepidoptera > Hesperiidae > Thymelicus > Thymelicus lineola. The sequence goes on along the minus strand of OZ010707.1, from coordinate 606,176 downwards.
CAGAATGAGAGCGGTTTAATGAATTTTGCGTATTTTTAGTGAGCGATAAATCGAATTTATTTGTATTATTATTATTACTGAAAATATGAAGTAAAGTATGATGCGAGCGGGAGCAATGTTTGCATTTGCGTTGCGATTTACACATCGATAATGCGTGTTTATTACTTAAACAATTAGTACAGCATTTATTTTGTTTTATAAAATTATATTTATCGCGAGTAGTGAGTTTTAAGAAATGCGGACAGACATATAAATGATCATGCTCCTTTGACTTGCATAGAATGCATGAACGCGATGAACCGGTGTTAATAAATGTTTTACTAACAAATTTATTAGGAGCGGGACTAAATTTAATATTAGTTTTATTATTTTCACCAGATGACGTATGCGGTGAAGGAAATGTATGGCACAAAGCCCTATTTTGCTCGAATAAAAATTGAATCAAGTCAGAATATTTTGGTATGTTAACTTTGCGGCACGACATTTCAAAGGCTTTTACAGTTTCAGTATCTAATTTTCTAAGCGCTATATTTAAAAAGAGAAAATCAGATATGTCATCAATTTTAAGTTGCTTAAGAGCGTTAATAGAGGCGTCGAACTTGTCCATAAATTTATGATAACCAGCGGGCGTATTAGCGTTAACATTTTTTATTTCTAACAGCTGATTTATGTAAGTAGTAGCGAGTGCACGCTCGTCATTGTATCTGTGGATAAGTGCGTTCCAGATCACTGAATAGTTTTCAGCTGTAGGCATAAGGCCTGCGCAGACAGATAATGCTTTGTCTGATAACTTACTGACTAAATAGTACACACGTTCAGCGTCTGTTAACTGGTGGTTTTCATGGACTAGCGTTTTAAATTGTTGGTAGAACATAGACCAGTGTCGTATGTCTCCATTAAAAGTTAATAATTCCATAGGCGGGAGCGAGGGCTTAAACTTAGCGGGTAAATTATTGTCTAAATTCAAAGATGAATGCGGAGCGGATAATTTTGAAACTTTACTTTTAACGCGGCTGTACAAGTCATGAAAAGAATTTAAAGGTTGGAAATCTATTTCCGCGTCTGGATTTACCCTTAAATTCTTAACATTATATTTTTCCAAGGTGTCCTTGAACTCATCGCGTAAGTATTCAAGGTCAGCCGCGGTACTAAGTAAAGAACTCTGCGAGTCAGCGTCCAATGCACTGATTGACAAATCATAGATTGATTGCATGCGTGAAAATATGGAATTACGTTTAGCGATTAATATTTTTAAACTAATTTCGTCGTCTGAAATCGTCTTAGCGTCATGATATTTGGCTTTAGTAGTCATTTTGTGAACAAAGTTAAGTTACGCGTTAGTAAAAATTATGCGAGTATAAATACAAAAATATTATGCGAGCAATGAATGAGTTGTACTTAATACGATTTGTCGTAAATACAAAAATGTCGTATTACTAAATGCGGAATATGGAATGCGTTTAAGTATAATTTTTCGATGTTAGATATAGAAAGTTACACAACAATGAAGTACAATAGTAAAAGCGGTGCGGTGCGTTTTGCAAATGCAATTAAATAAATATGTATAGTAAGCGGTGTATGTAATGCGAGCGGAATATACTACACACATAAATTTATTTGCAAAAAAGTAACAGAAATATAATAGGATACGAATCCGGTTGATGACCAATTTTATACGGCTCGAAGTGACCAAAACTTTTGGTGTGAATGCGATGCAGACTTTGAAGACTGCTACTGGTTCATGCGGGCGTTTTATAAAGTGGACTGTAGTATGCGTTGATGGAAGAAAGTCAAGGGTTATTTGGAGGGTTGGCAAGCACACTAACCTGGTTGCAGGACTCGACTGGTACTCGTATTAGCAACGACGGCTAGGCGGCTGCTGCAATGTCTCCAATCTTCTTTCTTCTTGACTTCTTATTGGTTATTATGCCGTATTTGATTGGTTTAGTTTTACTATTACACTTCACAGTAATATCACTTGCTTTATGAGAGTTATTTAGCGGATGCGGTGATGCGGTTGTTATAAAATATGCGGATTAGTTCATTATATTCAATAATGAGCGCGAGTTGCATTCGATGTTGGCGGGAGACTTCTTTTTGACTGTCTAAACCTCGGCGGTGTGCGAGTGAATCCGCTATATAAGAGTGCGCTTGCCAGAAAGAGAGGGAGGATAGGAAATTAAATAGAGAAGGAATGGATTGCCGCGCATTCATAGAAGATATAATAATTTTGGCGGGAACAGCGGGAGCAGGCAAATGCATCCACAGAGTAATGCCATTATTGGCGCGAACAATCATCAATGTTTTAGTATTATACAAGAACTGTTGAAAATTGACTAAACCTTTCAACTAATTGAAATATTCAACATTAATTATAACCCTTGTACTACACTACACTACACTTTAGATCAGCAATAAACTTTAAAATGAACTTTAATCAGTCTACCTTTCCCGTTTCGATATTATCACTAAATTATGTTTAGCAAAGCCGATCCGCCGGCTGATCGTAGGGAAATTACATGAAACGATTGCTTAAACTATTATATGGACACGCCCTCGTGTGCAAATAGAATAAATGTCTACATTTAAACACCTTTTACAATACCTGTCAAAGATATTACAGTAAAATATGGCGTTAAAAATTATACTCCGGTAAAATAACGGGGTGACCTGTTGTGACATTGTGTGGAGTCCCGGTCCATCCGATTTTTACGGCATGTGATGTGAAAAAAACCGGACAAGTGCGTTTCATGCCACGCGCAATGTACGGTTTGATACTTGGAAGTTTATTATTATTCATTAATTAATTACTTAAGCTAACCTTGCCATGATAGTTTGCCTTTTTTAATTCACCGTGAATTTTTCACATGTCCAACACCTAGGTACCATTTAGCTGGTAGGGAGGGGGACACTTGACTCTAACCAAAATTAGAACTATGAAAACAAATGTTTCGCTAACGGAAGCCTGAATCGAAAAACGGACGAGAAAAATTCGATCCCACTGTACCTGTAGTGGAGGTACCCCGAAAAAATATAATTTTAAGATTTTATGACTACTACTTTCTACCACTTCTGTATATTTTGTGTTTTGTTTTCTATTTTGGTTTGTTTCTATTCTACCACTTTCAGATTATAAAAAATCCAAATTCGTTGATAAATAATGAGTTCTGATGTAATAAACATTAAAAAGTAGTACCTAGATAGCTGCTGCGATGTAAAACTTCCTTACGACATTTTTCATAATACATTAAAGCTGTTTCAACTTTAACACTACTTCAACTTTACCCAACTTGTTTTATTACTGCTACGAATTTTTCAGCGCCAAATAAAAAACGTTATTTGAAAATGTTACAATTTTTGTTACTTCGTCTGCACTAAGTCAAATCAGAAAATTCACATGTAAAAAATAAAAATATTTCCTTACAGTAAATAATGCAAATAATATTTTTCTGAAATTACAATTTAATGCCGTGGTACAATGGAATCTTCAACACAGAATACGCCAATAAAGGTAAATGCTGTATATTAGCATACTAGTACGTGTCCCGGCGTTGCCCACGCGATCACTGTCAAACGGGTTCTAGTCGCGGGACTGATGCTTCCGATAGTAAGTGCTGCTTATGTAAAGTCACAGCCTAACGAAGCCTTTAGTTGGGAAACGCAAACATCTGAGTCTAAAATCCGCCTCATTGGCGTCAACTATTGATGGCCCCATACTGAGCACGGTATCTCCTCTTGAGGAGGTCTAGAGCATACTCCATCACGCTACTCCAGTGCGGATTGGTGGAGGGGTTGGTGGCCAACCCAAGTGTCGGAAGTTTTCATGCCGGCTCAGGGCCTCTGACATGGCTTAACGACTGTTATCTTACTTATAACAACTGGGACTGACGGCCCAGAACCGTTTAAGAAATATTTGCCTCCAGCGCACCAGTCACCCATCGCTGTTGCTTCCATTTCCATTCGGCCAACACTTATTATGATCACTTATGATCGACACACGCCACCGGGCTATGAGCATAATAATATTAATATTGTTCAATATTATCTTTTACTATTTGGACTACTGCAAGTTTTTTCACAATGGTAACATGAGAAGCTATTATTATTATTATTATTATTATTATAGTATTTTTTTTTATTTTAGTTACATTAACTAACACAATACTATCATGTCATATCATTTACAATAATTATTACAATTTTAACTTTCTACCACAAATTCATAATCAAAATAATACCTATTAATATGAACAAAATAATAGTATTAATGGTAACCCTAATAATCAAAACGGTTACTTTAAAATGTAATAAATAACTGATGTTCATTGTTACTATTTAGATTAGGTATTTACTTTTTGACCGATTTCTAAAACAGGAGGTTCTGTATTAATATATAGGTATTCAGGTAGTCCTGGATTTAGTGTTAGTTACAATGTTTACAAGGTAATTTTGTCTATTGGTGCGTTTACTGACATCAATAATAATTAGGTAAATAGTATTTGCCGGGCCTTTCGAGCCTACTACTACGCCAGGAAAGCGGAACGACACCCAACAACAGATACTCCAGAAAAAGTACAACAGCCCTATTTTGCAATTGTTCCAACATTTTTTTTCAACGCGGCTCTTCCCTAGTTTTTGCGAAAGGACTTTTCTACTGTAAAGGCTGGGTTTACGTGAGTGCTACTTTTCTCTAATTGACCCATATTTTGATGACTCCAGTGTTTCATTTCTTTATTATTTTGTTTGCAATTTAGTTCATAATTTTATAAAGTAGCCGTCGCTCTAAAAATTTTACGGATTATATGAAAAACAATTCTCTATATATACTACTTTAACTTAAAGTTAGTATTATAGTCTACTTTGCAACAATCCGTGATTAAGAGGGCTATCACACTTTTTCTTAAATTTGAGCGTTTTGACTCGTGTTTGAAGTGTGATTATGGTTTAGATAAATCACCAAAACAAAAAAAAATACATGCACAAGAAAGTTTGATTAATTCTCTTTGGAGTGCTTTAAATAAATGTTTCAATTTATTTACATAAATTAGTAAAAACCTTATTTTTGCAAATGATGTTTCATAAAATTTTACTTTTGACCATCTTTAGATGCTTTGTTATATCGAAGATATAATAATTTAAGCATCAACAAAAATATCTATGGTACAATTGTATCTTCTAATTTGGAATGCTTAATTCACTTTAATTTGTTTCACACAGTAATGCACCTAAAATAATTCTGTAAATCAAAGAGTTACTGATAATTATTGGTCTGAAATTGTATTTTTTATCTATGAAAATATAATCCAAATTGAAACAAAAAGTAATTAATAACTAAGGTTACTATGTCACCTTGCTTTAAAAAAAAAATAGTCCTTTCAAAATTAAAATAATATTTTTAAACAATTTTTGTATGCAGTCCTGTAAATCAATATAAATCTCCGAACGAGCGGTCTTTAGCTTTAGTCCGCGCCACGCGCTTACGAAGGAAGGATGTATCGCTCGCTGTTGGCACCTTGTGCGCCACGCAATACCCCAAATTCGCTACGAATATAGCGCAATCAACACTTCTTGATACAAGTGAGTATTTTTTTGTTAGTTATGATATCATTCTAATGTATAAGCATATTCCTATGATATTCTGATATTAGGTATATAGGAATGTTTATCGGACTATTTTGCTTTTTCAGGCTAGTAAAAGGACGTTTGATACAGCGACAGTTTCTACAGTGCATTCTGACAGAAATACAAATAACATGGTGATAATAATAATTTATTTCTTATAATTTTTAACAGATAAATTACGTTTTGATATCATGTAGTATATTTATTACTTTTACTAAATTTAAATGATCTAAGAGCTATTGCATAACTGATGAATTTCTTTGATTCTTACAGGATAATGAAACCATATTTTATTCAACTATAGATGATCAGGCTCAATCTGATACAAGTACAAATAATATGGTGAGTATTTTCTTGTTAACTTGTAACGAAACATGCTTGCATATTTGACTTTTTTTTAACTATCTACATTCCTGGTTTTTCCTGTTTCAGGAAAATCTAGACATAGAAGGAAGACGAATTATAAATTTAAATTTTTTTATGAATCAATTACTTTGAATTGACAAACATGGCGAAAAATTTGGTACAAAATATACTTTTTATTCAGTCTTTGTTTTTATCAACCAATTGTACCTATTCATTTATACGTTATCTCGAACTATACACATTTAAGGGTTTTATACATAGTGATGAAGTTATTAAATGTGGATTTATGATATAATTACCAACTGAACTACCCCTTTTAACACATCACATGCCCTTTATACCTACTACTAACCAAACTGTATCAACATTATTCAAACTGTAGAAACAACATTACATTGCATTCATTTCCTTACATTATAGTAAAAAAGCCGTTATAAGTGATAGCTGATAACATTAATCGACTCAAACAATATTTCACGAATTATAAAAATAGTACGGTACTTAATTTAATTTATTTCCAAAGCAAGTATCAAGTTGATTTGTTCCTGGCGTTCGACGCATAGTGGTTTGTATGTGTGTAAAGCGTACTTCATTAGACGCACACGGGCGCGTTCCTTGCCGCGAGTTGTCAAATTTACCTAAACCTGAGCGCTTCGATTTTGTGATAGCCCTCTTAACATGTATGATGGTATATACTTTAATACCTCCCTCCCTCCCACAACGGAAACATGCATAAATATAATATACATACCAACATACATACCAGCATCAACACGTGTTTCGCCCTAAAACGGAGCATCATCAGAGCAAATTGACTCTACGATGGTTAGTCGCAGACGCAAAGTGAACATCGTTCACAGAGCGCCGCGTATTTATACCCAACTCGCCAACTGGTTGTCTAATGATATTGCCAATAATTAGTGATTCACGCCGGCAGGAACCGGGCCTGACGTAATCTGGTGATGTTTACTAATAATAGTTGGATTTTTTCAAATATTTTATTTATGTCTTCGGAGGTAGTAATTATATTCGATCACAGGAGCATACATTCAGAACAAAGCTTTCCTAAGATTTCAAATTTAAATATGTAATTCATAATCATACGTGCGGTTTCGTTGCACTTTAACCAAATAAAATATCGTTGGATTTGTCCAAACAAAATCCGTTTTCAATACCATTTTCTCGTTGGCTATTTGTTTTCAATTTAGCATATTGTTAAACTATTTGCCGTATTCCAAGCACACCTGCTGACCTGCCGCCGTCTCGCAAACACCAGCTTCACGAGCTACACGTCACTGCTGAATATTTATGGAATGCAATTAGGTTTTCTTAACCCCCTGGTTGTTTTGTTTTACATCAAAACGCATAATTAAATAATACCACGTTAACAATCTCTGGTAGCGTTGAAAGTCGCCTCAAATTGGAAGTGACTTCAAATATATTTATAACAGTGTTTGAGGTCGGTCATAGATACAGGTAAACACAGAGTAGAACATGGAGATACATTAACGCAAACTGACGTGAAAATAGCCCCGGACGTCACCTTTTCTTATCGAGAGTGACGCCGCCCGCTTACCATGTGTGCGTAATTTTTAGTGCTGTCCGACCAATCCGACGCACAGTGGGACGAAAATCGGGTTTCATAGACTTAGGATTTTTATGTTAAAATTTGTTTGTTTCTTGTCGCAAACTGACGTAGAACCTTTTTAGAAGCCACAACATTATCATATTTATGCACCGCAGGCGACTATAACACGAAAAAAATTTTTTTAAATTAAATTTGTATGGAACACAACAGAAAAACCGATTTTATTCGAGACTGAGGAGAGTGCCCCTAATTCCCTCTGGTACGATTATTGCCACTATTTTTCTCTATTTTTTGACATATCGCACGTTGCGCGCACTCGATAGACTTTGGGTGAAAAAAAATGAAATATATTTTTTTATTTTTTTTCACATTGTGCACGTTATTTTCTATGCTTAAGGGCCTTCAAGGCCCTATTTGGTACTTGACACGTTGTCTAAAACGAGCTACTGCAATGCCTAACCTATTTAATTACAGTTTACCGACTAACCTGCCCTTGTATAATAAGGTTACATGGTTATTTAATCAGTTACTAATGACGATCCCTGTGTTCATCAATTTAGTCAATGAGCTCGACTTAATGTTGTCAGTACTCGGCTCATTATTGTTACTATTTTAATTATTATTGCACCTACTTATCAACCATTATCTCATAGTTCCAATTACTTTATGGTGGGCATTACCTTACAAATCCCATTGCTTTTTAAGGTTTAAAATTAATTACCTACAAAACTACAAATGGTCCTACTTATATAATCTACAAGTTACTCACTAGGTAAATTACTACAACAGGCTAAATTATGTATGGTTATTTAAAATTGGTCCCAAAAAGTTCATTTCTAAAATCTTAAGATATAAAAGCTAAGGACCGTAGTAGCAACACAAGTGACTATGTTAGAAAAAAAAATAAACACATTGATACAACTACCCATCCATTTCGTATTCTGAATCGCTATCTGTTTAAAGATCAATGTTAACTACATCGAAAAATTCTATTTCAATATGTTCTGTACAAAGTTTTAAAAGTCCTAGGGCTTAACTTCCTTTGAGCTGCATCGAGTACATGTCTAGTGGAAGAAATTAATGGGTCAGATGAAAGAAGGATCATGTTCAAAAGATCTTGGTTAGTATTAACTCTGCTAGACTTCCGAGAATGAAACTCCCTGTACCTGCGGAAATCTTTATTTCTAGCTTCTGAGGCTTCTTCGGAAAGTTTTCCGATGGATACAATTGCTACATTGTCTATGTCAGCACCATGCATAAGGATCTTATGTACCGTTGCTGTCATTATAGTACCAATTGTTCAGCTCGATATACCTTTCCGTAGTTTTTCGAGTATATTCTTTCAATTTTTCTGTCAATAATTTCGCCCGATGCTATTACTTGTAAAATTACTGCAAATCTTCGTATGAGCTCTTCATCTAAGCCAATAATGGCAGCAGTTTTTTTGAAAACTCAAAAAACAAAATTCTTGCTGTGTTCTCATCGTTTGTTGCTCCTGATCCTTGTTTTGCTTTATCGACCAGCAAACCTAATTCTTCCCGGAATTTAGATTGAACTTCCTTTTTCTTTGCCTCTAATATAAGCTGGTTTTCTCCTCTTATACGAGTTGACAAAGTTTTCAAATATAGTCTGTATGAAATATGAAGCAGCCATTCTACACAATTGATACGAGCGTGCAGAGAAGATAATTCAAATTTGTAGAGATCAGTTTGCACGTCTTTGCGAAACTGTCTCCAATTCATTCATTTCGGAAGGTTTTGCCAAGCACAAATAACAAGTTGCAGGAGATTTAGCATCTGAAAGATAGGTGCATACCTCCCCATCGATTGTGACTATGAGTGATTTGATTATTGTCGTATTGGGAACTTTAAGGCTCCTCATTTCGTCTTCCATTTTGGCCAACTGTTCTTGCACTAGAGCTTTAGACTCTTTAAGAAGGGGAACTGTATTGGACGGCAATACGCCGAACAGGGTCCCGGGTTTTCCCATATGACTTCTTCCGCAACAGTAAGTTTTAGTGGAACTAAAGTTGTCATAAAAACTGATTAATCACTGTCACCGCTGCTTTTTTCCCCTTCGATCTTTTGTTTATACCCACTTTGAAATCAAAATCATACACTTGCCTTTAGTTTCTTGTGGTTAACTTTGTATAATTCTAGCAGCAGTAATATCTAAAAGTGCTTGAAGAGACACTTTGGCAATTACGTCTGTTATCATTATTGCTTATTTTGTAGGGTAACAATCCAACTTAGCTTGTTAGACTTTGTAATACGAAGGATATCTATCTGTGATATCTTCACGAACAGTACATTCCCTCAAAGTCATATACTGCCACTACTAGATGATTTAAGTGATATTAATATGCCAAGTGCTTTCGCAGGAGTATGTGTAAACTTCTTCGTTCCTTTTGTCTGTTGAACAATGTTATCAGCCTCTTTTGGTTTTTTAAAAGAATATCTATTGCTGCTGCCAAATTATCTTTACCTTCTTGTTTAAATTTAGCAAATGGCATACGCCAATTCAAAGCCTTCTCGGTCTTGATATTGTAAATTTTCAATCCTTCGTATCTTGTTTCGTTCCAATATCTGTAAAAGTTTTACGTGGACTTAGAGTTGAAAGTTGGTGTTCCAACTGATGCACTTTTAGAAGGTAGACAAGAAACGGGTTCACTCGTTACTTGAAGTCCAGTAAAAAACCACTGTGGCCGTAGATTTTCACGTACGCAAATTGGCCATTCAATGGTCTATTCCAACCAATCTGCGTAATGTTTTCGGAAATAGTCTGTGTTAAATTTCGCCAACTTCCATTTCTTCAATACAGACTGGCTAAATCTTCGACAGAACTCCTGGAGGATGTTTGTATCTTCTTCTGACAAACTTAGACTTAACTGAGACTGAATAGTCTCAAACATTCTTAAATAGTTTCCAAGCTTTCCAGATTGCTTCAGTATCAAATATAGGTCCAAATTTGTTTTTAAAATAGAAGTTTCCATATTCACAATTAATACCGGCACAGTTTTACAGAGATTAATTAAAATTTAACTAAAGTAAATATACAGTGCTCCCTGTATTTATACTTGTTTTACCCATCATAATGGGACTGGGACTATTAGGGGATAGGATGATAAGTAGGTGCAATAATTAAAATAGTAACAATAATGAGCCGAGTACTGACAACATTAAGTCGAGCTCATTGACTAAATTGATGAACACAGGGATCGTCATTAGTAACTGATTAAATAACCATGTAACCTATTATGCAAGGGCAGGTTAGTCGGTAAACTGTTATTAAATAGGTAAGGCATTGCAGTAGCTCGTTTTAGACAATGTGTCAAGTACCAAATAGGGCCTTGAAGGCCCTTAAGCATAGAAAATAACGTGCACAATGTGAAAAATAATAAAAAAAACTATTTCATTTTTTTTCACCCAAAGTCTATCGAGTGCGCGCAACGTGCGATATGTCAAAAAATAGAGAAAAATAGTGGCAATAATCGTACCAGAGGGAATTAGGGGCACTCTCCTCAGTCTTGAATAAAATCGGTTTTTCTGTTGTGTTCCATACAAATTTAATTAAAAAAATTTTTTTTCGTGTTATAGTCGCCTGTGGTGCATAAATATGATAACGTTGTGGCTTCTAAAACGGTTCTACGTCAGTTTGCGACAAGAAATAAACAAATTTTAACATAAAATTCCTAAGTCTATGAAACCCCTATTTTCGTCCCACTGTGGACGCGGTAATGGCGGCCGATTAATAACAGCATGGTGTCAATGTGTGCGTGTGATACTTGTACGAATAGAGGAGTTGGTATTACTATTGGTGCCTCACTGAATTTGTTGTAGACATTCCGTCTGTACTTTTTTTGTCTGTGGTCTATCCCTGATGAAATTACTGCTGCACCAACGTTATAGCTCTGCCGATGAATCAATCATATTAATATCAAGGTCAAGGTCAATATCAAGGTTAAAGACTCCATCATCCTTGATTCCCAACCAACTTTATATGCTCGGACATTGTATTTCATAAATTAAATTTTACGGTTTGGAAAAACACATTTTAAACATTATAATCAACCGTGAACTGAGAAAAATCTATCTACTTAATATATAATACTAACTAATCTATTTAAGTGCCATTTAAGTTTTCGCCGGAAATCGAAACCCTTGGCTCCAACTACTACGGAGTTGTCCCATAAAAGATTCGTTTGCATCTCTACTTTCAAAGTTCCACCTTGTTCTATTACTCAAAGAATTATTAAAAAATCTCTCAGCAATTTGCAAAGTGATTCACAAACTGAATCATTTTCGTGAGTGTTTGTGTTGTGATATTTGTGATATATTTCGTGAGGTTTGCTGAATTGTATAAATCATGCCGAGCTCCGGTAATCTTGCGTGACATTTATCTCGTGGGGTGTAGGTATACAGAGAATATTTTGGATATAAATCGTGCGATTCCACATGGTAGAAAAAATGTAAAAGTTAGAATGGATAAAATACATCCTACTAATATTATAAATGTGAAAGTTTTTCTGAGGATGTAGATATGTAATGTAATAAAGCTCACAGTTTATATATAGCAAGAAGATTTTGCTGACCTTTAGGCAGAATTACTCGTATGATGTGATGAAAAATTAAAGCGATCAAAGTATAACGCTACATTTATTGAGCTATTTGGATGTATATAACATGTAACTGTTCTAATTTAAGTAACAGAACCACTTTGAAGATAATAGGTATTTGTTAGCTCTAAATCATTGGTTAGCTCTGAATTCTATCACTGGGTCACTCTTACAGTAGGACCGATAGTACTTTGATAAGTAACTGAGCCACGCAACGCCAGGAGTCCGAAAAATAAATTAATTGTTAGTTTAAAAAATATCAGGAAACGTTCGCATTTCAACACAAGTATTTTTTGATTAACATTATATGTATGCAGTATTATTCACAAAAATTTTAATTATACACAACGCAATACCACAATAATATTATGCAATATCACAAAAATTTCATAAATTTTCACCGATATAAACCTTAATAAACGTGATTTACAAATGGGGGTTTACCTCGTTGGCCGCGCTATCGATCAAGGGAGATTTAGCGAACACTAAGTATTGTTTTATATTTAAACGATATAACTCATTTTTAGACGCGACTAATCCGAAGTAAGATGGGCCGGTTAATTTATTACTTTTCATAAAAGTACTTTCATTATTTCAATATCGCAATTTCAACTGGCTTTTTGTTACGACCATCAGTTGTATTGCGTTCACCACTGTTTTGTTTCTAATTTCTATACCTAATTCTACCTTTCCTTACCTTCTTTTTTATACCTTTTATGTACCTACCTAATTCTTCTATATTGCATTAAAGCTCATAGCCCAGCAGTTTGTGCCGATTTTTAGTGACCGCCAAATTTAGGCTGCTTTTCCACCAGAGATGTGCTATGTTACGTTGCTATGGATGCCTTTGATATCCACTAATCATATTCATTGGTAGAAATCAATCAATTTATTGAACCAATCATATTTATTGGATTTCACATCTTCGCAGCATAGCTGCATAGCACATGTCTGGTGGAAAAGCACCCTTAAGCAATAGTGGTCGCCGTCGATAGTTGGTGGTTAAAATCGTTTGTCGGCTACTTCCATAAAAAACCGGGCAAGTGCGTGTCAGGCCACGCGCAAAGTAGTAAGTTTATTGACTATTATTAACTACTTATGCTAACATACCTCTGATAGTTTTCCTTGTAAATTCATCGTATAACCTATTTTTGAGAATTAGAGAATGAGAATTAGCACTTTAAAGCCAAATATTTCGCAAACAGTCCCCTAATTCCAAAAGTGTTCTTAACGATACCCCACACTATAATAGAGTACGCGACGGATAAAAAATTCATCCTCACGTTAACTGCTCCCTGAAAAAAAATGTTTTTCGATATTTTATTCTACGATTCTGGAGTTTTAATAAAGTATATCCACGCCAAATTACAGCTTTCTAGTACTAGTGTTTCGTTTCGGCACAGCTTCAGACAGACGGACGGATGGACGGACGATTTTACTTCGGAACCTCTAAGCTGAAGAGCATGCTTAATGTGTGTATGTCCAACAAGGCAATCAAGCGCGGAGGCCTACGTAGGACTATAAGGGTGCATAAACACGCTCGTAAATATCTAAGACTCTATACATTGTAACTTTTCGCGGTTTTGCCGCGAATGAAATGTTGCCAATTAAACTTCCATTGGAGCTATCAAATATTTATGGCGTAATATCAATAAATAAATGTGTCGGCTAGGAATATTCACAACCCGGTATGGAGATCCATTTATGAAACTAATTTCTTCCTGGATTTCTTGTTGCAAATTGCAATACAAAGTGATCGCTAGAAAACACGACATTAAATACATTTATAGCACTTACGCTTACTTATGAGATGTAAAGTAACTTTAATGTTAGCAGACTTCACCTATAAAAAGGTGCAAAGGCCAGCTCGATAACTTCGAAAACTAAGACTAATTAATAATATTCTCGTATTATTAAAACTGTGCTAATTAAGCTCTTTTATGATACCAATCCCGGCAATTTTTTTAGTTTATTTCCTCTTAAAGGCGTCATATTTGTTTTAGTGACGTATCTATGTGCATACAACGAAACGAGTAGGTACACTGTGTTTGTGTGTGATACCTATCTATACCTACCTAAAGCAGTCCTTTCGGTTCGTTTTTTATTAGCACTTTTACTTCACTTTTCAAGATATTTTTTTAAAAATAAAATTTTGCTTGCCTTGTCCTTACTTCTTCCAATACTTGACTATGCCGATCTGTGCTACCTTCACGTCACCGAAGAGCAGCTAAAGCTTGAACGCCTGCAATATCTGTGTATAATAATCATATTTGGACTGCGGAATTATGATCACGTACCTATCTGAATTTCGCACTAAGCTCAAGTGACTCCCTATTCGCCTTCGCAGTAATGCTCATATCCTTTCTCTTCTCTACTGTGTGCTATTTAATCTTTAAGGTTTTAATCTTTATTTAATTTAATACTTCAAAAAGTATCGTGGCAACTTTTCGTAAGAAAATTTTCCGTCTAGCCCCCTTTCATAACGCGCGATAAGGAACTTCGTTCCAAAAACCAGACCCATTATTTCTCTTATAAACCAGTTTCTCTTCTTCCTTTCCACTCTCTTCTTACGTATTATTGTTCCTAAATCCACATTTGTCTTTTTTTTAAATGATCTTTCTTATCTTAAATGTTTGTAATTTCCTTCATATTATTCGTGCACCTTACCTCATCTAATCTTACTCTAATTAGCATCTTAAGGTTTTCTGGAAGTTTTGATGTTGGATTTGGATGTTTGGATGTTTGTTCCTCAATCCCGCCACAAACGATTTACCGATTTGGCTGAAAGGAATGGAAATAGCTTATATCCAGGATTACCACATACTTAGGACTTACCACATACCACTTTTTGTCCTAGAAAAGTTCAGGGTTCCCGTGGGATATGTAAAAAATTTATTACCATGCGCGCGAAGCCACGGCCTTAAAAATCTAAATTATTTAATAAAAAATTTCGTTTCCAAACCAATTTAGCAGCATTTAAAGTACTAACTACTTTATTAAATTCCAATTTATAAGAACCTTAAAATTTCAATGCATGATTATGAATGCTGTAGTAAAGTACATAATATGAGCTTAAAGTTTTCCGTTGTCGTAAGTTTCCGAAGTTGTACGAGTGAACTATCGACTAATGCGCTTTCAACAAAACTTGAAGCGACGGATTGACCCACATAAGTTGTTGCTTCTCCTATGTAATTTTACTATGTTCATTACAATTTTTTATTATGGAAATTGCTGGCAAATGAGCTGACGATCCACCTGATGGTAAGTGGCTATCGTCGCCCATGGACATCAGCAACACCAAAGGCATCACTAATGTGTTGCTGACCAAGAAAGGAAGAAGAAAAAGAAAGAAAGAACTGGCTCTCAAGCCCCGAGCCGGAAAACGACGAGTCATTTGGCGGCTGACTCATGCTCAAGCGTGGTAGCTATCCAAGCGAACCCCATGGAGAAATAATAATAGCAATAATGATATTAATTAACAATTAAAATCAATACTACCCATACAATCCCTCCGAGGGCCCTACCACCAGCGGGTCTAGTCAAGTTTAATTGTGGTTACACTAGTTAAGCCTGGCCAAGCTTTTCTATGGCTCAAATACCAAATTATAATTAATTAAAAAACGCTTGAAAATTCCCATTCCCGTGACATAGACTGTCGATATAAGCCGACCGAGTTTATTTTCACCACACGTTCAAAGCATATTTTTAGTGTCCATCCATATCTTGTGTACATATTGTGTTTGGTTCTATTCCGGTTGCTTTACAGATAAAACCATATATTTTTACGTATCGTCAATTTCAGAGTTGTGCAATATTTTTTATACTCCCGCCATTTATCACCAAAACGTATTTTTGCCACTAAATCGAATAACAGCTATCCGTAGTTCCGTACCTAACAGTTCTAGAAAAAATGTACAGAAAAAGTTACTATCGTATCGTCCAATATTCTGGACATCCGATATATTTTCCACAACTCCCATTTTTCACTTAAAAATCCATACCGAACATGAAATTGAGCCAAAACAATTAATCGAGCACAAACACCTAAAAAAACATACACTTTAATTACTAATGGTTAAATATTGATATTTGTTCTGCAATCAATGCAATCGTTATTCGTATTTTTGCTTTCTGGTAATAACAAAAATAAATATTGTTGGTCGTTGAACGTTCTAAGTTGAAAAGTAATGGAATCGCTCGCGTATGGCTGCCTTAACTCCTTTTTCTGAATCTACGGGTACACCTTCTCATAGGCAAACATTCTACGCTTTACGCTAAGATTTATATCTTCAATAAAGTTACCAGATGGCTGGGAAGTGGGAAATCCGGGATTGTACTGGAATTTTACATCTTATCCTGTGTCCAGTAATTAGATTTAAAGGGGCGCCAATAGTAACGGTACTGGGGGCGGCTGGCGAACTATGTTTTAGAGTGGTACTGGTATCACGTTGAATATTCTTAAAGTACGGCCCTATAAAGGGACACTCAAGGGCGCCCTCAAAAAATATCCTATTATTTATTCTGTTCTGCGCGTATGATCGCGTTTTCGGTGCGTTTTCATCGATACAGATGCAACAATCTGCTTTTTTGTCATCTACAGGTGCCGTAAAAATATGTCGTGTGCAGGGGCTCTAATATCGCGTCTCGCGGTACCGACCCACTTTCCTAATTCCGCTAAATTGTTGCCAGCCGCTTGCATTACGGCCGACATTCAGCCCACAATGGCACAACTTGAGCATAATACTCATGGCTACATCTAGAAAGCGCTATTCAGCTATTGTGCGGATACCTTGAAGATTGGACGCTTTTTGTCATTACTTTTAAAAAAAAATCTCGCATCGATTAACTGTTCGGTAATTCGATAAGCATTATTGGTGTATATCGACGCGTACGTCAGTTTATCATGATATTATTACGAATTTACGAGCTCTAATTTTTAAATACCGCACTTCTGTTTAAATTTTAAATATGTACTTAACTTTAACTCCGGTTAATATTAGTTGGGATTGGGTAACAATAAATAAATTATAAATTATCGAAATATTTTGTAAAATTCTAATTAATACTTGTATTAACTTAGAAAAAAAATTATACTAAAAGTCGCTAAATCGCGCCTGAATGTTGTTCGCCCGTTCAGGTTTCAGACTGACCGATTATTATCGCTGATCTTATCGTTGTTCCCTCGTAACAATACATGTTTATAGGACAGCCAATGGCTTCTTAGCCGTTCCCCTTTTTACCCGTTCCCTAATAGCTTTATACTTACTGCTTATAATACGAAGACCCTAATAGATACTTTGGTTTCAGAAGGAGGCACTTCGATTTTAGAGGCAATTCTATCTTTTGCGCTGCGTACGTTGGCAAATTGAACAATTTCTACATAGAGGAATTATGTAGAAAATTTACATTACATTGGGATTCTTTCTAGACATGTGTAAGTGTAATCGACGTCTAGTCTGCATCTGTCGGAGGTTGTTTGAATTTCTCCCCAGTGTCCAGTACTGCAGAAGGTGTTCTTTGTTCATATTTCCTTCTAGAATATTACGGTATTATTAGTTGTATCTTTAGCAGTACCTATATCCTACCAATTAAGTGAAGTATCTCCAAAAATATTGCAACCGCGCCTGGAATGAGACGGTGACCACTTAGTATAAAGTAGCTCGTCCGTTTGCTGTGTGAATATGAAAGATTAATTTTCAGTACAAAATGCTCTTTATCATCAAGATTCAAGCTATCGTGCTGCACAAAACCGACCAACAGTTCGTTGTTTCGCTGCCAACTCTGATGGAGTCCCACTTTCACCGATCATTACTGTTTGTATCATTTCAACCGGTAATGTACCTACATTAACACAATGTCTTTGTATTAATGGCTGGCTGGCTTCAACCCATTGAAGGCCCACTACTGAGCACGGGTATCTTTGAGGAGGCCTAGTGTCGGAAGTTTAAATGCCGCCGAGGGCCTCTGACATGGCTTAACAATTGTTATCTTACAATAACAACCAGGACCGACAGCTTGACGTGCCCTCAGAAGCACTTAAGCGCTCAAAAAATTACCACTAGCGGTCACCCATCCAACTATCGACTGCGCCCGCTGTTACTTAACTTTTGTCGACGTAGGATTGACACATGCCGCCGGGCTATATGCGCTTTACAGAATTACAGGGGGTCTAACCTATCCCTAATACTCACATGCAATAAAAGTGTAAAGTCTTGATGTCCGAGATTTTAAAAAAACTACGTAGGAATTGTTAATGTGATAGATGATTAGATCCCTTAATAATATTTTTATTTTTAAGTATTTTCTTTCGTCTGTCTGTGTGTTTTCTACCGCTCGTTTTAGAAACGGGTAACCGACTTGCATGCGGTCTCACCAAGCTTTCTTAAGCTAGGTTACTATTATACTCCACCAACATTACTCAGAAGCTAATGTTATAAGACTGTTTCTCATAATTACATTATTATACATGCTTAATCACCTCACAAATTATTTGCGCTGTCTTCAACAATGAAAAGTCGGGGTACTTACGCTACGTTTGCAATTTGTCCGACGGTACAAAGTCGCGTGCGTTTGTGCTGAAATCGTAGAAACGCTACAATTTAGCAACACAGCAACATTTCACGTGGAACGTAAATACAGAGGATGGTACCCCCGAATTTAAATGACATTTACGTAAGTAAAGAGCGTCTCCGTCGTCGCTCCCGCCATTTCTAAAGTTTAGTGTCCCACATTCAAATTTGGAGTTTTCTTCACCGCACGCTGCCATTCCTGGAATCCCGAACAAGAGAGGATCTTGTATTCAGAATTCGAATGTACCTGAGGTTATTTTGTGCCACATTGTTTTGA
This sequence comes from Thymelicus lineola, assembly GCA_963932265.1. Taxonomy (NCBI): domain Eukaryota; kingdom Metazoa; phylum Arthropoda; class Insecta; order Lepidoptera; family Hesperiidae; genus Thymelicus; species Thymelicus lineola. Next base: position 587,139 of record OZ010707.1, on the reverse strand, counting down.
CAGGAAAGTGGAAACTTTATATCTGTTTTTATTATAGTTCCATCTAATTTGTGAATGTAACTAATCTTTATGCTTAATTGCTTCTTCGATGTTTTTTCCAGTAAATTGAGTAACACCAACATCTGTGCAGGGATTTAATTGGGTTATATTTTACGTGTTAAATTTTATAACCATTTATTTAATTTTTGCGTATTGTTGAAGTGTTTTTTTAATAAACATAATCATAATACTTAGTTACTTACCTCGTGTCTTTTATTCTACATTCGTTTTTCTGTAAACTATCAAGTTTCTAACATAAATCGTTTTCAAATCGAAATCAAATGTATCAAATATTGACCCCTATTGCCAGATTGCAAGTTGCGTCAATTACTAGAGGATATTCCTCGCCGCTTGCTTTCTACAAAGACATAGCTGACATGAGTAGCCAACCCAAAAAAAACTCGAGAAGCTTTGTACTGCTTGAACTACAAAGATGTAGTTAGCTGACATGAGTAGCTAACCCAAAAAAAACTCGAGAAGCTTTGTACTGCTTGAACTACAAAGATGTAGTTAGCTGACATGAGTAGCCAACCCAAAAAAAACTCGAGAAGCTTTGTACTGCTTGAACTACAAAGATGTAGTTAGCTGACATGAGTAGCTAACCCAAAAAAAACTCGAGAAGCTTTGTACTGCTTGAACTACAAAGATGTAGTTAGCTGACATGAGTAGCCAACCCAAAAAAAACTCGAGAAGCTTTGTACTGCTTGAACTACAAAGATGTAGTTAGCTGACATGAGTAGCCAACCCAAAAAAAACTCGAGAAGCTTTGTACTGCTTGAACTACAAAGATGTAGTTAGCTGACATGAGTAGCCAACCCAAAAAAAACTCGAGAAGCTTTGTACTGCTTGAACTACAAAGATGTAGTTAGCTGACATGAGTAGCCAACCCAAAAAAAACCTCGAGAAGCTTTGTACTGCTTGAACTACAAAGATGTAGTTAGCTGACATGAGTAGCCAACTCAAAAAAAACTCGAGAAGCTTTGTACTGCTTGAACTACAAAGATGTAGTTAGCTGACATGAGTAGCCAACTCAAAAAAAACTCGAGAAGCTTTGTACTGCTTGAACTACAAAGATGTAGTTAGCTGACATGAGTAGCCAACCCAAAAAAACTCGAGAAGCTTTGTACTGCTTGAAATTCTCCAACTTGGATTAATGTGACAGTTTGTGAGTGAGGAGTCTGTGAGGAGGTATGGAAGTCTGTTACTCTCACGAAAAAACTACTGAATGGACTTTCATGAAATTTAGCACACGGCTGGACTATAATCTGGAATAAGATATGGGGTACTTATTATCCTGGTAAACGCGGGAAATGCCGCAGGCACAGCGCTAGTTATAGTCTGGTCAGGAATTTTTCAGCCAATCCACTCGCAGTATATTTTTATTTTTTAATCTGAGATTTTAGTATACTAAATTATAAAATACTTTTCATACATTAAAATGATTAAACAGACGGGTGAAGATCGCGCCTGATTCGAAGCTTAGATCATGTGTTTCCTCAAGTATTTATAGTTATTTCCACGATACTAAATTACAGACTTCTTAAAATTTTTGTTCATCTTTATGTTTGTCCGAGCTAATCTCTGCAACGCCTGAACTGATTTAGATAGGACTTTTGCCCGAAGATAAAGAACATATAGGCTGTTTTATCTCGGGATACCCACGGGATCGGAATTTAGCGGGAAAACTCCCACGCGAACGAAGGCGCGCAGATCTAGTCTATACTAATATTATAAAGAGGAAAGATTTGATTGTTTCTTTGCATTGAATAGGCTCCGAAACTACCGAACCGATTTGAAAAATTCTTTCACTGTTGGGAAGCTACACTATCCCCGGGAGACATAGGCTACATTATATATTTTTTTTACAATTTTTCCCGAAACGAAGCGAGGGCAATTTCCTATATTTTATAAGAATAATCACCAAGACAAGTGTTTATTGTTCAACGTGTTTTGTGAACGGAATCTTTTGAATAATATTAGCCTTTAACAAAGATTAAATGTTTTGAAAATTGACACGATCTATTGATCCATGAGATTCCTTCATCATTTAACATCACCATGTCTCAAAGGTGAAGGTGTGTTAAATCTACGGACACTTGGCCAGCGTGGTGGACTGTGGGCTGTGGATTTTACCCTTGTGGTTGATGATGGTGATAACTTATAAAATACAATTTTCTTAACAAAATAGCCACAAGATAATAAGCACATGGACATCTATCACGTACCTACCAAAAGGGTTGTGTATGTGGACGCGTATGAAAGGCAAATTGTTTAATACGCAGATTCCAACAGATTTAGTGAAAGGCCTCCCCCGGGACCGGGAGGTATTTACAACACTAAAAGGCAACTAATGGAATTCTGTTTGAGGTATTAAAATAAAATCGCAGTTACGAATTCACAAAACGTTTCGCAAATGCAATTTCATTTTATAAAATCATCGTGCGATTTTAAAATATCCATTTTGGGAATACAAACAAAATACATATTTTTATGCTATTTCACATTTTACTTAAGCTTTAGTTATTGGTGAGTTCAATTTTGATTTCCATTATTTATTTACAATATATTGAAGAACCTTGTGATAATTCACCACTTCCTTTAGTTCCGTAGATAGTACATACTCGTATTATAATAGGTTGTACTAAGAGAACATTATTTATTAAAGGTTCATGCTGTCTGTACAATCTAAAGCGGTAAGTACTACTTAGGTGCCTTTATACCGCAATGGTTCAAGGGGTTTACCAAGAGCAATGTTCCCTGCTCTGAGTAGGGAACATTGGTTTAGATTTTATTATGAAGACTCAAGAAATCAGTATCACTGAATATGAATTTGAATCTGAAATAGCCACTAACACATCGTGCATCGGTGTTTAACCAAGAGCCACCCAAAACACATGTCGTTTTAAAACGTCGCTTCACCAAACATAAATGTAAGAGTTCGATATATTTTAAACCAGAAACTGGGCAGGTAATTCTCGCAAGTATTAGAGCCAGGCTAGAGCATTAAGCACCGTATATTTACCATACAGTTAGTGCGCCTATTAATCTGGCTGGATCTAGCCTGCGGTGCCATGGTGCCTCCAACTTGGACGATTATGTCCGTAATACAGGCGCCTATTACAGATGTTAAAATTACACCTCACTCGTAGCTAAATACTTCCAACCTGCTCCTGTTTATTGTACACGACACGACTGCGACTTGTTGTTTTTTTTTAAATAACTTAATGCATACTACATTTTACTTATAATCCCACCTGATGGTACTCTTACCATCGCTATGTAGACGACGCACGACTACATCGCTATGTAGTCTTAGGTATTACTAATTTAGTAAAAGTCTATTCACTTTTTAACCGACTTCAAAAAAAGGAGGAGGTTCTCAATTCGACTGTATTTTTTTTTCTTTTTTTATGTTTATTTTTTTATGTTTTTATGTTTATACCTCAGAACTTTGGACGGGGTAAACCGATTTGGATGATTCTTTTTTAATCGAAAGATAGTGCTTGTCGTGTAGTCCCACATAAATTTGAGCGTGATCTGACAATGGCATCCATGTCAAAAGTACAATTTACTTCATTTGCAGTCGGTTATTTTTTATTTAAAATGTTAGATTATGCTTGTTTGTTCTGTTATTGCTTTGGCTTCATTGTGAGTGACAGACGAGCAGACAAGACACCAAGCACGTTATCAACAACGTCCAAGAATATCAGTTACACCAAAAGCATCACCGATACGTTGTCAGACAAGAAATTAGACATGGTACCTACTAAACTAGTTTTTCTCTTTCAGGAAAAAACAAGATTTAATTCTGATTTTGGTAAAAACACCAAAATCTAAGTAGATGAATCAATCGGAACGCGTAATCCAGCTGTCTTTGCGGATCCCCTCCAGTTTCAGTGATCCTATGCAGAGAAATATAAACCTGTAAGTACTAAGTCCTACCGTTGAGCGCCATTTACGGCTTAGCGGTAAAATAAATAATTACATGGAATACCAGTTTATTCTAATTGGCCCTTATGCATAATTAAAAGCGACACTTGTGCCTGGAAATCCGTCGTGTGTAAACGGCATCCGCATATTAAAACGTGGGCGATTGAACAACACGAAATGAATTATCGATATTTTATGCCGGTGAGCCGACATCTTAATTAGGAACAGCCACGGAACACAGAGACAAGAGGTGGAAATGGTATAAGTGTTGATTAGTATGGGAACCGTTCTAGCCAAAAAAACACAAGTAAATGGATAATCGTATTACTTACAACTATGAAATTTATATTTTGATTGGTTGTTAGTTGTCAACTACGAATAGTCCGAGAAACCTGCAATTTATGTTTGAAAATTCACTTTAATATTTGATGTTAATTCTTATTTTTCAATGTCATATTCAGTGAACTTAGTACTTTTATCAATTAAGATCATAATACTTTTCAAGTTCTGCTATACCACAGCTATACACCGCTAGATGGCAATATTCTACGTAATAAATAATTATATACTTAACATATAGTAATAAGGTTGACATTGAATTGCAGTTGGTTGTATTACAATGTCAATCTTATTGGAAAATGATTAAATAATTCCGTCTTCTGAACGCTAGATGTCGTGACTGGAATCTAATATCAACCTTAAATGTATAGCGGTAAGTTATATTTTTGGTTAATTAGGCCTAGGGATGTGCGTGGTGCTTTTACCGCGTTATCGACAATTATCGATATTTATCGAAAGTGGTATACTACAAGGTAATGTTGGTACTTTTTTTTGTACAACTTGTGTGTGTCTATGTGAAAACGTGCTCAAAATTTTGAAAGATTATATCTATTACAAGGCGTAGACGTGGCCGTAGCTTTTTTATTAACGTTAGCTAACTAAACAGTATGTCGATAAGTGAAATTTCAATGTAGCTTAGCAACGTAGCTTAGCTATAAAAACAATGATGTGAATTAGGATGAATTTCAACCTTAACGTTATACAAAAAAGGTAAAAAAGAATGCCCATAGCCAGTACTCTCAAAAAAATTATTGTGTCACAATGATTTTTGGACAAAAAATTAAATTAAAATATTTCAAGTATATACCGTATTTCCTAAAAAAATCCTCTTTGAGAATAATTTTCTAAAATTAATAAGTAACTTTACTTCCGTTTTACAAAAGAAAACCATTGGGCCATTTATGTTTGGATAAGGGCCAATCAGAAATATTTTAAGATCCTTCGGGCCAATAGGTTGCATTGATTCCATTATGATTATGATACAACAAACTAGATGACTTAAGGGGACTGTTAAATGAATTAGAAAATTATTATAATCAGCCAGGAGTAATAGTGTTCTGTGATTATAATACATTATAAACTACATGGCGTTTTGGGACTGTACGCAATCGACTTTAATACGCCGGCATAGGCTCCATATTACTGTGAGTTTACTATAACCTAAATTCAAACTAATTTTGTTGAAAATCTCGTATTTCCTACTATTAACATTGACTAAAGTTAGTATGTGTAATTTATTAAGATAACATAATCAAATAAAGGTATTTTTATCAAGACACAAAAATGTTAAAGTCAGTACAGTCATTTCTCCATACTAAATGGGCATTCTCCTTTTGTTCGACCTACAACGTTTAGTAGTAGAACCAATTGCGCCATCTAGTGTCGCCTAGGAATAGTTTAATCACCTTTATTTTCGAGGAATTATATTTCCTAGCTTTGAAGCTCTCATAGCCCGGCGGATTGCGTCGATCCTAAGCGATCGAAGAAGTTAAGCAATAGCGGGCGCGGTCGGTAGTTGGATGGGTGACCGCTATTCCAAAAATTTCTTGAGCGCCTTTGCAACATCCAAACTTACAGCCTTTTTGCTTCTGCCCAGCAATGAGTAAGATATACTAATAGATCACCAGCTGATCTGCCGTGGCGGAAACCGTATTGACGGTCACTGAAACTATGAATTCTTCTTGTAAAAAATGCTCTGAGCATGGTACTAGATTTTACTGGGAACCAATTGATCCGCCCAGTAGTTTTATCCCAGTCTTCTTTTCTCTATGCGTCTTTAGGAAATCTAAGAAGTATAGAAACCAAAATAAGTATAATATTCAAATAATGATTATAATTATTCATATTAATATTATAATATTGACCAAGTTGACTGTTAGAGATTGCCAACTGGCATTAACTATTTATATGTATTAACTATAGGTTATATAAGAAGATATTTTCTCTATAAATAGCCATTTAAACCTTAATCAGTCGGGTCTTGGTCGTATAATATTACATCGTAAATAAATTTACAACACACCGATATCGATAAATTCATCCCATCCCTTCCCGAGTAGCAAAGAATGTTTTCAAAGAATGTTCTGGAAAACAATAGTCGAGTAGCAATACCATTTAAAACATAAAAATAACCTTATTACCGTGTAAATAGAGTAGCTTTTTGATCATAAAAATATATTATTTCCTTTAATTTTATGTTTTGAATTTGAATTAATACAAAATAAATATAAAAATAGGCTTAGCTGTGGGTGGCTGTGGTATGAAACACTGCCATTAAATAAATTCTTAGCTCTGCTATCATTTTTGCATCCAAAATTGCGCAATAAGGCATATTATTATAATTTAAGTCAAATTTTAATTTATGTAATGCACAACCGACGCAGCTCAGTGACAGATATGTTATGCGGGCAAGTAAGCGGAGCTACGCTTACTGTTAGTCGCTGTGCCCCGCCTACTTCGCACTTCCACCTCTTGTCTCTGTGTTCCGTGGGAACAGCCTAAACAATGGCCGTTTTAAATCGATTCATGGCTTAAGTTTATTTACGACGTCGATTCATTAACACTAGAAAGACGGACAGGGGTCAAATGACCCATTTTGAAATTTCGACTCCGATTATTCTGGTGCTTTTTCAAATAAAGACTTGATATTTCTTGACTTTTAATAAAAAAGTGTTAGTTAACATATTGTAACGTATAAACAGAATAGGAGCTGTGGGAATGAAAATAAACAAACATCTACCTATAAAGACGGCTGGGGTCGTATGACCCATAAGCAGCGCAAGAGTTTATAAATAACGGTAGATCGATATATTTTGATTATATTATAAGTAAATGTTATTGTACTGGTCTATGCGTCGCCAATTTGATTTGTTTCATTATCTTGGTCAATGTCTTGAAATGTACATTACAATTTTTTCCGTTTTCTTCGAGAACAACTTCTACATAAGAAGTGTTACAATATTACAATCTTTACCAGAAGATCAGTCAAATAATAAATAAAATATAATAATATTAGTCCATATTATTATATTTTATTAGTCCAGGAAGAGAGGGCGCTACCGTGCTCATGTTTACATTGTGCTCCGTAAAATCGAGTCTTGAAAAATAGTAACATCGCAAGATCTATAAAGAAAAGTGTTAAATATTGTGTAATACCATCCGATAAAGGTGTATAAGTGTTATCCAGTAAAAGCAAGAACGAAAATAAGAAAAAATAACACCTAACGGTCAGTTATTACAAAACACTATTTCTGGGATTACGAAGCTTATTCAAACGTTGACTGTCTTTTTTAAAGGTCAGTAGAGTAAATTTGACTATAATCGACTCATCACAGCTTGAAAATAAGTGTTTTTTAGAAAAATTGCAAAAACATAACCTAAAAACTTTCGAAAACCAAGAATCACAAACGGTAAACGCAATTAAATCTGAAAACAGCGCCATCTAGGTAACGGTAACGAAACCTTTGAGATAGATCATCAAAGTTGAAATCTTAACCTAATAACGCTACTGACTACAAGAGGGCGCTAAACGATCTAAGAGCTATGGAAGAAATGATGCAAATTTTAAAAACTATACAAAATGACTTACGCTCTCAAAAACAAGATATGAAAAATATGGAGGAAAATATTAAGCGTTCAATAAATACCAATATTAATGAAAAATTCATGCAAATGGATTTAAAAATCAAAGAACTTGAAAATAAAATCGAAAAACAACAAGAAAGTATAGATCACTCAGAGAAAATAGTTAGAAGAAAAAATTTAATATTCTTTGGAGTTGAAGAAAAGGAGCAAAACTATAGCGACTCGGTGAACCTAGTACTCGATATTATAAGGAAAACAATGAAAATTGAATGTCAAAGAGAAGAAATAGAGGAAGTTAGAAGATTAGGCAGGAAGACGGATAAAATAAGACCAATTATTGTGACGTTTAATAGTGTGGGTCGGAAAATTGAAATTCTTAGAAAGAAAAAATCACTGGAAGGCACTTCTATATACGTGAAAGAAGATTATCCGCTCAAAGTTCTAGAAAAACGTAAATTGTTGCAAGAGGAACTAAACCGAGAACGTGAAGCAGGAAAGAAAGTCGCTTTGCGCTATGATAAAATAGTAATACTAAAAGATAACGTCATAGAGACTGAAAATATACGTAAACATAAGAGGTACCTGTCTCATTCACCTGAGGCACAACAGAACGCAGCCAGTGATACCAGTAACTCAAAACAGATTCCAAAGAAGAATAAAACTGCCAATATTACATCATACCTCCGCAGTAATACACAAGTGTATCAGTCATCAAAAACGAATGAACAAAAAAACGCCTAGGTAGAGTCCCTCCCCCTCCCCCAAGACGGCTGGTCACCGTGGGAGAGTATGACCACCGCCCCCCAAAAGTGTTAAATAATACTCTTGAATACCCTATTAACCATTGTAGAGATAGAATAAATAAAGAACAATACCTATGTCGGAGATCATAAAATGGAACGTCAAGCCGGGCCAGGCTTAGGTGTATTCGGATTGTGAAGATGGCAACACTATGTGAATTGACTACTGTCATTTGGTCACGTGGTGACGTGGCGGGAGAACCGAGGAAAGCTATTAACTTGCAAGCGACGAACGGACACTTCGGAATCAGCCTTCGAGCTGCACGGACACCTAGAGAAGAGTATCGTTACATTCTGGATACAGCCCTCGAGCTGAGCAGACGCCTAGACAAGAACGTTGTTACTTTTAAGACGGAACGCGACGTGTGAATTGTATTGTGAGATCAGATTGACGAGTAACAGGATCAGACGATTATGCGAGGCATTGGGGTGGCTGTAAGGGGTGATGGGAGGCCACTGGGCCGTCGTGCCCTATTATTTGTTGGCTGTTACTCGGATAATTGAAGACAATCAGTTCTAATGGCGTATTTAATTATAACCAGTGTAAAGCCTGTGTCAAAATGAGTTTCTGACTAAAGTGATGTAAACGCCCACTGTTGTTATTATTTCCCGAACCACCACCCAACCAGGCATTATTTCCGTTATCAGAAGTGGGATGGACCCACATGATGAGAAGATTTCGCCCACACATGTCGGAAAATAAATGAAGAATGACGGTGGTTCGGATGATATTGAAATGAATTGGTTGCAATGAGAAACGTAACGACAGTAAACGCGAGTAAATGAAAACCGTGGAATTTTACAAAGAAAATATGTGAACCTACCCCCAGATATTTGCCTCATGCAAGATGTCGATATTCAGTCGAGAATTAATTATGGTGGAAGTGAACGGTGGAACGGAGTGCGTTACTATTTGAACATAGAACACGAGGACGTGTTCAGTTTGTCAGAGATGGCCGAGGGAGTAATAGCATCCAAGACATCAAACCAAACCAACAAACCAAAACAAAAAAAAAATTCACAAGACGTGTCTTTGAGGGACAAGTATCATCTTTTCATTCATTTCAGGTTTTTCAGATATGATGTACAAACAGTAGACAGCTGCATGTAAAATAAGGATTTTAAATTTCGGTACTTTGCACCGAAATAATCATTAAGGTTTGAGGTTATACACGAAAGGAAAGTAACACAGCGATTTGGTATGGCATATTTTTTCATTATTATTAACAAGATTGGATAATTCGATAGTGTTTTAGTGTAGTATAATACACTGGAAGTCAAGCAGTGTAAATGGTGCCGTCATCTTGAACTGTCAAAACACCTGACAGAATTTTCAGAGTTAAGATTTAAGATAAGATTTTGTAAATTTTATTTTGTGTAAGAATGTTGTGCTTCGAAATTCTGGAACATGCAAGGTTTTCCTTAAAATAAGATTGATTAGAAAGAACTGGTTAGAATGGTAGTTTACGTAAACTACAAATCGTTTCGTTGTATTTGTGCTTGATTCAACGTAGTATTATAAAGTCATTGTACAGTATCTTTCAACGTAATTATGATTAACAAAGTTATTCAAAGTCAGTGCAAGTTTTGTGACACCAGAAGCGTTCTGTAAATGATATTAAGAATATTCAACTTTCAAACATCTTGATATTCTTTAATTATCGTCTACCTTCAGTTCAGAAAAATAGCAATTAGACATTTCGTGTTTCTGTCTTTTGTTTTTTGTGTGTGTTTCAGATAAACTAAGTGACGATGACAGTTGTATGGACATGTAACCTGTGAATATCTAAACGGTGACGAGAAATTACATCAATGCGAGATAACGAAGTCTGACGTCAACTACCTGCATTTAATTTTGTTGATAGTGACGGGAGCGCATCGCGGCTCCTTGTACCGTGGCTTACGATGAGCATCATCGGTGATTGTATGGCGACATGATACAACAGGTGATCTGTATTGATACTTTTGTAGCTAATTTTGATTACTGCTCACTGACAGTAATTGTTCCTTGTTGAGTTTGTGCTGATATTACGTAATGTCAACATATGACATTTGATGGTTACTTGAGTTTGTGTACTTGACGATTTTTGGTAATGAAGGCCACAGAGAGAATTTGGTGAGCGAAGTGAGCGAAAAAATAACCTTTTTGTTATTTAAAAGTGACATGCAAAGATACTTCTTTACTGATTTGTTGAACTGTTTTTGAGAATCTTTAAGACAGACGGGATAACACATAAAGAATTTCGTAAAATGTTCAGAGCAAGTGAATCGATTGTTGATTGTTTTTGATGAGTAGTAAGTGGTATGCAAGTCGCTCAGATAGCATGCAACTCCAGTCATTCGTAGACGTAGGCGTAAGAACGGGCACTAGATATCCCGCCGCAGTGCGGCCACGACTGTGAGTGGCGTGCGAATGGCTTGGAGCTGTAAGCAGTCACTGTTGGAACTTCCGGAGGGAGGAAATGAGTTGTTGTTGTGATGTCGAACTGGGTACCGGATGGAGGTCACCCAAAGTACTGCCAGGTGGGCAGTAATGGTTATGTGAAGTATTGGGAGGTAGCCCACTTGATTGATGATGATGTTGATGATGACGATGATGATGATGATGACGATGATGATGATGTTGATGATGATGATGTTGATGATGATGATGATCAGAGTATTGCATACAAACTGCTGACTTATCTTTGAGTGCCATGAAGCCTTTTGTTGTAAAGTTAGATCGTGTTATCAGATTGTAGTTCTTGGTATTATCCCGTTCTGGCTGCTATGTGTTTTCATTATGAAGCCTTGGGGCTTGAGGTCAGGGAGGCCGAGTGGGAAACTTTTACTTTGCGAAGGTTATGTCTTTTCCAGATGGTCCCCTGCTGCCTCACCGAGGACGGTGAGATTGTCACGATGGCCGTGTCGGAGATCATAAAATGGAACGTCAAGCCGGGCCAGGCTTAGGTGTATTCGGATTGTGAAGATGGCAACACTATGTGAATTGACTACTGTCATTTGGTCACGTGGTGACGTGGCGGGAGAACCGAGGAAAGCTATTAACTTGCAAGCGACGAACGGACACTTCGGAATCAGCCTTCGAGCTGCACGGACACCTAGAGAAGAGTATCGTTACATTCTGGATACAGCCCTCGAGCTGAGCAGACGCCTAGACAAGAACGTTGTTACTTTTAAGACGGAACGCGACGTGTGAATTGTATTGTGAGATCAGATTGACGAGTAACAGGATCAGACGATTATGCGAGGCATTGGGGTGGCTGTAAGGGGTGATGGGAGGCCACTGGGCCGTCGTGCCCTATTATTTGTTGGCTGTTACTCGGATAATTGAAGACAATCAGTTCTAATGGCGTATTTAATTATAACCAGTGTAAAGCCTGTGTCAAAATGAGTTTCTGACTAAAGTGATGTAAACGCCCACTGTTGTTATTATTTCCCGAACCACCACCCAACCAGGCATTATTTCCGTTACCTATATGTTGTATGTCTGAATGTTAGAACGTTATTAAAGGAAAGTAGAATCACAGAAATAAAATACTCTATAAAGGACCTGAAATGGGATGTAATTGGTCTCAGCAAAACAAGAAGAGCGGAAGAAAAGATAGAAGAATACGAAGATTTCATCCTTTACCATACCCACGCATGTAATGGGAGAAACGGAGTGGGATTCTTAGTTAAAAAAACATTAAAAAGTCACATAATATCTTTTAAATCATTTTCAGATAGAGTTGCAACCCTGGAATTAAAATTATCCGAACATATCTATTGGTCTATTGTGCAAGTATATGCCCCGACGGAATCTTATAAAACAGAGGACGTAGAGTTGTTCTATGTTACGCTAGAACAAGCTCTGGACTCTATTGATACAAGAAACTTAATAATAATGGGTGATTGGAATGCACAATTAGGAAAAATGAAAGATGGTGAGGAAAAGGTCTTCGGTAAATACTCAGCTGGCAAAAGAAGTAAAAATGCTCAAAAATTGATAGAATTCGCCCTGGAGAAAAACCTTAGAGTCACCAACAGCATGTTTAAAATAAAACCTAGAAAAAAATGGACCTGGAGATCGCCAGACGGACGCTACCTTAATGAAATCGATTATATTTTGACCAATCAACCTAATTGTATACATAACTTTGACATAATAAATAATATAAACTTTGAAACGGACCATCGCATGATCAGATGCAAACTTGCAACTCCTAACAAGCCGAAATTAAGAAGATTCATAAGAAATCAACATAAATACCCGAAAAATTTACCTATATTCACCAGAGAACAAGGAAAGCAATGGGAGGACAAACTTATGGAAAGCCTTAAAAAATTTCAAGATATTCAAAGCCAATATAACAGCTTTACACTGGAATTGAAAAATATACAAAACACACTATCAAAAACTAAAGATGATGTCGAAACCCTGTCCAATCGTACAAGAGAGCTTTTGGAAGAGAGGAAACATTTGTATAAAAGAAAAAGAACAAAAGAGATAAAAATAAAAATCACACAGATAAGTAAACAAATAAATAGAAATATATCTGAAGAGAAAAAAATACGAAGGCGAGACAAACTAGTAAAATATATAGAGATATCAGGTGCTATAAAAAAAGGCTATAAAGAGTTGAGGAACAAAAAAGAGTGGACAGGACGATTAAAACAAAAAACGGGAGATATTGTAACTGAGAGACCAGCAATAATTAACGAGGCCACTCATTTTTACAAAAAATTATATTCAGAGCAAACACAAAACCCGGAAAATAATGACTATCACCCATCAAAGTCTACTACGACCTTACATTCGGACTCTACTATAAAAGAGATATTGAAATGCGAAATAAAATATGCCATAAAAACTCAAAAACCTGAAAAGACACCTGGCGAAGACAATATCACAAATGAAGTCTTAAAATCATTGTCGGAATCACTGCAAGCTCCACTTCAATTATTATTTAATAACATCCTCACTCAAGGGATAATCCCTCAACAATGGTATAATTCCACAGTCATATTACTTCACAAAAAAGGTGACAGGGAGGACCTAAATAACTACCGACCCATCAGCTTACTGTCTAACATTTATAAAATATTTTCTAAAATACTACTTAACAGACTTAAATGCCAATTGGACGAGCAACAACCACGTGAACAAGCAGGGTTTCGTAAAAATTACTCGACGGTAGACCATATTCACACCTTGACACAAGTGATACAGAAAACCAATGAGTACAAGAAAACTCTATATATGTGCTTTATTGACTACACAAAAGCTTTTGACTCATTATATCACAGCTACATATGGAAATCCCTGGAAGAACAAGGTGTTGAAAAGAGTTACATAAATTTGTTACGAAACATATCGACGGTGGAAAGGAGAAACCCTTGAAGCGACAATTTTGGAACTTTACAGGAGAGCCGATCAAAGTTTTTATTTTCCGAAAAAAAATCATAACTAATTACAATTTCAAGTTAGAGCGACAGGAAAAAAATAGTTTCTTTATTTTTTATTTACTATCTACTATTTAAACTTAGAAAAATATGCTAGCATAATAAAAGGATTTATGCGTCGCTTAATTATTTTATGGCAAATACAGCGGAAGGAAAAACACATTAAATGCAACTTCGGTATTTTGACAAACACAAGGAAAAACACATCAGCAACAAGCTATGCATGATATGACAAGGGGGAAAAACAACTTAAGTGTATCGAGCATAAGACACAGGGGTTGTGGAAAAACCTGTTAAGTAACAAAACCATAGTATGCTAAGTAGAGGAAAAATACGATAAGCGCTAGTTATGTAATAATTCAATGTTATATTTATAACTGAAGTCCCTACTTTGATTCCCAAAGATACCAAAAAAAGAAAAATAATATTGAGATAAAACAGTGTCTTTTATTGTTTTAAAAGCTTACTGGTACAATATCTTGCACTAAAAAAGTGGGAAAACTTTAAACGAAGTGTAGGTACATACGTTACTATCTCCATGAGCGATCAAACAATACTACAGATATTATAAATGACCAACGCGTATCGCTTCTGTATTGCAAACGTATATTGATCTTATAAACCTAACTTTCATTATTAGAGACTTTAACACTCATAAATTCTGTATCGGAAGGGCGAGCAACTGTCTCACGGTGGTATCGGGTTTCTCGTCCACAAATCCCTCGTCAACAATATAGTGCTATGCGCCGACTTTGACACATCCCGACGATGAGGTGAAGGTTACGTATGAGGAGATTAGTAGAGCCATACATGTCTCTAAATCTCATTTCACAGATGTGATGGAGGACTTCTACGCAAGAGTCGACATGCGAAATGGTGACGAAGAGAAAGTGGGGCTTTTTGGCATTGGATGTCGGAACCAACGAGGCCGCTTACTAGCTAACTTTCTTGAGAAGGAGAATTATGTTGAACTTCTTCTTTAAAAAGAAGCCTCAGCGCAAGTGGACTTGGATTAGCCCTGGTGGATCCACAAAGAGAGAGATAGATTTCATTCTGGCTGACAAATGGCACATATTTAATGATGTCTCAGTGATTAGCAGGCTTAAAACTGGGAGCGATCACCGAATCGTAAGAGGCACATTAAATGTACAGGACATTGAAAAACTAATGAAATCTACTCTCCGCCCAACACCTGTCCAAATCCAAGGCTCCGAGAGCTTTCAGTTGGAGTTGCAGAATCTTGTGATACAGTGGACGAGTCGAGCAGCAACAGTCCGCGAGGTACCTAGGGTTAAAATTCTTTAAAACTCGCCCCCGTGGTAGGTCTCAAATTCTCTCAGAACATACACTTGGTCTTATGAGGGATAGAGGAGAACTATGTGTGCAGTCTCCAGCCTCTGTGGCAGAGTACAGGCAGCTCAATAAGCAGATCTCGCAGGACAGCTGACGCGACTTGCGTTCTCATAACACAAGGCGTGTAAAAAGCACAATAGAGCAAAATCACAGCTCAAAAGTGTTCACCAAAGATCTGCGGATTGGGCAAAGTCAACTAACCGAGTCCGGCGTCGTAATTTCGTCAAAACCCGAAGTTCTGGGAGAAATTGAGACGTACTACAGACATTTGTTTACCTCCTCATGCACTCCTGTTGCCAGACAAGCAAATGACAAGCGAGCTAAGTTGACCCAACACTATACCGGAGATATGACGGATGTCAGTCTGTATGAAATTAGGGGGGCCCTGAAGCAGCTAAAGAACAACAAGACACCGCGCGATGACGGAATCACAACTGAACTGTTAAAAGCTGGAGGAAGGCCTATATTGCTAGTGCTCCAGCAGTTGTTTGATTCCGTTATCAGTTGTGGGACTACCCCGGAAGCGTGGAGCAGAAGTGTGGTGACGCTGTTCTTCAAGAAGGGTGTTAAAACCCTATTGAAGAAGTATAGGCCCATTCCACTTTTGAGCCTCGTTTACAAGCTGTTTTTAAGGGTACTCACTAATCGCAAAGCACGCAGAATTGACGACTTCCAGCCTCCCGAACTAGCCGGATTCCGAAGAAGCTATAGCACATTGGACCACATACATACACTCAGGCAGGTGATACAGAAGTCCGAAGAGTACAACCTGCCGCTATATGTAGGTTATGTGGATTATGAGAAAACCTTCGATTCTATTGAGACCTGGGCGTTGCTGGAGTCTCTTCAGTGGTGCCAGCTTGTCTGTCGGTATATCGAGGTGTTGAAGTGTTTACAGATATACAAATCAGCCATGATGTCAGTTCGATTAAACTACAGAAGCATGAACCCCATTCAATTGGAGAGGGGTGTCAGGCAAGGGGACGGTATTTCCCCGAAACTGTTCACCGCTGCTTTGGAAGATATGTTCAAGCAAATGGAGTGGAAAGGGCTCGGCATTAACATTAATGGTGAATACCTCACACAACTTCGATTTGTCGACGATATAGTGATCCTGGCGGAATCGCTGTAGGACCTCAGTATTATGCTAGTAGGGGACTTGAACAGTACTTCACAATGGGTGGGTTTTAAGATGAACTTGGATAAGACAAAAATCATGTCTAATGTCCATGTCACACCCATACCGGTAGTTGTTGACGGCACTGCTCTCGAAGTTTCCGACGAGTACATTTACCTGGGACAAATGATCTAGATGGGTATGTTCAACTTCGAGAAAGAGGTCACTCGAAGAATCCAACTCGGCTGGGCAGCGTTCGGGAAACTACGACATATCTTTTCATTCAAAATTCCTCAGTGCCTGAAGTCGGAAAATGTTCCAGTAATGTGTGTTGCCACTGCCAGTGTTACCGTATCCGAGACGTGGTCTTTTACTGCTGGCCTCAGTCGAAGGCTCAAAGTCACACAGCGTGCTATGGAACGAGCTATGTTAGATATTTCACTACGAGATAAGTTTCGTAACGATGAAGTCCATAGGTAGGCGAACAAAAGTTACATAGCTCGCAGAGTTTGCCGGCTGAAGTGGCAATGGGCAGGCCACATCGTTCCAAGGATAGATAACCAATGGGGTCGAAAATTACTCGAATGGCGGCTACGTCTTGGTAAAAGGAAAACTGGTCGCTCCGATTAAGTGAACTGATGACCTAAAGAAGACAGCGGGAAGCTGCTGGATTCAGAGGGCCCAGGACCGTTCACAGTGGTGCCAATTAGGGGAGGCCTATGTCCAGCAGTGTAAAAAGCTGTTAGATATATAGGTAGAAATTCCATTTCAGTCTTTTGATTTTTCAACCTTGCTAACACTATGTAAAATTTTCAAAACAAAACAATTAAGCATTCGCTTTGATAGTATTTAGAGACTTTAACTTGAATGAAGCGCCATGTCACAAATCATTTCCTTATATAAGTGACGCCACTTACACAAAAGAGACCGAAATTCATTGCTTGTAGCAACAATATTTGTTTTGAATAGTTAATTTAAATACAAAATTTCGTAAACAAGGCTTACTCTAACAGACTATCGTCTTAATTTATGTAGTCAGCAAAATTAAATGAACCGACGTTTCGGGAATAAAAGACGATGTCAGTTAATTTAAATATTTATATGCCTTTTTTGTGTGTGTTTACTTTAACCAACGCCACTGCTTTTTACAGCGATTGCCAAATCAACTGAAATCCATAATATCCTATGACAAACAAGTAGGAAAAACACATCAACTCCATGATACAAATAGAAGATAAGCAAGGAAAAACGAATGTAGCGACTGGGCACCAACAGAATAGACGTAAGGAAAAACACCTTTAGTGTTTAAAATTGCATTTCCTATGATGAAGAAAAACGATTTCAGTAACCTATAATATCCGAAACAAAAAAGGAAAAACACATCAAATAAAAATCTAACTATAGAGACAGTACTTCAAGCGGAAAATGGACCAAATTTGCTATAATTCGTTGTCACTTCATTTAGCGTCTGAAAAAATAGAGCCTCAAAGTGCCATTACTTGAAGCGACAAAAAAGTGGTCAGATCGCCATGAAACCAAGACCAATCGACGCAGAAAAATTCGCTGATTCCAAATATGTATATAACTCATTTTCGACCAAAGTGTCGCTTCAAGTGTTTCTCCTTTCCACCGTCGATATATTCTAACATGACCGCTAGAGTGAGGCTTGAACGGGACGGATCTTACTTTCCAATACAAAAAGGTGTAAGGCAAGGAGACCCTATCTCACCTCTGTTATTTTCTGCCGTACTAGAATCAATTTTTAGAAATATTAAATGGGAAGACAAAGGTTTGAAAATTGACGGAGAGTACCTTAGTCACCTGCGGTTTGCGGATGATATCGTAGTTTTTGCGAAGAGCCATACTGAATTGGAAGAAATGATAAATGAGGTAGCCAGGGAGAGTAAGAAAGTGGGTTTACAACTTAATCCGACAAAAACAAAAATATTGACAAATGGAAAAATGGAAAATATATTAATAGAAAATCAAATTATAGAGTACGTTGACAATTATATTTATTTGGGTCAAATGGTTTCTTTTAACAACTGTACAAGTAACGAGATTAATCGTAGAGTTGCTATTGCTTGGAAAAAGTATTGGAGTTTAAGAGAAATAATGAAAAATCCACAAGTCAATATAAACATAAAAAAGAAACTCTATGAGATAAGTGTCCTTCCTTGTGTAACATACGGTTGCCAAACATGGTCGTTAAAGAAAGAAGATGAAAACAAGTTATTAATATGTCAAAGGAAAATGGAACGAAGCATGTTAGGGATCAGACAAAAAGAGCAAATTAAAAATAAGAAAATCCGGGAAATAACAAAATTAATTGATGTTATAAAAGTTATAAGATCCCTTAAGTGGAAGTGGGCTGGACATGTTTGTAGGATGGAAAATAGTCGATGGGCAAAAAGGGCAATGGAATGGATACCGAGGAATGAGATAAGAGGTAAAGGGCGACCAAAATTAAGATGGGAAGATGTTTTTAAAGATATAGCAGGGCCAGGGTGGATGGCAAAAGCTCGTAATAAAAAATTGTGGAGAGTCATGGGGGAGGCCTACGCCGAAGAGGCGACTACTACGTAAGGCGTAATATATAAATAAAGTAAAAAAAAATAAGAAAAAGATATATTTACAAATATAGTGAATAAATATAATTAGTAGAAGTGTTAATAAAGAACGGAAAAAATTGTTAATCTATGTAGTAACATTATGTAGTAGAAATAAAGGCTCATTTTATTTATTTTTTTATTTAATATTAGTCCAGTCAAGGAATGACTTAAAATAGGGTATAGAGTGCGTGAGCGGGAACCTAAGCGATTTCTTCAGAAACTTGTTCAGGGTGCTTAGGGTGATAAAATACTAAAAGTCCCCGCGTCTAGGAGGTGAGCCGGAGGGAGGGGGGGGTTACAAAGGTCTCAATTTTAGGTTTTTCGCCAATATCTCAAAAACGGTGCGTTATAGCGAAAAATGTTCTGAGATGAAATGAAAGCTTATAAAATTCTCTATAAGTTTAATTCTATACACTTTTTCCGTATCTAAGACCGTTTTTGAACTATACGGTCCAGAAATGTAGCAATTTAAGTTATTCAGCGTGATAACAGCGTGATTCACATCAGCTGTCGTAAAAATGACACCTGAACTGATACCATTAAAAAGATGTTAGGCAGGCATCTTTATATAACGAAGAGTCAGTTCCGTTGCAGCTCAGATTTTCTGCTGCACCAATTGACTTCAAGAATCATTGTTTTTATGTACATATTGCCTCAAAGAAGATATAAAAAAGCCTTTGAAAAAAAGGCGGGTTGTACATTCAGTTGAGACTCTAGCTGCTAAATATTGTATCAAGCAGGTATGTTCTTCGAGAAATGATGCCTGGGGTAACGAAGTTCTTGATATTTTTTCCTGCATTACCGATATTGTTGCTGAAGGAGCAAAATATCACGAAGACACTATTACTCACTTGTGAAGCCTGTCAGTTACCCAAAACTCTACAAAACTGAGATCTCTAGAGATACCCATGTCGTAGAGGCTATGGAAGAAATATTTGCTTACATGGATTACTTTCCCACGATGAGATACGCTTTTTTTTGTTTGTTTTTGTTAAAAGGCTTTTTTATATCTTCATTAAGGCAACATGCACATAAAAAACAATTATTCTTGAAGGCAAATGGTGGAGCAGTAGGTCTGAGCTGCGACTGCCCTGCCTCTTCATTAGATAAAGATGCCTGCCTAACGTCTTTTTTAATGGTACCAATTCGGGTGTCATTTTTACGACAGCTGATGTAAATCAAAAGGGATGTCAAGTCAAGGAAACTTCGATATTTGCCGTCTTTCCTTTCCTTACTAGCTTTAATATAATGGTATTCCCTTTCCTTTCCCTCAGAGACATCGTTACTTCCTTCAACGACATTCTCGTCATACAAAATGCATACAGGACTCTTATTAGTACTTATGTTGGATAACCCAATTGTGTTACTAATAACAGTGTATGTATATCTGAAAAGAATATTTTGTGGCTGCCCCCCTGCATTACCGGCTAGACTACCGTGCCAGACAAAATAAAATTGCGAAAACCTATAATAACATAAGCCCGAAGGCAAGTATACAATATCAATAGGAGTTTTAGCCAAGAAGGTCGCGTTTCCTACAGCGAGCATTAAAGATATTGAGCGAAAAGAAATTTTCATCAATATCATGATTGTTTTCCCGCCTCTGCTCAGTTATCCACTGTTATAAAAAACGCGATTTCTTACTGTTACTACCTTTACTACGTGGAGGTACTCCCAGCTTAGGTTACTATAAATTTTAAGATAATTTTCGCATCAGGTAATGGTTATCACGCTGAATTACTTTAATTTCGACATTTCTGGAGCGTGTAGTTCAAAAACGGTTGGAGATATAGAAAAAGTGTACAGAACAAAAGTTATAGAGAATTTTATAAGCTTTCATTTCATCCTAGAACATTTTTCGCTACAACGCACCGTTTTTGAGATATTGGCGAAAAACCTAAAATTGAGACCTTTGTAACCCGGGGGTTCCCTCCGGCTCACCTCCTAGACGCGGGGACTTTTAGTATGTTATCCCCCTAAGCACCCTGAATAAGTTTCTGAAGAAATCGCTTAGGTTCCCGCTCACGCACTCTACAACTACTTTATTGACTGTACTATATTACAACAAAATAATAAATAAAAGCAGACGTGACATTCCTCCCTACATGAAAAATCTGAATTTGTACATGTTACATCAAACTCAATTCCTGAAAACCGATAATAACCAATGGTAAATGGTACCGATAATAACCAGTAAAAAAAAAGTAAAAACGTATTATTGCTTAGTAAATTATATAATACAGTACACATATATGCTAGTAACTCAAAGAAAAAACCTGAAACAGTCAAGTTTTACAATTCTATAATACTAAGTCAATGTGTAGTGTAGATGTTAGTCAAATGGCTAGAATATGCAGTGTCTCATAAAGTTCTAGAAGATGGAGTGTACATATTGTTTACAATATACTAGATTTAGCAATAAAATAAATCCACGGGTTATATATCAAGAAACTACGAATAAAAAAGTACGTAGAACTGTTATTCAGCTGCCACTTAGTTAGTAATTATTCAGAAAATTCTACTGCAGATACCACCTTCACAACAGCAAAGGATATGGCCAACATCTGTATAGGCATTTGCCCCACTTGTGAAACATAATGTACACATTTTAATTTTACCTTACATTAAAGCTTACAATATCTACTTTGATAATTTCGTCAATAAAAATCTTCAGAACTTGAGATTCTCCTTTTACGGGGAGTTTTAGCTTTTGTAGTTTGACATTCTGCAAAACATGAGTAATTGTGGAAAAGTGTTTGAAAGAGAGATTTTTTTTGTAAAAATAGCGAGATATTCTATGAGTAATATTGCAAAAAAAAAACATAGTAATATTGTACATTGCCACGTGAACCTAATCTTAGCTGTAAGCACTACTTACTTAATAGTAAAGAAAAATGCCATACCTGTACTGCAGTGATCCATTCTACCAATATGGATTGAAGGTTTCTTGCTAGCGAAGATATTGAGTGACGCGCCATGCGCTCAATATCAACCGCGCAATTAATGCATGTCACGGCAAAAAATTAAACACAATTATTATTTTGCAGAAATCAAACTCAAAAATCAAATGTCGATATAGCAGACATTTGCATTTATGTCAGCCAATTGTCAACCTCCAGTAATAGCAATGGAGGAAGTAGAAGATTATACAACTTATTTTTATTATTAATTTATTATGACTACTAATGGCGGAGTTCAGAAGAAAATTAAAATTCTAGTTATGTTTTAATAAATGGAAAACATGTCTTTTCAAGGGACTAAAACCTTGTACAAATAAGAGTATTTTAACCATTTCCGGGGTACATGTTGGCCACCTCCTTTGTTGCTATCTCCAGCTGCAGCAGAATCAAGAAAAAGAAGACATTGCTACCGACCACATTGCAAAAATAAAATTAATAGAGAATGTGACTTTTCTAAAAAAACGTTTATGTCGAAGTTGTAATCAGTCAAAAACATTATTTTGTGGATTATTGTAAATTAGCTTGAGGTAATTGCGATTAAGTCATGAAAAATACATAAATTAATAACACATAAATAATTTGATTTTACTTTTATTCCAAATAATTTATATTTATCAAAAAAATAAAACATATACCATGGCCAATAGTATTGGGGTCAAAAGACCCCTAGCCGTCTTTTGTGGTAAGCCGAAATTTCAGTCTTTCTAGTGTTAAAAATGCTCCAAATTTATTAATTCCGGATTATCCATGGAATTTTTATATTAATACTATCTGCTTAATGTCTTTCAATAATAATATTTTATGGATTTTTTATTCTCATAAGCAAAGTCGAACGGCTCGAATTCGTATCGATTCGAATCGAATTCTATGATATTGACAACGTATGGGAATTTTGGACGTTGTCCGGTAACAAATAATTGAGTGCTAACGGAAACAATTGTATACGTAACTCTACTACCGTGCCTCGGGGAGCACGAAAGCAAGTCCTTCCCAGAAATAATTAAGACCTTACTAAATGTAGCTATCGTTGGTATTAAGCTTTATAATACGACCCGTGTGGCGCAATGGTTACCACCGTGTCAAGGGTGCAGGGTTCGATTCCCAGCGAGGCGAAAGTTTGAATTTCTGTTCTCTGTCTGGGTGTGTGCTTGTCTTTGTATGTCGTCCATGGCACCCACGACAAAGGGAAACCTTATGTGGGGCTATGAGTGTGTAGCGTTACAAAGGGTAATTGCAATTATAACTCCAAGACAAGAACTTAAAGGTATAAACCTAAGGTAGATTCGACCAATCTTAGGAGTGTGACTAGGTAATCATAAAAAAATCAGCCACGTGCGAGTCGGACTCGCGCACGAAGGGTTCCCTTTCATTATGCATTGTTTTGAGTATTTGTTGTTATAGCGGCAAGAGAAATATCTACATACATCTGTGAAAATTAAAACTGCCTAGCTATCACGGTTCATGAGATACAGCCTGATGGCAGACTGAGAGTCGGACAGTGGAGTCTTAGTAATTGGGACCCGCTTTTACCCTTTGGGTACATAACCCTAGAAACCGGGCAAGTGCTTGTCAGGCCACGCGCAATGGAGGGTTCTGAATTTCCGAAGTAGTAACTTATGTAAGTTACTCCGAAGTAGTTAGACTATTACAAATTAACTACTGATGTTCTAACTTATATCTTTCTAACTTATAACTTTCAATATTTTATTCTACGATTTTGGAGTTTTAATAAAATGTATATCCATGCCAAATTATAGTTTTCTAGCACTAAGGGTCTTTGCGCTTTGCTTCGGACAGACGGACAGACGGATGGATGGACGGACGGACGCACGGACATGAGAAACTATAATATAAGGGTTCCAGTTTTACTTTGGAAAGTAGCAATTGCAAAAATTAAAACAGTTATTATGTAGGTATGTATATACGAGTATCAACAATGAAGTACTATTACTTCGTAAGTATCAAGTACATATTGCTAAATGATTTGGGTACCTTTGCAAAGCAGCTATAAAATTACACGATTATAAAATTATGCCAAACACTAATATGCCATTAATATCTGGCATTACGTCCTGTTGGTCTGCAATAATGTATTAGAAGTTAGAACTTTACTACTATTGCAATCTCTATTTACCAGTTCATTGTAGGAGGTTCGTGGTTGACCAAGCGACCGTAACATTGCCATGTATTATATGTACCTACCTACGGAACCTCCAACACTAGAAACCTGGCACCATGGTTTGGCTCTGAATCGATAAATGAAGCCACTTCATTTAAACTTAATATACACTTTCTTTGATAATTAATTATTATTTGAATTAAGTCTATAAAATTGTATTAGTCCTTAGTAAACAGTTTGATGCAGAGATATTTTCGTTGGCGGCTTGGTGCTGTAGCGGGATTATATTAACGTCTTGGCGCTAAACTGTTTAAGAGTTATTTTGTTCGTTTCTCCAGTAATAAATTATGGCGGAACGGGTGCTGGGTTAAGTCCTGAATTAATTATTTTCTTTTCTTAAGGAAGCGATAGTTTTTACTGAAGATAAATGGAGGGAAATCCTAATACTGATTAGTAGTTTTCCAGACGATATCCCGACGGATTATTGTTTTTGTCAAAGCTCTGCTCGAGCGATAATAAGGTGGGTGGACCATGGAAGGCCACTCTAACGATTAAACAGTCATTACTTCGTTATTTACTAGTTAAATGAATCAAACAAATCGTTAAGTATCGCTTTGTTTTATTGTGTGTTATATAAAACATTTTTTTTTATAAAAGGTTTAACCATTATTTAATAAACTTAAGTTTAAATAACCTCTGCCAAATGGCCTTGCAAGGAACAAGGCTCCTTATAAGGCCAATATAGTAAATCAGTCGTTTAACTTAAAACTAACATTGTGACAATCAAAATATCTACATATACTTAAACTACATAAAAAGGTCTTTCATTAAAACGGAATATTAAATGCCTACCATAATATATTCATATAAAAAATAATCAACGAACATTACTAGAACTCTATCGTAAAACTAAGAATGTATTTGTGTAATTGTTTTAAAAATAATATAAATGAGTAATAAATCGAAATCAAATAAGTTGCCAATAACCTTTATAGTAAAATAATAAAAATATAAAACTGATTAAAATGGCCTTCTTAAGGGTCTGTTCCTTGTAAGGCCAAAATGTTAGAACACCTCGGAATTGGGGGTCTTTACCTAAGTGGTAGCAATTATATTAACTTGCACATTGTTTTAAATTTCCAGATATTTATTTACAAGTAAAAACTAAGTGTTAATATTTTCATAGTTTCTAGATGATCCTAGAAAGACGCTTGTGCCCTAGCAAGGCCAAACTGTCAACTTTTTGATCGGCCTTACAAGGAACCATTGGCTTTCCTAGGAAAACCTACAATATTTTAGTTGTATTGGAAATAAAGTAATATTTTTTTCTTCAGTGCCGTAGCAAATCCTTATATTATCAATTTAGAGTAAAAAAAATAAAGAAAACATAGTTTATTTGCTTGAAAACTTACATTTTACTAAGAGCAAATATAACAATTTTAACATCGATGACCGAAGTCAACAAAGAGTGGATCCGCATTGATAAAATAGCGGTGCGAGGGACTCGCCGCCACGTCTGTGTACTTGAATTCGATGGATGTTAGTGTAAGTGGAAGGAAATTGTCATTGGATGGCAATAAATACGACTTTTAAATAATTGGCCTTGCAAGGAGCATGGCCTTCCATGGTCCACCCACCTTAGTTCGAGCTAAGCAATGCGATTCACTTAAAGTTTTTGCTGTTTCTCCATTTCAATTCTGTATTGTCGTTTTGTTACAGTATTTCAATCCTTCCATTCTTTGTAAAGTGTTCAGCGCACTTACATAAACACAAAGCAGTTGTAACAAGTACCTATAGTGGTTTGAATGTAGGTCTCTCGATCATGATAACTATGTGAAAATTCGTCAAAGTGAACGGAGCTGATAATCCACCTGATGGTGAGGTCACCACCGCCAATGAACAGTTAATGTTTTGGGTGTCGGTTTCGGAGTTTCTTTGTACTAGCTAGTGCTAAGAAAGTGGTAAAAATGTTACTGCTGCAATGCTGTAGCTATGATCTAAACTCAACCGTTAACGTTTTTGGCGTGTTTTGGTTGTAGTGCTAAGAAAATGGTAACCTTCACCTTCCTTCTAACAAGAGTAATCCTGTAATATTTTTGCGCGTTAAGCAATGCGTTAAGTATAACGTAGTAAGTATACTTGTAGTGCTGAAGAGCCACAGTTGCTCACAATGGGTCATTTTTGATGGTGGTGGTGGTGGCGATGACAAGATGTGATGGTGCACCCCACAGAACATCTAATAATTAGATAGTTAGAAGGGGCATAGCACGTAATTTGTATGGGAACCGCTGTCGCCGTTTCAATAAACACTACTAACGAAAATGAACAAATACGCACGAGGATTGTTATGTGTGCATGAAGTAGGCGTGACTCTGTAGCTAGGGATTGATTGTGGATAAATTTTTATCGGTATTTATTTTCGCAAGGTATACTTATTCATTATATACTTTTATACTTTTTGATTGAAATTACTTACTCCGTCGACAGACTCATATTTCATCATGGCCTCCGAAACAAAGTTTTTTCCAATTACCGCACATGAAGGCATTTTTACGTAATTAAGTCGCAGTATTTTGCAGTACTTTTCTCCGTTGGAGTTTGCGAGTCACTAAACAGCGCAATCGCGTGTTTTTGTGCGATGTGCGCATTTGATCACAGTAGGTATTGGCGCGCCTACCTTGCCCACAATTCCTTTCTAACTAATTATTAGATGTTCTGTGGTGCACCCCATAAGCTTTACCATAACACCAAAAAGTCAACCTTTCCTCGTCACAGCCTTATTTTATGTTTTAATCACGCTGAACGAAAGTTATTTTTACCGCTCAACTCTTAGGCGACTGCCTTTTAAAAAACTATCATCATAACTAACCTATCATCATTGATAAGTAGCTACCTAGCTAGGTACAATTTTGTTCATGCACAGTAGGGACACGAGAAATTGTATTCATTAATCTACTGGTAGTTAGGACAAACTAATAGGAGAACGAGAAAACACCCCTTAAAATATGCCCAATTTTTTATGTGTAATTGCGGAATAATGTTCATCAAGTTATTACATAATTAATTAATTACATCGCTAATAGACATAATACAGATTTACAGCGATTGCTTCGCTAACCTTAGGAGGCATGTAATTAGCAGTAAACGTTATGCCACATTATTTATTACTAATTCGGTGCCCTGTTAGGTCGATCAATTAATAGGCCTACGGCAAGTAGCATTCCTTCCTTGATTAATCGTGAGTTTCGTGATGCAAATCCTTCAGAGGAGAGAGACTAATATGAAGTATGTAAGTAGAATGTTAATTATTTACCCAAAGGTAGGTACTACAATCTATAACCTAGCCACCAGTGGGGAAGCTTACCCTAAGTAGGCCCTGTATCAATATTTGTTGAGGGCCCGTACGTCAACTGAGAAGAAAAACCGGGCAAGTGCGTGCCAGGCCACGCGCAATCTAGGGTTCCGAAGTAGTAAGTTTAGACTATTACTCATTAACTACTTTTTTTTATGGAAATAGCCGGCAAACGAGCTGACGATCCACCTGATGGTAAGTGGCTATCGCCGCCCATGAACGTCAGCAACACCAAAGGCATCACCAACGCGTTGCCGGCCAAGAAAGAAAGAAGAAAAAGAAAGAAAGAACTGGCTCTCAAGCCCCCAGCCGGAACACGACGAGTCGTTTGGCGGCTGACTCATGCTCGAGGGTGGTAGATATCCAGGCGAACCCCTGGAGAAATAATAATAGTAATAATGGTATTAATTAACAATTAAAATCAATACTACTAATATAAGGCGAGGGCCCTACCACCAGCGGGCCGGATGTAGTCGCCTTTTACTACACCCTTCCGGCGCGGGATTGCGGTTAGTATTCTAAGCCGCCCCAATACGGCTTAACTTACGCTAACATAGCCGTTATAGTTTTCCTTGTAAATTCATCATAGGTACTTACTTATACCTATTTATGTGAATTTTTCACTGGTTCAACTCCAACCGTTTAGGTGGCAGGAGGGACACTTGACTCCGATTCGGTGTTAAATTCCAAATGGCACTGCTCCCATAACTCACATACGATAATTACTAAGATAATACTTACCTATTGTCCGGTGTCATCAATCTCTCTTAAACTGGATGCATTTCGCTTGCTCCTAATTTCCCCTAAATTTTAAGAATTTCCCTAAGTTTCAAATATTTTCCCCTAAGTTTGAAGAATTGCATTGAATTTCAAAAGGGGCGCAGCGCTCGGGCGTTAGTAATTATGTAAGACTTATGTGTTGCAGATAATTAAATATCGTAACCTGTAGGCATGTAGGTATAAACATAATGTTCAGAACGTAGATATTATTTAACTACCAACAAAAAAATAAGGTGACACAAATAAAACTCCCATGATAATTAAATGTAGTTAAGTGTATTAGCAACGTTGGTACATGAGATTACTGAATAATACTGTCGTGGATAATGCAACGGTGTTCTTACAACATCTTAACAATACGTGTCCCGTAGTACTTAGTACAAAATGCATCCGATCACCGATAAAAACCGTGCACGCTCTAAGATGCAACTTACAATAATTCAATACAATTTCAAATACGCCTCTATTACATCTATAAATTCAATAACTGATTAATATTTAAGGATACTACCGATAAATATAAAACGTGAGCATTCATATAGATAGGAGATTCCCTTAATTTAATTTAACATTCGACTAGTTTTGAGACTATAATAATATGGTCTCTGAAGACTTGTTTCACCGGAATCGAACCTGAACTAGATCGCTTCAAGAAAAGCGTAGCGTGAGGATGAGATTAAGCGCTCAAACTTTTGATTGTATGGATATCTGTATAAGTATCGTTCTCCCATGCAAAACATAATTACAATAAGAGTTTTGTCGATAATAAGTTAAATGTATTGGCTAGTTTTTTAGACTGTAATCAGAAATTAATTTTATTGTGCCTGGTTATAATAACTATAATTATGATAAGGAAGAATCTATTGATGTCAATGTCTGAAATCTGCGAAACTTAATTTGAATTATGTTTTTCATGACTCACTTCAATTATATTTTTCACGACAGAAATAGTAATTATTTTATTATATTATAATTTTTACATATTGTAGTCAATTACGGTGAAACAAGTCTATGACGCATCAAGTTATTAGTTAATCTTTCATCCAAATGGCTTCCATCCAAACATCCCGGATCCCTTGCCAGTTGCCAGGTTCGCTACGAAAACAGATAAAAAATATCCACTACCTCGCTATAACCTTCATATTACTAACAATGACTAGTACCCAATTACATTATTCAGTAAAAAATACTTAACTATAAAACGTGAATCATCTAAGAACAAACTGGATACCATTTAAACTGTAAAAACAATGACTGCAAGCCATCAGCGCACTGATTTCTGTAATATTAACACATTGGGATATCATTAACTCGCGCTATTTTGCAATAACAAAAAAATAGTTCCCCGAAATTTCATAATAATACAGTCCAATGTACAGACCACCCAGTGTATTTATATTCCACAGATCAATGCGTCAAAGTAACTGAAGGTATTGGCTGTAATCACTTACGACACAAATGTACTTTACGACAAATTGGTAAAAATTTCAAAAACCCTTAATTCCATTTTGAGTCTCTTTACATTGTGCAAATCCATAGTAAACTGTAATAGAAGTTTTGATTAATTCGAGCAAATATTTAGTTTAGTATGTAAGATACCTACCTAAGAGATGTAGGCCCTTCGTATTATCTATTGGATAACACTACCGCGTGCTGCCAAAATAATATCATACAAGTACATATATAAGAAAAAGAAAATAAAGGAAACAAAAAAAAACACAAAATAAAAATCATCCATTTAATTTTCTGTGAAATGTGTATAATATAATTTGTTTATGTAAGAAAGAATATTTTCTATTAAACTCTAAAGACAACATGACATAAGACAAACTATTTTATAACTAAAAAAATGTCGCAACGACAAAGTAATGGAGACTTGTATTTGTTAAATAATTTTCATAATAAAATTTCAAAAATATAAATAATCGAGTATTACTGTTCCAACAACTCTATGTCCATGGTTGACCATAGACGTTAATATATTTTTAATTATGGTGGTATACTAGAGCTACCCCAAATACTATGTCGAAGTATCATATAATATAATATTAATTAGAAAATCGAGAGATCCTTAGCGTGTTGGAAGTTGTTAACGACAAGAATCGATTTACAAAGCGGAAAAGAAAAATAGTCTTTATACAACAATGCTTACATATAAGTGGTACATATAAAATTTATTTGACAATACACCTACTCAATAAAACATACCATATCTGAAACAATATAACTATCTACGGCTACAATTGTCTAATATTCTCGTATAAATAAGAAATATAAAATACGGTTAAATAAAAACTCCTTAACACTACGTAAACAAAAGTTATTAAAGTGTGAAAATTATATTTATTATATAAAAAAGATTCGCTTCATAGAAGCGACTTCGCCCTGGCAAGCATACTGTTATGGAAAACTCTGTTGTACATTCGCTTAAACGTTTACAATAAAAAATATCATACAAAACTTACATACACGAGTACTTAAAACATTATAATGCACTGATTGAGGGTAGTTTTGTACCAGGTTGCTCAGTCATCGAGTCGCTCGCGGACGTATCAAAAATGCATTGTTGTGCATAAAAATATATCTAAAACAACATTCTCACAAAATCCCTTACACGTCTATATCGCCTAACGTTACGGTGTATACGAATTGATAAACTAAAATAAATAGTTACACTAAAATTATAAACTAAATTGAAGTAATGCGGAGGGAGAGGCACTAACCGAATATACTTACCTACTCTCATGTGCGGGCGACAAATGCGACGAGATGCGACGAAACGCGACGTAGTACATTACGGCCGACGTAGCTTGGCGCGTCTGAACATAAGCTTTGCGAACTTTAGCTCATGTGAGACAGAGATAGCGACACGAACATGCTAACGAGTGACTGAGACAATACGCCGCGTACCAAGCATTGCCGAATTATGTTACTGCGCAGTCTCCTGCGCCAAGTTCAGACGCGCCAAGATACAGCGGCCATTCTGTTCAACGCTACGCACCGCACGCTCGTTCCCTAGACATCCAATAATATCGCGGTCCTATAAGGTGCTCAACAGCAGAGCGAGTAATCTCGATTAAGGTCTATAAATCATAACATAAAAAACAATAAAAATACACTCGCGAGCTAGAAAATTGGTTCAACACGTAATCTACCACAAACTGATGAATTTTTCGAAAAACATGTAATTTATTCTAAATTTTTATACATCGTTTGAAACCACCAATTTAAAGCTTGAAGGTTGAAGGTCACGCTTTTCAATAATGTATAATTTTATAGTAAATTAATCTTTCGGAAAAAAATACGCTTACACGTTGAGTCGATTTGCTTGCTCGCCAGTGTATAATGCAAACATAAGAACAATAAAAATGTTAATTACTTATTGGAATTGGCGACATAATATATGTATGTGTTCACAAATTAGTTCGTAATCATTTATCGCCGCGTTTCTTCGCATGTCATCGCATGTCGTCCACACAGGGTAAGGTCCTAGCTGTCATGAGCGTTACACTCACGCTTAAGAGATCAGTCGTTTTAGAGTCGACTTAGCCACATTTGACATTGCTTATACGATTTTGCATCATAGCTATTCAGTATTTAAATCGTAAATAGATCAAATCACCTTAAAAACACACTTCTGTAGATTTAAAGTATGCGTGATCAAACAACTTACATCATACAATTTTATCATACCGTTTTGAAAAAACCAGTTCATTATAATAATAATAGTTATAAAGATATTGTGTTCTTTGAAGATTTACTTCAAAAAACATATATCGTATCCATAACAAGAGCTATAGGGTCAAGTAAAATATCCACGATTTAAATCCTATAACAGCATTGTATCATTGAATTGCTCCCTTGTCGGTAACAATATGTCTTCCATGTTATAAATCTACGTGACACAAACTGTTTAAATCAATAACCACATTAGAATGCTGCCTCGGGATGAGTACGGTATGGATCCGTCTATATTTATATAGCTATTCATTTTATTAATTTGGCTACTATTCAGGAACGGCAGGATTTCAAAAGTTTGTAGATGGAGGACCTACACATATATTTACTAATAACTTTTAATCTTATTGACCTAGAAACAAATGTTATTTGTAAGTACTCAAACCAGCGGGCCTATTATGAACTTTTATAAAACCATTCATGTTCCAGGCAATTAATTTCTCGGGCTTTAAACGACGTATGATTGGCTAAAAAGTGTCACGTGACCGCTTTCGTAACACAAATATGACGTTTACGCAGGAACTTGGCTGGAATTAAGAGTTCATAATGGGCTGGCTGGTTCACCAATTTACCTGTTAATGAATAGTAGACAAACATTGTATATAAAATGACCGTTGGTGCGTTTTAACTACGAGCATCATACGTACATACGTACATACATTCACGTACACAAAGACGAACGAAACTTTAAAGCTCTTAGACACATCCCGAGCGATGTATCTCACTACATATAAGACGGATACTCCTTAACAATATAACAGGACAATAGACACCTATATTACAAAGTACTTAAAGGTCGTGGAATGGATACAAAATATTACAAATTTATGACATTATTATACTCGTTAAATAACTAGCCAGTATTCGAGCCGAAATCGATTTCATCCGAGTCGATTGCGAATACGTAACAGTTTCTCTACTCTAAATAATAATAACAATGTAATATTACAATCCAGATTATTATAGAAATGGTATGTTATGTAGGATTGATTTATGATTGAAATTCACTCACTAATCAGTAATTAATAATGATCATTCACTCGTTCACAATGCACGGCGAATCTCTACGAGAGAGACAGAGATGCAGCGAGCATCTGTCTCGCGCGCAACTCGTATATTATAGAAAAATCCAGTACACAATATCTATGTGAAACCCCTTTAAAAATACGTTAATAATACAATAATGGCACGACTATATACATGGGGAATTGACATGATCTCTTTACAAAGAAAACTTTAAACTACATTAGGTATAAACGCATTTATCCGTAATCGTAACCCAGCTAATATCATGTAACTAAATACAATACGATTGTAATGTATCGTTGCACACAGCGGTCCAAATAACTCGTTTACGCCATTCATAAATGGCTTTAAATTAATATGCAACGTCGTATTATATAATTTGCATCATCATGCACTTTTGTGATCTCATCAATACAATAATCGATAATTTATCGAATAAGTTGATATGAAATCGATTAACATTATAATACGTCATCGCTTTTACAGGTGACGTCGTCAATTGTTTACATAGCCAACCAAAAAGGAATGCCATCACTGTCCATGAACTTCCATTGACATTCTTAGGGAGAATCAAATAGTTTATAATAATATTCCATACAGAAACGTGTATTATATTGTTACAGTTACAATACTGGCAGTTTGAAAGATATCGGAAGACTGAACTAAATAGAAACTTGGAATTCTATCACTATTCAGCAGAAACGCGTACATTGGGACCACTGATCAAGCAACGCTTGTGTTACAATATATTGGCAGTTTTCTGTCGGTCAACTAGACCTCCCGCCAATCTAACAGTCGATTATCCCTCTTAAGCTAAATAAACAAAAATGGCCGATTTAAATCAATATACTTCGGTACGTTTGTGCATTATAAAAAAACGTTGAATGTATTATAAATGTATAACATCCAATAATCGACTGTTTTCTTGTTCAATTTCATCAAAATCACACGTTTTTCTACAAACCGCGCCTTCGATTAGGTGGGTAAGTGTCTTTCGAAACTTTCTCAACATCTAACTTATCATTAGGACTGACTTCATAACCATACAAATCAAAATGTACTATCATGCCTTAAATAAAATTATCTCATCTCATGAGCCATTAAATGCGCTTACATAATGCATCACCAAATAATATACCAAAGTTTTGTTATTAAATGCTAAAATAAATGTCATACAAAATTATTGCAATATTAAGTGAACTGTGCAACAGTTGAACATAATCAATTTACTTGGTAGCCACACCGTATATCTCTAAGTTGTGCAAGAATAATACATGGGTAACATAAAATATACCTTAAAAAACGATTGCAAAATATAAAGAGATAAAAAATATAATTGACAATATTCCAAACTAAACGGATAAATTCAATCGATAGTAAATTCCTCAATGTACTCAGGCTAGAAGCTAGCAAGATATACTTAGCAATTTACTTTGCTAAAACCAAACTCTTCGGATAGAATCATACTTGTAAATCAACATTATTCGACTACACTCGTAGAACCGCTATTTTGTGAATGACTGATTGTCATATCTGATTGTCAACCGCTTACTTTTAATGTTGTTAAACAAAACAAAATGCGTATCGATACGCAAGTGGAAATCGGCTACCCTCACTGATATCGATATTTAGACATTCAACCTGTATACAACCGAATCTTGTCCTTCTATGTAAGGCCGTTTCCCATAATCTATACCCTAATTACAATAAATATGTAGTCGGTTACAAATGAATCAACTAGCAGACGTCCGTTATCTATCCCTAATCCCTTAAAAAGGTAGGTAAAGTAACAACAATAATACGCAAATTTTTGGCAGTTGCTAACTTACTGGGGATTACAGATAGATAAGACCGACCATCTGTTAAATATGTTTCCCACTCTCGAGCCGAACATTA
Source organism: Thymelicus lineola (assembly GCA_963932265.1). Classification (NCBI taxonomy): domain Eukaryota; kingdom Metazoa; phylum Arthropoda; class Insecta; order Lepidoptera; family Hesperiidae; genus Thymelicus; species Thymelicus lineola. Next base: position 552,051 of record OZ010707.1, on the reverse strand, counting down.
CAATAATGACCTGACGTAAGAAGAAACTCAACCCAGTCCTCTGTGGAAGTCAGTCCTGGAGTCTGGAGCTGGTGGTACTAGCGGGTGCTGGGAGGGGGCAGTTGGGACTGCACCCCCTGTAGGTTCATGGGCCGACCGTTGGGGTTGCCCATGCCCAACCCGTCCGCGTAGTTGTTCACGTCCATCGTTGGCATGTCATCGTTCTGGAAGGTCGGTGGGCAACGTTAAACTGGGTTACGTCTAAAATTAACATATCACGCCTCAACTCAGTCACTAACGGTTACTTTAATCGCTCCTTAGTAAAGAATCACCATACAAATTCTGTACTAAGAAGCGATTTAAGTAACCGTCAGGGACTCTGAGTTGGAGCGTTAGAGATCTAATTTAAAAATAAACGCCCCTCCACTAAACATTATTGTTAGTAGTAAGTCGCAATATCTCTTTCTATTTAATTAATATTTTATTTCCTAAATATTTCTACTTCTACATTTTAACTATAATTTTATATTTAGTTAAGAGGCGTTCATTTTCAGATTAGACGATCTCTATTTACATGTGGTGTGTAAAGTTTCATACAACGTTAAAGTGCGTCGTTAGACATTAGAGTACAGAGTGGTAAGAATAGGATTGCTTTTGTACAACTTCAATCTCGTGTAAATTAATGATTACAAAGCGACTCCGACGTAGCATGAGAAGATGGTTTAAAATTCGTTCAGATTTGCCGTAAGAAACAAAGAGTCTGACATATCTGTCTATTTAAGTTGTCACAAATACAATCCTATTCTTATTGTTCTGCGTTGTTTTAGATTAGTTCTTTAATGTAAAATGTAAAATGTACACTGTATTGCAGATTTAGAAAAACAAAGTTTTAGATTTGAAGCTGTTATTCATTGATCTTGCTTGCACCATTCCTCATTGCCACCTCAATCCTTGCATTGCGTATACAGTTCGAAAGCGATGTTAGACAAAATACTAAAAAGTTTATCCATTTATTGGTCGCTTTTGTTTTTTCTTTTTTTGCCACAATATATTTAACTTTTTGAGTTAACCTATTGCAATAAGACAAATACTACATACCCAAAGCTTACTACAATACAACAGTGAAAACTCTTTTTCATAACATTATCATTCGCATTTATACAGCCCCCAGATGCAACGATTACAAATGAAAACCAAATGTATTGCAAACAAGGTAAATTATGTAAAACTTAATATCGAGGATGCCGTCAACGTCTAACGTAAACCTTTGATACAATGATAGAATAACTAATACTAACTCCACTATCTAGTTAATGAGTATGACAATCTAAACAAATGTGTGTGAAAATGTCAATGGCCCAGTCTCGGTAAAAAAAAATGTAACACAGACGAGGCAGAGATTTTGGAAGATTTTTAGAGAAGAGACATGTGGATTTGGCAATGTTTGTAATATGTATCTCGAAATTTTAACTGATTTATTAAATATAAGCTAAAACTCCCAAAAATATAAAGTTGCAAATGTGTGTTAAAAATATTATGTACCAATGTTACCAATGTTAAAAAAACCGAATTTATAGCCGAACTGTGGCCACTTAGAATACCGACAGCTTAGAAATATTATTTACTGTATAGAACAGCTCATTATACTATCAATAACTAATTTATTTTCTCTGTGAGACTGTCACTTTAATTTCGCAGACTGGTCTATTAGATCAGTGCTTAGTGCTTAGATCGTTAGGATTTACTAAAGTATACATGTCTCAGATTGTGAATGGTTCCTTATTCGTTGGACGACAGGACAACGACACATTACGTATGTACTGTAACTACACACGCAAACTGCCCTGTGTGCGTGCGAACGGCGTACCACCACAGAAATACTAGTACAACTTAACGTTGTCGCCACTATTATAATGTAAGTAATGTTTTATACAGTGCATCGGGTAAATGTGAATACATGTGAAATTTTACAATACTCTGTGGTGGTTCCTGAAGTAGGGTGAGTTGGGGCAAAATATGACAAATAAAATACAAATATTATTGCAAATGTCATATTGTACCCGAACTTACTTTATACAGATAAGATTGTTGCCGTATCCGATTTTTGAATTTATAAAAATTTTAAATGTCTTCACATTCATCCGACAACCTATGTTTTAAAGCTGTGTGTGTCGTCCAATGAACAAGCGAGTGATGGATGTGAAGTGTGAAGCGTGAAGTGAGCGGCCTGACCTCCCGATGGCGGCGGATGGTGCGGTCCTCGTAGCGCGTGCCGCCCGTGGACGCCATGGGGCGGCTCAGCGTGCTGTTGGCGTTGCTGGGCGAGTGGGGCGCCGCGCCCCCGCCGCCCCCGCTCGGCGTGCCCTGACCTACCACACCACACCCCGTTACCGGCCGCGCTAGCTACCAGCTAGCGACAACTAACGACCCCATGGAATGTTTCGACTCTGATTCTATTGTCAATAGATGGCACTGTTTCAATAAAAGGTAAATCAATGTGAAACGGATCTTTTTTGTTAATTTAATTTATTCCATGGAATCGCGAGCCTTTTTGCCTTTGGAAGCAACCAAATTGAATTACGGTTTAGATATTCGTTGAAGTTTTTCAAAATTTAGCTTTAATGTAAATCAATTTAGTTGTACCATGTCAGATTAGCACTATGGAACTTTTGAGTTATTTCAATTATTTAATAATTTGTATTAAGTAGAGGGTAAAAAATAGACTATTTCAACACTGGATTAGAAATAGATTATTTCAACAGAAAAAAAAACTATTTGAATTAGGATAAATCCCAGTAATTCAACTGATTTTACCCTTTATCACTTGTTTAGCCATACAATATATTTTTAAAATTTCAAAAAGAAAATTACTCAAAAGTGCCACAACGTTAGCTACAAGTTCGTAAAGCGACAGATGGATATGAGTGACGTCACGTAAACGCACACTACGCAAATTTTACAGCGTTAACGTACGCAATACGCACACTAAGACAGACATAATTATACATCGTGTAATGTCTATGTAATTGAAAATGTTAATGCACTTCTAATTTTGTTTCTCGACCAACAAGTGTTTATCAAATCTAAATTTATAAGTGATATCATGGTTCAATTTAATACTAATAAATAACTAACAATACTAATAAAAATGTGTAGGAAACGCGCTAATGAAATTAACTATGTATTTCTCGACAGATAACTAGCTTGTGTCGTAAAATATGAGTAACATTAAATATTTTATATTGATTCATGATTGCAGAAATGTCACTAATAGTTTTTATTGACAATTGCTAAGCGGCAAATTGCGTTTTTATTATGATACAGATACTCTTCAAAATGCCTTGGCAGCCGCTCATTGGTTCGGTACCATAGATTATCTGGTTGGGTTGGGTACAAATTCCTTATCACTTTGCACATCCAGTGTTGGTTAATTGCAGTGCTTGTATTATAATTGGTTATTTTAATCTGCTTGCAAATGTAGCTTCATTAGTACATTTAATATGTAAAATATTTAGTAGTGAATGTAATTTACAGTGTTCAATGAAGTTGTTTTAGCGTTACGTTTGTACACTTCGTGCTTTAAGGTTCGATTTTCAATCGCCAGTTAAATGATAGATTTTACAATCTTAAAAGTTTTGATATTCGATTGCACAAATTGTTATTCAGGAATTATCATTTTATTAATAACAAATTGTCAATTACATAAGTTGGTATGTTTTGGAGGTGCAATTTCTTACGATAAATTTCCCTTTAAATAAAGAGATCTTAGTGATTTAAATTAATAGTAAAGTTAAAATTTAACTGACAATTGATAATAGAATAAAGCAATTTTTGTACATAAATATGTTTGTACAAAAACTATTACAACACTTCATTGCCCATGCCAGGGGACTTTAACATATCACTTGAACATTTAACATTCACACATACAAATCTTCACCACAAGGAGGTGTTGTGCACACGGAGCAAGTGTAGTTGACGCAAATACTCGCATTTGGATTGATCCCAGTAACTTGATACAACTGTTACCAACTCATCGGACGCTAATCGCGCAATTTATTTTGGTTACAACAAAGATGCTGCTTGAAACAAACATGTTGTATGTTTCTATTTTTTGTATTAATTTAACTTCCCAAGGAGATTATGAAAATTTGGAAAATTTGACCCCCCTTGCATAGCTACTTCCGCGCTATTAAAAGTAACCGTATGCGATGTCTCCGTAGCAACTGAAAGTAGCCATGCAAGGGGGGTCAAATTTTCCAAATTTTCATAATGTCATTGGTAAATTAATACAAAAAATAGAAAGCACCTACTCGCATTATAATATTCATTATAATCAGGTTTGCTTGAGCTGATGTGACCTCTTTCACACAAAGGTTAAGACACCCCCCCCCCCCCCTTTTCTTGACTCGAAAGCTGCATCGTGCTTCGTGCCTTTGAGACAGGTTATCCCCCTCGGTACAAACCCTATCCTGTCCCCTACCTCCCCCTCCCCATTACAGTAGAGGTCGGTACTCACCACTGGTGTTGGAGGAGCCGCGGGGCAGGGCGGCGCGCGCCGGCGTCAGGAAGTCCGCCTCGCGCCAGCCGTGCTTGCGGTACACCTCGCGCAGCTCCGCGTGCGACCACATCGTCATCAGCACTTGTCCTGCTCACACACACACACACACACTTGTTGCTGTACCCCACTACTGACTACTGCTCATATAGGTGTTGGTCAATAATATGGTACCGACTGATGATCAGGTGGATTGTCAGCTCGTTTGCCGGCTACTTCCATAAAAAACGGTACCAGTAACGGTAAGGTCATCGATAACGGTAACAGTAACGGTTATGATGTCGGGAACAAAAACAGTAATTTTAGCGGTACAACTATCGATAACGTAAGGATTATCGATATCTGTAACAATATATGTCGATAACAATAACGGTAATGCTATCGATACCAGTAACGGTGTTACTAACTATAACAATAACGGTAATGCCATCTATAACGGTAATATAACCGATAACGGTAACGGTAACGCTACCGACCTGCGAACTTGAGCACACGCGGCGTGTGCCGGTGCCGCTGCTTGGTGAGCGCCAGCAGCCGCTCCACGCCGCCCGCCTCCAGCAGCGAGCGGGAGAACTCCCCGCTCTTCTTGATCACCTCGTTCAGCGTCGCCAGCACCGCTGCTATCGTGTCGTCCGATGTGCCCTGTGGGAGACGGACACAATGCGCTGGTGAGTGGTACACATCTTAACTAATATCATAAATGCGATAGTTTGTGAAGACGTTTGATGTTTGAGTTAGCATCACGCGATAACCGTTGTATGGATTAATATGAATATTTACACATCGACTTTTTATTATGTCCAGATTTTAAAAATAGGTCGGATTTTAGAAACCAATCTTCTGAGGGTGGAAGTGGAGTCTTACAACTTTGGACATTGATTTTAATGTCGTTTCGTCAATGATATCCTTATGAGCCAAGCCAATCAATGTGCTAGTTTGTGAGGTATGTAAGAAATATTAAAAAAATACAGTGAAATTAAAATGGCCGCCATTCCAACAGGAAAAAGTCTGGAATCCCAATATTTGACTAACTAAACTGAAAACAAAGGCGCCTACGTCTCGGGAAAAGCAGCATAGGACGCCCTCTGACCAGGTAGACTGACGACCTGAAGAAGACAGCGGGCTTTCGCTGGATTCAGTAGGCTCAAGACCGGTCAGAGTGGCGCAAGTTAGGGGAGGCCTAAGTCCAGCAGTGGACTCCCAAGGGCTAATGGATGGATGGCAACTGTTCACACTATACATGATCGGGAGTATCGACACATGACACAGTCCTCACCTGGTCATGCTGCTGGTTGCCGGAGGGCAGCTTCTGCACCAGGTCGCGCATGGCGTACTTGCCGATCAGCTCCTTGTTGCGCTGGTCGATGGCCAGGTTGCGCAGCGCCGTCGCCACCGCGCACACCACGCGGTCCACCTCCATGCGGAGCAGCTCCACCAGGATCGGCAGACCTGGATGGGGTTCATTACTTGTTGCTAGTGATATTCCAGTTTACATTACCATGATACTGGCGAATAAAATTGGTTTGTTTAATAATTAATTAATAGCCCAGCGACTTGTGTAGATTCTAAGCGATCGACAAAGTTAAGCAACAGCGGGCGCGGTCGGTAGTTGGATGCAGTCCTGGATTTGTCAATAGGCCGTATAGGCCGCGGCCTAGGGGCGGCAGCGTCCTAGGGGCGGCAGATTTCAGAAGGATGATATATTAAAGAGGATTTTGCAAGGTACGTGGGGCGGCGAAAATTAATTGACCTATACTCAAAATTATCTAAGAACGCATTAATGATAGCTGCCATTTATTAATATGAACCAACCTTGTACGTACGTCTTTGAGCAAAATGGAATAATTATTTAATTGACATGAATAGTTGGTTACTTACGAACAAAGGATTTTGCCAAAATTTGTTAAAAATCCCTATTCGTATTGTATCGTATTCGTATTGACGTTATTTATAAATCATATTAAACGTTATAATCTAGTAAAAATCCCATCACATCATAATTTACGCAAAATTGAATAAAAAAATAAGGCGTCAATCAATGTTATATGAAGATGACAAAATCTACACTGACGTTAAGTGATGTGACGGCATGAAGCCACTTATAAAACCATAATAATCGATACATTACTATAATCGAAACTTAAAATAAAAATGAATTTATTTTATTTCTTTCTTTGTGTTTAACAATTAAACAATTTAATTTCTTCTCTTCTATAAGAACATGACCAAAAGTGTTTATTACGATAATCTCTAACCGCAGCCATTTGAACTGATTAAAATACGGTTAGAATATTCATTATTCAACCGAAACCCAAATTTCATACGCTGGATGCGGCGCGGACGAATTAACAGTGAGTTTTTAGGAAAAAAATATTTTATTATAGTCGTAAATACATAATTATTGAGCGTATAGGTATGGTAAAGTAACTTAAGTAGCTCAATGGAGGCAGTCTCATTCCAGTTACTTGTGGATATCTAAATGTTTCGATTTTTAGAATTTACAATTTAATTATTGAATCGATTAGAAAGTCTTACAATTTTGAATCGATTTGTTGCAAAAATTGGTTCTTTCGTGAATCGATTTTTTTTGTACATCTCTAGTGTCACTGCGATGACAAACGACAAATATGCATTCTTAGTTCGTGGGGACTATAGTGTGAGTGTAGGACTCATAAAAAATATAAATCCGGCGCTGGTTGGATGGGTGACCGCTAGTGGCAAAAAATTCTTGAGCGTTTCCGTGCTTCGGAGGGCACGTAAAGCCGTCGGTCCCGGTTGTTATCATAAGATAACAGTCGTTAAGCCATGTCGGAGGCCCTTGGGAGGTTTGAAAACTTCCGACACTCGGGTTGGCCACTAACCCCTCCACCAATCCGCACTGGAGCAGCGTGGTGGAGTATGCTCTAGGCCTTCTTAAGAGGAGAGACCCGTGCCCAGTAGTTGGCCATTAATGGGTTGAAGCCAAAAGATGTGGTAGATGGTAGTGAGGGTAGTGAGGGTACCCTTCTCCTTGCGCACGGCGGCGCGGATGTCGATGGAGGGCTGCCAGTAGCACGCGGCCAGGTTCTGCAGCGCGCCCGCCGCCGCCTCCAGCGTCTCCGGGTTGCTGCACGTCTGCAGCAGCGCCATGTACAGCGGGACCACCTGCACACACACACACACATATACACATATAATACATACATACATTACTACATGTAATGTGTCTGGTAAGCGGTGTGATACCAGAGTGATATCGGTGTAGATAGGGTTAGAGCCACAGAACATCTAATAATTAGTTAGAAGGGGCATAGCACGTAATTTGTATGGGAACCGCTGTCGCCGTTTGCATAAACACTACTAACGAAAATGAACAAATACGCACGAGGATTGTTATGTGTGCATGAAGTAGGCGTGACTCTGTAGCTAGGGATTGATTGTCGATAAATTTTTATCGGTATTTATTTTCGCAAGGTATACTTATTCATTTTATACTTTTATACTTTTTGATTGAAATTACTTACTCCGTCGACAGACTCATATTTCATCATGGCCTCCGAAACAAAGTTTTTTCCAATTACCGCACATGAAGGCATTTTTACGTAATTAAGTCGCAGTATTTTGCAGTACTTTTCTCCGTTGGAGTTTGCGAGTCACTAAACAGCGCAATCGCGTGTTTTTGTGCGATGTGCGCATTTGATCACAGTATTGGCGCGCCTACCTTGCCCACAATTCCTTTCTAACTAATTATTAGATGTTCTGTGGTTAGAGCGATGTAGGTGAGTGACGAGATAATTAAAAGATGGTATTGCGTAACTTCACTTTATTAGCGCAAGTGACCGAGTCGTGTCACTGCGCGAGCGTCACTAGCCACTAGTTCACATACTCGTACATACATGAAAAGACAATGAAATATAAAATACGTGTAGCAAGCACAATTAACATGATACCCCACAAACACAACACACACGCTGTCTTACTTTTGCCCGCGGCTTGGCCCGCGGTAGAGGTTTCGAAACAAAATTTTTAATTAATTAAAATGTTACATGTTTGTCTTCACATTTATCCGACGCACTATACTTGAAACTCGTACTAACTCCACGACAAAGATTTCCTTTAATCAATATTTTAGAAACTCGACTCGATAATAATAAACATGCTAGTCGATTATGATCAGGTTTCAGAAACTGGCAGCAAGTCTCACCTCAGGCGACCACAGCATCTCGGTCCCCTTGGGCACGCTGTACCCCAGCTGCGTGGGGGCCGCGGGGTCCCCCAGCGGCGCCGCGTCGGGGTCACTCTTGCCCAGCGGACTCGTCGAGTTGGACGACGAAGAGCCCTCCTTCTTCTTTTTACTGCCGCCGAAACAGCCTAGGTTCTCACCTAGTTAGAGTTGAACAGACAAAGAGATTTGTATTATTTTATCTTATTAAGAAGTGTGAATTGATATGTGATTTACCAATTGGAATGAAGCGACGTGTACACACTTAGAAAGGATAGAATGGTATAGATAGACGAATGTATCAATGATAAGAACGCCTGAAGAATAAATATAACACTTTAAATGATGGGCTGAGGAGTTTGTTTTATTTTCTTCGATATATGATATAAGGCAGACATTAAAAAAAATTTGACTGACGCACCTTTAGATGCACTAGCCTGTATCCTAGTTTGTCCAGAGGATTGCGTGGGCGGGGCTCTCGTATCGTACAATGGATCTTCAATTTCTTGACACCTATAAAAAACCAAAATTGGTGAAATGTTTGAGATGAATGAACTAATGTGGTTTTATTGCACTATACGAATTTCAATCAATGCAGCTGCAAATAAAGCTGATAATATTTTAATACTGAACTAATGGCTTTTGAATAATTTTATTGATCTTATGATTTTATGAGTGCTATTAGGTTATAATAGATCAGTTGAGATGTAAAATATGAAATAAATACTAAACCAACGATTTTTAAAGTCATAGATTATAATTTAATAAAAAGAATAAATAAACGTAAGCATATATTCACGCGCTCGTTCTAAAAGTTTCTAAAATAACATAACATTAATATATTATGAAATTACGAACCCCGTAGGAGCGGGGTTTCGTCGACATATCTATACTAATATTATAAAGCGGAAGAGTTTGTTTGTTTTGTTGAACGCGCAAATCTCAGGAACTATTGGTTTGAATTGATTTTTTTTGTGTTGGGTAGTTCATTTATAGAGGACGGCTTTAGACTTTATGACATCACGCTGAAACCAATAGGAGCGAAGCATCAATGAAAAATGTTGTAAAAACGGGAAAAATAATTACGGGAGAGGGAGGGAGAGGAAATTCAATGGTCTCTGATTAGTTAAACCTTCCAAAACTACAAAAGTTAAAAGTAACAACAAACATTGATTGATTGTTAGGCGATACAAAGTTCGCCGGGTCAACTATACTAAACGCAGACTCGTGGCAGGCGGAGTAATAAAACGTGCAAAAGATACGGCGCACATCATTTTCTCTCTCGCACATACACTGTTTATGGATGACGTCACACAGGCACAGAGATGCGAAACACCTAATTTCCATAGTGCAAGTGCGAGAGAGAAAATGATGTGTTTAATTTTTGGACATGAAATTCACTGCAGATGACCTTTTTTTAGTCCCAACGCTACTAAGCATAAAAACAATCGATGTATAAAAATATCGATGTATTTTTTGAAAAATATCGATATTACATCAATGCCACTATGCGATGCATTGCATCGAAAAAACATCGATGTTTTCCTTCAATGTGCATCCCTAGTGCAAGCGCACCGAGTACCGTACCGTACCTGTAGGACAAGTTCCTGAGCACGCACACGCAGTTCTCGACGATCTTGGTGCCGATGGCGTTGTGCGCGAGCGCCGCGCGCACCGCGTGCAGCAGCGCCTCCGCCAGCCCGGGGAGCGCGCGCAGCCGCCGCCGCGCGTACTCGCCCGCCGACGACGCGTTGCGCAGCACGCCCGACGCGTTGCGGAATACTGAGGGCATTGCGGGAATACCAATCCAAATATTAAACTAATGATATCGCTCACCCAGTAATACAACGGCACATCTACATTTGTCATATTTTACAGAAACTAATTTCAAAAATTTTATAAAAATGTTTAAAATTAATTTATGGGTTCCTTTTACGTTTTTTACAGATTGTGTATGGGTTTGGATACTAGTATAGACATTACTAAATATGTACCACTATGTAGATTAGGCACTTTTAAACACGTACATCATATAAATATACATACTTATATATAATTTCGCATTTTTTGCAGATGTGCCATTGCCCATTATATTACTAGGCGAGCGATATAACCGCTGTATACGTACTGAAGCAGCGTGGTTGAGTATACTCTAGGCCTCCTCAAGGGAAGAGACCTGTGCCCAGTAGTGGGCCATCAAAGTGTTGAAGCCACTACATCATTGAAATATATACATCATATATACATCATATATCGTTATAGACATCATTGAAAGACTGGGAGAGGACGCTGATACCCGAAACATAGGTTCGAACTCGGGGACCAGAGGCTTCATACACTTTAATGTATAAAAAATATGTCAATAAAGTATTCTTATTATTAAAAAAAATACGTACTGGTAGACCAGTAGGTGTCCCCGGGGTTAGTGGGGTGCCAGCCGGAGTGCGGCACGATCACCTTGCTGACGATGACGTGCGCCGCGTCGTCGATGATGGACTGCTTCAGGTCCTCGCACGACGACATGTTCCAGATCACGCCCGTCACCAGCTCCTTCACCTGCCACACGCACAATGATATTAAACTATAGATACGTTATGCCCTTACAAATCAACCAAAAAATCTGTTCCGACCGAGCTGCAACCCACACACGTTTATCTTTTGTTTCACTACACCAATCACTAATAAGGGATGGCACTACTAAAACCATAATAGTGAAAAAGACAGCTAGACGGCCTCACTCAGAGGCAGCTATCAACTGTCTGAATTAAAATCGCTATACTTGACTAAATTCGACTGATGTAATTTCAGCGCCGTCTTGGCATATCTACCTCTTTTTATACATATAATATCATTGCACACACACCACATATTGTCACTTCACAGCAACACAACAAAGCGCGCAATATTTTTAAATGGCATTTTAGCCGTACTGGGGCGGCTTAGAATCCTAACCCCAATCTCAGGATGGGTGTCGTAAGAGGCGACTAAATCCGGCTTGCTGGTGTTAGGGCCCCTCGAGTTCTTTCTTTCTTTCTTTTTCTTCTCTCTTTCTTGGCCTACAACGCATCGGTGATGTCTTTGGTGTTTCAGATGTGTCCATGGGCGACGATAGCCACTTACCATCAGGTGGATCGTCAGCTCTTTTGCCGGCTATTTCCAAAAAAAAATGGCAAAAGAATTTAGAACTTATTGATTGCATTAGGTAAATAATCGAGGGAGAACGAAACTCCGCTGCAAACTTGACGAGTACACTTGATCGTGAATGGCCACCATTAAGTCCGATTTACACGTATTAAGTAGTTAAGTAGATAGCTAAATTTTAAGTAAATGAATACGTGTAAACGGACAATTTAGTAACTTTTTAGTTAAAATTTAGTTATCTACTTAACTAGGTAATACGTATAAACGGGACGTTAGCGACGTTACCTCCATATCGGTGGTGCGGCACAGCAGCGCGCACAGCGCGGGGATGCCCCCCGCGTCGCGGATGGCGCGCTTGTTCTCGTCGTTCTGCCGCCCGTACGACAGGTTGCGCAGCGCGCCGCACGCGTTACGGCACACCTCCGGGCTCTCGTGCGACACGAGCCGCACCAGCGGGGGGATGCCGCCTGCCGACACCGACAACAGAGACAATGACACTTCCGGGATCGGAACACATCCGGCTCGAAGGACCAAAATTAATGTACAATGAATTGAGTATTTAAATGACAAGACTGCTTGGACATGAGTTTTTTTTATATCAAATATTGCAATAAGTAGTATTAAGTGCTGTCTGTAACTGTGAGTAGGAAAAAAAATAATCCCTCGAGTTTCTAGACGCTTCTTATCCCGGGACCACTCACGGTAGGGATTTGCTGAAGCGATGGCGTTGAGTGACTTTCGAAAAGTGTTTGTAACAAACCTACTTCGAATAAAACTTATTTCATTTCATTTCATTTCGTTACATTCAATATAAGGTGAGTGCAGGAGTAGTGTGGCCGACGTGAATATGTCAAAATAAGAGTATAATGTCAATGATTAAAAGACGCGACCAATTGCTGTATAACATTTATTTTATTGATGTCAGATGAATGTTGTGTGTAAACCACGCCAATTAACGTGACTACGTGCTCGTACAAATACCTTTGTGGCGACATCGCACATACGTCACACGGTGACGTCACACCAACGTGATTCATCACGTTATCGAAGTTTTCAAGATCGCTAGCATATATACAACACCACCTCGCGCCTCGCCTCTCCAAGCGGAGTCGCGTCAGATGAAGGCTTAAGGTCGTAGCTGACTTATACGATACCGCTCCCATCCAACCGAAGTATGAGAATTCAAATATAAACTTAAAATCGTGCTCTGTAGGTACAACTATTGAGTGGCAAGGTTGCGGTTAGCTTGCTTCCCGCGCGCGGGCTTCTAATTTTTGTTGTTACTGTAAAGTGCACCTACAGAGTACGATTTTAAGTTTATATTTGAATTCTCATACTACGGTTGGATGGGAGCGGTGTCGTATAAGACAGCTACGACCTTTAGAGGTCGCATGACCAAAGCCATCCTCGGGGCGGTGTTTAGTGAGTACGAGCCTCACATAACAAGCACAACCGGCTGTTGGACGCAAATAAAGCCTGGCGGGAGATCTCCCTTTGCTAAACCTTTAGCGTTTCGAAATCCACGAGCGACAACTTTCACATACCATTACCAACAAGCGACTCACCTAAACTCCTAGTCTTCTGTTTGTTAGGATCGTCCATGTAGGTCAAGTGCTGGAGGTACGCCGCGGCGTTGGCCTTCACCACGTCGGAGGGAGAGTTGAGGAAGCCGATGACCTCGGGCAGGTTGGGGTCGCGCCACTGCAGCCCGCCGCCCTCCTCACGCCCCACGCCCACGCCCACGCCGCCGTGGACTGGGGAATAAGGTATTATGATTACCACTCGGTTTTATACGATTTTACAGTTTCTTATTCATCATTGTCCACGGTTTGTTCGTTTTCGAAACTCGTATTAAAATGTTATTGGTCCTAGAATTTTACATTTCAGTTTCACTAAAAAAACTAAAAAGGACACGTTGAAAAGCGGTTCTCTTAATACAATAAATTCTAACCATAGCCTCACATTACTCATTTAATAACAATTTTTACATATATCTCATATATGTTTAATACTACCTTTCCGAAAAGCTGGTAGACTAAAAAAATGACGCGCATAAGAGTATCAGTGATACCTACATGAATAAAAGATTATTTCATTTCATTTCACTAATGTAACTTGCCAGTAATTATAACTTTATGTTCATAAATAATTTAGAGTTTATAAATTGTTCAAATAACTAAAAGTTATAACATACCTAATGCCATTCCAGCCATCTGCTTTTGGAGTTCCTCTTCGTCACCATACATGGACTGGCCCCCCGTGCTGCCCAAACTTAAACCGTTTTGAGAATCCTGGAAACATTCGTTTATTATTATTAGATGTTCTAAAAATCATATTTGTAGTAGTTTGTAACAATAATAAATAACAATGATAAAAATTAAATGCATGCACATTACAACTTTTTTTTGTGGCTACGATAGGCTTCACTGAAAAGTTACTGAAATATATGTCATACAATTAAGGTATATTTTCATCGCATAAATATGACTGCATGGGCGCAGGCCCTAAGGCTGAGCATATAACGTCCTTTCTTCTCCGTTCCATCACCTTTCCATCTACCTACCATACCGAAATGGTTGAAGAATAAAAAAAATGTCGTAAATAAATGTATCAGTGATACGTATGTATATGAATAAATGAATATGCTTTAGAAAAACACGTTCCAACGTGCACGCATCTCGCAGCAATCTGTGCCGGCATTACAATGAAGAGAAGTAAAGACACGTATTTACGCTACATTCATACTCGTTCATCATACATTACATAATATACTCTGTACCGCGCTGCTAAGTGCTGTTCCTTCTTCGTGTCAGCACTCAGCATACACTTGGACCATGGAGTATAGAGGTAAGGAGAGCCATTTATGTTAAGAAAGTATTTGTAAAAACGCGTCCAATAAGGGCTGCACTACGGTAGCCTAGGATAAATTTTATTGAACTCAGCAAACTCACTCCGTCTACAACAGCTCCGTTCATATCGCAGTTTTTCCGACGCCAGCGCGATTATGGTAGGATGGTGGTAGGTACTGGCACCTTTCAGTAAACAGCTGGACACTTCAACTTCCCCCCCCCCCCACATGAGATGGCTCTCCTTACCTCTATACTCCATGGCTTGCACATATCACTCAGCGTACGCACCTTGAACTGCTGTTGCGGATGCGTCGCGTGCGGCTGGTGCGGCGCCGGCTCGTACGCGGCGGGGTAGTGCTGGTAGCCGTACGCGTCCGTCGCGTACTCCCCCCGCGGTGACGTCACGCAGTAGTGCCGCCCCAGCTGCTCCAGCGACGCCGAGTCGTACCTGACGACAGAGGGTACATTAAAAAAGTTCGTTTTTATCTTTACCACTCTACCCCCATTTGCTTATTTTTAACCGACTACAAAAAAGAAGAAGGTTCTCAATTCGACTGTATTTTTTTATTTTTGTTATCTCAGAATTTTCGACTGGGTTTCGACAAAATCGGTTCACGATTTTGATTCTTTTTTTAATCGAAAGCTGGTACTTGTCACGTGGTCCCACTTAAATTTGAGCGAGATCTGACGAGTAGTTTTTGAGTTATCCCTAATTTTGAAGTCGGTTATATGTGTCAAGAATTATTATATGTTATTAATATTACAAATGTGTAAGTTTGTATGCAGAGTTGTTACTCTTTCACGCAAAAACTACTGAACGGATTTTCATGAAATTTTGCACGCAGATAGACCATGTAAATAATCTATCTATAATAGAATAAAACATAAGGTACTTATTATTCCATAAAACACGGACAAAGCCGCGAACAGAACGCTAATAGACGATAAACGAGGGGATAAACCACCATCAGGTGAATATTGCAGGTGATTGCTGACGGTATATTGATGGTAATTGAATATGGTCATCAATAGCACATTACACATGATCGAAACAACGAATAAAAAAGAATGAAAAGAGAAGAAGGAAATAAAGCAAAATGTACACTGGAAGAGATCGCTACTAATGATACAGTGATTTTTACCTTGTAAGTATCTATCGTTTATCAATAATACGGATCGTAATCGCAGTAAGACATAGATTATAGGAACTGGCCATAACAATTATGGAAATATAGGATTATGACCAAAGTGCTTAAATTTATGTGTAGTGAAATAAAAATACATAATTATTACCGAAGACTCTGTAGCCTAGTTAGTAGCGAGGGGTTCCGGGTTCGATCCGGCCGGGGCAGATATTTATGTGGCAGATAAATATTTGTACTCGGGTGCAGGGTGTTATTGTGATGTTATTGAAGCAAGATGTTCGCAACATGCAATTGTTTTTATTACATATTCAAAAGAAGAATAAACAGTACATAGATACAAAAGCATACAGATTAAATATTACTATATATTTTGAAAGACCTATAATATAATAACAGATGTGTTATATGTGTAGTCCATGCCACCCGCGACACAGTAAAAACCTACTGGGGGGGGGGGGGTATGAGTTTGTAAGCGTTTATTTATTTTTTATAATTCAAACCTTTGTTGTAAATGGAGGTTGTGTTGCGAGGGGATGGCGCCCGGCGATGCGCTCCGCGGAGAGGCGCTGCCGCCCCCTTCCGCGTATTCCTGAAAAAAATAGATAATTTTCATGGTTTAACACATTATACTTATAGATTAACAAAAACATTTAGTTACTTTTTTTGTATCGTGCTTGGACACATTTCTCAATTCTTTTGACGTGATAACGTCTATTAAAACGATGCTGGCCGCACGCCTGATAAAGCATGACTCATATGTCGAGTTACGCGAGCGAGTGAACAATGGAGAAAGCGCCATCTATGAACAAAACTATATACACAATTAAGTCAGAAAGGAACTTGTTGAAAAAATAGTTTAGTTCAGTTCTAGATAGCGTTGTAGTATAAAGATAAAAGTTTCTAATTATAAGTTAAAGAGTTCTAGATGGCATTGTAGTATAAAGATAAAAGTTTCTAATTATAAGTTAATTTCCAGAGATAATATTATATTCGAGGACTACTTCATCAATGTTTTGGCATGACGTTGTCACGTTAAACTACCGTCTGTAAGCCGACTTTACAGACAACCATTTTTTTTAACTGAGCTCCCATTTCATATTTATGTTTTTATGAGTATCTCACCTGCGCCATGTAAGCGAGCGAGGGCTCCACGAGGTAGGTGGGCTGCGCGGGGTGTGCGGGGTGTGCGGGCTGCGCGGGGTACGCGGCGCCGTAGTGGCCGTACGCGCCGTAGTGCGCCGCGCCCGCACCGCCCGCGTACCCGCTCGCCACCGACACCGCCTCCATCACCTGGCCACCACATCATGTTCATACACCATCACTTTACACATATCATATCGACGCTTGAACAGTGTTGCCAAGTTAGCCACTTTTTGCTAGATCTGACAAGCTAATAATTACTTGTTATTAGCTTGTCAAGTCATGAGTTGCTAAAATTGTGGCTAAATATGTAGCCAGATCTAGCCTAAAAGTGGCTAACTTGGCATCACTGCACTTGAAAGGAACATTGACTAAGCGACATTGAGCTAACTTTATAGGAGAGAAGTTTAAAGTTGGAATTTTCAGATTTGACAGAGCGAGATCGCCAATTACAAAATCTACGTGAATGACAGAGACATAAATATTACTTTTTGTCCCCGTCACCGTGGCCGATTACATTATACACATATATCGTTTGTCACAAGTGAGAACAATAGTGAGTTGTGACAAACAATGAAAAGAGTGAGTTGGTATTTGGAGATTTGAGTAGTTTTGGAGTAGTAAGTTTAAGTATATAAGTAAGTACGATGGTGGGTAGCAGTATTCTGGGCTGCTCGTTAAATTTGTTACATTTCTTTTTAAAATAACCTCAAAGAAATGTAACTTCTCTGTCTCACGTGTGGCTATGCCGTGGCTGAATCTATAGGTAACACAATGGCCTCCACCGTTGTCGTCCAATGTAGAAGCGGCCAACAGCATACGCGAGGACGTTACTCACATGAGGATACTTCTGCGAGGGCGCCATGGTGAGGTGGCCCATGTGGTTGTAGTGCGCGGCGGGGGACGACACGTACTGGCCGTACTCCGCGTCTACCGCGCTGCCCACCACCGGGTACTCGCCAGCCTGGAGTTTTTTTTTATGGAAATATCCGGCAAACGAGCTGACGATCCACCTGCTATCGCCACCCATGAACATCAGCAACACCAAAGGCATCACTGATGCGTTGCCGGCCAAGAAAGAAAGAAGAAAAAGAAAGAAAGAAAGAACTGGCTCTCAAGCCCCCAGCCGGAACACGACGAGTCGTTTGGCGGCTGACTCATACTCGAGGGTGGTAGCTATCCAGGCGAACCCCTGGAGAAATAATAATAGTAAGCCTAGTAGCCTAGTAGTAGCCTGGAATTAAACCTCACTTTTATTAAGAAATCTACGCTTTCGATCTTTTTCTTCTCTCTTTCTTAGCCGGGCAACGCTTCAGTGATGCCTTTGGTGACGCTGATGTCCATGGGTGACGATAGCCGCTTACCATCAGGTGGATCGTCAAATTTGTCAGCTCATTTGCCGTCTTTGCCGGATATTTCCATAAAAAAGTAAAGTGCACAATCTCAACAAATGTACACGAAATTAATGCTACGAGTAGAATTGAGTAGTTAATTCGATGATATTACTCATGTGTTTCTTAGACAGGCGAAAAAATATATTTAAAACAAAATATTCAAAACAGACAAAATCAATATAGCAATAAATCACGAATAGAATGATTGATGGATTAACGTATTTGTGTTGCAAAACAAAACCTGTTTCAATTTAATGTCGCCATTTCAAAACAATAACTTCGTCTAAAATGCTAATACCAAAAACTGACTACATTTCTCGTAATCACTGATTAGTCGGTCCCATTCATCGTTCGAAAGATACATACTGCCGCTGCGGGTATAATGCTCGTATCAAATTCTCATTTGAATGAACAGTGGTATCTCGAACTGTATCCAGAGAGTGTGTACCTTGCGTGCGTTATTACTTGACGCTTATTATGGTGGCAGCATTGCTGACAGGTTCCGTTAATACGTATTAATAAGGACTTTAATTAATGAGCCTAGCGAAACTAAGGTTCGTCAACCATAGCTGAATGAAACTAGGCTACAATAAGCATAAAACCACAACTGTTGAAAAATAATACAATTTAATCTGCTTCAATTTAAACTTCATTAGAACACTGGTGTTGCTCATGTCCATAAACTATGGTGATCACTTATCATCAGGTGGTAAGTCTGCATTTTCATCAACCCTTCAGTATACAAAATGAATGTTATAATACTGTGTGATTGTTGTTTGCTTGTCACATATTATGTAGCACTTGCACCTGCAACAAGCAATTCTATCGTAGAGGTGCGAGTGAGAAGGTGCGGGGAGGACCACGAGAACTGAAAACTGTCGACAAACTGGCTTACAGATTGGCAAAATTTAAGTCTGCAATATAAAGTTTGTAAGTAAAGTCTATAATGTACAAGTCTTCATTGGTAAAATAAAAAGAAAGCGTTTCATTCATTAAAATCATTTCCGTAAAAAATAACTTGTAACGTCAGCACCACGGTTCACACTGTATGACAACTATGTTCCAGCGGGCTGATGCCGAGTATTACTGAGCCTAATGTGGTAGTGTGGTACTGACCTGCATGGCGAGATGGTGCTGGTGCGCCAGCGCGGCCGACAGCTCCGCGTCCTCGGTGGACGCGTCCGACCGCGACACGGGGCTGTGCTGCGGACCATACGCGCTCTCTACCGGACCGTTGCTGCAACAACAGATACCTTCCATTGAGTAAAGGATAGCAATTTGAATCAGCAAAACTGTTTAACATTATGAGAGCCTCCAGACAAAACTCTTTTTCATAAGCGTTCACGCTTCAAAAGGTGGTTTTTCTGCACCTATTAATGTAATTCCCACACATTTTGAAAGATTGCGGAAAAGTGTTTTATCAAGAGGTAAAAGTCCGAAATAGGTTTTTGATTAGTTCGATTATAACGTCACACTTTTAAGCACTAAGCCCTTCCATGTTTGATAGACGGTGCAATAAAAATAAGAGCAATGCCAAAGTCTACAATCCTACTTAGAATTACATTGCACCATTATGGCCTGCAAACAGATTCAATGTATTTTTGGTATTCATGAAAAGGCGTTAATAGGAACAAACGCATGGAAAGCAGTTGGAATGGATTCTCATAATGAGTTAGTTGAAGTCGACGAGAACGCTGTAAATAAGGTTGTTTTATTGCTATTTTGATCATAAAAAACCTAAAAACTGCTCACAAAATCACTATGTCGAACCTTATACAAACTTAAAGTTTTCCGATCTTATATTATAACAATAACACAATAAGAAAATCACAGCTGACCTAGGCTTTGTATTCTTCTTCGAGAGCATATTTTTCTACAAGATTTCATACAACAAGACTTCTAAGGTTATATTATTAAAAGCTTCTTTATTGCAGGTATTGAAGTGAACAGAGGCGAAGTTGGACAATAGGATCGAGCGGACAATAGGCGGGAATTTACAGACGAAGCCTTAAAACTTGGTTTAAAGCTACGTCAAGAATAAATAATTCAGATTTAATCATTCAGCAACCGATCGAATTGATGTATTCTACAATCTATTGCTCGTTCTGTTCGAAAATGTAACCTAAGCTCTTTATTCAATGACCTTTTTATCACTATTATTTCATCATGTTGTCCTTAAAATATCCTTTTCTTACTGTCTTTCGCTAACAATGCCCTTTTCTGAGAATGTATTTTTCTACTGCGGATTAGGAAAAATGAAAATTATTGCTTTTAATGCGTAGACAAAGTAACAAATGTGCGATCATGAATGACCTACGTCGTGAGCATTCAATTGTAAATCTACCCCACGTTGCGGGTCAGTCGCTCTAACTCGCTATTAATATGTGTCTGCTCTCTGCTCAGTGTGCACTGCTCACTGATCTCTGTGCTGACTGATAGATGTTGCTTTCAGCGTCGTGTTGACGTCATATCGATGATCTCTCCAGAAATGTTTCACGCTCGTCAAGTCTGTGAATCGGAACATTTGTGGAATGATTAATAACTATGAATGAAGCGATAAGGAGCCTTGATTGCTTATTCATACGAACGCATAGCGTTAAGACATCGGTTCCACCCAAAAAAATAACATCGTATTATATACCTGTCTTACTACCAACAACGACCATGGGATGTTTTAATAATATTGGTTGTGTTAATTATTTATGAATATCAGGTGCGGTCACTCTCTTCGTAGCCGTTATCACTTTGGGTAATATTTAATACCCTCAAAAATTTTAGCAGATGTCAAATACTAGGATCGCACAAACATCGCGGAGGTATCCTCTAGCTGTTTCCCGCTAGTTCTACTAGTGCAATTGAAACCGAGCTCCCACGGGGCAATCTTCATTATGGAGATAATGGATAGCTTTAAGCTCCTGCCACTCTAATATAATACACTGCCACACACTGTCTTTATTAGTAGATAGCTAATTATATGCATCGTCAAATTTTTTTCTATGCCTTTATATTATGAGAATAAAACGATAGAGAGCGATAAAACTATAACATAAAAACCTATGTAATATAGTAGGTACATAATAATTTCTTGATTTCTTGAAAGTACGCGTCTTTAGAAGATTTCAGTGTGGTTTACAAAACCTTCCTTATGTATCTACTCTGCTAAATATAAATATATACACAGTGGTAATTGTATTCCATAGGCACACAATAGTTGCTCGGCTTCCTACAAACATTCATTCACCAACTGTTTGCCCGCAATCCAACAACTCAAGCATGTCACAGTCAAGTACGCATTATCCGCTAATCAAATGTACATACAACTATTGTTACTACCTACTGGTACTACTCGTAACAGTAGTTTGAATCTTGACAAATAGTCTGGATTTCTATCCAACTATGTAATATTATTAATGTGAAAGCTGGTATGTTTGTTCCTCACTCACGCAAAAACGGCTAAACGTATGTTGGTGAAATTGACACAGTTGATAACTTAAAGATTTTTTACATAATTATGTTCATTAATCAGAAATATTGTCATTCTTAAAGTCTCACTAGAATCCTTGCAACTTGCAAATAATTACTAGTTATCGTCATATATTTTATCATTTTATAATACTTATGAAAAACGACAGCGTTATGGTAGATACAACATATATCAGAGGCATAAGTAAAGCCGAAACTGTAAATTAATTTTCGTTTGTTTGTCCTCGACAACGTTCCTGGTCTAATCTCTCAAAACTACTCGGAGAGTATTTTTCGTAAACTTCACGATTACACAGGAGTTTCCATTAAAATTAAATTAAGTAATTACTCGTTCGTCGTGCATCAAATGCACTCTGCTGACGAAAACGGGTCAGCAATTAACGTGCCGCAGAACATTTTATGTAGTTTAAAACCATAATCACATCGTATCTTAATGACATGCGTTTATACACGTGGACTTGTAGAAATATTTTGATGTACTTTCCGCATTTACATAATAACTCAAAATCGTTATAAATAAGATCAAAACATGTAAAGATCGACAATAAAGTTTAGTAAAAGTTGAATTATAGTGGCAGCGGTGGGATCTCATTTCAATATGGTAAATCATTGATTGATGCTAATTTGCTTTATAATGCTTTTTTTAAAGTAGTTAGGGTCGTAATAGAACCGACCGCATGTATCAAATTTTTGCGCTTCGAACTAAGATCCTGGTTACCTCAACTTCAGTTAAGGCACGCACTTCGCTTGTCATGTCATATTATGGACACGTGCCATCGGCATATGTGTGTACAAATTTTCTTCAGCGTTTTTAGTGCTCCATTATATCTTAATGTTCCCATTAACTCTTATCGTAATCGCTCATTTCGTTTCATGGTATTTATCTGTAGCTATTATATTTGAATAGTAAGACTATCGCTGTATAATTTGTTGATTGACATCATGTGTTTAGGATAATGTTTGTTAACCAACTAATAACTGTTACTCTATATCACGAGACCTAAATAATTTATCATCAATGAACCATTGATATCTGCATACTCACTGCATACTGCATTCTCAGCAAGTTGTGGAGGGTTTACACATTTAATAAAAATATGGAGAACTCTCAGATATGCATGATAAATTGGTTAGATATCGTACTTCATAATGAAACGAATTACCGCAATAATACACAGTATCCAATAAACCAGCGCGGTATGTCCAATAGAAGGTCGTAAATATATTAAGCAAGGACACCGTACACGCATCCAAATCCCATTATCCCTCGCAGCTTAACCTCTAATTCCCGCTCATCAGTTATTCTAACGGATGTATTAATCAAAACACGAGCCAAGCCTATTGATTTAATTGGTCAAAATTAAACCATGACGACTTAATCAACGGACTTAAGCTTTTTCCAACATCCTTTTTATTTCCCTTGTTTGGGAACAGTTTCGATGGTTTTAATATTTAAGAGATGATGTCACCTTTGATCCTATATAAAAGTGACTTCTTATGACTAGCAATTTGTAAGTGATCCATGGTATTGCAATTGTTTACATGCGGCGTAGGCGTGACTATTAAGTATAGACGAAGCTGATGCTGGCCAGGCCATTACATTGAAAAGTACCACGATCCCCAAATGGGGTTTTAAACACACGAGTGTATCTAATATAAACTACACGCGCGCGCGGGGCGATCAAACAGCAAACTATAGATACATCGTATTGTGACATAATTTCAATTGAATACATCAATCAACCCACATCCACCCTATCGGTAGCTTGTTTACACTTGTCTACTTGACTGCCTTAAATAATGTCACATCAACAATGAAATGTCGGCGGGCCGATTTGTTTTTTGTCGTTCCACCCGTGAATACACTATACAAAATGTTGTCTATTCTGTGTTCGAGGGAACGCGAAATTCTTTGTATAGGAATTAATTAACCGTATTACGTAAAAGTGTTTAAAATAACGTTAAAGTTTTCATACATATAACTTTGACCGACGTTAATGCATACAAAATCAACAAACGTACAAATAATCAAAGGGTATCCTATCACTGTGGGCTGGATTTCGTTTTAAATACAAACAATGTTGACTTCAATTTATATTTAGTTTAAGCCAAAACAAAAGAGAACAGCGACCGCATGGTAGTTGTAAAGTTTATTGTTTTGTTCTGGTTGGACCGGCCAAAACTGGAGGGTGAACGTTGTCCGTCCGTAGGTAAGGGTTTCGTTGTGCTCGATGGTTTCGTACCTGTAAGTTACAGGAACGACCTATTAAAAGCATTCTGTTTGTCTTGAGGCACTCTACTCCACGTCACACCAAAAGTCTTTAGTGACACTCGCAAGGCAACGAATCGTCTGACGTAAGAAAAATCGGTCAACTCGTTTGGTCTCTAAGCCACATAGGAACTAACATACGAGTAGGTACATACATAGACTGATAAACACATTTCCCTCCCTTGCGACTTGCATCGATATATAAAACACGTGACCGTTAATACGTTACCTCGGTGCCTCGGTATAGGCTAAGTGCCGCCTTTTTCGTCGTTTCTCGCTGAAATTTCTTTACCTCGTCATTGCTGTATCATGTATTGTCATGTCTTACTTTAATTTTTAACCCCCGACGAAAAACAGGGGTGTTTGATGTGTATCTGTGGAACTGTATGTCTGTCTGTGGTATTGTAGCTCCCAAACAGATGAACCGATTTTGATCTAGTTTTTTTCCATTTGAAAGGTGACTTAATCCAGTGTTCTTAGCTATGTTTAGTGTAATTAAAGCTGTCGGGTTTTTTAAAATTTCAATTTAAGATTATTAATTTTAATGTTTGTATAGTCTTTTGCAGCTATTGTTTTTGAAACAAATATTTTTCCTTTCTTTCTTTCTTTCTTTCATATGTAATCTCATCAGTCATCACAATACCACATGACGAATAAGTTGTTTCCGCCATCAACAGGTCAAGACACTCTGCGCTAATCGTACGGACATTGGTAAAACCGAGTGATTGCATCGCACGCGAGTCGCTAATGCTCTTCGTAATTGTGGACCTAATCACGATATGGAAATGTTGTTTGGTTGACGAGGATATTGTGCTAATTTTGAATTGTTGCTTATTCTTAACATATTAAAACTTTTTCACGTACGGTATAACAATCCTTGCTACCAATCAACACTTCCTTATTTATTTATTTAAGTTTATTTTTACAGTCTTTGATGTAATCGTCCAAGGAACGCGGTGACCATTTAAAGGCAGTCTATTTATGTATTTATCAGTTAACTGCATAAACGAGTTATTATTACAAATTAGCTAAAGATCGAAATAGTTAAATAGAGAGGTTTATTAAATAAAAGTTAATTAAAAACTAACAGTGCGGACTACTTTGACCAAGTCCTAAATTACAGTGCAGGATTTAACTTGAACTTGACCAAGTTGAGAATTGTTGTGTAAAGTATGCAAAACTGTTGATAACAAAACTTCTGCTACAAAAGTAGCGCGCGGACAATAAGTTGGCGCAGAACAGAACTAGGCAAAGATATTATTAATCCGGTCAAGTTAGACATGCAAGGTTAGATAAGTTTCGGGACGGCTGAACATTTGTATAAATGTACAGAACACCATTATAAATGAAATGTGAAAAATCCCCATCGATCCGTGATTTCCAAAAATTTTCAAGATCAGTTCACAAATATAGGTTTTTTGCGTTTCTCAGCCAAGTTTTATCAAAAAAATATAAAAGCAGAAACTGTAGCTCATGCAATTATGTATAAAAATTGTCTTGGCACTTTTTTCATTAGAGTCACCATTTCTGAGATATAACGATTCACAATAGTTCTTTGTTGTGTTAGTTAAAGACAAAATATGTAAATATGTATATTCTTAGGAAATCTATCATAAATCGTATTATAAATTATAATATTTGTTAACAAATCGAGATTATCACTATAGGTAAGCCGCAACCCAACCCGCAGTCAGCGCGCACCGGACGCAACAATTATCATAATCATAATCATATTATGATTATCTGCTATTAATCCACTCTCTAGTTACAACACTTCGCTGTGCCCATAGCGTTGCATTACTGTACCTGGACCACTGGAATTATTCTTAAGTTTACGATTGTTAGCATTTCTTGATGTATAATTATTTGATTATTGACCCAAACTATTATTGTATACCCCTAAATGGCAGAAATATAGCGGATAATGTATCTATATAGTCTAAGCAATAAGTTCAAAATGGTGAAAAATAGAGATACTGCTCTTAAAAATGCGTGCGATAGCTTATTCTGTTCGGAATGATGTCTAGAAAAATGTTTCGGAAGCGTTTACCACGCTACACGTACTACGTGTAGCTACGTGTAGGTACGTGTATACGCTGTACTACGTACAGCACGTAAAAAATTGCAAAAGTTATTAACAAAATAAAGTTGAAAAAAAAGGTCTTTGTTTTTTATTAATAACTCTGAAACTTAATTTTTAAGAAATTTTTAAATAAGATTCTTAAAGAGGAAATTTCCAAAAAAAAAAATTTTCCGACTCCCGGACCTCTTTCCGTTTTCCCGGACATATTTACCTGGGTAACTATATTCCACAATAAATTGATTTTGATTTGATTCGATAACTGCATTGATCAGTACACTGGACTGGATAGGCTACTCAAACCAATTGGCGTTGAATACCGAGGTAGGGTAAGCAGTAGTAATGTTGGCTTCCCTCCAATGAATTGGCCCTTTGATTTTAAATCCATTTATTACAACTTGTATTAGTTTACGAGGTATGAAAAATATTCTTATTTTTCTGTTTTAATGATACTCTCAAACGTAATTGGCAGTTTTTATAATAAAAAAAAACATGAGAGGTGTCAAGGGACACCCGGATGGAACGAAGTTCCTTTCGATTTAAGTATTGTTTTGTTGTACAGCGCCATCTCTGTAAAACTCTGTGAATCACTTCAAAAAAGTGTCGTCATTCGTAAGAATCAAAAAGTGTCGTAATTTTCCGTCTAGCCCCCTTTCACAACGCGCGATAAGGAACTTCGTTCCAATTATCAGCTAGTAAAACTAATGAAAAACACTTGCGGCGACTGCTACAAAAGAGGTTTTGTTACAAAATTCTTAAGAATTATGCATTTTGTAATGATATTTAATAGTTTTTTTTATTTAAATTGTGTGTTTCCTATTCTTATGTGTTCATAAACATTGTGATTGTCATAATTAGTAGGAAAACATTTAGCACAACGTGAATGTACTTTTGACCCCTTCTTTTATGTTTATTGCATTAAAGTAGTTTATGAAACAAAATATGATTATAGTTATAATCAATTTAAGTTACCAGCTTCCCATGGAAAACTTAACACATAAAATATTAAAAGATTAGGAACCTTATATTGTAACAATAAATTGTCAAAGTCGATGATCACCTTAAAGGGTCAATCATTGTACTGCTTACCCTACTTATGTGGAGATGGAGACGTATGTAATGTCATCAGACATCAGTGCCACTCAGCTGGTTAAAAGTTTTATTTGTCTCTGTCGTACTAAAGTTACTTTATCTTGAATTATATACTTTTGTTATCCTGAATGTGTGTAAGTTATCAATACTTTTGACACTTAAAATTTTGTGAAAAAAGATCCCCAAAAAGATTCCAAACAGACACATAAATAATATCAAATATGCACAACTAACAAAAATGATGCGATAAACGCCAAAATGTGCGATTCATTTGCACTAAAATATAATCATGAGAGCCTATCCAGCATATTTATATAATGGAGATCTGTCATAAATAGCTCTGCCTTGGTAGCGCTAGGCTGAGGCATGCGCCTTTCGCCTCATTATGATGAGACTAGCGACACTAGCGTCATACCAATATTATTTGTATGAGAAAATATTTCGTTTCTCCAACCATTGAAAGTGGAGACTGCGAGAAATTTGCTTCTAAAGTATGAACTCTCTTGGTTCACGACTTTTATTTGTAATTTAAAAGTAAGACAGACATAAAATGAATAGAATTTACGGATAAATGATCACTGAATGCTAAAAAAAATTCTGTTCACCATTAATAATTTTATAAACTAACATTTCTATGAAAAGAAATGCCAAGATTGTTAACCAAAATTAAATAATACTAGTCTGAAAAAAGGGAGTATAGGTGGTCACTGAAACTAAATAAAGAAAACCCTGCGTTCACGGTTTAATTTCACGCTAGACCCTGGTACGTCACAGACTGGAATTATAACTGGCATGTGCTGATTAGCGTATCGTAAGCGGTTTAAATTAACCCTGCGTCGCCAGCTAATTGTGGGCTTCGAGACTATTCAACTTCAAGTACTTATGTATAACTCAACCTAATACTTTGTTAGTGTTTATTACCTGTGATAAATGTTGCATGCGCGAATGTTACGGGTATAAGTCATAGCTTAACATTAGGTGTATGTAAGAAAGAACCATAAAATTCCACTACAATTCCACTTAGCAGGTAGCGATGTCTCAGATTGCGAATAAATGTAACAGCTCGATAGCTACAAAAATGGTTTTTCGCAATGTGATCCAGAGTTCAAATCCACGCATCACTGATGATGCGCGAATTAGGAATAATTATAATGATATAATTATTCATGTACCGAATTACCGATGTATGAACATCGGTGATGGAAAACGTCTTGAGGAAGCCCGAGACTTCTCAACAGTGCTGTGTGGCAACTCTTAATATTTCGTATTTGGTCATAGCAAAAGAAGACCTCGAATAGCATGGCGTGGCGTGGCATAAAACTTTGTACTATAATAATTCTTCCTAGAAAACCTTCTCAAATACATTGAAACTGGAAGCAATAACTTAAATAGGCTCAAGTGCATTTGGAAACGTTCCTTGTCATCCATATTGCTAAAGAAATTCAAATAGCTCCTGGTGGCCTGCACTGCATTAATAGTAGGACTATGAATGGACTTGGAATTATGTTCGATAAGCTACAAAACTATATGTAGACGGTCAAAATTCAAACCCCTCGCAAACCACGCTACCAGAAATCAGTGCACAGAAAATCTTCCCCCCATAAACATAGCCTACGCGATATTTAAAACTGTAAGAAGAAAAATAAACAGACTGAAATAATTTCAGCATTCTTCTTTGAAAGCAATAACAAACTTTTAGTGTTAAGCGGCTTGAATAAATCATGATCGCTTTAAGCACGAGATGTATTTTTTTTCTCGTGTCGACAAAATATTCTTGGCGCAAGGGAATTTTTATATTACACAAGATTAAGTAAAAACTTGCTGTTACACTCGGCTGCGTTCATATTAAGAAAATTCATGAGGTTTCCACTTGTAATTTTTCTTAGGAACTGTTTATTATGCATGTTCCTATCCTTAATATTATATTATGTACACACAGTGTACAAAATGACACATTAAAACTGACTGTGTACAAACATTACTCAATCAACACGCAATATTTCGACAACCAATTTAATAAATACTAATACTTTGAACCAATAATGGTCATAACGATAGACGGACGGGCATGACGAAACTAGGAGTAATAGGGTTACATTTTTTTCAGTACGGAACCTTAAAATGGAATTAATTAAATGTGTCGAATTTAGCTAACAAAAAATATACGACCCATGTGGCGCAATGGTTACCATGCCGGATCGCCGCGCCAAGGGTCCTGGGTTCGATTCCCAACGAGGCAGAAATTTGAATGATGAGTTTGAATTTCTGTTCTCGGTCTGGGTGTGTGTGTGCTTGTCTTGTGTGTTGTCCATGGCACCCACGACACAGGGAATCCTAGTGTGGGGCTATGAGTGTGAAGCTTTATTATTTATTATTATTTATTCCCCGTCTGCACAGTATGGAACTTTCTATAATTTCGGTAATCTTATACGAGGAAACAAATTAAATCAATATCAGAACATACCTGGTTACATCTACATCGCAGCACGTGGAATCCCAATTCCCATCTCATTCCAATCAACCGGAAAACCGAAAAGTTCCCGAGTACGATCCACTGTGAATGAAATCTAATTTGAAACCAATCGAGTATCCATAACAAACTTTTTAAAATAAGTTATCCGTGTTATCACACTCTATACTCCGACCTATATGTATATAAGCAGTGATAGCCTAGTGGTTAGAACGTTGGTCTCCCGAACGCGGGGGCCCGGGTTCAAATCCTGGCACGCACCTCTAATTTTCAAATATTATGTGCGTATTAAAAGTTAATTATCACTTGCTTCGGTGAAGGAAAACATCGTGAGGAAACCTGCACACCTGAGAGTTCTCCATAATGTTCTCAAAGGTGTGTGAAGTCTATCAATCCGCACTTGGCCAGCGTGGTAGACTATGGCCTGTACCCCTCACATTGTGAGAGGAGACCCCGAGCCCAGCAATGGGACAATTATGGGTTGTTGCTTTGCTTCTTTGCTTTTATACTCCGACCAAATTGTCTCGATTTAATTTACTTTTAAAGCTTGTCTATCTATCTACTTACTATAATCCCATGGATTATACATTCGGTAGTTGATAAACATCTCCCAAGGTGAATATTTGGTATCATACTTTCTACAAGGTTCTGCTACTTTCAAATACTGTGTTATCCTTATGCTTGCAGTGTCAAGCGCTTAACTAGTTTGTGCTCGAGTTACGTGTTTAGCAATATTGCATAGTTACTGAAGCCACAACACAGCACATATGCCATGTGTGAACGTCGATGCGAGATAATAACCACATAATAATTATATCCGAGGCCTTTCAAGACTGTAGGAATATATTGTCTGCGTGGATCCCGCTAATTCTACAATATTGGCAGCTGGCACAACTCAGCTTCGCGCAACGAAATGATATTAGGAGATCTTAAGCTTTTGTCCTCCATCTCTGAAGGATTAGGTCCATTATAAAAGATATTTATTATTCAATTGTTACAATACTCTTTTGTACAATTTAAGAACGTTTTAATATTCACCAGATTTACATAAATTAAACAAAATTTTAGGCTTTTAATCAACGAGTTCGAGACAGAGGGAACGGATCTTAAATAATTCGTAATTTTAAGACTCTTAAGTCTTAAAACACTGTCAATAAATAAACATAATCAACAACATTTGCGTATCTGTCATCAGTTCGACGCTACGCATCATAGAAAAGCTAAACTTGAGCAAAAACTGATATTTTGCAAATGGTATATTTCAAACCTGATTGTATCCTTTTATTTTCATAATAATCTTATCCGATTACGGGTCTTCCCGCAACATCAATCATGTTATTTTTAGGTGTCGTTTATCTTTCAAATTTATTACCCCTATCGAGTTTTCTTGCGATTTATTTAATACTCCAAGGAATATCTGATTCGGAAATCTATACATCGGGGTTTAAAACGTACGAAAATTTAGAAGCAAATCATATTGACGACCCGTTGAAAATTATGAAAGACATAATTATAATACTAGACGTAATGGATTATTACTCAATGAAGTGTTCGTCATATTTCATGACACACATGATAAAGCACGTGCCCAAGTCGACGACTACACTCCAAAGTTGAAAGTAAAGAGATAACGTTACGTACGCCGCTGTACCCACTTATTACAGGCTTCCATCCATTATCCAATATTTTTCTATGCTACTGAAACATTTTTCATTGCGAAAGTCAGACATTTTACAGCTTATTTATACGATAACTTGTTACTTGTTGGAGATTCCCTTGATTCCAAAACAGTCGGTTGTAACGTGGAAAGTTGGCACACATCCACGAATCTTCCGAAACTTGAGCACTCAATCTACCGATTTACCATTCGCTGCCGGAGGAAAGAGTGAATGAACCTCCGCGTATTTGTTCATCGCGCCCATTTACTACACGGAGTAAACAAGTTTTGTTTTTCGATTAATGCCCATCTAACCTTCAACTTCTGCAATAATCGATACACTTGCTTGCTTTAATACAGCAGCTATTGTGGCTTTCATCTCGTCTGATCAATAGTTAAAAAGTTGTGCAAAACAAGTAAGAAAAGCCTTATAATCAATTCTTTAGTCTACCTGATTAACGTCATGAAAGGTATGTCAATGCATTGTCTTTTCACGTGGTGCAGACTCTGAAATATTCCGATCCTCCTCGCTTTAGCAAGTATCTATTTGCACAGTTGGTCGTACTCAATTTCCATCTGCAAATTTGTCTACTGCAATTTTGGTAATTGAATCCGAGACTCAATTAATTAAATGGATAAGTCGTAACTCTCTTCCAAAATCATTAATGTTAGGATTACGTAATTAAATTAAGTGGATTTCAAATATCCACCCTTCGCAAAATCGTTAAGGTTTGAACTTTGTATTAAATGGATACTAATATGTAGTTTAAACTTGAATAACTTAAGTGCGTCATTGTAAGAAACTTGTGTGTATATCTAGGATCAGATCTTATGTGTAATAACGCCTAGAAAACTTTCAGTATTGATAAAAACGATAAATTTCTCAACATCTGGTGCTCTCAGTTGAATCTGCCGAAAATACTGGAAATATTCGTAAAGTGAAATGAAATGAAATGAAATGAAATAATCTTTATTCATGTAGGTATCACTGATACTCTTATGCACGTCATTTTTTTAATCTACCAGCTTTTCGGAAAGGTGCTTTGTCATGGAGGAGAAGAAAAGCCGTAAAGAAACTCCTCAGCACATCTTTTAAAAATAAATCTTATATCTATTACAAAAATAGGTATTCTTTAACCTGTGCAGAACTGGTTGCCTAGCTAGTCATTTCCAAGCATCCTTGTCATTTAAATATTCATTTATGCTATAGTAGCCCTTGCCTAAGAGCTGAGCCTTTACACGTTTCTTAAAAGATTGCACCGGTAAGTCATGTATTTGTTTTGGGACTTTATTATAAAATTTTATACCTAAGTCTTACTAATAGTCCTAAATTTCCTATTTCTGTTCCAGACAGCAAAAATATGGCCAGCTAAATAAATGTTTTACGCAGGGCGACATTTGTCATAGCCAAGTTTGGCACTGGTCACCTTTTGTCTCTTCTTGACTATTTTACTTTGATATGGGTCCCATTACATTTCATTATCTCGCACGGAGAACTTGAAATCTCTTTAGTTCTTCCTTTGCTTTTGTGTGAATTTTTAGACATTCATTGTGGAGCGCGGGTAACATCCATCACAATAGCGAGTTACTTTGGCTTTAATGCTGTGCAATCTTCGTTGGAAGCCTTTTATATAATGGGTTAGTGCAAGGAGTTTGCACATAACTTACGAGTATATTTGCATAATTAATTTAGAGTTATGCCCTACTCTTAATTAGGTACCTTACGACTCTTTCGAAATCCATTACCGACAAGATGGGTGAGATTTTCCAACCCTCCATTGTAAGCCTTTTCCTTCTCACCTAGAGACAAGCTTTACTTTAGTCCAAGAAACAAAAATTTAAGACGATGCTTACTTGGTAAAACTAAACAGTTTTAGCATACATGCAATGTGCAAGCCGTAAATTCGTCAAAGGAAAACCATTTAAGAAAATAAACGGCGCGGGCGACCTCTTTCCTTAATACACCAAATCACATTTTTAGATGGCTTGTACACAGGGTGACTACAAAGACGACGAGGACAAAGCCCTGCAAGCTTTTAAGAACACTCGCTCATTGTATATTACACAAGCGTCGAATCTAAATCCCGATGAAATCTCCAAATCCCTAGGCTTTAGTAGTTCGCCAATCAGATGCTACACCGAAACGGGTGTCAACACTGTCAACATTGCGTATCGAGTTATCGTCATAACTTCGTACTCGTTTGGTTATGTAAATAGCTGAACTGCGTAACGAAGCAAATAAGTCTAAAATGACAAATATCCGTGTCAGATTCCGTTCAGAGTTCCGTGAGTTGGGAAACCTGTCAACAGTTTTGTGAAAGAATTCACGAAATGAAACACAAAAGATTAAAGGAGTGATCATACTCTAAGGGACCATTCGAATCTATCGAACACGTGACTCATTGTTTATTGTATTCTGATAATATTAGGAATGCCATACTACTACTTCTGATATATTAGGAATGCCATATTATACGCAATTTGCTCACAGAAGTGGCCTTGAATGTTTTTTTTTGCAGTAGGTAAGTAGTTAATGATGACCAGTACCTAAATAAATATAAACAACTCCGACCGCTAGGAGCCGTTGCACATTATCGATGCGTTTAGACTTTAGCCCCACACATACAAACGATACTTGTTTAGTTCTTAACGTGCTTTGAATTTAAAAAGACTCACATTTTTCCAATTCTTTGATGCATGTTGTTTGAGTAACTATGGCTATAGTTATATTTTGTTAGCCGAACCAATTTTAGTCACGTTAATTTATCTGTATGTCAATATTAAAAGAGATAGCAACAGTGCGAGTTTTAACGTTTGCATTTTTAAAATTCAGCTTCCAATCAAATCTGCAAGTTAGTGTACTCCACTTGAAAACACAAAAGTTTCGTGATCAAACACTTAAATTGTTCACCGCCGGGACAATTTAAAGTGTGGTAAACATCGATTAAATTGGTAAATGGTAAAACAGTGAGCCAAAAGCCGCATTTCGCCGATGCGGTGATTGTTCCCGCGTCGCACCGCACCGCAACCCACAAGCACTTGTTTAACGGAGCCGCGAACATCGCCGGCATTTAGATGAAACGTTACACTTTATTTGGAGAAAATAGTCTGTATGTCTGTCTGTAGCATCGTAATTCCTGAACAAATGGACCGATTCCATCCATCCATCCATCAGCCTTTGGAGGTCCACTGCTGGACATAGGCCTCCCCTAATTTGCGCCACTCTGACCGGTCCTGAGCCTTCTGAATCCAGCGGATACCCGCTGTCTTCTTCAGGTCGTCAGTCCACCTGGTCGGGGGGCGTCCTATGCTCCTTTTTCCGAGACGTGGGCGCCATTCAAGGACCTTTCTTCCCCAACGGTTATCGGTCCTTCGCACTATGTGGCCAGCCCATTGCCACTTCAGCCGGCTAATTCTTTGAGCTATGTCGGTTACCCTCGTTCGTCTACGGATCTCCTCATTTCTGATTCGATCACGTAGAGAAATACCGAGCATAGCCCTCTCCATAGCCCGCTGCGCTACTCTGAGCTTGTGGATTAAGCCAATAGTAAAGCACCACGTCTCGGATCCGTATGTCATCACTGGCAACACACACTGCTCGAACACCTTCGACTTCAGGCACTGAGGTAGTGTTTTGGACGACAAGATATGACGCAGTTTCCCGAACGCAGCCCATCCGAGTTGGATTCTACGAGTGACTTCTTTCTCGAAGTTGGACTTACCCATCTGGATCACCTGTCCCAGGTAATTGTATTCGTCTACAACTTCGAGGGCAGCGCCGTCAACAACAACCGGTACGGGTGTGACATGGACATTCGACATGATTTTCGTCTTGTCCATGTTCATCTTAAGACCCACCCGTTGTGAGGCGCTGTTCAAGTCCCCGAGCATTGTACCAAGTTCTTCCAGGGAACTCGCCAGGATGACTATATCATCGGCATATCGCAGGTGTGTGATGTATTCGCCATTGATGTTAATGCCACGTCTTTTCCACTCCATCAGCTTGAACACGTCTTCCAACGCAGCGGTGAACAGTTTTGGGGATATAACATCCCCTTGTCTGACACCTCTCTGCAGTTGGATGGGGTTCGTTGCCGTGTCCTGTACTCTGACGGACATGGTGGCAAGGCTTTCTCATAGTCCACATAGGCGACACATAACGGCAGATTATACTCCTCGGTCTTCTGTATAATCTGCCGCAGTGTGTGTATGTGGTCTATGGTGCTGTAGCCTTTTCGGAATCCTGCTTGTTCGGGAGGCTGGAAGTCGTCAAGCCTGCGTGTAATACGATTTGTGAGGACCCTCGAAAACAGCTTATAAACGTGGCTCAGAAGTGCAATGGGTCTGTAGTTCTTCAGAAGGGTTTTATCGCCCTTCTTGAAGAACAGCGTCACCACACTTCTGCCCCACGCTTCCGGGGTAGTTCCAGTATTAATGACGGAATCGAACAGTTTTTGGAGCGCCACTAGAAGGGGTTTCCCTCCAGCTCTTAGAAGCTCGGTTGTGATTCCGTCATCTCCCGGTGCCTTGTTGTTTTTAAGCTGTTTGAGAGCCTCTCTAATCTCATACAGGCTGACGTCCGGGATATCCTCTGTGTAGTGTCGGGTCAGTTTAGCTCGCTTGTCACTCTCATCGCGAGGAGGCGGAGCTTGAGAGGAGGTATACAACCGTCCGTAGTATCTCTCAGTTTCTCTCAGAACTTCGGGTTTCGACGAAACCATGGTGCCGGACTCGGTCTTCAACCTCGTAAGCTGACTTTGCCCAATAGACAGATCCCTGGCGAACACTTTTGAGCCCCGGTTTTGCTCAATAGTGTTTTTTACACGATTTGCGTTGTGTTTACGCAAATCGCGTCGCCTGCACTTGGAGATCTGTTCATTGAGCCGTCGGTATTCCCTCATAGAGGTTGGAGACTGCACACATAGTTCTCGTCGATCCCTCATAAGACCGAGAGTTTGTTCTGAGAGAACCTGAGATCTACCACTAGGGTGGGTCTTGAAATACTTCGACCCTACCTCGTGGACAGTTGTTACCATCCTGGTGTTATACTCGTCCAATGGACCGATTATGATGCGTTTATTTTTGTTTGAAAGCTGACGTGATCGAGATGGTTAGTAGCTATGTTTGGAGAAAACAAAACTGTCGGGAGTTTTCCAAATTTAAAATTTCCAGTTATGTTTATAAGCAATTCATACGGACTTTATTAAAAATACTACATGTATATATATGCTTGATTATAAATTTATGATGCTAGACAAGAGATTCACTATCCTGAGTAACTAGCTGACGATCCACCTAATGGTAGATAACCATCGATTTTCCAAAGGATGCATTGCTGGCCAAGATAGAAAAGAGAGAAAAAACTACTACCAAGCCCGCAGCCGGAACACCACGAGACTCGGCAGCTGGCTTACGTAAGACGAGTAGATAACGATAGACTTCTGATGCTCGTCTAGTTAAAAGTTAACAATCTATAATAATAGAAAAGAAAATGCTATTAACGGCTTAGTGCATATTTTAAGTATTTACCTTTTGGTAAATTCATTTTGTCGACGCGGTGATGTTATTACCACAAATACTTACTTGTTTAATGTAACTGTTGGTGACTCTGAGTTGGGGCGTAAAACTATATATGAAAGACCAGTTCCTTGAAGTTAGCATAGAAACTCTAGTATGAAGTTAGTTAAGTTTCCTAGTTTCCCGTGGAACACGTTAGTTAAACTTGAGGTTAGAGATGTTTATATCTCAAAATAACCGGCAAAGCTTAGTCGTTAGCAACGGGGCAACATTCACCTAATAGTACTATTATATATGTACTATTATTTTTTCTGTGCTATAGTTCAATTAAATTTTAATACGCGCATAGTATTAAAAATTTCAAAAGCATACTGGCTTCAAACTCGGAGTATGTAGGGGTTGCCAGATGGCAAATTTTACGTCTTTTCCCGTAATTAATTAGTGTCCAGTAAATAAACGGTCGACGAAAGGGCGCTGAAATGAAAGGATCGCTAATAGTAGCGGCACTAGGGGCCGCTGGAGAGCTTTTTTAAAAGGGAACCTTTGACACAAAAGGGAGGATTAAGGGTTAGAGGCGCCCTTCAAACAAAAATCCTAGACCCGCCACTAGAACTGTCCCGAAAATGATAAACCTGTATCTGGCAACTTTGTACGAGAGATGGACGTACGATTAAACTCTATCACTGCTTTGACTGCTTATTTGAAGTTTGCAATTTTTTTGAATTTTTGTTTTGTCGTTTTGTTGTTTGATGAAGATTTTAATGATGTATAAATTATATGCATGATGTATGTATAATACCTACGGTACCTACCCAAGTAATAACAGACGCCCGAAGTCAAAGTCGAAATATTTTATTCATATCTCTTTTAAATTGAGTCGGTTTGAAAACAATGTTTATTGCTTTAAAATAAATACTCATCAGCTGTTATCTGTAAACATACCAGTCGCTGTGAAACGACATCAATTATTGCTAAATCTTCGACGCTCGATGCTGAAGATGCTCAAGTTATTGAGGATACTTACATATTAACTAGACGAAAAGTTAGGCAAAAATACTGATGTACTCACACTTCACAACTACAATAATTTACGTAAGAACAATTAGGAAGGCCGGGTTGATTGCCCACTATTAACTTAACTACACTTCGTAAATGATTTCATTCTACTCGGAGTACGTATGTATATCCACAGTGCGTTGTAAAGACATACAAGTGAATAGCGTATTGATTAAATTGTGATTCGATACTGAAACTATTGGCAGGAGGAGCGCTCCGTCGAATCTAAACTTTGCACGCTCTATAATAGTTTACACCAGAGTTATCACTATAATAATATGTTATAATACATAATATATTACGAGTATACATAAGTACATAATACAAGGCGTACATTTCGAGAATCATTCAACATTTGTAAATTCAGACAGTTCTCCCATCCATGAGTCTGAGCTGATCTCTACAGCTCGCGATCTTCCATCGACTATCAGTGATGTTATTATATAAACTACTAAAGTTCTAGTTACATAATGCCTGTAACAATCATAGATGTTCAAACTGAGTTAAGCAACTACGGACGCATATTTTAGTTGGCCGAAGTTGGATACTTCTAGTGGCAATATATTATATTTCCCAATGATGTTTAAATAAATATAGATACATTATGCACTTACAAATCAACCGAAAAATCTGTTCCGATGTCCGCAAGGCACGCTTTATTGCTTTATCGCACGTCTTTATCGCTTTCGCGTCAAAACTACATCGCTATCTCTTTCTTCACCTGAATAAGAGTTCCCAATTGGGAACTTTTTGAGTCACACAACGCGTGCGCTTATGACATATCTGCCTCTTTTTAATATATAATATCATTGATATTTCCCGTGTTCTGAAAAAAACTAGTTTTGCCCAGTCATTTTGAGAGGTTACGACACTTTGGTTCGCCACTAAACCCCACCGATCATAGTCACATCATGGACATTCTAAGCCTCCCCTATAGCATATACTCGTAGTTAGGAGGCAGTCTTTATAAAACTAATCTAACAAACTCAAGCATTAAGCAAATTAAAACCTTAAAAAATATTACAACACGCTAGATTACTCTATGCACAAATGATTTACATGTCACGCACTTTTTCACTTAGCGCATTGTTAATAGTGTGTTGAAAGGTTCAGCAATGGAAGCAAATGAGTTTTCCAAGAACATGAACGCCAATAACTCGGAGACTCTTGGAAACACATTTACGTTTAATTCGACAGGTATGCTCCATTAAGGGTAATGTAATGCACAAGTCTTTAAAATGCAAATTTTAATCGACCAGCACCCATACTAATTTCGTGATCTCTAACTTTTCTTCGCTTTGTGAAAATTGTAACTGTGTTGTAAATTTTACATTAAATATTGTTATACGTGAAGTGGCAGCGCTAAACAGTTTGTGTTGTAACTTGTGAGCTAGGAGAAACAGGTGGTTCCACAGTCCACAGGTATTTTCAAAAACCGACCAAGTGCGTATCAGGCCACGCTCAATGTAGGGTTAAATCTTAAATATATAAAACCTCAGCCTTCACAATTTACACCTGGATCGTTATTGTGGTTTTCAAAAACCAAATACATTTACTCGTTAAATAGTTTAAAAAAATTTCTATAATATAAAATGTTGACATTATCTTGTATTGACGACTAGATCCGATCCTCTTACGTAGTATCTGAAGGTATTCAAATCCATCAATAATACTAATATACTAATGTACGAGACATAAAACTTTATCTCCAAAATTGCTCCTGCTATTACTGTGATGGTCGCTAAAGGTTATTGAGAGATAATAATATCTCCCAGCCGAGGCAACTGGCAGGGTCGGTAGCAGCGACTTCTATCGCTGAGGCGACTTCGACATCGTTCTAATTATTGAGCCGTATTAAACAATAAAATTTGTCCTTGTATTTTTGAGGAAAAATAAATTGCTAAGGACGTATTATGTGTGATGATAATAGTAAAGATAATGGTAGAAAAGACCCACATAGTACATACAATAAAAATTATACTATTTATTATTATTTTTACATATAAGTTGTAAAGAAAACTTTCTAAAAAAGCTTCGGTAGCAAAAAGGTGGAAGCACGTCTAAGACTCTTTAACTTCACGGGCAAGTACCTACCTATTCTAAAATCAATGAAAAGTGGCAGCGAAACAAACTTGCATTTCATCCTTTAGTTGGAAACTCCGCGACTTCAAACTTTATCCAGGCCCAATGAACCGTTCGACTGATGGAGGATGGAAGACTGAGTGACTCTCTGAATTGTATTTCGTGTTCTTTAAACATTCCTTATGTTTTCTTTTGCGAAAATTGTCTCAAGTGATTACAGTACTATTATCAAAAACATTAAATAAAATCTAAAACAAATTATTAATTGTGTGTTAAGATATTTTCTAAATTCCGAATACCTGGACTCTACGAGTATACATATACATATATTCAATGGAAAGTAGACAAGATTATTAAAAAGAAATCTTTTACAGTGAATCGATAGAAACCCATACATTTTTATATTAATTTCTGAAAATATAATGCGGTCGTTTCTCTACGTACCCTCAATGCACTGCACCGTCTGCAGCTCTGTCTGACGGACATTTCCGCCACTGCAACATCGAACGCCACAAAAGACTTCTCTCGGAGACACAATTTATGGCGGTTACAGGGCCGTGACATCACTATTAACCGTAAATTCTTCCTTTTACTGTGCATACAACCTTATACGAGTATAACTAATAACGTTGACACAACTACCTAACTGCTTATTTATTTAAGGGTTTTCGTTACAAGTTTTGAAAATGTTTAGCTTGCTCGTCTAGCCTGCTATGCTATTAATTTCATAGACCACCCTGTCAACTATTCTCGGGTTTGAAACCCGGGCATTGTCATTCTAGTCAAGATTCCTGCACTAGGATTACTTGTGTTGCAGAAACCCAATCCGCGAAAAAGACAACAAACACCTTCAACCTGAGAAAATATAAAAAGAATCTATCCCACAAATATCTGCTTCAGTCGGGTATCGAACCCTGGCAGTCCTGGATTTGTCAATAGGCCGTATAGGCCGCGGCCTAGGAGCGGCAGCGTCCTAGGGGTGGCAGATTTCAAAAGATGATATATTATAGATTTTGCTATTAAAAAGTGTCGCAATAAATTGTAATTCTTGTTTTTTTACGCACTTTCTTAGTGACTAATTCAGTGCCTTCCTTACTATGAATGGAAAATTTATAAAGGTACATGGGGCGGCGGAAATAAATTGGCCTACACTCATAAAAATTATAAATCCGGCACTGAACCCTGGACCCCGCCGCCGCGCCGACAGTCACACGGCTACAGTCCTACAGTGTCGTCAAAGCGACCATCTACAGCACGCATTTAACTACTGACTACGATTACTCTCCAACCAATATTCAATCCCCAAATCCACGAACCCTCGACGAACGGCACTTCGAGCACCGAACAGATAATTGAAACGAAAATGCAGATCAGGCTGTAATGTCCCGGCGGGTGAGATCTACGTTATACGGTTACCTACCGTACGGATTTGTCCGGACATGTCCGTACTTTTGGCCTTCTGTCTGGATTTTGCCCGGTGTTCGAATTTGTTCGGCTTTTTTTACGTGTCCTAATATTTAAACAAACTCTTAAATGAAAGAAGTATTCGTTCAGCTTTTATTTTAGAAGTATACCTACTAATCTGTGAAAAAATCTACTTGTGACATAGGTAGATATATCATTAACAAGTCACATGACCAATTCAAATACAAAATATAATCAACTTTGCTATTTAAAAAAAACATTTTTTTTTCTATAATCTACGGACGTTTATAGAAATGTCCGGATATTTCCTTAATATTCCGCTAAAATGTCCGGACTTTTCAAATTTTCAGTTGGTAACCTCGTGACGTCACAGCCCGGGACCCGGTAGTCAGAACTCAACCCACAAGCAAAATGTTGATGCCGTTTCGAGCCGTTCTGGTGTGGCTTCGATATTCAGCGCGAGGCATCGCCCGTTGACACTTAATTAAACCATCGAGCTTTGTGCCGCCCGCGCCACACCGCCCGGAATCGACAAACAGTTACATTACAGGTAAACCAATTTTTCCACGTTACGACCACAAAGCCCACGTTTATTTACAATAGATAACTCTATCTGGTGTATTATAATATTTTATGATATGCCTGTGTAACCTGTGTGTGAAACCGGGAGGGATAGGTATCCCATTTTTACCTTATTTAGACAAAATATTATATTAAAAAAACTAAATTCAACAAAGAATCCTACCTATATGTATACATTACATTGAATAAATTCTTAAAAGACTTTTTCAGTGGTATACGAATACCTATCTAAAAATTGTTGATGTCGAAAATCGAATGATCCGAATAAAGGTATGCAAATGAAGCGGACGGACGTGACGTCACGGGCTCCAATCGCCAGCCTACCTGAAGTCGTCTACCAGCGACATTCACTACGTAAAAAGGTGAATTTCATTCACTACTGAGTTGAGGTAACCTAGATTTTCGGAGCTTTTCAATATATTACTAGCATATTTTTAATGCACACAACATTAACCAGTAAGTATATTTTAATGCAATATTTCTAAAAAACGAATAACTTTTAAACTACAGTGAAGAAGAACATAACTTCTTAGTTTAGAAAATATTTGTTTTTTTTTCATTCAAACATAAATTAATATTTTAATTGATCCAACGACCAATAGACGAAATGAAACACTACCTACATATAACAATGGTCTCTAAGCTTTTTTACTAGAACCTGTTTGATGC
Source organism: Thymelicus lineola (assembly GCA_963932265.1). Taxonomy (NCBI): domain Eukaryota; kingdom Metazoa; phylum Arthropoda; class Insecta; order Lepidoptera; family Hesperiidae; genus Thymelicus; species Thymelicus lineola. The sequence goes on along the minus strand of OZ010707.1, from coordinate 509,262 downwards.
AAATTAATTACAAATACGTATTTTATGATAGGATCACTGTGAAGTGTGACAGATGATAATAACAAAAGTATTTTCTGAAATGGCATACAAGAATAACGAACAAACTAAGTGTAACATCACTAGCAAATTCATCACACGTCAAAAATAAAACTCATCTGTTTTCCTTACTGCACCAATGAAAATATAACTTCATTAATTCCATAGGCGCCGGCCACACAGAAAAGACGTAAGACGAAGACGGGGCTCGGACCCGTCGCAGACAGGGCGCCGTTAAAACATATAGAAAAGACAAGGAACGGGCGTGACGGTCGGTGCACACGGGGCTTTTCCCGGCCACAGAGTACTTAATCACTATAATAATTAGAACCTGCTCTCCGCGTCCTTTCCGCTCCCCCGCTGGCGCCTACGCACGCCCGCGTCCTGTCTGTATGTTTTGCAATAGGGCGCCGACGACAAAACGTCGTGTCGGGCGTCCCGTCTTTTCTGTATGTTTTACGTCGCGACGGCTGCATACATTTTGTATGAAAGTAGATTAAACGGGCGCCGCGACTGCGACGGGTCCGTGTCTTACGTCTTTTCTGTGTGGCCCGCGCCTTACATTGTCACAAGACTACACATAAATCGAAAGTTGTTTTATACTTTTTCCACCTGATGGTAAGTGGAGATACGAATTTCAGTCTCCGCGTAAACCTCATAAAAGCTGCGTAGACATAAAGCTACGTGCTTCGTAGCAAACACGTTCAATTATAACCTTTAAAATTGGTTGAACTAACTAGCCGGTTCGCGTGACATACAGTTCCATATCGGAATTTAATCCAAGAATTTTTTAAAGTACAATGTAAAATTTTGGTAATTTATGCCCTCAGAACTGCAGAGAAATAGAGAGTAGATTAGATAATATGTTAGTTAAGAGATGAAACTACTTTAAATAAAAACAAATTAATATGAATTGATTTGAATTGAATTAATTCATTATAGGTAGTGCTATTCGGCTACCATCTAACTTATATCGAGATTGTGGATAGTAGGTTCTTGAAAATAGGCGTAAAACGCATCACATACGGCGAAGATACGATAATATTTTATGTTAAGATGCCTTGCTATAAAATATTATAGTATCTTAAGGTATCGCACACGGCTAAGATACGATAATATTTATATCCGCTCGAATAGTTCTGGGTCACACTGGGGTTATTTCCCCGCAATCTATATACAGGATAATCTAATATTAATAATACGGCCTTACTATTAGATTTATTGGATAGCTCATCGGATGATGATTCTGACTTCGAATATGACTTAAAAATTTCTGCCGCACGTTGCCATTACCGAACAATTTGGGTAGAAATTAATCATATAAAGTTTAGGAAAGACCGCGGTGAGTTTAATCTTTACGAAGACCTTTCATCGAAAATGTTTCAAATATATTTTAAAAAGTCAAAGGAAAGTTTATAGTTTCCAATAGTTTCCAATATTTTGCGTACTAATAATAAAAACAAAAACATGAGAGGTGTCAAGGGACACCTGGATGGAACGAAGTTCCTTTCGATTTAAGTAAGTATTGTATTGTTGTACAGCGCCTGTTCAGACTTAAGATATTTAGGGTAGAAGTACGTATTCCCGGTAAGGTCCGAGTAACCGGTAACTAGTCAGGTTTTATATCACTACACCATTCTACCGATATTACCTTAAAGTTTGTTATTGGCAACATATTCTTGGTAATATTTTGCACATATGCTAATACAACAATGACTAAAAAGTGCAATGGTGTCGAAACTGTTTAACATTAAAAGTGGCATAAAGGAATTTATTACAAAAGTGCAAAGTTCTGTCACTGAACTAGGACGTCACCGCGTCATACTGTTGAGCTTTCCATGCTGCTGCGAATAACAATACGATAGGAGGATTACATTATTTAAATATTTGAATAAATTATCTAGCGATATAACCTGCAACTTTAAATGAATCTAATTGGAATGTTAATATTTTAACGTTTCACATCTATTGGTACTCATAAATCCCTACTGGACCTAGTACCCGGCAAAATCATACATTTTTTACCGGATATTGGTTCGCGCATCAAACTTGAACCATAACCCGTTAAAGTATCGTTATTGAACCTTATTGCCTTCACATAAGTCTCATTTTAGCTTGAAACTGTACACTTTTCTGCCGGATACTGGTACGTGCATTAACACTTGCCCCTAAACCTGTCATGGTCCTTATTGCCTTGAGTTAAAGTCTCACATTCCTTGGAACTAATAATATGTACCAACCATGTTTATTTTGGTTGCTTTTTCGTATTGCTACAAGATTAAGATGCATATTAAGGCATGTGACATAACCTGCAAGAGAAGCAGAACGCCATATTAAAGGCCATGGAGGCAGTCGAAAAAGGGGCCTTAATTTCAGCTGCTACCAGGCAGTACGGTATCCCACGTTCAACGTCGTTTATATCTAGTTCTTTCAGCAAACCTGATTGTATTCAAATGTAGAGTTTGTTAAAATGAAGCCATAAGTTGATATGAAGGCATAAGTTAAAGCATAGTTACCTTATTTTTAATACTAGATAGATAGCAAGTTAAATTTCTTCTATTTTTTACGGGTATTTAAGCGTTTTCTATCTGATATACTGATTCATGTTAGGTTGGTGGTATACATATTTGTTACCAATGACCAAAGTGGTGTCCGGGTTCACTTTGTAGAATAGCACCACTCCCGTTTTCCTGGGATGTTGTAAAAGGCGACTAATAGGATTAAAATCCAAAAGATGAAAAAATACCGGTCATATTACCTGCGGTCATCAACTCGCGATATCCAAGCGCCGTGACTATGGCTATTACCTCCTATGGCATACACGGAAAAACCACGGCTCCCAGCCCCCGGCAGTCCTACTATTCCTGGCTACGGTAGCGTTCACGGTAACGGTGGGGCAGGGGATGCGAAGATTCGCCGGAAGATATCGGGCTACCACCACAAGCAACAACGACCTCTGCACCAGGACACTGAAGACCAATGATAAGATATACGAGCTGGAAGCTAAGATGAACAGGTTGAACTGGTGGAGCATATTGGTATTATCCGAAGTCCGAAGACAGGGGGAGGACACGATAATACTCAAATTCGGCAACCTTTCTATCACCGGGAGGGCGAACAACGGTCCCAAAGTGGTGTCGGATTTCTCATCCACAAGTCCCTCATCAACAACGTAGTACAAGTTCGGAGCGTGTCGACCAGGGTGGCGTATCTTACACTCACAAATATCCAAACGGTATTCGTTGAAGGTCGTACTACGATCCGACTTCGACACATCCCGACGATGAGGTGGAGGTTATGTGAGGATATTATTATAGTAGAGTCATGCATACCTCTAACTCTCATTTCACAGTTGTGATGAACACAACAGTCAGTGTGTGTGTGTGTGTGTGTCTGTGTGCGTGTGTGTGTGTGTGTGTGCGTGTGTGTGTGTATGTCAGTCAGTGTGTCAGTTGTGACTTCAACGCGCGACTAGGCATGCGAAATGACAAAAGGTGAGGCCTTTTGGCATTGGATGTCGGAACTAACGAGGCCACTTGCTGGCTAACTTTCTGGAAAAGGAAAACCTCTATATGATGAACTCCTTTTTCAAGAAGAAGCTTCGGCGCAAGTGGACTTGGATTAGCCCTGGCGGTTCCACAAAGAGTCTCTTTGTCATCCGACAAACGGCACATATTTAATGATGTCTCAGTGATTAGTAGGTTTAAAACCGGGAGCGATCACCGAATGGTACGAGGCACATTAAATATCAACGTCAAGCTCAAGCGGTCTCGCCTAATGAAATGAACTCTCCGCCCAACAGCCGTCCAAATCCAAGGCTCCGAGAACTTTCAGTTGGAGTTGCAGAATCGATTCGCGTGCTTATATTGTTGTAATACAGTTGACTAATACAACAACAGGATGGTAGCAACAGTCCACGAGGTAGGGTTAAAGTTCTATAAAACCCGCCTCCGTGGTAGGTCTCGGATTCTCTCAGAACATACACTCGGTCTTATGAGGGAAAGACGAGAACTGTGTGTGCAGTCTCCAGCCTCTACGGCAGAGTACAGGTGCTTCAGTAAGCAGATCTCGCAGGACAGGCGACACGAGCAAAGCCAACTAACGAGGTTGAAGATCGAGTCAAGCACCGTAGTTTCGTCAAAACCGGAAGTTCTGGGAGAAGTTGAGACGTACTACGGACGTTTGTTTACCTTGTCATGCGCTCCTGTCCCCAGACAGGCTAACGACAAGCGAGCTAAGTTGACCCGACACTATACTGAAGATATCCCGGACGTCACTCTGTATGAAATTGGAAGGGCCCTGAAGCAGCTTAAGAACAACAAGGCACCAGGTGATGACGGAATCATAACTGAGCTGTTAAAAGCTGGAGGAAAGTCTCTCTTACTAATGCTTCAGAAGTTGTTTGATTCCGTTATCAGTAGTTTTGAAGAACTATAGGCCCATTGGGTTCGGGAAACTGCGTCATATCTTGTCGTCCAAAACACTACCTCAGTGCCTGAAGTCGAAGGTGTTCGAGCAATGTGTGTTGCCAGTGATGACACACGGATACGAGACGTGGTGCTTTACTATTGACTTAATCCACAAGCTCAGAGTAGCGCAGCGGGCTATGGAGAGGGCTATGCTCGGTATTTTTCTACGTGATCGCATCAGAAATGAGGAGATCCGTAGACGAACAAGGGTAACCGACATAGCTCAAAGAATTAGCCGGCTGAAGTGGCAATGGGCTGGTCACATAGTGCGAAGGACCGATAACCGTTGGGGAAAAAAGGTCATCGAATGGCGCCCAAGTCTCGGAAAAAGGAGCATAGGACGCCCCTCGATCAGGTGGACTGACGACTTGAAGAAAACAGCGGGCATCCGCTGGATTCAGAAGGCTCAGGACCGGTCAGAGTGGCGCAAGTTAGGGGAGGCCTATGTCCAGCATTTAAGTTGAAGAACGAGCCTCGCGGTCGACTGGTAACCATTGTCGACAACGACGAATTGAAGACGATAGTGAATCTAACTCAATCCATGGCTGAGCTTGCTGCGAGCTTTGGAGTTAGTTTCAAACAATATTGAAGCACTTACGTAAAATCGGAAAGATAAATAAGCTAGATAAGTGAGTGCCACACGCACTAAGCGACCAACAGCGAGACTTGCGCGTCGAAGCATGCATAGCACTACTAAATCGGCATAGAAACGAGGGAATTCTAAATCGAACTGTTACCTGCGATGAAAAGTGGATCTTGTACGACAACCCTAAGTGTTCGTCTCAGTGGGTGGACCCGGGTACAGCACCTAATCAGTGCGTTAAAAAAACATCACTCCTAGGAAGGTGATGGTGCCTATCTGGTGGACCAGTGCCGGACTTGTACATCACAGCTTCTTACCGAATGGCACAAGAGTAACGTCGGATGTCTATTGCCACGAATTCTAAACAATGATGAAGAAGCTCGCAATTCAACAACCAAGACGATTGGCCACAATCGCTCTTCATCATTGCTTCTCCACGACAAACCGCGAGCTCACACTTCACAACAGACCATCGTAAAGCTACAAGAGTTACAGCTGCTCTTGCTTTCCGTCACCTGCCGTACTCACCGAACCTTTCCTCAAAAGATTTCTACTTTTTTCATAATTTAGACTAATTTTTTAAGTGGGAAAAAGTTCAGCACCCGAGAGGTAGTTCAAAACGCTTTCGTGGACTTCATCGCGTCCCGTCCGGCAGACTTCTACAGTAAAGGGATAAACAAACTGCCATCAAAATGGCAAAATTGTAATAAATCTAATAAATAAATAAATAAATTGATATAAATCTCCAATTTCATAGGTAAAGAACTAATACTTACAATTTTACAAATAATTGCAGTAAGTAGTACATAAAATAATGTGATTCATATATATAATTTGTCTTAAATATATTGTGTATATTTTATTAAAATTAACGTGTATTCTTTGGTATAAAACCTGTTCTTACTGCCAATACGGTAGTACCAAGGTTTTAAGACAAAAATGCAATATTTCTGTGAACTTTAATGTCAAGCAATAGAGTTTAAATTCCCGGTAAAATTTACCGGATTCCAGGACCATTTAACGAATACTAGTACAAATCTAACGGGTACTGGGACAAATGGCCTATTTCTAGTTTTTTTGAAATTATTGTGCATAAATCTTTGTATTAATATAAAACGATACAATAATCTGAAAACTGGAATAAATTACCTACCAAGTCATGTATATTTCGTTTGTTTAAGATTATTAGTTTTTGCATAACAGACCTGCAAAGTCAGTGAATATCAAAAATTCACGGATATTGGGCCGTTTACCCTAGTTTGGTTAGTTGCGGATAGATGGCGTTAGTAAATTAATTCTGAATCACGCTATCAACTTATACTTGTAACATACGTAAGTTCAAGGAAACTATTAAATTTTTTGAATTCGCTATGGATACTTAGTTTCATTTACCTTATATAGTTACGCAGTTTGTACAGCGCCATCTCTGTAAAACTAACTGAATCACTTCAAAAAAAGTGTCGTCATTCGCAAAATCAAAAAGTGTCGAAATTTTCCGTCTGGCCCCCTTTCACAACGCGCGATAAGGAACTTCGTTCCAACAACAAAAACAGAGAGAATAGGTTTTTTTTATGGAAATATCCGGCAAACGAGCTGACGATCCACCTGATGGTAAGTGGCTATCGTCGCCCATGGGCATCAGCAACACCAAAGGCATCACTGATGCGTTGCCGGCCAGGAAAGAAAGAAGAAAAAGAAAGAAAGAAGTGGCTCTCAAGCCCCCAGCCGGAACACGACGAGTCGTTTGGCGGCTGACTCATGCTGGTGGTAGCTATCCAGGCGAACCCCTGGAGAAATTATAATAGTAATAATGGTATTAATAAACAATTAAAATCAATACTACCAATATAATCCCTCCGAGGGCCCTACCACCAGCGGGCCGGATTAAGTCGCGTCTTACGACACCCATCCGGCGCGGGATTGGGGTCAGTATTCTAAGCCGCCAACACCAACACGGCTAAGAAGAAGTAAAATTAATATATTTCATTCCATTTTGCATCGAATATTGTGCACACTGTGTAAGGAGCTTACGATATATTTTGGATCTTAACATGGCATGTTACGATATATTAAGCATCTTAACATGAAATGTCCATATCGCTCGATATCTTAACATGCGTAATATGAAAATATTATCGTATCTTAGCCGTGTGTGATGGTTCATACAAAATGTATAGTGAGCGATATTTTATGTTAAGCTAAAATGTTATAGTATCTTCGCCATGTGTGACGCGCTTAAGTCGATTGATTTTCGTGTAAATCAGTACAATTGCCTCAAACGTGATTTTATAAGCCTTAGTACCGTATCAAGCCTGTTATGGCTGTTTCATTACAATCAAAATTAATAACTCCTCTGAGGGTAACAATAATTTTTAATTGCGTAATGGCAACGTGCTATAACCGACACAGCTTAGCACTCTACAACAATTAGGTGAGTACAGAACAGCACTAAATTAACATTCCTCACTCCACGCCTTTTTATTACGGGACGCAATTAATTTAACATAAGGAGTGGGAGGGGGAGGGGGAGTCCATCTTACCACAGAGGGGAGGCAACAAGAAAGACGGGCGGTGGGCAGGGGAAAGAAAGTTGGTCCGCTTGCGAGTGACACGTCTGTGCTAATCTTTTTTTGTACTCCGTCTTTAATATTACGCTCGTGTATAGGAGTGCTACAATTTATAGTTATCTGGAGTGCTACTCGGTAACAATTCTTATATAGAAGTAGCTACAACATAGCAAAACCTTCGTTATACATACCTACCATAAATCGCAACCTTAATTGTTTTTCTATAATCATAAACGAGAGGCAAGTTAAGAAGTTAAGACACTACCAGTAATACCAGTAAAGCCGTCAAACTTACAAATGCATCGACTCAAAAGTTATTATTTCATATGTTTACTCTTTTTTCTTCCGAATTCCGACATATAATAAACCTTTTATGCATTTTTGCAAGTACCTCACATTGCTATTATCAACATAGCAAACTAAATTATCAAAACCAAACGTAATTAAACACGAGCATGTTACGAGTATTACAAAAAATATTGTGTTATTAAACCCATCGTTAAAGTAAATAAAGGCGGCACCACACATTTCTCTGATCGAGCCACGTCCCGGCAAACTTCCAGCGCACACAGGCGTTGATTAAAGTGCACAATTCACAAAGTTGCAGAAAAAACAACTGCCAGAACTTATATCAATTCAAGTGGGAATTTTCAGTTGGCTTTTGATACTGTTGCTCGTCTACTTGATCAACCAATGTTTGAAAGTTTTTTTGAGCAGTGTTTAAGAGTAACAATAAAGGATTATTATAGTGTCTGCCATGGTGCAATATTGCCAGAGAAGCAGTCCTCGACAAAGTATCGACCCAAAGAAAATCTCTCCGTGTCATCGCAACCACTCTGACAAGAGTGACTAACTAAGATGAGGAATTATTATTATGGTAATAAACCTCCTAGATCTACTGTTTAGAAGTACGAATCATTGTATCCTGTAGGCAAGGCAGGAATAGATACCGTTTAGTATACGGCTTCTGTAGCTATTGCATTGCAATCACAGCGGATTTTGTTTTTGGGTCAAGTCGACATTTTTAGCCTGCCTAATCCTCGTCAACAAGTTCATTTCACCGCTGTGTATGTGTGTCCATGACCCATGACCCAATTAGGAAGAGTTCAGCTATAAAGGGAAAAAACAACGAGATTATGAACTTGTAGGGAGTCAATATAGGCTGACTGCGTACAAATTCCCAAATTCGATCCGCATAAGAATGGAAAGTAAATTAAGGATTTACGATTGTTAATTGTTTTATCTTGCTTTAAGGGGATTTCTTGAGTCCTCTCGCATCAAACACATTTATTATAGCACAATTTGCATTCTCTTAAGACAACAAAAATTGCATACAAAACCTAGAAGTTCATACCCAATGAAAAATATAAGTATTACATACAAAGTCAAAGTCAAAATATTTTATTCATATAGGTATCACTGATACACTTATGCACGAATATACATTAATATATTTATTTTGTATACGAATATACAAAATAAATATATTATATTTCAATGGTATTCGATCGACCACGCATGCTGCATAGTCATTAGTCATTGCAAACAGATTGTAAACGCGAAACAATACTATCTGTGCGGTTGCATTGTTTTCGTACACCATCACGAGCTACACTGCATACTACAGTTGCGATGGTCAATACCACTATGACCACACTGTGTATTGCACATTGTTTGTACACCACATGACCTAGAAATATAAACAATGTACAGGATACTGAAGTTATAGGGTATAGTAAAAACAACAACGCAACAACACATAATTGTCCCACTGCTGGGCTCGGGGTCTCCTCTCATAATGTGAGGGGTACAGGCCATAGTCTACCACGCTGGCCAAGTGCGGATTGGTAGAATTCACACACCTTTTGAGAACATTATGGAGAACTCTCAGGTGTGCAGGTTTCCTCACGATGTTTTCCTTCACCGAAGCAAGTGATAATTAACTTGTAATACGCACATAATATTTGAAAATTAGAGGTGCGTGCCAGGATTTGAACCTGGGCCCCCGCGTTCGGGAGACCAACGTTCTAACCACTAGGCTATCACTGCTTATAGGGTATAGTAAATTTAATTATAAGCTTCTATATTACAGCTTCTTACTCCCCGCGGTAATAAAAGAACTTAATTCAGGAAAGACTTCGACCTACTTATAGTAATAAACAATTGCTTTTCATTGGAGTAGCGAGGGCAAGGCAAGTTAATGGCTAAGCGCACAAAATACGAGTAATCCACATTCTGAGCTCTTTAGCCCCTAAATCCTACTCATTCGACACCTACGAACACGACAAATCCCACATTTCTTAATATGGGTAAACTATTTATGTACAAATAAATGTATCTACAAACGTAAAATGTCTGATAGATGTTGGTTGAAAATCAGAAAAGAAAGTTTCGTGTGTTCAATAAGTTAATATGAAATATCTAGGAGACGGAACTGTGTTAAGTAAGAATAAACTTATGTATGTAACTTTAACAACTGTATTCATGAACAATACTTGTTTGTATAAGTAAAGAAGAAAACTATGCGAAGTAAGGCATTTCTCAGTGCATTTGTTATGGCAAGTCTTCTGTTTCATAGTCGACACTTAAGTATTACTTGACTGAGCGGACGCATGGTGCTGTATACAGCCCTGTAATTAGTCCATTTGATGTGGCAAACTTCACTCTAGTCATTTGACAAAGGTAAAAGACAAAGATAGCAATACAAACAATCGACCCTTTCTTTCTACTTTGATAGAAGTCCACACCACAGTCAATGTTGTTGCCTCCGCACCGAATTTATGAGCAAGTCACCTGTTCTGATAACATTTGTATAACGTCACGTCATCTACCATCTAGGGCTCGGACAACGAATGTGGTAATATTGCTAATTGAGGTTAATTACTGAAGTGATGAACAATTAGTTTTGAACCAGCCACCAGCTTATCGCCATGTTGCTGTCACACGCTTGTCATTCCAATGAAAATTCCTTACACTAATAGACATTTGGAAGACGACGTTTCGTTGTTGGACATGATTAAGCTGTTGTTTTTAGCATTTTTTTTGTCGATAATTTTGGCTTGAGAAGATCAATCAAGTTTGCGAAGGACTATTAAGAATTTTAAAAAAGGTTTGCCTTGAAAGGTATCAGGTTTCAAACAGTAAACGCGACGACCGACAGGCAGGGCAGACCTACAAAGGGATGATTAAAAGTTAAGATTAAAAATAAAATCACCCACGCGTCGTCTGCTGAATTTACTTGTAAAATTCATCGAGTTCAAAATAGTTTAATCATAAAGGTATGACAGATGACACCTCATAGGTATTTATTTTACTAAAGGTGCTTTGTCATGGAACATGGAACTCTTATGTTTTTACTGCTCTCATTTCATTATTTTGATGTTCAATACAATCCCACGGGTAAATTGGGTGGATGGTTATAATAAGCTGGATTAACGTGTTATAGTAGCAGTAAAATATCTCCTCACCCCCTAAGTGTGTGGCATACGCTAAAAGATCTCTTGTTGACCGGTTTCGGCGGAATCCGTACTGCCGGTCGCTAAGGAGATCATTCTGTTCTACATAGGTATGCCATGAGGAACCTATTGAATGTACGATCCATAATCTTGCAGAGTATCCAGGTAATTGAGATAGGCCGATAATTGGCGGGGTCAGCGCGGCTGCCTTTCTTGGGTATGCCGTATGGCTGCACGTTGAAAGGCTTCCAGGATTTAGGCACTGATCCAGTCTCAATTAAGAGTCGAAACAGACGCGTCAGCATAGGAGAGATCTCGGGTGCACGAGCCTTTAGTACAACCGCTGGAATTCCATCAGGTCCACTGGCTTTATTCACGTCTAGACACCGCAGTTTTGAGAACCTCTTTGTTAATAATGCGGACTTCTGAAGTTCTGACATGAAAGTACCGCAGAAAGGTATTAGAGGTGGTACGTTGTTGTCGTCTAGAACGCGAATTTTCGGCAAACAGAGATGCCAACAAGTCTGTTTTCTCTTTAGCCTGGCACAAGCCAGGGAGCCATCCGGTTTTACCAGTGGAGGCAGTGTAGGCCGACAGAAGTTAGTCAATCGCTTTGGCGAGTGACCAAAAAGCTCTACAGCCAGCCGGTTGATTGGGTTGATACCCAAGTACTCCGAATGTTTGCGCTTATTATTATTTATTTTATTATTATTATTATTATATTTTTATATTATATTTTATTATTATTATATGGCATGGCTTGGTCATGCCGTTTGCCATCACGGCATATGAGTTGGTTTTACTGGCAAGGCGCGCTTATAGACGTTTCACATCAAAAAATAAAAATAAAGAGGGTTTCAGTTAGCGCCAGTCGCCAATGCACTGGATCAGGTTAGCGGAGCGTCGGCGAGATCTTCTCAGTTTCAAGGAATAGAGACCCAAGCTCTAATACCCACCTATATTCAACAGCCTACACCCAACATTTTCCTAATTAATACAATGACCCTCAGATATGTATTAAGCTGACATGGCCAGAAACAACAACTGCCACAAATGTAAACGTAGACAATAGGCGGGCGTGTCGAGACAAGTTCCTAAGCACGGGCTCAGTTTGCGGCAGGATAATAGTTAGTTAGGGGTTGAGTTGAACAACGTCATTGTGTGCGTACACACTATACACGTACGAGATAAAGCCTTTTACTCCACATATGCCTGTGGCGGTAGGATTTACCGGAATACTCGCCTTACAGATATCTACATATAAACAATTACACCATTCGTTTTGTTTCAGTCCGGTGCGTTCTCCTTCACCTTTTATTACGCAACTAGTGTCAAATAACTGTAAAAGTATTATTTTCACCAAACATAGCTAACAACTATCTCAATCACGTCAACTTTCAAACAAAAAATCCGCATCAAAATTGTTCCATTCGTTTACTTTCACAAATACACACACTTCAAACTTTACACCAGTCTTTTTGCTATGGGGTCTGCGGGTGTAAAAAGCTGACGCCGCTCAACTATTTCACCAATGGCACCTCTAGCGGCAGTTACCGTACTAATGTAGGTACCTCCACTTGCGCCTAAAGTAATTAAAATGTTTTATGTACATGTAGCATAGTGTCATTTCGTATTGAAGTTCCTTTTTAACCGACTTCAAAAAAAGGAGAAGGTTCTCAATTCGACTGTTTTTTTATGCTTGTTACCTCAGAACTTTGGACTGGGTGAACCGATTTGGATGATTCTTTTTTTAATAGAAAGCTGGTGGTTGTCGTGTGGTCCCACATAAATTTGAACGGATCTGACAATGGTATCCATGTCAAAAGTACAATGTACTTCATTTGAAGTCGGTTATTTTTTTGTTAAAATGTTAGATTATTGATGAGTTAGAACTTAGAAGAAACATAACTTATTATTGCTATACGAATATGTAACGTGACTAGTGACTAAGATATAACGAGCTCATGAGAGAAGAGAATGTCAGCTGTCGGCAATGACAAAGGGTAAGACAATGGCAGCAACCCTAAGTCCGACACGCGCATCGTAGCAAGTAGCATACTCCTCCAGAGTAGGTTTACCACACTTCTGTATGGATGTAAATTTTATCGTAACATAGCTGGTAAAAGTTTCCTAATGTATCTACGTAACTTAGTTGATCAGTAGTGAGCTGACAACAAAGCAACTATTACGGGGTAGTGGATTCTAGTCGAAATACAGAAATAACGCAGATCCGCAGCGTGCCATGTGACACACTTTTACACTAAAAACTAATTTTGTCGCATTAATTTCATGAAAATCTGTTCAATAGTTTCTGTGTGAAAGAGTAACAAACACTACTCACAAACAAACTTTCACATCTTTATACATATACGTATATAAAAGGCAAAAGTGATTGACTGATGTACACACAAGCCAAACCCTTAAGGAAAGAAACTTAAAATTTCGCACACGTATTCTCTTATGACGTAGACCATCCGTTAAGGAATGATTTTTCAAAATTCAACCCATCCATCCATCCATCAGCCCTTAGAGGTCCACTGCTGGACATAAGCCTCCCCTAACTTGCGCCACCCTGATCGGTCCTGGGTAAATATGATAAGCATAATTGCCACGTGCGAATCTGCGGGCAACAGCTAGTTTATAGTAATAATAGAATATCACAACAGGGTTCAGTTGGTAATGTTGGTATGAGTCATGCAGTAACACAGCGGAAACACAACTGTCCCAACGTCCAACGATCGCGGGGGCCAGTTCCAGCGCATGTTGACTAACCGGCCACTAGCGGAAGTACTGACGACCGCCACAAAAACTCGCTTCACTAACTAGGAAAACTAGGTATATAAAATTCCTTTTTCCAACATTTGTTTATAATTCTCAGGAGATAATGACTAAGGAAGGCAATTAAATTTAAATTTTGGCGTGTTTAAGTAAGTCTTCAGGCTTTTACTAAATTAGTGCATCTAAAACCAGGCTACACCAAACAGTGAACACGAATGGTTACCGTCTGCTACAATCCATAAACATGCTTACACCGCAATTGCGTTTTTATGCGGGTTTAAATACCTGAATCAATTTTTATTTTATTTACATGTGTCTCAAATTCATACTCTCCATTCAGCAGTACAAACAAATAGATCAGTTTTCCATGCGTCACTCAAATATGAAGACTTATCCGGAAAACAACTTCGAAGCTGGGGACCCTATCACCGGCACATCGTATGCGGCTGCTTATTTTATATTCGTACACGTATAAATATATCAAAATCCACAGAGTATAGGGAACACGCGGCACAATTTGGCGGAGCAGAAACTTGTGAGTTGTGAGGTGAATGCATCCGCCGACTATAGCTATTGAAACTCGCGACTCTGCGGAGGAAATTCAGTTTGCTAAGTTAGCATCGTCGACATAATTAAACTTTATACACTCGTCGTGTTGTCGCGCCTGACGAAGGGTTTTATGTTAAATGAATATCACAAACTTTGGGCGTTTGATGATATACATACAGTAGAATCCGTTTATTATGACTCCGCCTATATTGACCAACCGCTTATTATGACGTAATTACAAACGAAGTTTGGTTTTCATATAAAATTCTTTTAACAAAGTCGGATATAATGACTTCGCTTACAGTGACATGTCGCTTATTATGACCCATTTTTAATAAATTTTGCCCGTTTATAGTGACCGACATGATTCTTTACACCTTCGGCAATGTTCGTTGATTCCCGACGACGTTCGGCACGTGGCTTGTATTTGATTTGAATCTCAAAAAATGAAAATACGTGCATTTATTACGTGCAATTTTAATTTTTATTTAATATGCTATGTTTCATTATTAAAATAAGTATTTATTTACCTAAAAAAAATAAGGTTGGTTTTTTTTTCACAAAAATGCTTTGTATGACGTCCGCTTAGTATGACGTGTTTGTCAATTCCCTTTGATGTCATTATAAACGGATTCCACTGTACTATTAATTTTCGCAGTAATTAATTGTATAAATGATAAGCAATGTTTCATTGCAAATATTTTCTAAGCCAGGGTAATTATACAGTACATCAGAAGGTTAGCAGTTAGCACACACACCCAGACCGAGAACAGAAACTCAAACTCATCATTCAAATTTCCGCCTCGCTGGGAATCGAACCCACGACTTTTGGCACGGCGGTCTTGCGGTCTGGTAATGTATGGATTGGATAAGCTACCTCCTCATTACAACCTAGCAGTTAGAACGTTGAGTCTCCTGAACGAAGGGGCCAGAGTTCAAATCCTGGCACGCACCTCTAATTTTCAAATATTATGTGCGTATTATAACTTATCATTTGCTTCGGTGAAGGAAAAGCATCGTGAGGAAACCTGCACACCTGAGAGTTCTTCATAACGTTCTCAAAGGTGTGTGAATTCTACCAATCCGCACTTGGCCGGCGTAGTAGACTATGGCTTGTATCCGTCACATTGTGAGAGGAGACAACGAGCCCAGCAGTGGGACAATTATGGGTTGTTGCTTTACTTTTTTTCTTTTATTGAAACGACCACATCTGATCCTAGAATGCAAAAGGCATTTCACAAAATATTTACCACTCGGCGGCTGCGGTGGGCACCAGCTTCCGTTGCCATTTGCACCCTGACGGTCGATCACGGGGAGGAAACTAATGAAAATTACGCTTCATGGCTTTCAACATAAGGTTTATAGTTAGATAGACATTTGAGTTTGGATTGCAAAACTATTTGTTCCGCTACTAATTACATGTATGGAACTTCTTCTGAAAGGGCGTTGAGAACCTAGCACTAATCCTCTAAGGTAGCGAATACAACTACATAATATTTAACCATCATACATTTTATAAATTTATACGATAATGTTAATTATTCATTCTTTCACATCTTCATCTGAATATACAAAGCCAAAATTAGTACTCCGAGATAATGCCGTACCTAGGTACTATGAGAACAATCACAACTTCAATAAGTAACGAAGTGGACATATCCGGTGTTAGTACAACCTCTGGCGTTCAGGCGGTTGTTAAGGAGCAGTAGAAAAATTCCATTATTTTTACATTAACTTGGTCTCCACTCCGCTAAGTAAAGCATCATAATTCATAATAAATTGAAGCATCGCGCCTTCGGAGCGGGAAGCTGCAGACGCGGACATATTGTTTATTTTTAACTAACGCTTCTCACTATTATGTACAAGATTTTGTCTTGCACATGGCCAATATGGACATTGGACATAAATAAATGACTTCAGAAACCAATCTGTCTTTAGATGGTATGGAACACGGAACCCGTTAGGTACTATCAACTGGGTCAAAGGTGATCCAATACGGATGATAATTAAGGTTAACGAAGATCACTGGACTCTGCCCCATGCGCCTTCTCCGATGGTATATGGATACCATTGGAATGGTAAGTTCTTGTCTGACAGGCTACCCATCCTTCTTACACGTACTCACTAGCAATTGTGAAATTATTTTAACACGATTACAGTACTAAAATACACATTACAAGCTGGTACTTATAATACTTATTACAGTACCAATTTACGGCACTCAACATACCACCACTTCGTAACGGACTATTACAATAAACTACAATTTTGAACACTATGGCCATTACTTACCTAAATCCTAATTTGCAGCTAGCAACTAACTGCAAGTGTTGAAACGCATACCGCGGATTTCAGTAATACTTAATTATCTTGCGCTGTATGCAATGACACAGACCATTAAATGTGTTCACATTTATTTTGAACTACTAGCGCTCCGGTTTTCGGGATAACAAGTACCCATGTCATATTCCGGATCATGGTCCTGTGTGCTTTTCATGAAATTTATAATAGCACCCGGATGACAGAGCTTTGCTCGGTTTAGGGTGCTTTTCCACCAGAGATGTGTTGTTACGTGGCTATGGATGCTTTTGATATCCACCATTGGTGGAAATCAATCAATTTATTGAACCAATCATATTTATTGGATTTCACATCTTCGCAGCATAGCTGCATAGCACATCTCTGGTGGAAAGGCACCCTTAGGGTTGCTTAACAACGCCATCTACTGACGTAGCTTTAGTGATGGCTGATGCTACTCGCCAATAGATGTTAGGAAGAGTCTATTGTAGCAGTTTAGGCAATGAGCCTGAAAACACGGATAAAACAACATTTTCTAAAAATGAATCCTATATCGAAAATCGTTTCAGCCGTTTTCAAGATTGAGAAAAGATTTAATAGTTGGATACTAGATTTCAGTTTAGATTTTACTTATGTAATTTTTGGAATAGCCTTTAAGCCTGTAAGATCCATTAGACCTCTCAATGTCTGAATTACTAAAAATCTGTGCGGGGCACTTGATAACTTCTCTATTCAAACAAAGGAGCGATACTCGTGCATTGCCTTAAACATAATCTCTATCCACGATAGCGCTATGGCTACCAAGATATCCGTTGATTACGATATCGATATGACCGCTTCTGCTGATCGCAACATTCGCACACTGCTCTAATCTTTTTGTTTATAAGGAAATGTGATAAACAATAAAAGATTATTGAATCGGTCGCGGCTGTGGCCATGATAGTTTTTGCTGATATGTACTGATTGCCACAAAAAGTGACGTTATGTCAGTAAAAAATAATAAATGTTGATTTAACTTGTACTAAGTAGGATTTTGATTCGGGCCCATTGTACATGAGATAAAAATAGCAAACGATGATGACATTCATGTATCAATTTGTTGAATACAGCTAAAATGTGAATCGCAAATAAGAATAAATAGTGCGTAACTTATTTTTAACCGTCTGTCTGCCTGGACACAAAGAAGGCACGACAGCATTGCTTCAGACTAACGAGAGAACATCATTAGGTAGTTTTTACAAAATAATAACACTTCTATAATTATTACTTATAAATACATAAAAATATTCAGGTAAGCATTACTTAGGAGTTATACAAAGATTTTATTCTTATTTCTTTAAAACTTGCTGTCCAAAGACAATAATTTTATGAAATGAAATGAAATAATCTTTTATTCATGTTATCACTGATACTCTTATGCACGTCATTTTTTTAATCTACCAGCTTTTCGGAAAGATGCTTTGTCATAGAGGAGAAGAAAGGTCGTGAAACAATAATACAATAATTTTGTCACCATCACAAAACTTACATTTTCATTTCATACATTACGTAAGAAAACCAAGAATCAATATATTATTATAGCATATTGATTTATACTCGTATTTGTATATTGTTTGTACATTGTTTAGATCTACACAGGGTGTTTCGTAAGTAGCGGATCAACCTTCATTTTTTTTCTTATCTGTATAAATCGAAACTTCTGGCACTCAATTAATAAAAATTGTTAATACGCACAGTCGCACTTAGCCAGTGTGTTGGTCTATATGGCATCATTTAACGAGAGATGGCTCAGAAGCCAGACCAGCAGACAGAAATTATGGATTGTGATAATGATGATGCAGGCTAAAAATACGTACTTCTGCATTTACTAAATAGCTCTCTTCCACATCACTCCAACGCACCATACATTAGTAAAAAGATAAGTGATAAGACTCACCGGTACAATGTCCCGGAATGTATTTTCTTCACGCCGTCCATTGCTGCTGTGGTATGCTTATCATGTCTAAATTCCAGGGCCGATTGCTTAATGGCTAGTTAATGGTATTAAAAATTAATGTCATTATGAACTGCTCGCGAGGACTGAGGCGCTTGGTACCTGCAACAAGGAGAAATGGCATGAGCGGACAGCTAGACAGCGGGAATTAATTCATTTGTATAGACATTCTATTGTTATATTTTACTATGGTTGTTACTTTATTTAATCTTGTTCCTGCAAATAATTAAACAGATAGAAATGTCTTTTGTTAATATTTCTAGACTTAAACGAAGAGACCATACGATCGTAAGTGGTAACCAAAAGGAAGCGGTTAACGAATTTATCGATTAGTTTTCCAACTTTCTAGCGAAACAGGTTGAAAACGTGGCATTGTCGATTCCAGCCTAATCAATATTTGTATCGAACTATGTAAAAATCCTATATTGGCAATCCAAAAAAAAATTCAAAGTTACTGCTTGCACTTCTAATAACAATTTGACCTTGACAATGCAAAGTATCGTGATCGTGACGGTGACCACAGAATGCATACCTATTGATCGGTGATTGCATAAACAATGGGATATTTACGCGGAACAAGTTGGCATGTCATTCACGTACATTCAAATATTTTTACTAGTGCTCTGCCGGCGGGTATGCCGACGTTTTCCAGGATAATTAGTACCCTGTCTTATTCTAGATCATGGTCTGTGCTTAATTTAAATCGGTTTACTAGTTTTTGCGTGAAATGATAATAGTTACGTTACAGGCGTTAGCGATGCATTACCGGCAAAGAAAAGAGAGGAAGAACTCGTTCTCAAGCCTTCAGACGGAATACGACGAATCGAAATGCAAGAAAAGATAATTCCGGTAGAAATGTATTATACTTCAAACATTATAGGTAAATTAGCGAAAAATTGTAAAGCTTTTTGTAAAACACCAGTATTCACAGTCAATCCTCTTTTCTTATTATCCCTCCTCATTCTGACGTGGGCACATCCCACACCCAGATCAGGAGTCCCATCGGAGATCGAATTTAGATAGACGCGACAGATTTCGACGTCACTTTGCTAAGCTAATGGGCTCGTATCGCAAACAGAACAATCTTTATTAGATTAACTTCACGAAACGTACGCTTTATTGTAATAAAAATAAAATGTAGCTTGAATATTATGTACTAAAGGAAACGATGTTTAATTAAAGAATTTAGGCTTAGTTGTAGAAATAGTGGCCCAAACTATTTTTTGACAATTTTAACTTAAGTAAATTTTAAACTGTCTGACATTTAGTTAAATTATAAACACATCCTTAACTTTTTTACGCGATTAGTAGATAACTTATGTAATTGAATATATTAATAATAATGAACTGTAATGCGGTCAAATCTGTATTGGTTATATTTTGGAAATTTTAAAATAATTTAAAAAAAAATATTTGAAATAGGAAGTAAACAAAAAGACTGTTAAAATTGTCAAAAAATAGTTTAGGGCACATCTACAACAAAGCCTAAATTATTTAATAAACTTCTTTTAGTTTAGTACATACATAATATTTAAGCTATATATTTTTTATTTTAACTACATAATAAAGCGTACATTGTTTCATGTGGGTACACTGGTAGTGTACAAATTACAGTGTACACTGTAGCACTGTAGTGTACTCGGTTGTATTATAATTAATGCTATAAAGTGTCAGCGAATCATTGTTATTTATGTCGCAGTCAAACGCATTTTATGATATATGGAATGTTTGTTATGTCATATCTTATAAAATTGACTAAAATGTTTATGTTAATGGTCTTGCAAACATTTATTTTATATTAATTAAGGTTAACTTGTTGACCTCTTGATTTGATGTTAGTTGTGTTTCCAAATCAAAAAGTGAATAAAATAAATGAAGTGATGGAACTTGACTAAAGTTCCAGCACTTCCAGCTTATCTGTGCGAAAAACTATATAAATAAATAGATTAGAGTAATTTTGTCGTGATCAATAAAATTAAATTTAACCATTAACAAATCGCGAATTAAATTGGATTTACAAAGTGCTCATCAAGAAATTGAAAAATTAAATAGTGACAATACGAAATTAAAATTGGAATTAGAACGATGCCAAAAAATAATAAGCAACTATAAAAAAGTACAAATAGATGAAAGACCAGTTGGTTGGTTGGTTGGTTTTGTATTAGTTAATGCTTCATCTTCAAGCCATAAAAGAAAATATACTTAAATCTATACTATAATAAAATGCAAAGTGTATGTTTGTCTGTCCGGGCATCACAAAAAACCATTGAACGGATTTCGATGAAAATTGGTTAAGTTGTTACTGATACCCTGGGTCATATTTTAAACAACTTTTCATCCCGGAAAATTAAAAGGTTTCCCGGGAAAACAGGATAAAAGTTTGAATAAGTTAAAACATAATTTCCGTATGCAAAGCTGCGGGCAACAGCTAGTATTTCTCTACGCCTACAAAATCTGACACTAGATCTCCATCGAACTACATTCTACAAGAAGAGCAGATCTCTACTTGTATGTCACAGAAGACGGATAACGAGGAGATACCGCCCCCTCCCTTCACTGGATGTCTTACTTCGAAGAATGCAACACAGGAGACGGAAACCTATCTATCGATCCCACGTTCACCGGCATGCAAGAAAAATACTTCGACTACATTCTATTTCACCAAGTCAAAATAAAATAACTTTACCAATTCAACATGAGTGTGACCAGGATTTTTATTCGAATGAGATTGAAATGCTAAACATTCGAGTCCTGGCCGGACATAATTATAAGTATACAAGAAATGTTAGTTATCAAGTTTCGACTAATCCTGATGACTTAATTGTATTATGATTTGAGTCATGGTTCAATCAATGTTTTAACGAAATATTTTAAATATTCTCTATATCAAGATTTTTCTTTATTTTCTTGCTACTATTACTCACTAGTGCTATTGGCTCTTTCGACTGCACGTGGGCATTTGACATCAACTTATTACTTAGAATAAGTCAAATGAAAAAAATTTTTTTTTTTTTAAACGCTTTTATTTCAATAATGTTTAGTTTATAAAATTAGCTACAAGTTGTGAAAATTTCAAGTCTCTACGTAAAATAGAACATAGAGAATTATGCGTCTAAAGTCTGAAAATCGTTTTTTTTAATTTAACAACAAATAAACAATGAAAATTAGTTTAAAATATGATTTTCGTGTATTGTCATCGGAAATACACATGTCTGCCAAATTTCATCAATTTTCATTAAAGGGAAGTCATTCAAATTAACGTTACAAGATTTGATGCTCCGAAGTGAAAGTAAATAAAAGCGTTTAACAAGTATAAAGTTAAAGAAAACTTTCTCGAGATCATATTTTATTACTTGTAGTTTCAGCAAGAAGCATTTTGCTAATCATGTTTTATGTTTTTCATGTTTGAAATTACTAATTTCTATTAAGGCTAATGAAGTAAAACCTTTAAGTAGAAAGGGTAAGTTTATTATTTAATACACCTAGATAATATTTCCTTTTATATACCTTCTGATTCTTTTAAAATTATTTATTTCAGTTCCAAAGGTACATTCAATCAAAATTTACGGAGGCAACGAATTGCATTAATTCATATAATTTCTATGAAATACATATTTTGGTCAATCGTTTACCAAGTGACGGCGGCTCAGGCAAGACGCGTTTTGCCCGAGAACTGTTTGGACAGTAACACCAGCGACGGTGTAATTAGTCACTTGTCACGACTGTATCGATATCAAGGTTGAGGATAATCGGTGGTCCGGTGCACCGCACGTAAGTCATTCACTGTCATCAGCTTATTCATAATATTTACTAGGACCCTAATTATGTGCTAATTATGCGCAATACAAAAAACAATACATTTTCCTGATATAATATGTATAATGCATGTTTCTAAAATAAACAACAAAAGAGATTAGATACAATCGGGAAGGTAGATTAAAAAAATTTAAATAGGAGCCTAGCTGTTTAAAATAAGTGATTTAAGACACAGATTCAAGGAGCCTTTACGAAAAGTTAAATAAATTGGAATACTCAAAAACTACGACACTTAGGTAATTAGTTTTATTAAAACGTGCGGTGATGGTAATCAAAGCTCAAATACTCGTACTAACACAAACAATTGAAACAAAGTTCATTAAATTATCCTCGGGAAACCAATCTAGACATTTGGATTTGGACATGCGTGTTTACATTGCCAGCTTGTCAGGTGTCGAGTGTCGAATGTCGGGAGTGTCCCGAGTGTCCCGCTGTCGGACACTTCAGTCGCTGTTGAATAGCACTTGTTCCAGCGAAACAGTCCAACTACTGTGTGTGAACTAGTCACAGGATGAATTGTCCACTCTTGTCATCGTGCCTGTCGGGACACCGGAATCAAGCGGAACATGATACAAAACGGGAACAGCGTGGCATTCGAGTTTCGACACCGATACAGATAGAGTTTTCATCATATTATCTTTTCATCAAAGTTTTAAATAGCATTTCATAGGACTTCCAAGTCTTTTCATACACGTATAGTGGTGGATTAGGGTTGTCAGATGACAAAACTTCTGGCAAAAAGTCGGGATTTATCGGGACTAATTTTTTTTTTGAAAATAGCCGGGGACCGAGCTGACCACGAAAAAATGCGCGTGCGGTGGCAAAAGCGTTCTGTTGAATCGAGTGAATTGTCGGGACGATCCAGACAAATTCCGACCATTTGGCAACCCTACGGTGAATTGATTAAAAGTATTGTTTACAAGGTTTGAACATTGAACTATACAGTTTAATCGGATAAGCTAATGTTTACAAACTATGCACACACAATATACAAGTCGATAAATCCACAATAACAAGGTCATATTCTCGATAACAGCACAAAGAATAACTTTCCAAGTCGTAGAAAGTTTTATGTTTCGAATCCATGATATAAACGTGCATTTCAAAGGACATGTGTGACGATATGCGATAAAAATTCGATCTTTATCACGTACGTGTATATACTCTGAGATTTATTGCGTGAGAAACCTCAAGATAAATATTGAGACATGATAAAATATTTATCAATATGAAAGGTGATGATAATCCTTTTAAGATCTGCTGGTGCAAGGCACAATCCACCAAGAGACCTAATTAGGCTAATTGCTGAAAGCAAGTTGTCTGTAAGAGTTGTTAATGCAAATAAAAAATGTCTTAAAAACTTAATTCAGTTAACCCATATCAGAAGTCAGCCCTGAGCGGTCTAGACTAATGTGCATTTTGCTGGTGATGACGAAATTTGATACTTTAAAACAAGGATGAAATAAATTTAAAATATAAGTTAACTTATTTCCATGCATTTTCAGTCTAGAATTTCGTTATCGCTAAACAAATAAGTCGAGAAGTCGCACCTCGAAAGTTTCAACTTAATTAAGTTAAAATTTGGAATAACTCCTACATCATTATTTTACAGCACTGTTGTAATTGCTGGTGCATGCACCAGAAATCAAACTTTGAGTCATTATTTCATGACAGTAAAAATTTCGGCATTTTAGTGAATCCTCGCATCTTGAACTCCTGACACGACACAGTATTGAACTGACACGCAACCTCTGTGGTTTCATTACACGGTATGGTATGCAACTATGCACATAATTATGCGTGCCTCATAATATGTAGAAACTGTTCGTTCATATCTATTGGCTATATCAGCATTGCCCTTTAAGTACTCCAAATTAACAACCATGATTTGTGTTTCGGTCAGTGTCGGAGAAAAAAGGTACCAGAAACGACGTGAGTTCTCTACTTTTTTGTTGGCCGGCAACGCATCGGTGATGCTTTTGATGTTACGAATCTCCAGGGTGACGGTGACTACTTAGCATCAGGTGGTTCGTCAGCCACCGACAACCTAACTAACATGACAAAGACGAAGAACAATGATCGAAAGCAATTATTTCAGAATTAGGTACATAAAAGAAAAACACATCGACTCTGAAAGTCTTTGCAATAAAGTAATTATACCGATAAAGCACAATAAAACGTAAAGATTCCCTGTGAAAGAAACACTCGTTCCGCAAGTACTGTACTCGTAGACTCCACCGCACGCAGACAAGATTCCCTCGACAAAACTGGGGTTGACAAAGTCGTATAAAAACTTTAAGAATAAAGAACTTAATTAATGTTGTCGCCCTAAACGAACAGAAAACGCTCGTTGCATCCACACCGCGTACTTAAATCGAGGCTAATTGCTTTAGCAATTATCTGGGGAAATATGGAGTCGGCTAGCGGCAGTAAATATTTGCGGCGACGCGCAGCATCCACTACCAGTCATGAACTAATAGTTTTTGCTGGTCAACAAGATTGTCACGTAATACTCCAGTATGGTAAGAATTATTTATCGATAAAACTATAAAAATGGAGCACCAGTTTCTGAAGTCCTCTGCCGACATGCCGATGCCGAGGGGTGCTCGTGTGATTGGTATTAGGAAATAAAAATTACGAGAACTGCAAATTAAAAAGTGCCTAAAGCGTAAAGAAGAATCAAACATTCATAAAAGACATTTGTATAAACAGAAATATGGTCATTACAAACTTTATAAACAGGATCTTTTCTCATGCACCTCTGCGTTATTTTGAGATCCCGATTTGCGCTAAAAGGACCAAGACATTTTGGAAGTAAATATCCCACATAACTCCAAACCAATTGAGTATCTTGTGGTTGTCGTGGTTATAATATTTACTTACATGGTCCGACCACATAAACACTTGTTATCTCTGTATTAAGTAAGCATCAAATAACATTCTTTTATTTAGACAATTAACGTCATTTTCAAGAGGACTCTTATTTCAAATTGAGGCTATTTGGGTGTCGATGAGGCTCTAGTGGCATCCCTAACACCAGTTATCATCACGTTGCTTGTTAAAAAATAACTGATTAATTTGCTTCTTAATTGGCTCTCCCGTTTTGTAACAAAATATGTCGAAAAATATTCCATTGTTAATTAGGGTAGTAAAAAACTTTATCAAAATGCAAGAATGACATCACATCATGCGCGCTCATTCGCACTTAGGTCTTAGGTAAGTGCTATAGTATTCGCAGTATCTCACTGCACTCTTTGATGTATTGCGATTTGCGCGCTCACTCGCACTTAGACCTAAGACATAAGTGCGAGTGAGCGAGCAATATGTCAAAGAGTGCAGCGAGATGTGACTACTAGTGTGTTATTGTACAATGAACATGGAACAGTGCTATTTATGAATGAAAAGTTCGTTAAGTGTGTACGAGATAACATGTATGGTCTGCGTCCCTCGTTATTATTTCAACCAAATAGTGTCAATTAAATTGAAGAGTACAAAACCGCAGAATAGCAGATATATTATGTACCCAGTAACTAACAACTTTAAAGCCTCCTGACATATGCATAAATAAATACGAGGTCAAAATAAAACAATCCTTGTCATTTTAAAATGAATGAAAACCAGTAAATTCCTCACTGATCTGCTGATAACGCCCACAGCGTGAAATATGACACAAGTGACACAGTGGCAGATACCTAAATTAGTCGTCGACAAATCCCCGTCAAACAGCATCAGGGGATTCGGGGGCCAACACAAATGATATCGTACGACATTGGAGTCCTGCCAAAGTGGCCACAGGAAGTGGACGGGAAAATAAATGGTAATACAGCCTTCGAGAGGAACGACGATTTATTCTGACCATAATTATCATCTCCAATAATGAGGTACCAACCGTTACTTTTTATTAATTTTCGAAACGATTAAAATTAAATTCGATAAACGATTAAAATTAGATTGGATTTTTTTTAATAATAGTACCAAGATGAAATATTTGGAATAAATGTTTGGAATTTAAATTCAACGAATAATTAAGTAATAATTAAACAGACCTAAAAAAAACTTCTGAAAATTAAAAATAAAACTTGTTTTGTATGACATAAATTTTTCTGTTTCGTGTTTCAGTAACGATATCAACCGATCAAAACGTTTTTTTCAGATATTTTATTCTTTTCGTCGTCTTTTCAAATACTCTTCGTAATTTTTTTCTTAATATATTTTTTTACATATGTGGTGGGTAAATCACACCTAGGTATATCACAAGAACTGAGAAACCGCAAATTAAAGCTAAAATACAAGGACGCACAACCGTCGTATTTATAAGAACTATTCGGCAAAAACCCGCGGATGTTATGAATCACGCGGCAAAACGAAACGTGATCGTATAGAAAACAAAATAAAAAAGCGTGGCGCATGCCATCGCAGTTACTAATAAATCCAGTTATCCCAACCACAGTCCCAACCCACCCTGAACCGACTGTTTCCGCCGCACAGGAGATGAATTAGACAAATCTGTATAAAAGCGACATATTGAAGAATGTTTCGTAGGAAATTGCAGGTTCTGGATGTCAAGTTATAACGCATGTTATGACTATAGCTACAAGTACATTATAATAAAACATTACGTACATAATAATAATATGTTTTAGGGTTAAACACTATTTTATTAGTGTAGTGCTTCAAACAATTAAAACACGAAAAGCCGTATTGGGGCGGTGGTATTCTGCCCAACCCTACCATGGGTGTCGTAGGAGGCAACTAAATCCAGCCCGTGGTAGGTGGTTGTTTTTTTTTTGGTTGTGGGGTAAAAGAACCGAGGAACCCACATTACTACTGACTCTTACACACTTCGACGGTCACATAACAGAAGCATTTCACAGTCAATGGTAGAAAGATGGAATCCAGGTGGATAAAATACCCTACCATGCAAATTTTGCCAACATTAAATTGGATGCTAAAGAGCCGATTATGCCATTTCAGAGATTTAATGGGAAAACCTGCACATAACTATGGGATTTATGTACAGACATCAATCAACTAGTTTTATTATGTGATCTATAAATAGTTAATGCAATGCAAATTGGCTTCAACCCATTAATAGCCCACTACTGGGCACGGGTCACTCCTCTTAAGGAGGCCTAGAGCATACTCCACCATGCTGCTCCAGTGCGGATTGGTGGAGGGGTTAGTGGCCAACCCTAGTGTCGGAAGTTTTCAAACCGTCCGAGGGCCTCCGACATGGCTTAACAACTGTATCATATGATAACAATCGGGACCGACGGCTTTACGTGCCCTCCGAAGCACGGAAACGCTCAAGAATTTTTCGCCACTAGCGGTCACCCATCCAACTACCGATCGCGCCCGCTGTTGCTTAACTTTGTCGATCACTTAAGATCAACGCAAGCCGCAGGGCTATGAGTGCTTCAATGCAAATTATTCAACATGAAACTGAACTAACGCCCCAACTCAGAATAACGTAACAGCTACTTAAATATTTCCTTAGTACAGAATCACAAAAATTCACTCTCTAAATTCACTTTTTACTTTAATTGTCAGTTTACAGACAGTTAAATTACAGATAATTATTTAATGATTGATTAACATTGAAGTTTTGAATGTTAAGTCAAATCAACCACTCATCATAGACACTGACAGCTAGCAATACTGCCAAAAATAAAATGGTGTGACCTCTTTATTTTATTTTAAAGAAAAAAAGCTACTTTGCAATGTTTTTAAGTAAGCAATAATAGTAAAAGGAATTTCTTGTTATTATATTAGTATTTATCATAGTTATAAAAGCATTAAAATAAATATTATCTTTTATTTACTACAACATATTTTACTACAACATAGTGTATGTTACACTTACACTCTATTGATACAGTCATATGACTATCGCTGAGGTTATTTGATGTTGGTCCGCACTAGGGTCACTTAAAGTTGACAATATGACTCTGAGATGAACCGATATGTAACACATTTAATGTCAATTAGTTATTTACTCCTTACAACTAAATAAACTAACCTTTCTGAGCTGGGCCATAAGTTTGTTACACTGAAGCTAGAGTAGCCAGATTAGACATCCTGGAATGACTACTCCCGTATATTGCATCTAGTCCCATGTAAATTTATTAAATTT
This sequence comes from Thymelicus lineola, assembly GCA_963932265.1. Lineage (NCBI taxonomy): Eukaryota > Metazoa > Arthropoda > Insecta > Lepidoptera > Hesperiidae > Thymelicus > Thymelicus lineola. The sequence continues at coordinate 480,585 of OZ010707.1, read as the reverse complement.
TATTTACACTTGAAACTTTTGCATATTTAATTAACTTAGGGGCTCCCCTTGAAACCCTAACCGACATAACTATAAACTTTAAAATTTAAAAAACCTCGAACACGAAACAGCTAAGAACCATCTCGATCACATCAGCTTTCAAATAAAAAGAAACACATCATAATCGGTCACAGATAGACACACAGACACGTGAAACACACACAACATTATAGATATAATAACACCTCTCTTTTTACATCAGCAATTAAAAAGTAGGTATTTACTAGTACAAAATTCAATTCTAGTACAATGTTCATATTGACATCAAGATTCTATATTTTTGCATAGCGGAGTGCCAGACTTGAGATAAGAACTTAGTAATAAATGTGATAACATTGGCACTCTAAGATCACTATCCTATTAGTTGTGGGATTTATTTATGAAAATTGTCAATGGAATTCCTTTGCTTAGTAGTACTAATTTAAGGTAACATTTCAGAGATTGAATTTGTTTGAAATTGTTTTCAATTATTTCATAAATATTTATTCTACTTTTAAGCATTCTTCCTTTAAACTGCCTACATACAAAAGTTCGCTTTTGTATGCCACCTACGTTGTCTTATCTTTTAAATGAATAGTATAGATATAAACCTATACTTTTCATTAAATCAAAACGTTATATTTATTGAAAATCAAAAAATTCTGCGAAAACCCGTAACGTGTAAATGATACTTGAGTTAGCTTATACCTAAGCATAATTATGTATATGTACAGATAGCTTACTAATCACGGTCCTCCGGCTTATCCTCACGTACAACTCATTATTATCACAAAACTACACGTAAATAGCACAGCAAGAATATACACCGAAAATGGCCACAAACATCCAAACTATATAGACTTCACCACCAATTCATAACTTAGTTAAATGGAACGTGAGATAGGTTTTACGACATCAATTTCCCATATGAATGCACTTTCCAACAGCTTTTACTATCACACGGCCCCTACTATTAGCAAGTAGTACAAACGGCATGAAAAATACTTGATGACTGACGTACTCGGTACTCCTAGTTCGTAGTTCGTACTCTGGGCACTGGGAGCGGTCAAAATGTTCACGGCAGAAGAACGCAGCAGCCACTGAAGCATCCAATACACACATATAACACCAAACAATGTCACTGAATACAATCCATTTAAACAAATTTTATCGTAAATCACTAAAAAATTATAATACGCGACAACGAAGCGAAATCTATCGTCCCTCCTCCCTTCACCGTAAAATTACCATAGACAACATTTTTTCGTATTAGCTACTACGGCGCATACAAATTCAAGAACGATTTGAAAGTGTCGAGAGTGGCAATACAACCTTCCTCATAATTGTCTATGGATAATATAGATGATAGACCACAGAACTTACATTTATTTTATTTAAGCTTAAATCAAATGCAATTAATGTAATAAATTCATAACAATCACTTTAAATTATAATTTAATGACGAGAACATAATAGTACAAATAGAAAGTCAATATGTTAGAAATAAAATAAATCATTATTGATCAAGAACCAAGGCCAAGATTTTTAGCAATTAAATAATAGGTGCCCAAAATAAATCATTGTTATAAATAGTAATGTGTTTAATTTAATTGAACAACAGAAGCAGAACACAAACAAATCAGTAATCAGTATAGACATTAAGTATAATCAAATCTTTATACACCCCCTGTGTTCTTTACTTCTACCATTAATACTTTATTACTACATTAGTACTTTATTACAAAGCCAAACTCTTATTTTTCATTGTGGTATTGTTTTATCAAGTAATTATCCATAGATTTAGAACCAGATATTTGATTTATAATAATTTTGATTTGCATCCATTTTGAATTTTAAATTAATATGATGATCCATAGACAGCATAGACTAAGTTGCATATTTTCTAAAAGTTGCCATATAAAAATATTTATTTTATTTGTTATCGAAGAAATATTTTTAAAACAATCAATAAACAAAACTTACAATAAATTTTCAAATAGTTTTAATCAAAACTTAAAGTTTTTTTAGTCAACTACAGTTAAAAAGTACACTAATGTTTGTCTCCTTATTTTTCTTAATCTGTTCGGATAAGCGTACAAACAGTTTTAGATAAAATAATGAAACAGTCTAATGACCTTGTTTGAGTACAAAGCAAAAGCTACGATGAGTCAATTAAAAGTATATTTTGATTCCAAAATTAAAATCTTTTGAAAATTTATAACAAGTATGAACGTTACTATTTAGATAGATGGGCAAGACTTAATGGAAAGCAAGCATATAACATGACATCACACATGCTTGAAGCAAGCGAATCCCTCGTATTTTAAGAAATTAAAGAACCCTTGACGCAACTTAAAAATATGTATACCGAGACTACCTTATCTGTGAAATGGCGAAAATTGGAACTAATGCCACCATGTTTAAAAGTCATTTATAAGTACTTTGTGGTCTGAACTTCGCACTCAATTAGATCTCAATTTTTTTGAACATGGCTCTCATTTCACATTTATGTTTTTAATGAGATAAGTTGATTTCATTGTAGAGCAATAACAGCTCAGTTCAAACAGTTAGTCCTCAAGATCCCTTTTAAAAATTTGAACCCAAGATCTTATACATCTTTTTAACAATGTGCTGATAATGACTGATCATGATGATGATTTCCAGAAGCTATCTAATTTTTGTCTTTGTTTGACTTTAAAGTTGATCTAATGTTTATGTTTGTGTCGTTTTGATCACTCAGATTATTAAGTTAAACCCTTTATTATATAACATAGTATTAACAACACCTCACACATTGGTCCACAATATTATTTAATTTTAGCCATAGCACATATATAATTCCCACATTTAATATAATTGAGCCTTTATTAAGTATTTTATTAATTATTAAAAAACACTTATCATAGGTACCATCTCGGTGTTAAATTGTGTATGAACAAAATCGAAACTGGAGATTTATTTAATAATTTAAAAAGGGTTTAATATACTAGAATGTATGCACGAAACTTAAAAAATATTATGTTTTTATTTAATTTAATATTTTTAACGCTTTCCTGTAGAGATTACTTTATAATATACCTCCTGTAAAATATTTTTTTGGAATACAAGGCTAAGGATGTTAACAGTTCCTTCCTTAGTATAGAAATGAAATCACAAAGTTTAAAAATATAGGTGCGTTTATTTTTAACTTATTTTTAATTTAAAATAAATTGTAAATAATAAAGGAATTTAGATATTTGTCAACTATTCAGAAAAAATCTATCAGTCCATCGCTTACAGTACAGCACAGGCTTCAATTAGTATTGAGTGTAGTTATTATGAGTATCCGAACGAGATCTTACAATTCTCACACTTTTGTTGTTTTTGTGTAGAAAAGGAAATTTGTGAGAATCCATCCCATGTGTATTGGTGTACATATATTATGTATATTGTGTTGTGTGTGCGTGGTGATTTGTGTTATAAGGTGATAGAAAGAAATTAATTAAATGAGTCTATTTTCACGATGAAACTTACATAAATGTGAAGAATCAGTGTGTTTTGTGTTATCTAGTGCTAGTGAATCCGTCAGGAGGCGGTAATCATGTACGTTTAATCGCTATTTGTGGATTCTGGATCTCGTCTCGTCGATGTACCATAAACAAAAATGTCAGCGATCCCGATTTTTTGTTTCTCACTGCATACCCATCGTTATACCTTAATTAGATCACACGAATGATATAAATTAATGTTAGACGCTCTCGCTGGCGGTGTTGTCTCGGTCGGACGGCGTGCCCGTAGCGATAATTCGGCCATAATAAACGTGCGTTCCGTGCGCTTCGCGCCCGTCTACACCCGATCTATCTCATTGTTTATGTATGGAGAGTGAACCTGGAATTTTTATGGCGTTCAGTGGTGTAGAGTCGTTTTGATCGAATATCTGGATCGGATCGGGGGCTCGGGTGGCCGGTGGCGCGGGCCGCTGACGGCAGCGGGCGAGCCGCGAGCGTCCGATCGCCAAGGTTCCCTAACATCTCTATTTATAATAATCTTTCGATCGTTTGCTGCAGCATAATGACATTCTTGTAATGAAGTGCCGCTCCGTGGATTTGTGGGACATGTGCCAATTATTGCGCCCGTGACGAAAGCTCTCGGATCGTTTTGTATGTATACAATTGCACTACACATCTGTTTACTTTGACAATATCAATCTTGTTCATTGCGATTTATATCTCCAGCATACATTTTTGAGCAGTCATTTGTGTCATATTAAGTTTAATGAAAGCAAAACAAAACAGGTTAGACACCTCAAGTTCCTAGCTCTGTTCTTTATACCAATCTTCAAAATAAAGCAAACACAATTTTCCCTCTCAAACTGTTTCAGTTGAAGTAATGTCTGGTTGCGATGCACCGCTCAGGCGTGAACATGTGTTCAGATGTCAAACACACAATTGCTAAAGCGTTGTGTAAACAACAATGTTTTAATGACAAATAAAGCCTTCAGCTGTCCCATATTTGTGTTACAATATATCTGGCTGATGAATCCTTAATTGTAAATCAAATGTAATTTTTCATTTAAAACAACGGGTCCGTATTGTAAAGTTTTTTACACTTATTTCATAAATTTATGTTTTTTATTTACTTCAGAGTGCATTCAAAATAAGAAGTAGAGCTATGTATTTTATGTTGCTACTTTACACTGCTAGTAAAGCACTAACGGTCCCCCAACCAGCAAGACTAAAAAAAACTGGATTTGGAGGGCCCAGAATCACTTGGAAGTGCTGAATAGAGGAGGCCTATGCTCAATTTGTGAAATTAAAGACAGATATAAAGATAAAAAATTTATTTTTCCAATATGTATGTTTTGAATGCCAGAGGCTATGAAGAGATATACACTACATATTGTCTTTCATAGATATCTCTTCATAGCACTCAATTTCAATGCAATATACAATTAGTTAAGGCCGTCACACTGTTCACCGTCAAACTTATTGTGTATTATAACGTGTAGGACTCAAAATCGAAACATGACACTTTTTATTTTCCCTTTTTTTACTAATTACACATCAATTTAAATAACATTATGAACTCTTAAATGCAATAACTTTGATGAGGTTAAGTGGAATTAAATTAATACAAGAGATTAAAAATAAATTCATTTACCCACTTTCCTATTATTTTCTTATTATTAATTTTTGTAACACGTAAATAATTGGTATGCATTCAGATATCTTGTAGTTCTGTTTGAATAGTGAAATAGATTGGAAATTATATTCCATAGATTTGATTTGTTCTATATTTTTATGGAAAAAATTAAAATGGCGATGTGGGGAATGTTAAATCACTTTTATTTTACAAATTATCTTTAGAATAAAGTTGTTTGATTAAAAATTAAATACACACTTATATAATATCAATATACTAAAGAAAACATCATATGAGCCTAACATCAAGGGGTTTTTACTAGTAACCATTCAGGAGTGACACTATTCAGGTCTTGACTCCATTATCAGAGTCTTAACAACAAGTCTAGTATATTGGACTCATGAAAACTCAAACTTTTTTATGATTTACTTGTAAACATCTAAGAGTTCCATCAGGGCCCAATTCCATCAGATCAGCTCCAATATATCAAATTATTATATTGTCTACTTCTGTATTGATAAGACAGAAGTAGGTTAGAATTCACACCCAAGATTTGTTTACGTTGCTAGTTAGTTCTTTACTTATAAAAGCCGGTTTAAAAACTATTATAAATAGAAGGATATGAATGAAACTTATGTTTAATTTAAGCATGGCCTAGTATTGTAATTCAAGTCATATTTTTGTTATCTCATAAAAAGAATAATCAAAATCAATGATTGTTGTTCATCACAATATTATCTACTGAATTAAAATTATTGTGTAAACCCATAGATTGTAAACACAACTATATTATATAAGAATACATGCACATACATACTTCACAGCTTTCTTTCTTTACTTCACCACTATACTACTATTACGAAGATGTATTTTTTTTATTACAGTAAGTTTTCCTATAGAAGGTAGGTGTAGATTGATTAAAATATTCTTCATTTTTATTTGATTGATATTGGTCCCTGGTGTGAATAAGTTGACAAGTTATAAAAGTATTTTATTCAGGGTGGTATTTTTTTTGTTTTTAAAGCATGTAACTTGTAAAGCATAATTATATAGTATAAATTTTTATTTTTTTTAATGAAATTTATTGATTTTTCATAAAATATGAGAATCTCGACCAATGGTACTTGTCAACTTATTATACTTAACTTCTATAATACTTAATCTCTATATAATATTCAATCAATACAGAATCAGTTTATTACATTAATTTTCTTATTTAAAAATATTTATTTTTCTGTATTTGTTTAATAAGAAATAAGAGAAAAAAACAAATATTGAAAATATTATTTTTTACAAAAAACGTTTACTTCCCATATTATATTCATTCATGTGATCATATTTAAGATAACGTGTGCACTAGATGAGCAAACGCGGCGATTTCGTTGCGGCAACGACTTTTGTCATGAATGGAAATGGATGCACAGTATCGGCATTGCACTGTCACCCATACGAACTTCTCTGGATTTGCTCTAGTTTGGGAAGTAACACAGAATGTCCGCGTGAAACAGATTTTTTTTATTTTAATGTAATGAAAATCTTTTTCAAGAATGTCCTAAAAAATTTCAGTGTTGCCCAAAAATCCCGATGAAATCGTCATCGTTAAGTGTATTCATACACACGTGAGACCTAGACATGACAAGGTAACAGAAGCTGTGATTGCTTGTAAATATTATCGACATTACGCACGTGTGTCTGAATGGAACTGAAAGTACTGAATCTGCATTTTCATACAAACCGCCCGCCAACGTCATTTCGTCGGGTTGCCATCGCGCGGTGTATACAGTGTCTACTAATAATTGCTAAAAGTAGGCTACTTTAGATACCCTAAATGTTGGATTGATGTAATAAATGAGTGAAGTTATTGTCTGTCCTCCGCAGTCAAGTTGGCGAAGGCACGTAGGGGTATGATCAAGGAGAAGGAGAAAGGCGGCGGCGCCCGCCTCAAGGATGAGCCAAATGATCCTGCTGAACCAGGTAAATGTTAGAAACTATTTTAACCCGTCAGGGAAACCCATAGTATGGACAGTCAGGAATCGCAGATTATTAAGTAAAAATACACTAAAAATACAATTATATTCCTTCTCTTTGCAATTTTATATTTTTTCCAATAATGGTGAACGCACATATATCCGCACGATGCGGATATCGTAAACGCGCCGTAAAAATACGTCGTGTGCAGGGGCTCTAAAACGTTATAACGTTACGATACGATATAAATCCCTGAAAATTTTAATGTTTGGAAAATTTTGAAAATTCGTTAATAGTCAGTGAGTTATTTTTACCTTCTCTTCGTGTATTTATATTATATATATTTCTATATCATATGCAATAGTTTTAGTGGAAATGACAAATAATTCACAATGGTGAAAGCAAATCTGCAAGCATTCCAGCGATGCATGTAATTAATTCATTTCTCTTTACAAGAATATAAAGTTTAATGACCTAAATTTGCGTTTAAGAGTGAAAAGTCATTGCAGAATATATAATCTGAAATTCTGAATATTATAATTTTATGGTGAATGAATGTTGTTGTGAGGCCTTGAAATACTTGCTGGGTTTGGCCAATAAACCCTTCCGTTGGTAGGCCAATAAAACCTCTAGCTACTTGGTGTATAATAAGGCTTCCATGATTATAAGGAGAGACGCAGCTTCCATTGGGAAATAAAATTTCCAACATTGAGCGCTGAAGAAATTTTTGCCTCTAGTGGCTCTAGTCATCACCCATCCAACTACCAAACGCGCCTGCTGTCGCTTAACGCGACCGATCATTTTAGGAACGACACAAACGAAGAAGCTGATAATAGGGATGTTGACACTAATTATAAATTAATATAAATTTATGTCTAAAATATTAGTGGTAACATTTAAAGGCCTAAAATATGATTCTTTTATTGAAATCTATCACAATAAATTAAATATCATTAATTTAAAATGTTAAAAATTGTACTCACTGTCACGCCATTTTGAGAATATGACGTCATATTGGAACAATTTTATATGGAAATTCAACAATCTTAGTAGAAAGATAGTATTGAATATAGTTTAGTGACGTCACGTGACGTTTTTGGTGGGAAATTTGATAATGATTTTTATTTATCAATTTTTGTTTTTAAATTGAAGATTATTATTTTTATAATATTTTTTTCGTGAATATTGAGATTCTATCTATAAAATAAAATTGAATCCTAAAATTAGTCAACATTCCTATTCTTCAATCAAGACTCAAGACGGACGACCTGACGACCCGTATGGCGCAATGGTTACCGCCGGTTCGCCGTGCCAAGGGTCTTGGGTTCGATTCCCAGCGAGGCGGAAATTAGAATGCTGAGTTTGAATTTCTGTTCTCGGTCTGGATGTGTGTTCTTGTCTTTGTGTATTGTCCATGGCACCCACGATACAGGGAATTCTAGTGTGTAGCTTTTTTAGGGTTCCGAAGTAAAATCGGAACCCCTATAGTTTTGTCATGTCCGTCCGTCCGTTCGTCTGTCCGAGACATAGCTAAGAGACCCTTAGTGCTAGAAGGCTGTAATTTGGAATGGATATATACCTACCTACATATTTATTAAAACTCCAAAATCGTAGAATAACATATTGAAAAATTATCTAATTTTTTTCAGGGTACCTCCCCTACAGGTAACGTGCGGATGAAATTTTTTTCGTTGCGTATCCCATGTTTTGGGGTATCGTACTACTAAAAAAATCAATTTTGTGCCCCCAGGTCACGGGTCCCGTCCGCCATCAGCCTCGCTGCCCACGCCAGCAGCGTTGAAGAAGGAGCCCGAGGAGCCGCCGCACAGGGTCAAGATGGAGCCCCACAGCCAGTCCGGTGACGACTCCGCCCCCGACCTCGGCGTGGACGGCATCAAGACAGAGATTGACGGCCTTATGGATAGTGACGGTAAGTCCAATTTGGATTGCATTTTATCAAACTTTAAGTCTTAGATCTTTGAGTTGTGAAGAGAGTTAATCTCATTATAGGAAATAGACAGTGTCAACTTCGTACGACACGAGATAAATCAATAGCTAACGGTAGTTTGAGTCCCCGTAGGGATCTTATCTGGCTAGTCCTGTGTTTATTAATAAATATGTAATAGTTTAAGAAAACTAAAATTCATGCTTTTAAAGAAAATCCAAGTAAAAAATAGAAAATAAATTTGAATTAAGAATCGTGTAATTGTAAAAAAAGCGTTTTTCATTTTTCAGTTTGATTTTTTTAAATTAAATTTAGGTTTTTTTTTCTTTTTTTTAAATATTGAATTGTCATTGGTCCTCGATAAGTCTACGAACTTTAAATGAAATCTGACCGATTGGTCAAAATCAAGTCCAAAGGAGTCGGTTACAAACATACAAGTGAAGCTAATACAAAGCGTGTAAAAATGTTGATTTTCACATAATATGCAAAACTTCCAATCTTGTATCCTAGCCTGAAGGTAATGGGAATACTTTGTCTTCTAAAACCAAACGGTTTCGAGCTACAGAACTCATCGTGGATTATGACTTGACTGTTCAGTTATTCAATCTGGTTTCTACACTGTTTAGTATTATTATCTACATCTGAGCTATTTTTTACGTGTATGGTCCGCAGTGTTGGGTGAGTTATTAATTGGTCTCATTTATTAAAACGCGCAAAAAATATAATTGTCGTTCCGTCGCCTGCTTTTTATCCAATTTGGACATTGACCACGGACATATTGTATAATATTATGATCGGTACTGCTTAAATGGATTTGTACAAATAATTTTATGTCTAGTACCTATAAATTTAGGCTGTAAATGATGGTGTAAATTTAAATAAATTGAAATCATATTTAGATGGTTTAGGCGCAGAATATCCAATCGTCCAATTCGCAAAATGGGTGGTTAGGTTGGATTTATAGGTAGTGCTATATTGAACTTTATATTTTTAACCTCCAACGAAAAAAGAAGTGTGTTATAAGTTTGATGTGTCTGTGGATCTGTATGTCTGTCTGTGGCATCGTAGCTCCCAAACGGATAAACCAATTTTGATTTAGTTTTTTTTTGTTTGAAAGTTGACTTAATCCAGAGTGTTCTTAGCTAAGTTTGATGTAAATCAAACGGGGGGGGGGGGGGGAGGTTATTTAAATTTTAATTTAACGTTCGAATATTTATATTTTTTAAATAAATTTAGAGAATGTCGATCGGCTCTGCTAGGTAGTATTCATGTAGAAAGCAGGATAATACATAATTATAAGTCAATGAAACCAACACCTATAAGTACCTATATCAATATTCGATAGCCAAATTTTACATAAGCATCATAAGTCAATATTCAAATTTGCCGCGTCCGTGCTATCTGCATCTTATCTCGGTTATCTCATATCTGCATAATATGTGCAACACGCGCCTACAATTGCACGTTGAGGTAAATCCCTGAGCATCATATTATTGTCGTTGTAAACATTGATATATCAGAGATAGCGCACATCGCATAGCAATGCAACGGGCGTGCATTGTTGCCGGCCGACGATCTTATCTACACTGTAACATTGCATACGAGAGCATTACTTAGTGACACATGGTTAAATGGCCATTTCATTAGTACGAGGTGTTCACCTGTCAATATCAATGGGTTGAGCCTATTAGTGGCACGGTTTGCAACGGGGTTGACTAATTGAGGAGGTCTAAAGCGTTCTACTATGCAGTCAGGGTCGGTGGTGGATTAGGGGATGGAGTAGGTACCCAAGCGATGGAAGTTCTTGTGCCCCATGACTTGTGATTCCTTCGCTGTAGTCAGCAATATTAAAAAAAAATTGCAAATGTAATCCTCGAAGTCATTTTGAATGGTATATTGATGACAATTTATCTTTGATTAAATATAAATTACATTCGTAAGTGGCATTTTTATCAAATCAATTGAGTGGTAATATCTAACGGAAAACAGCTGAAACAACGTAAAACAAAATTTGATTTTCGCAGGCAACAATGTTTCAATTGTTATTGTTAGGTATTTACAGCAATAACCATCTGAACAAACATCTCGCTGACGGTCACCTATCCGTCTACCGACCGCGTCAGGAGGTACACGGTCAACCACTTGTATTCGCAGTTGACACATGCGGTCGAGCTCCTGAAAGTCAATAAATTATCTCTTTTTATGTTCACTTTTACATTAGTTTCCATTTAAAATAATAGGGATGTTGACAGTAACTGTAAATTAATATAAAATGTTTAAAGTATGAAGGGAAACATTCGAAAACCTATAATATTATCCTTTTGTCGTAATCAATCCCAATAAATTAAATATAATTAATTTAAAATGTTAAAAATAGTACCCACTGTCACGTGACCTCAAACGACATTTTGAGCTTATGACGTCATTGCTCGTATTTTATAATATGGAAGTTCAACATACTTCAGTAGATCGATAGTATTAAAAATAGTATAGTGACGTCACGTGACGTTTTTGGTGGGAAATTTGATAATGATTTTTATTTGTCAATTTTTGTTTTTAAATTGAAGATTATTATTTTTATATTATAATATTTTTTTATGAATATTAAGGTTCTGTTTATGAAATTAAATTTAATCCTAAAATTAGTCAACATCCCAATTTAAAAACTGTACTCAGGCTTTGCTCTGACAGCAGACTTTAAATTATCCAAACAAAAATATTGGTCCTAAATCAACCTTAATATTACCCGTTGTATATGACTTTATTTTTTTTAAACTAGACGGCGAATAGTTAAAAAAAACTATCTAACTGCATCTGACGTTTACATTTACTTTATTCAATGAACGAATTTTTGCTAAATCACAGCCAGCCCCTTCAGTTTTTTATGTTGAGTCCTAAATAGATCTACGCTAAACTAAAGCCTCGCTAATCGCAAGTGTTCCGTTTCGTGCTAAAGCTAAACCGCTCGACTTAACCGTTACTTTTAAGAAGCTATTAAAGATTAAAATCTTGTCGGATGCATACTTGTTAAATGTAAATTGGATCGTTTTGAACAAAACGCTTTCAACCGACCACTAAGTAATTTCTCATTTATCTACCGTTACATAATGTCAGCGCTAACGTGAACTTATAATACGTTTCACACAACTGTAAATTACTTTATTTTTTTAACGCCATTTAAATGTTTGTCATATGCATTCGAATGTTCCATTTGTATGATTTTAGGTATAACGTAAGTCATAAGTCATAAGTACTTTTAATGCATCATACTTACAATAGAATAGGTCTTAAAAAGTTATACATAGTGAGCATGAACCCTGCTAGGGCGTGGCGGCATATTAACAATTTAACAATATTCTATGTCATTTTTACAATATTCTAATTATTTAATTATTAATTATTTCAATAAAATAGTAACAATTATTATTAATTTAAAAATCATACAATTTTAATACATAATTTTATAGTTATTTGTCATAATATCTACGTATCTATTTGACTATTTATAAATTTCAGTTTTTTGCTTCTTATACAGTAATTGATGTTATACCGCTGTTTATTATACAATTGCTTATAATAAATGCGCGCGCGCACCACCCAGTTATAAAAGCCAGTCATATTATTACATATTCCATCTATTTTATTTTCCACTTCCCGTTACGTACGCTTCGCTGGATTTAAGATTTAGGTTAGTATACTTTTTTAGTATGACTCAAATAATGTAATTTGTAAAATTTTCGGAGTCCTTGTTGATTGTATTTTGTAGGTACAATCTAAAATTATTTGTTAAAATAATTTGTAAGAGTACGTATATTTATATAACATAGTATTTAATTTATATTTGTACATTTTCAATTGCGTAGTTTCAAAAACGAATTGCAGAAACAGATAGACGGAGAGAGCGATTTTGTTGTGTACTATTCATGGAAGCAATGTTTCTACATTTATCGAAGCATGTATTTCCTGGAAATTTATATTTTAGCTACGTTTTTAATGTCTTTTGGCAATTCTCGTGTTTCAGCGTAATAAAATAGTAAAGTAAAGATTAGCTATTACGTTTTAACTCCTAATTACGTCTAGTCTATATATGGCTTGCGTCATAAGCAAATTGCTGAAAGACCTTTGTAATGCACTCTGAACATATAATTTCTTGCAATTTACGTTTTTGTATGTTCATAATATATATCATGGCATTAAATTATGCATATCTGTCAGACAATATCTTGACATTAATTCAATTTGTAAAAATAAATAACTACAGTATTATTTTGAACATGCAATGAGGGAGGGTCATTCTATAATAAAATAATTATAATGAAAAATACACCCATTTTATGCCATCATATATTTTAGTCTGTCAGGTACCTGTATTGTATTAATTTGATAAATTCACATGATTTTTTTTTCCTATTATGAAAATTAATACGGGGGTATTATACTTACCATAAACTTTCCTGAAGCGCGGTCATGTAGACTGTGTTATTGCAGCTCTAAATTAACGTTAACCTTTCTGACTATAATATGTATTTGTATTATCAATTGGTATTGTCAAGCGACCGTCTGTTCCAGGTGACCCCACAAAATCCCCGCCCTGCGAGCTCGGTGGCCCAGGCTCGCTCAAGTCAGAACGCCTGTCGTCAGACTCCAATGACATACTGGACCCCCAGACCGGACTCAGGGGGTCTACGGGCAATCTTCAGGTGAGATAAGTTACCCAACACTTCACCAGCTTTAAAAAATACTGTTGAAATCAACTATCAAAACTTAAAAAGAGGAAAAATTTAGATTTTTTGTTTGTTTGTAATGGTTAAATTCAAAACCTACAGATTTCAAAAATTCTTTCACCAACGGAATGCTTTTTTTTTCTGAGGAGCATATTTAAAAATATATAGGAATGGATGCGAAAACCAAACCAAAGTTTACTAGTGTTATATAGAATTGTAATTAATACGAAAATTTACAAATATAAGCTGTATTGTGAAGTGTAATTCACTTTTGATGGGGTTTCCCCAGGATGGTAACCAGAACTGCCGTAACCCTAACGGCCCAGAGAGCATGGGGTCGTGTCGCATGGGAGGCTCGGGACCCATGGGGCCCGGCGTCTCCATGGGGCCCATGTCCAGTGAGGCCCAGACCCTACCCTCAAATGTGATCAGCAAGCAAGCGGGAAGTATGGAGGTAACATTGACCAATACATGTATTCATGTTTTCGTATGTTCTATTGTGGCTTATATGTTATAACATCAATTAATCATAAAAATATTTTAATGGTTTGAGAAAACCTAATATTTTTCCCACTTCAAACTTTATGAATCACCAAGTAAGATTTGTTTCTACTTGGATCACATTGGTGCGACAGTACCTCCGAAAGCGTACCGCACACAATATTCAATTCTTGGTATGACAATGATGTAGTGAGTAGTGGAGTAAAACAAGGGTGTTCCCCCAGCAGCAAAGCCAGATCTTCGTGTTCTCCACGCTGCTGGCCAACAAGGGTGCTGAAGCCGTCATCTCCGGACAGCACCACTCCATCATAGCCTACCACTGCGCTCAGCCCGGCACTAAGAAGTATTTGGAGGTGGGAGTTGTTACCTCATAGTGTTACATTCATGGTTCATTAATCATTATTTAATTTTTTGTGTATACGTCTATATATTGTAGGAGTTAGTTCTTATAAGAGTTTTCTGTAGTCGCATCAATGATTTAGTTCTGTGCGGCAAAATCCTAATTTTTGGTGAAATTTAATTTTATTTATTTATTTATTTTTATTTTATTTTAAAAGTTGCACCAACAAAATCAACACTAATACATTTGAATATTTCCATGCACAAAAATATTATAACCAAGTGTCATTTTAATTATAGGTACAAACAGCATTTCGTTACATTTCATTTCTCCTATAATTACTGGTAAATTATATGGTAAAAAAAATAATTATACACATTACATTCATTCATTAAAATTACTAATATAAAATACAAATCACTACATATTACACAATTCATTTTTACATTACTCACAATTATATTATTATAGAAATCAAATTATAAACAGGATTAAAATTTAGAATTAAATTATTAAATAAATACCTTAAAAATTTAATCATAAATAAATATAAAATCATTAAAAATCGATACAATGAATTACAAATAACCAAAATCAAATTAATAATAACTTTTAATAATAAATTAATTAATTAATAATAAATATTATAGAAATCTAATTATAAACAGGATTAAAATTTAGAATTAAATTATTAACTAAATACCTTAAAAATTTAATCATAAATAAATATAAAATCATTAAAAATCGATACAATGAATTACAAATAACCAAAATCAAATTAATAATAACAATAATTTTATTAGAAAAATAATATTAATTTTTTTTATTATCTAAAAACCATTTTTTATTATTAAAATTCATAATTATAGATATCATTTAAAATTAATCTATTGATGCTTCTATATACTTTTTAAAATTGTTTTTGCTATTGAAGAATATGTCAATAAGGGGAGTTTTTTCAATTACTGCGTTCTTATTGTCAGTGATGGCTGAAGGGACAGAGACGCTGTGGTGTATGTTGTACTGTCTAACTAACCTGTTTAGAGGAGAAAATTTTCCCAAATTAGTACGTCGAAGATATTCTTGAAATGGTTTATATTTCCCTGGTCGAGGCAGTGTTCTAGGTATCGAAATATTAATTTGAGACAGTAAGTAAGGAGCATCATTTTCATTATTCAATAATTTGTACAGAAATACGCTGTCCAACGTCTTTCGGCGAGAGCGGAGTGATTTTATATTGAAATATTTCAAGCGGTCTTCATAGCTCGGAAGTTCTTTAACCAGATTACAGCCATACGATAGATGCAATAGAAACCTTTTCTGGACGCCTTCTAGTCTTTTATTATAAATTTCGTAATGCGGGTTCCATACCACACTACAGTACTCGAGGCTACTTCGCACTAGTGCATTATAGATAGCAATTTTTGTAGACGGTTTTTTAAAATCTTTACAATTTCGTAGAACAAAGCCGAGAGTTCTAAATCCACGATTACAGATATTATCAATGTGAAGGTTAAAACGCAGTTTGCTATCCATAATAACCCCTAGGTCTCGGATATGATCTACAACCTCTAACTGTTGGGTATTGATATTGTATGTTCTTGATGAGTCTTGTTTCCTTCTGGTGAAACGTACTAACTTACACTTTTCAGTGTTTAAGCTCATTCCGTTAAGTGAACACCAAGAAACAAGTCTATCTAGATCGCCCTGCAATAATAATCAAAAATCAATCACCAATCATTGTTTTCTGTTTGTATTTCTGTCCCAATAGGTTCATTACGAAATTTATTATGATTTTTTTCATCATATCTATATGTACAGGTTATTCAACCGATAGTTTTTTGAAACTATGTTTTACAAAACATTTCAGAAACATCCGTTAAAGATGGGCCAATTCAACAAGCAAAGTCCAGCCCAGTGGCTAAATAATTTAGCTATGGCAAAGACACGGGGTGGCATGAGGGGCGGCCCCAACATGATGGGGGGCCCCAACCAGATGGGCCACATGATGGGAGGCCCCATGGGACCAAACATGGGCCCCATGGGTCACGGAGGGATAGGTCACATGGGTCCGAACATGATGGGCCCCAGCAGGATGGGAGGACCCGGAAATCAGATGATGATGATGAAGGGTGGGCCCGGTCCCATGGGGCAAATGGGTCCGGGCATGGGTCCCATGGATGGGTTTCCAGGGGGCACCCCGTCCTGTGGTGTCATGGACGGCCTCGGTGCTGATGGTGAAATGCCCTGGGACACCGTGAGTATAGTAACATTCTCAGATATTGTAGTCAATTGCTTTGTAATTTTTTACATTGATGATTTATTTTGTGGACACGCCGACAAGGGCGCAATTCTTTCAGTGGTCTTCAAATGTAACAATGAGTATTTCTTTTGCACTGGCTTAAGCCGAAGATTTTAGATTTTCAAGTATTTTATACTTGTACGAAATATTTTTTTACGTCTACTTACTCTTATTCTCGATGTGACGGTGTGTTCGTTTCCAGAAAAACCCCTCCGTAATGTCGAATGGCATGGCTAACGGGCCCTCGCAGCTGCCGCCGTGCTCGGAGTCGGGCCCCAACGAGGGGCCCAACGCCCCCGACAGCTCGCCCATGTCCTGCCAGTCCAACCCTAAAGGTGGAACAATTGTTTTTTGTTGGATGTTAGTTACACATAAGGTATCGAGCGAACCGTTTCAGTTAATTGAAGACTTATATGAAACTTGTTTTACAGTTGCTTGAAATTACAGTACTACAATACAGTTACTATGAAACTTGTTTTGCACCTTTTAGTATTTTAACGATGTTACTACTAGTTTAGTCTACATTGGAAATTGCATGTAAAACCGTACTAATAGTAATACATAAAGTACGTTGATAATTTGCACACAGTTACTCGATCAACTATTTAATAAAAAATATCATGGTTATCATTAGGTATCACTGACGATTGTTCTCGTACCGTAGGGTCGGTGTCGGCAGGCGTGAAGATCCCGGACGAGAACCTGACGCCGCAGCAGCGCGCGCACCGCGAGGAGCAGCTCGCCACCATCCGCAAGATGCAGCAGATGCTGTTCCCCGAGTCCGGCGCGCCGCCGCATCCCTCGCACCCCTCACACCCCTCGCACCCTTCACACCCCTCGCACCCGCCGCACTCCGCCGCCGACCAGCCGTCCGACAGCGCCCCGCCCACCAGCGGCCCCAACATGCCCTTCCCGCCCATGTCGGCGCACGGGCCCATGCCCACCAGCATGGCCGGACCCAGCTGCACCATGTCCGGCCCCATGGGCCCCGGACCGATGGGGCCCGGCGGACCGATGGGGCCCAACGGACCGATGGGTGGGCCCATGGGCGGAATGGGCGGGCCCGGGGGCATGGGAATGGGCGGGCACAATTCCATGGGCCCTAACGGGATGATGGGACCCAACGGGCCGATGATGTCCGGCATGGGTCCCAACGGCCCCATGGGTCCCATGGGACCCTGCGGCATGAAGAACATCAGGGGCGCGTGCGGCGGGCCCGACATGAAGCCGGGGATGTGCAACGATATGCACATGAGCAGGGGCTGCGGCGGTCCAATGGGGGTAAGTTAAATCTACTACCTTCAGTAGTTCTCCAAAATAGATCCAACTTGTATAATGTAGGTTTTAATTTTGGGTTAAAAAAGACTTAACTTCTTAATACTGATGGGATTATCTTGGAAGTGAAACGAAAAATATGGGAACATACATTTAATAATATAGAAAGATTACAAAGCAAGACATGGTTTCAAAAACGGAGTGACAGCACCAGTCATATTTACGTTTATTTTTATTCCTAACAAATACATGTGAAAATTTGAAATTAGTGTACATTTTAAATTTGTATTACTAGCTATCCCAATACAGAGCGTGTATAACATACATTTAATTTGAAACTATTGTCCTGTTCGCAGCGCATGCCCAATCCCATGGGTGGCATGGGCGGGCCTAAACCGTGCATGATGAGCGGGCCGCACATGGGCGGGCCGAGAATGATGCCGGGACCTAACTTAAATGCAATGAATGGTGAGCAACATAATAATAATAATAAATAATAAATAAGCCTTTTTATTTATCCCATATTAAAAAACAGTAGTTCACAATAAAATATAAACTTAGCAAAACAAAAACTGATGATGATTATTAGTACATATTAGTAAGGACTTATGACTATAATTAGTTGATTAGTAATTTATTATATTAATTGATATGGGTCCCATCTTGGGTATAGGCCTCCTCCATTCTTTTCCAGATTATTCGGTTTTTCCCTACTTCCATCCATTTTTTCCCCGCTATTTTTGTGATATCATCTGTCCATCTTGTGTTAGGTCTCCCAACTTTTCTTTTACCTCCTGGTCCTTTCCATTTTGTAACTTTTAGAGTCCATCTGTTGTCAGTAATACGAGATATATGACCTGCCCATTTCCATTTCATTTTTAATGCATGTTTTAGGGCATCCTTTAGCTTTGTTTTATTCCTTATTATTTCGCTTCTTATTTTATGTATTTTACAGATCTTTAGTATACTCCGTTCCATACTCCGCTGAGTGGCTCTTATTCTTGCTTTGATTTTATTCGTGTAGACCCATGTCTGGCAACCATAAGTCAAACATGGAAGAATACAAGTGTCCATTACAATTTTCTTTAGATTAATGTTATAATTTCCTTTTAGTATTTCCTTATTAGCCCAAAATTTTTTCCATGTAATGTTTATACGTCTTTCTATTTCCTCTTCATGGTTTGTTTTACTGAATGACACTTGTTTGCCTAAATAGACATATTGACTTACATATTCTATCTCTTCTTTTCCTATCATGACTGGACTTCTGTGACTATTGGTCATTATTTTGGTTTTGTCAGTGTTCAGTTCTAGGCCTACTTTTGAGCTTTCCTGGGCCAGTGTTGTTAGTAGGTGTTCAAGTTCTTTGCTGTTCTCTGAGAATATGACAATGTCATCTGCAAATCTTAGGTGGTGCAAGGTTTTGCCTTGTACACTTATACCCTTGCCATGCCAGTTCAGCTGATTAAAGATAAGTTCTAAAATTGCAATGAATAGTTTTGGTGATAAGGGGTCGCCTTGCCTAACACCTCTTTGTATTTTTATTTCTTCACCCCTTTTTTCAAGTTTTAGCTGACTCTTGCTATTATTGTATATGTGTTTAATAATGCTTATGTATTTATGGTTAACATTACAAGCATTTAGAGCTGCCCAAATGGAATCGTGACAAACACAGTCGAAGGCCTTGGAGTAATCTATAAAAGCTGTGTAGAGTGATTTGTTAAATTCTTTATATTTTTCTATAATCTGTTCTAATGTATGAATATGGTCAACCGTTGAGAATCCTGAACGAAAGCCTGCTTGTTCTATCGGTTGGTGAGAGTCAATTTGTTTGGTTATTCGGCGTAGTAGAACTGAAGCAAAGAGCTTATAGATGCATGATAGTAGGCTAATTGGTCTATAGTTAGCTATGTCGAACGGGTTGCCCTTTTTATATAGGAGTATGATGTCTGAGTTACACCATTCTTTTGGTACAGTTTCCATCTCCATTACTAAATTAAATAGGTCTGTTAGAATAGGAGTTAGAATGCTAGCACCCATTTTAAGGGCTTCATTACTTATTCCATCTGGCCCTGTGCTCTTATCTGATTTTAAAGACTTTATGTGCATAAGTATCTCACTCTCTGATATTGGTTCTACAGCATTTTTATCTATGTGCCAATCAGTGTGTTCATCTAATAGAGCATTCGGCTCATAAGTGTTATTTTTGCTATACAATCCTCTATAGAAATTAGTAGCGCTTTCTAATATTTCTTTCCTTGATGATGTTGTCTTTCGGCTACCCTCTAAGTTTTGTATCCACTTTTTATGCGTTGTTAGCAATTTGCCGGCTCTTTTTGTGCTTCGATATTTTTTTATATTGTGTTCTATTATATTTTGTCGGTGAGAGAGATAGTCCTTCCTAATGGATCTGCTGGTCTTTTTGAAAATATTGCTTAGCTCTTTCTTTTGTTCTTTGGTTTTATTTTTCGTGTTAATTAGATCAAAGCGTTCTTTCAGTAGTATTTTGGTTTCTTCGCTGAATAAATTATTTCTTTCAGTTGATTTGTCCTGTCTTTTCATGCTCTTCAAAATTGCACATTGCACCATATTATAGTAATCTTGTACGTTTTCTGGTTTTTGTTGGTGTTGTATTTCTTGTACATGTTGTGTGAGAGTAGATTTATACTTTTGTATCTCGGTTGGTGTGTTTGGTATTTTAGACATTTTGCCAAAATTTGCCCTACTTTTCTTTGGATGTGTCAATAGAAATGTTGCTCGTAACAACCTGTGATCTGATGGAAAATTCACAGTGTTTAGGACTTCTATATTAGTTATTAGTTTTGGTTTATTTGTCAAAATAAAGTCAATTTCGTTTTTAGTTACATGGTCTGGAGAGAGCCATGTCCACTTTTTTCTTTCTTTTTTCTTGAAAAATGTATTCATTATTGATAGTTTATACTCATAAGCATAGTTTATTAATTTTTCTCCTCTTTCATTTCGATCGCCATAACCATACCTTCCCATTATTAGGTTTTCATGACAGCTAGTTTTCCCTATTTTTGCATTAAAGTCACCAGCAATTATTAATATGTTGTCTGCTATTGCATGAGCTTGTCTTATGTGATTATAAAATGTATTTAGTTCATCATCTGTTGAGCTTTCTGTAGGTGCATATACCTGCATAATAGATACAGCCATATTCTCAAATTGCATTTTCAGTAGAGCTACTCTTTCTGAAATCCCTATAAAATTTGTGATGCACTTCTTCAGAGATTTTTTTATTAGAAAGCCCACACCGTACAGTCCTTTTGACTCACCAATGTAGCACATAATATAGTCTTGGTATTCTTCTATTTCACAACCTAGTCTCCTAACTTCAGATAGTCCGATAATATCACAGTCAATTTTTTCAAGGGCATGTGTGAGCTCGATGTATCTTTCTATTGTTGATAATGATCTGACATTGTATGTGCATATTTTTAACGAGTTATTCAATTTATTAGGTTTTTTAAGATCTTTTGTATTAATCATTTGTATTTGTGGAGGGTATTGGTCGCCTTCCCCCACGGTGACCAGCCGGCTTGGGGTGCATTTCTCAAAATTTGTTTTAGGTATGATTCTTGTTTTTGATTCGTTTTGTTTCCGGTTGACGGTGGCAGTTATAAGTTTTTTGAAGTTGTGGGGTATGTTAATGAGTTTGACCTTCCTCGCTCAACATAATTCAATATATTAGGTCTTGCAATTTCTTTCCCTGTGGTGTTGATCACTTGTTGTGCGAATTTATTTGGTGTATTCATTTTCTTTTGGTTTGACGAATTCGGTGAACCAGAGCCTTCTCTTTTCCTTTTTTCTCTGTTGCTATCCGATGGGGACTTTACTACAAGTTTGTCAAATTTTATGAATGCTATGTTCCCTTTCTTTTTTTCCTCTTCAACTTGTATTTGTAATTGCTTCCTTTTTTCTAGGACTTCTTTGGGAAAGTCTTCCTTAACATAAATGCCTTTTGGGAAATTGGACTTGTTTTTCAATATGGTGTACTTCTTCCATGTAGTTGTGATGGAGACTACTACAGGACGGATTTTGTTTTCTGTTTGCTTTCCAATTCTGTATATATTACTTATTTCTTGACTATCTATGTGTATGCCAGTATCTATAATGATATCCTTGATGTGATCTACCAGTTCTATTTTAGTTTTTCCTGTTTCTTCAATTCCGAAAAATATCAAATTATTCTTTCGTTTCTCTTTTTCTATGGTGTTAATTTTTCGTTCTAGCTCGGAAACTCTTGTCTTTAGTTAATTATTTTCTTCCGTAATTGTTTTCAGTGAGTGAGCAACATATTTTAAGATATTTATTTGAGTGTTTCGCCGATCTGACTCAAGCAAGAGGGAGCCAGAAGCATCATGGAATGATAATAATACCAGTGATAATATTAATAAATTTATAATATAATTCTTATGTGAAGCCTTATCGCCATGCGGGCCGGATTCTATCGCAGTATCCTAGTATACCGGCATGGGTTTGGAGTCAGTATTATAAGCAATGAACTAATATACTAACAAGCCGCTTCTGTTACCCTTTCACGCAATAACTACCAAACAGATTCTCATGAAATTTATCACACAGGTAGCCTTGGTTTGGAATAAGAAATAAGGTACTTATTACTCTGAAAACGGTGGGCAGAACGCTAATTGTTAACCCTTGACGAAAAAAGAGGGTGTTATAAGTTTGACGTATGTATGTCTGTCTGTGGCATCGTAGCTCCCAAACGGATGAACCGATTTTGATCTAGTTTTTTTTTTGCCTGAAAGTACATCCAATAAGAAAATCGTCGAAATCGGTTGGCGTGATATTGAGTTATTCGTCCATTTATCGCGCACATACACTGTCAGATCTCTTTCAAATTTATGTGGGACCACCCGACAAGCACCAGCTTTCGATTAAAAAAAAATCATCAAAATCGGTTCACCCAGTCCGAAGTTCTGGGTAACAAACATAAAAAAAAATACAGTCGAATTGAGAACCTCCTCCTTTTTTTGAAGTCGGTTAATAAAACTGTCGGGGCTTTTTTTAAATTTCAATTTAAGATTATCTGTATATCTAGTGTCGTTTCTGACATATTGTACCGGTGTGTGTGCCCGACATGATGTAATATTGTAACGGTGTGTGTGTGTGCTGCAGGCGGCATCATGATGGACGGCGGCATGCTGGGCGGCATGGACTGCTCGCCCGACCACCACATGCCCACCACCAACCCCATGTGCGACGAGTACGGCCGCGGACGGAATGTGAGTCACTACACACTATACACTGTACACTGTTTTTTTTTTATGGAAATAGCCGGCAAACGAGCTGACGATCCACCTGATGGTAAGTGGCTATCGTCGCCCATGGACATCAGCAACACCAAAGGCATCACTGATGCGTTGCCGGCCAAGAAAGAGAGAAGAAAATGAAAGAAAGAACTGGCTTTCAAGCCCCCAGCCGGAACACGACGAGTCGTTTGGCGGCTGACTCATGCTTAAGGGTGGTAGCTATCCAGGTGAACCCCATGGAGAAATAATAATAGTAATAATGGTATTAATTAACAATTAAAATCAATATTAATAATATAATCCCTCGAGGGGCTCTACCACCACTGTAGGGGACGGTATATGATATTCCGGTCTTTACCCGACTGATAAAGCAGGGTTATGTTTTTCGCACGTATCTTGTATGCGTGTGTGTGTAATATTCTTTGTTACCTTATATCTTATAAACCGCTGGACCAATTTATATAATTAAGAAATCGTTAGATGCGTCTTGACAGCCCAAGTGTTCTTAGTAAGTGTAATTAAAAAAAACAAATATGGCGGCTCTGAGATGCCATTGTTTGAAGTATCAAAAAATAATTGGAATAATACAATATGGGAGTAACTACAGAGCTCACCATAAGGATTTCAAAAAGGTATATCATGATAGCTTTTTTGAAGCAGGCGGGTTATTCTTTTATTTTTAAATTTATACTAATTAAATGGTTTTATTTAGCTTTCCCTGTTTGGATCAAATCTTGCAAGCCTAATTAGACCTACTTCCACATACCCTAAGGAGTTTAAATTTTACATATTGGTTTAGTTCTGATGACAATGCATTTTTGTGATAAGCTTTTTGGTAATCCCAGGTTTGGTTCCAGCCGAGGAATTCCCTCGGCCTTAATGGTTAACACCACAGTCCCAATATTTTTCTTCAGTATCTACATTGACGATATAAAACCGTGTTTTTTAAACTATTACTTGTTACGTAATGAAGGTGCAGTTCGACCAGTGTAGTGGACGATATGACTCTAGCTGGCCTGGCGCAGTCCGCACTTTTGGTTTGATGTTACAAGTACGTGCCGCGTTCGACGTGTCGGGCCAATTTCAGAAGGGCCGCCACACGTGTCATACATTCGTAGTCTATCACACATGTCATCACAAAAAAAGAAGACAACCTTGACGTTGTCAGAGAGGATAAGAGTTTTGATTAGAAAGAGAGGCAATGTCTAGATGTCAACGTCTGTTGAATTACACTTTATTGTGTTGGAGCAAGAGTAGCTATTTATTTAAATGATTTTGCGGAGTGACTTTTCTGTACTATGAAGTATTCTGTGAATCTAGTGGACATTAGTTCAGCATAGAAACTTAAAATTTTGCACACGTATTCCTCTTATGACGTAGGCGTCCATTAAGGAAGGATTTTTCAAAGTTCAACCCCCAAGGGGGTGAAATAGAGGATGAATATGATAAGCATAATTTACGCTTGCGAAGCTGCGGGCAACAGCTAGTGTTTGATATAACAGAATTTTTGAATTATTATCAAAGTTAAATAATACCCATATACGTATATTTGAATTAACTATTAAATATTACATGTTTTTGAATCATGCACTACATACCTAATTATTTTGCTCTGTGTACATGTATCGGTGTATGTACAACAATAGTGACGTGTTCCACAGATGGGCCCCGGCGACCCGGGCGGGCTGGGCCCCGGGCTGGGCGGGGGGCTAGGCGGGGGGCTGGGCGGGGGGCACAAGCCGCTGCGCAGCCCCAAGAGCCCGCCGGCCGGCGACATCGACTGGCAGAAGCTGCACCACCAGTTCTTCGACGATCCCAAGCCGTGCGACAATGATCTGAGTGAGTGGACACTTGGCTTTGTCTGAGATAATAGCGGGGAAAAAATAGTATTCAATAAAAAATCGATTGTATTTACATATATAAGTATATGTTTATATTATTATTTTTAGTATATTAAAAACAATGTGCACACTAATCTGGTCTTACATCACCTTTCCATTCCTAGATCTGGAAGAGATTTCTGATGGAAATAAACAGTACCTCTGTACAAAATTTCGGTTATTATGGCTCACATACTGTATTCGTGTACAAAAATTGTTAAATAAATAATAAATAAGATACTTTTGTTAAGGGAAAAATTTTGTGAGAAAAGTCGAAAATCGACTTCATAAATGGACTGAATGTGTGACAATACATTAGGTATGTATTGTTTTTGTGGTCTCAAACCATCTATGCATTATTGTCTTTCGAATGAAACTGGTTTGCGGCATATCGGTTGGATGGTTTCAAAGTGTATTTACATAGGGTTCTAGTTTTTAAACTTTTTCCTAGTAGCACTAACGTTAGCATTAAAGGTAACAAAGTTTCAGCAGACATAACACTGAACACCATACAATGTTGCAGGTACACAGGTGAAGTCCCCGTGCTCGGAGCGCGGCGGGTGCCTGCCGCCGCCGCCCTACGGCGCTTCGCCCCTCCACCGGTCCGCCTCAGTGCCTATAGGTACTTTGCATTACGATACATAATCAACTTACTGTATTTAATTGCTTTCGCCTAAAGGAAGCTAAATATTTTATTTTATTTATGAAAATAAGCTATTTTAAAATTAATCAATGAATCATGGGGGTAAGACTATACGTATAGGACGCATATATAAGGGCCAAAACAAAACACTTGAATTGCTGACACCTTATCACGTAGTTCATAAGAGACAGAGAGAGAGATGGTGCTACTTTGTTGTTGTATGAAGTTTGTTGTTGAAGATTGTTTGTATGAAGAATATTTGTGGGAAATGCTCAGAGTGTTCCGACGGGCCTTATATCCTTACGTTTGAAATCATTAATTTTACCACTATTGTGATCTTTTTTAAATCATTAATGAACAGATTAGCATTATAATCAGTGTTTCTTGCTTTCTTTTTTTTCTTCTTTTTTGGCCGGCAACGCATCAGTGATGCCTTTGATGTTCATGAGCGACTATAGTCAGTTATCGTCAGGTGGTTCGCAAGCCCGTATGTCGGCTATTTCCATTAAAAAATCGTTAAACCCTACCCTCGGCCCTCAGCGACCCAGTCCCCCTCCCACGGGTCGGGGCTGCCGATGTCGGCGGAGGCGTCGCGCTCGGGCTCCGCCCTCTCCAGCCCGGCGCACCCCGCGCACCCCTCGCACGGCTCGCACCCCGCGCACTGCAAGCCGCAGCAGAAACAAGACGCTCCCGGTATGTACCCCTACCACACCCTCCCCACTCCCCCCACACAAACACACACACACACATAGACACATACACAGTCATACACACATAGACACACAGCGCTTGTTGTTGTTGGATACAAGTGTATAGTATGTTTGTAGACGTGTCTACTCTGATTAAAGCACTGCTTTTTATTTAAATTTAGGTGTATATTTGACTAAATTTTTTTTATAGTAAACAGAAATGTAAGTGGGTCTACTAAATAAGATTAAAAAAAATATGGTGTAGTATTATCTAAACGTTGAATTTCAATGTCACTTTAAATATTATATTTGTTGGGGATTGGTTTCAAACAAAGTAACTTGTGTATACTTAAATACCAACGGAATTTCCGTTGGTACCATAAATATGTTTGTACCATGCATAACATTGTCTGTATAACATTGAATCAGTTATACAGAAATTCAGAGTTACGCAGGTTGACTACTTATTATACTATACTTAGGTAATTAATGTGTTAAAAATATATTAAAACATACAGGCCTTACAATTACATACTTTTAATAATACGATAAGATACTAAAAATTAAAATGAAAAAAGAATTGAAGTTTATAAATGCTTCTATTGCTTTACACTTGATGAAATTGGTTTATGAAACCCATTCAAAACCATTGTAGAAAAACGAAATAGGTATATCAATGTCAATACTAATTTACAGATATTAATGATTAGCTCCTTGCGATTATAAACTAAATATTTAAAGCCATAGAAGTAGTAAATGTGCATGTTTTTTTTTTTTTTATCTGTGTTAGACATTTTCCCAACCACATGTTACTATTAAGCATTTCATACCAAATGAATGTTTCACGTATATGGTTTGAAGTGCGCTTGTTTTTACTTTTTTTTTGTTTTCTGTAGTTGTAATGCGTATTTTTTGTTTTCCCCCTTCCCCCGCAAAACGCTTGACGCTTGAAATCCCACCGTGTGACGAAATAACATCGAAAACGATAAATAATTGGCAACGTATCGGAAAACGACCCGATGACCGATAACCGATACCGATCACGATACCGATACTGAATGTGAACGGGCAACATTGGACCGAATGTCGGCCACTATAGAAATATTAGAGAAGTTGGACGACGGTGTGTTTGTCCGAACTCTCCAATGTTTGGCGGCGCAGCAACAGAAGAAGGAGCCCAGTCTGATGCCGGTTCCGTCCCCGCAACAAATATCCTATCTCAACCAGTTCGAAGGTAACTCCATTACATCGGTCGCCGGCCGCTGACAGAAACCTTCCTCCATTAAGACCGATTTACACGTATTAAGTAGTTAAGTAAATTTTAACTTAAAAGTTACTAAAATGTCTGTTTACACGTATTAATTTACTTAAAATTTAATTATCTACTTAACTACTTAATACATGTAAATCGGACTTTAGAGATCGTTTCTGGCTTCGACCGTCGTGAGCTCATACCGCTTCACTACATGAAAGATTGCCAGGTTACATCCATTCACAATGCAAGCCAAATTAACGTGGCCATCTTTCAAAATGGCAACTTTGAATACGCTATGCACAGTTATTTTCGTTTATAATTCAGTAATTTTTTATTTGTGTGCGTTACTTTCACTTGTATTATACTTGTTCTCATTTGGTGGTGGTTGGTGAAAATGTGCTAACATAATACTTTCATACTCTATGGCTAATTTGTTCTCTCTTGTCCGTCTGTAATGTTTGTTCGAGGGAGAGTGTTTGTAAGTGTGTTTGTTTGTTTGTCAGGGCAAGAGCTGACGATACAGAAGCAGCCGAACACGTCGCTGAAGGACAGCGGGCCGCCCTCGAATAGCGGCGGTCAAACGCCGCAGTCCAGCTCCAATCAGAAGTCACCGGCCGGGTAAGAAACGATACACGTTTTTACATTCGTATGAAACGCTATAATATATAAAGCTACTTTTTATTGAAATATTAATTTATAAGAGTCCGCCACACACTTTGTCGTTGGGTTTTATATGCTATGAGCTTATATATTAATTTTCACATTTCTGAGCTCCAAAATAACGAAGTTTCGTACAAAATTACATCCCCTGTTTTTACCCCTTAGAGGACGAAATTATTTTTTGTTTTTAATTATAAGCTTACATAGTAATTTTCACATTTCTGAGTTCAGAAATGACGAAGTTCCTTAAACATTTACAACCCCTTAGTTTTACCCCTTAGGGGATGAATTTCGAGGAAGCGACTTGCAAAAAAATTTGTCAATAAGGGAGCGTGCTATTGTAGCAGTAAGTTGGGTGAAGCGCATACGGCATAGAGTAAAAGGTTGGGAATCCGTGCGATTAAGTCCGATTTATATGTATTAAGTAGATAACTAAATTTTAACTAAATTTAAAAATTAACTTTTGGTTTGCTTTTTCAATTTTGTCCATTAATTTGGATAACTTGTTTCTAAAGTTTATTTCGACGCTTTCCTCTCCTATCGAGGACATCAAGCTCAGGATGTGGGCGGAGGTGGTTTCAGCTTGTTGTTGCGCTTGCGCTGGTTGCTGGGCTCTCTGTTGGTTCATTAGGAAGTTGATATGCATGCTAGGAAGCCCCATTCTTGACTGCCTTTCAGCTTCAATTTGTTCCAATAAACTATCGGTGACATAAGCCACTGGAGATCGTGGCTGGTCCGTGTGAGTTCCAGTCCCTCCGTCGAAGACGTAAAATCGTTTGTTTGACGAGTTAGTGTTTATAGGAACTACGGTGGATACGTTATTATTACTCGCGAGTAAAGGGTTGTTGCTGCCTTGATTTGACGAGCTCTGGTCGATGCTGTCTCCACGTTTGGATTTCGCTATGCTCTCGCTATTTCCCGCCTCTGATTCGAGAGATCCGCAACTGCCTTCCCCTGCAGTTTCTTGTGAGTTATCTGGGTTCTCAACCGGCTTTATCCTGGCACTTCGGCTGGTGTCTTCTTTTTCAGGCAAAGGAATCGGTTGAGCTTGAGCTCTTCCGGAACTATTCTTGTCAAAGGTATACGACATCCAATTGCCATATTCGTCGATAAAGCAATGTATGGCGCCATCGCTCGTATCGTCAAATGATGTTGCGAAATGAACATTGGTAGAATTATTAGCATTTTCTGGGTTGGATGGTTTCTCTTTTTTGTCAACATTGTTCTGTGAAGATGGATTATTTCGTTGCCTAGTGGAACGCTTGATTTTCCGAACTCGATTTCTATGATTTCTATCCATCAAAGGTCTCAGCCGTTGTCCTTCTTCTACATATTGAACAATTTCTGGCGGTGCATTATCGAGTACACAACACGGCATGAAATCTACCCTTGAATTTAAGAACGCTGCCAACAAAGGCATCGAAGTCGGGAGCAATGTATTTGTTGATGTTTGGGCAACTTCTTCAATAGAACGTTTTCTTGTTTTATGTACGGTTTCCCTTTCCCCTCGTACACTTTGTCTGTGACTACGTGGCCTCTCTTCTCTATTAGGAGGCGGCATCACAACCGTGTTTGCATTGGTTGCGGCAAATAAGCACTCTAATCATTGTACCAAAGCAGCTTGAGCTTCTACAGCATCCATAAGTATCCGATCCTCGTTATGATTCTCATCTCTATCTCTCCTAGAATCTCTCTTCTTGTTCTCCTTCTGGCTCCTCTGGCTGTTCTCCTTAAAGCAAAATAAAAGTGTAAACGGACAATTTAGTAACTTTTTAGTTAAAATTTAGTTATCTACTTAACTGCTTAATACGTGTAAACCAGACTCTAGTGTAACGCTGTGTATGTGTGTGTGTCGCAGCATGATGCCGGGCACGCCGGAGCCCCACGGGTCGCTGGCGGAGCGCTCGGGCCGCTTCTCGCTGGAGCAGAGCCCCGGCTTCAACAACCCGCAGACACCCACCGGGGGGAACAAGTGTGGACAAGGTAATCATAATAACACATCACACTTCATTGGGACGAAAAAGGTTATTGAACAAAATGCCAAGGGATTAGGGAACATTTATATTTCCTGGGATAACTGGTTTTTTTAAATATTGCCCTTAGTTCAAACTTTTCATTACTTATGGCCAGTTTCTGAAGTCTCCAGTTAAACGATCAACAGCTATTGAATGAATAAAGTTAAACATAAGTTATATATTCGATAACTGTCACTGGGTTTCTGAGCACGCAAAGAGCCTTTCAATAACTATGAATCCAATAACGAGTATCTAAAACTGCCACTAGATGGCTCTCTTCAAAAGATAATAAAAAGATAAGTTTCAAATAGATACTATTATTTTATTTTGTCGTTTTGACAAATTGTATTTGTTTTTTGGTATTAAATATGTAATAAAATCTTGTTTAATTAAAAAATATTCTAATTTGGTATTTATTCATCATATCAAATATCAACAATACAATTTAAAAACGTCAATTTAACGTTTATTTTGGTTACCATTGGTTACTATGGTAACATAGTATTTGAAAATAACACACAAATAACATTAATTGTCAATCTAGAAAATATTGTTGATTTCTTGCAAATAATTGTTTTTGTATTTTCAATAATCTGAGGCTATCCATATACCTACGGCACACAAAATTGTTGTAACTTGTCATATTCGTTCCACGAAATGTTAAAATGAAACGTCAGATAAAGTTATGCAACCGATAAACGGCCATCTATGGTTAGCTAAGTTAATCTTAGTCTAAACGGAGTTTATCTATTATCGCAGTGCTCAGAAACGCTTTTCCGGAAGTTATCGACCCGTTAGCGATTTTGAATAGATAAACTTTCGATAAAAAGACCTCAGAAACCGGTCATTAGGCAAATAAGATAGTACCCTTACCTGATATACATTGAAAGGATTTTCAAGGGTTTTCATGTGATACACAAAAAAATATTTATTCTATGTGTAGAAAAAATGCTGTTTTGAGTTTTATTCGTTTATGAGCCCTCTAATCGTAATTTTGAAATAAATATTCATAGTATTGAAAAATGCCCTTTGAGTTCTATTATAGTATAGATAGAGGAACTACAACAACTTGTATGTAAAAGTCATCGACTCATCCGATTTATGCGGCACATGACGACGGCAAGATATACCCAGCATCTGCCGCCGGCAAAGCGGGTAGGAACCATTAGTTTCTCAAAACACCACTTGAGGAACCCCTGTAAAAAAATTGTATGTGCCAGCTATGACGCACGACTGGAGTTTAACGCCATCTAGTTTGCAATCGTCAAATCAGTAACAAGATTATTATTATCATTACTAGATTGAATCTAGAGGGCGTTGTTACTGATCAGTAACTACGCCATCTAGATTCTGTGTTACGAATTATAAAACTAACGCATAACGTAACGGAGAAAGTTTCAAATGAAATCTAATCTAATCAAAATCTTTTATTCATATAGGTATCACTGATACACTCATGCACGTCATTTTTAAATGTACCAGCTTTTCGGAAGGGTGTTTAGTTATGGAGGATAAGAAAAGCCGTAAAGATTTTACTTCTCATAAATTTTCATACCCCAGTCTTAAATATGAAAACCGATTCTAAAGGAGTTAAACTCCATAAAGTATCTAAAGGGGTGGACCTTTAGATCTACATAATCCCATTCCAGACGAGAAGTCCCGACCGAGTCCCCAGTCGAACCGGTCGAGTCAGGACAGCGCGTCGAAGACCCCCCAGCGCGACGGGCTCAGCCAGGGACCCTACGCGCCGGCCTCGTCCGCCTCCTGCGTGGTGAAGGGCAGCTGTAGCGTCTCCATGTCCACGGCGCCCACCAACACCATGGAGGACAGCATGCCCAGCAGTAATGAGGTATGGGATGGTGACACTAACTGTACATCATTATAATATACATTTATGTTTAAAGTAATTATCACAATATTATTAAATATTAATTTAAAATGTTAAAAATAGTACTCACTGTCACGTGACATGGGATGAATATTTGCGCCCTATGATCGGTCGAAATTGTTTATCCAATATAAATTGATCCGTCTTCAGGTAACTCTTTGACAACAATAATTACTTCTATACACTCTACCGATGTACGCTGTTTACGCGATACCCGATGTTGATAAGCATGTTAAAGAGAAACATTTACTTTTCCAGACAACGTTATCAGGCGGTCCGAACAGCACGAGCTTACCGGGTCCCTTCCCCGGCCCGTGCAGCATGAACAGGCCCGACAATATCCCCATTAACCCCAACCAGGGCCCCAATGGCCCCATGGGCACCTCCACGTCCTCGTTCGACCCCATCTCGTCCCTCGCGCAGATGTCCCAGCAGCTGACGAACACGGTCGGTGGGGGCGGGCCCGGCCCCGGAGGACCCATGGGGCCCAACGGCAGTGGCATGGGCCCCTTCGGCTCCGGGCCCCATCACATGCAGCATCATCACTCGATGCATCCACATGCACATCCTCATATGATGATGAATGACTTAGGTGGGTGTTAAATGACAGATATTATGTTGGGATTTTACTTTACGAAATGGAGGATAGATTATTAATTTAATACGTCTTTATTTTTAGGATGTCACATGGACAACATGGGGGGCCCTGGCATGGGTGGACCCATGGAGGGAATGATGGGCGGCGGCGACTTCCCGCCCGACATGAACTTGAGTCCGAAGATGGGCGGGGGACCAATGGGAGGGCCTCTCGGGCCGATGGGGCCGGACGCGTCGATGATGGGCCCCAGAATGAGCGGGGGCAAGATGCCGCCGTTCAACGGAGCGAACGTGCAAGTGAAAGCGAGTGCGCCGAATACGATTCAGTACTTGCCGACGAGGCCGCAGCTGGCGTGCAATACGGGCCCCCGAGGCCCGCCCAGTCTCGACTTCCTACAGAGGGTCACGAATCCTATCGTAAGTGTTTTGTTGATGATTCAATAACTATAATTGCTGTGATGGTAATTCAATATCTTTAGTAAATTTTTGGTGAAATACGACAACAGCGTCATTTGTCGTGTCTAAAACTTTCCTACCTCTCAAATATTTTTCACAAAATTTAATTAAAATCAGTTTCGGTGACTGCGCACAAACGTTGACACGTTACATTTATTTATTGAGAAGATATAATTTTGGTTATTAATAAAGAATTAGTTAATAATGAAATAATGGAATGGTCCAAGTAGTTAAACATTAGTAAAAGCCCCAGTAATGTGTTAATGTAATGTTCGCGTCGCAGATGGAGGGCGGCAAGGGTGGCGTGCAGTACTTCCCCGGCGCGCGCGGCATGGACATGGAGGGCGGCATGCGCCACGTGATGCGCGCGCCGGGCATGCTGCGCGTGCCGCACTACCCGCCCGGCTTCAGCTCCCCGCCCACGCCGCCCGGCGCCATGTGCGCGCCGCCCTTCCGCCAGAAGGCCATGGGGCCCCGCATGGCCGCGCAGCCCCTGCCCCCCTCCATGGCCGGCTTCAAGGGCCAGGGGTTCCCCGTGCCCTCCACCGCGGACCCCAACTACGCGGCGCAGTTCCACAACTTCCAGCAGCAGCTGTACGCGACGGGCAGCCGCGCCGCGCAGCCGCACCAGCCGCACCAGCCGCAGCCGCACCAGCCGCACCAACCCTACCACCCGCCCTACCAGCCGTCCAAGTGATGTCGGTGACGTGCACAGTGTGATGTGACGTGCACAGTGTGATGTGACGTACTTAATATTGTAGCGATTCTGTTCACCGGCGACTCTCGGATCGGTCCGTCGCTGGTCCGGTTGGCCCGATGTGGGATTTTTCAAGATTGGAACGTGTCAACATTTGCATAGTGATTTTTAGTTTTCTATTAGCGTATCGATTTCGCACGGATCGTTATTCTAGATTCTTGACTGAGTATATTTTTTTTTACTTTAGCGAATGCGGAAGTGTTTGTACAAATTGTACAAATCTAGATGTGTTATTGTGTATTCTACATAATTTAAAGTACAGTTTAGACATATTTTTTTGCTTATGGCAATAGTATAGTTTTATCTTTTTTTTATACACAGACGCCAGAATTTCAGTGTATTGGTTCCTTTACTTAGCTATTTTTTATATATGATTCCTATGCATACAGATATCTAGTCAATTTTGAAATTAATACCCGACCCTGTGTTGAAGTGTACGTGTTACGATCGAGTCCACAGTTTGGTTACTTTTGTGAACGAAGTACATAATTATTATTTTTGTCCATTTTAGTTTTAGAACGTCCAGTTATTTTTAGTGAATTGGTATCTATTTTAATTATTATATTTTGGCTGTGTGGCCAGTATAACTCGTGGAACTAATTAGTTTAATGTAACAAGTATTTTATTCCGATAATTTGATCTGATAGCAATGTTTTTCTGTCTTCCATACCTTTAACTCTTCAACGTAACAATAAGAGTGAATACAGAAGTGTAGTGCGGCGTCCGCAGTGCGACAGGATAGCAGAACAAGTGGAAGGTAGTCTTACTTATAAATAATTAAAGGTACTTAAAACTGATGCCATATTGTTTGCCACATGAATTTAATTTTCGTGATATTATTTTGAACTGTCTATTTATTTTATTATCGTCTATTGAAACTGTACGAACAATGCCAAACGTTACGGGAGCGAGTGGTACGATGGTTCGGTGGGAGGCAGGGCGTGACGTCATGCCGGTAGTGCGTGTGACGTCACAGGGGCCCTCGGTATGTAATGCCTAGTGGAGCGATGAGCGATGACCCGGCCGGCGCTGGCGAGGTACAAACCCATCTGAGGCAGAGTTGAAGTGCAGCAAGGATATATCTAAAATTTGCTGCAGCATATTGATCTTTAATGTTAAAACATGTGCACCATTTTAAAAGTGATCCCAATCGGCATATCGCTTGCAAGCTCAAGTCTATTTTTCTCTAATGAATTCATGCGCTACAGATGAGCTCAATGTACTGTATCAAATTTTAAGTCATCCCTTTACTTCACTGCGGGTCTGCCTCGGGAGGATTGGCCCTCGCATCAAATGAGATTACGAAGGGCGTGGCAAGTTGGCAATATTGTGGGAAACAGCACAACTGTCCAGTAAGACACCCGCTAGAAATTAGATAGTGGTAATTTAAATGTAATTATAATGTAAGGTAAACAATGGTTCTTGTTTTAGGATTAAGCGAAGAGCAATGATATAAAATAGTTTGTGTAATATTGGATAAGAAATGAAATTAAGATGCAAACTATTGGTTGTGATTCTGACACAATTTGTTAAGTTGTTCGTAGATTTGTCACATGGAGAGTATTTGTGCAAACTTAACTGACTTTAAGGCCCCTTTTTTAATTTTTATTTTAAGTTTTTAGATATTTTTTACTTGTCGTTCTCGTTTGTACATCGCTAACAATTACTGTACAGAGTACTTTTGGACTTAATTTAAGGCAATAAATGTATTTATTTTATAACTCGTGATGTAAGAATTTATTCTTAATTATTATAAAAAAAATATATAATATGCTTGTAACACATGTTTTATTTTTATAATTAGCTAGTGAATACCCGGCGTGTGCTAGTACCTACTCTAAAAACGTGTGTGTGAGCTTATGTACGCACGTAAGAAGTTATACTTCTTTGGCGTAACAGAACAAAAACAGCTAAAGATTTCATCCCGTATGCCACAACTCTTTGTAAAAGGAATCATCAGCTAATTTCATCATGTCGTTTTTTGGCTGTCGGTGTGCACGCGCGTTACAACCAGTAACACTGAAACTTGATTACTTGAGATCATAGATGTAGTACCTGTAGATTCAACCACAGCGTGGCCTCACATTTCCTTTGAGGTTATTTTAAAATAAATGTAACAAAATTTTAACAAGCAGCCCACTCCCAGAATACTGCTACACACCATCGTACTTAGACCACAGAAAACATAATACTATATAATTGCTTATGTATATAGGTACTTCAATTAATATTTTCTGCTTAAAAACAAACTGAAAAAAGGACATATTTTTTCGAAGTGTGGACACCCTACAATTATGATAGACAACCTCAATCCGGCCTGTGATTGGTCGAATAGTCATTCCGTGGTGACGTCATCCATCTTCAAGTACCTCTACGAAGATATGTATCCAATTGGAGTAAAAAAAGTACGCTCTGCTTCGCTTCGGTCCCATACAAAAGCCACTCGCATTTATTTTGCTAGCCCGATAAGTAAAAAACTCGCACTAAGCACACAGTTAACTTATATATCCATGGTTTGGCCATAGTGTTTTGTACATATAGCCACAGATTAAACTAATAGAATATATGTATTACTACTTACCACAGATAACAGACAATCCTTAAAAATTGATTGAAAAATAG
The DNA here is from genome assembly GCA_963932265.1 of Thymelicus lineola. NCBI lineage: Eukaryota > Metazoa > Arthropoda > Insecta > Lepidoptera > Hesperiidae > Thymelicus > Thymelicus lineola. Next base: position 443,632 of record OZ010707.1, on the reverse strand, counting down.
TTGTTTTATAATATATTCATGTAACTAATTATAAGAATTGGAACATTTTCTAAAACCGGTTTACTTGCGACATAAATTTACATAATACTGGTATTTCCATATTTCGATTATTTTCCAATAGTAATAATAATTGAACGAAAATTGATTAAAAGCAATATAATTTATTACAAAAAATTGCCTATAAATCGAGACTCACGTCTTTCTGCCGTCATTACTCAAACTATGTTTAACGTGCGAAGCATTTGAACGATTTCCGAACGTTTCCCACTGATTTGTGTCAAAAACCGACACCACATATATTTACAATTCATAGCAAAGCAAAATTAATAGTAGTTAATTATTCTTCATTGCATTGAGTAATTTATGGACACCCTATGATTCTGATTCTGAAGGTCAACCTCCAATTAATCATCCAATGCCACGTGATCTGTCCTCAGGTACCTCTTCGAACCTTGGGGTTCAGTTTATATATATTTATATACTCTGTGGCACATTTAATATATAACCTATGTTTATGGTTAAAAAAATTTAAACTTCGTTAAAAAAAGGTAAATTTTATGAAATACTTAAAATTCCATTCGTATTTTTTATGGTATTTGGTAATTATTTGTTAGCGACATTTTAAAATTTATCTCTAAAAATCATCGAATCGTATCGTAACCTATCCTTGATAAAAGTGGAAAACTACTTGAATACATTTTATTCGAAATTAAAAAAGTAAGAGGGCTTGTCTATGGAATCACAGAACGGAATCTTGTAAAAGATTAGGCCATTTCATAAAACAAATGTATAGTTACTCGCAGAAAATATCTTCGGGACAGTTGTATTTATTTCAGCTTTGCATTTCAATTTAAATTAAACTGTGAGCCGCATTGTAGGTCCACAGGAAAAGATTCATCTTCGAGAATTGCGGAAGGGTTAGCAATCTTGATTCTGCAATAGAAAAGATTTGCATTGAAAGAAGACATAAGGTAAACATCGATTTATTTTCACATATAGTAGAATCTGCCGTTGTAGTTAAAGAAAAGTGTTCATTACGTATACATTGTTATACCTTGAGTGTTTATAATTATTTTTAGTGCATCCTTGTACAAAATGAAAGTTTGACTTATGCCACATATTCTTTTGATTGAATGGCAGCTGGGGGACGTACTTTAGTTGCGAGGATAGGTATTTAGAGTGCGACGTAAACGGCGTTTAGATTACATTGGTTCCTAAATTTGATAATCCTATCAGCTGTAAAATAATTCTGACGTGCGCTAGAAGTTCAGAAACGCTCGGGTCTTGGGTTGTTTTTTCCACAATAAAATGTCAAATTGTGAACTTGTCAAAGCTGGGTTGAGTCATTGTTGCAATCGTTCTATCGCCTAAGTTTTTGTATATGGATTTAAAAACATTGTTTACAAGTACCTATATAGATTCCTAAAGAAGTAAGTGAAACAAAATGTTTTTGTTAAAATTTAATTCAATGAAATTTTTACGTTTTCTATGCATCTCTATTTTAAATCGTTTACTTTAAGTGGCAAGGAAAAAACTATCTATGTGGCAAAAGCCTTTATTCAAACATTCTTTTGTGAATCATATGATATATAAATAGCAGTAGGTACATTCTCTGTAACAACAACTTTTGTTTAGTGTGAAGTGTGTAACTGCTATATTCCAAGGACTTGTCTTAAGTGTGGAATCAGGTTTTGTTGTTATTGTATAGCTCTAAGTGCCAGAGATGTCACACTTTCTCTTAAAACATAATTTATGCATATTTATGTTTTGTAAATGTAAGTAGGAAAGAAAATATATTTTAAATGTTATGGAAGCATTCTAACACTATTTTACACTACTTGAATATTTCATGCTTGTATATGGCAAGGAAGTTGTGAATATTGAAAACACTGAAAACAGTGATTAAATTTATATCAAAACATCTTAATATTTTTTTGATTTTGTTATGTCATGGGTCCCCTGAATTATATGGCACCATACTTCAATGAACTACCAGTGTCTTGAAGTCTTCTACTATGTATTGTAATTTCATTCTACACACTTTTTATATTTAATTTACTAAAGAGCTATCACTTACGCCTTTCATTAACTCTGCCAATTTGGTATATTCATAACATATATTATACTAATCCATGTTTTCATTCTTTATACCAGATTTTTGCATACACATTAGGATGCAGAATTTCAGCATGATTGGGCAACTGGCTGTGGTTGCAACCTTTATATTAGTACACTTAGTGATAAAGCGAGGTTTATAAGGTGCACAAGCATTTACATATCTCTAATTTGAGTATAAAAAGGTGTTGACCCACAAGAGGATGCCTTTCTAATGCCTGTTTGCATAATACCCATCAGCGATGCTTCAATCACTGCTAGCTCCTACCTTATCAAACAACATTCTACAACTGACTGCCTTAATGAGTCATTATGCATTGTATTTGTTTTTATTGTCTGCATGCTCATATTGCTATGACATTCTTTTGATAATCCACCTATAATGCGTACACTTTTAGAAAATTTGTTGAATTATTTTTTAAA